>CP106727.1:71475205-72679346 GCA_025506655.1 Gossypium rotundifolium | reverse complement strand
CTGGTGAGACCAAGTCAACACCTTCTTCCCTTTCACATAAACCCAATGCCCCAAATATATATATATATATCATGCTTAACATTCAAATATTCACATGTTATAAAATAACATATTTCATAATCCTATCGAAGTGGGAAACATACCGAGTACTTTTGTACCACATTAGGTACTTAGCCATATTCATATAATCATATAATAAAAATAATTGCCATATGAAATATCGAAAGTTAGTGTGCGACACACCGATTTGTTTAGCGATTCCTTGAGATTCCAAAAGCTAGATCTAAAGTTTAGATCCTTAGTCCCTACATTTGATTCATCTTTTATTACTTAGCATAAATTTATTTGGTCAGGATATCCAAATCCTAGTAGGATTTGTAAAAAGATTTACCTTTGATGCCGATTTGGTGTTTATTCAAATCCCAAAACTTGGTTTTCCTTCACTTGATATTCGCCAACCTTGAATCTCAATATGGGTTAGTTTTCGCTTTTAATAATTAAAGAACTGATCAAGATAATCATACAAGCTTTGGTCAATACTTTTAGGTACTTACCTTGTGGATCTTAAATCCCAAATTCACCGAATAACTAGGGAACACGTGGCCTATGGTGTACCTTCGGAAAAGAATTTCTTCTTCCATGATTCGCCAAGATTAATAATCTAAATTAGTCTCTAAATTTCAATAAGTCTAGAATATAAAAGAATGGAAAACTAAACTTGATCTTACCCTTATTTGAAGGAATCGATTGCACCTTCACTTCAACCTTCAGAGATTCTTAGAGACTTGATGAACAATCGGCTATGATTCCCTTATGTATTTGGTTTCAAAGATGAAAGAAGAGAGGAATAATAGGCTTAGAAGGAAATCGGCTAGGAGGCTAAAAGAAAAGAAGAAAAGAATGGATGCTCAAGAAGAATATTTGGCGGAGGAAAAGAGAGGAGAATGAATAATGAATGGCCCTAGTCCCTCCTTTTATAGCCGAATTTACTAGGCCAAGAATCCTTTACTTGGCTACTACTCTTCCTTATTTTCCTAATTAAAGAATAATTCTTCATTTATCCACCTATTTAGTCAATTTTAAAGAGAATTAAACTCTTCACTTAAGAGTCATTATGATCTTCTAATTAGCCGAAGTTTTAAAGAGAGTGAAACTCCTCTTTTGCAAGCCTTGTGCCGCCCACCTCTTGGGTTTCTAGAAGCAAAATAAAACTTATTTTATTTGCTTCTTATGTGACTCGAACTCAAGCCCAAAACCTTTTGCATGTGGGCCATTTTCTAAGGCCTTAGGTGGCATCTTCGTGCCACTTTTCCAAGTCCGTTATTGGGTCAAATTTCATGTACTTTATATTTTAGGGTCACTTGGCCCTAAGTTCCCTTTGGGCTCTAAAATTGACATTCGGGTCATTTTAAAGTTTCAAAAATTTTCATGGCTCAGATTTTCCAAGTTTCCAAAATGTTTAGTTTCCTATTTTGGCTTGGTTTCCAAAATGTTTAGTTTCCTATTTTGGTTTGGTTTCCAAATGTTTAGTTTTCTATTTTGGTTTGGTTTCCAAAATGTTTAGTTTCCTCTTTGGCTTGGTTTCCAAAATGTTTAGTTTCTCTTGGCTTGGTTTCCAAAATGTTCACTTTCCTGAACACACGAGAAAGACTTTGTATACGTCCATGTCAAGACATGGCCTCGACACCAAGATGAGAAATTCCATGTAAGATCATATCTAGGATATGGCTTTGGCATCAAGTCATATATGGGTCGAGATCTAGTATCCTCGGTTATTCACAAAAATTCATCGGGCAAACGAGTAAAGCTCAAATGAGATAATAAGAAAGCTAAGTAAGTAAAGCTACTATTAAGTTGAAAATGAGTATTGCCATGTTATGAATGATGAATGAAAGATTATGATTATCATGTTAAAGTATACTGATCAATGTGATCAAGTGATACAGGTACCTTATCTATCTCACAAGTATGAGACTAGTAAGTATCATGAGATATGGAAGAATCAGTATGAGTAAGTAAGCTTATAGCTGAAATTTATGATGTCATTGTTTATATCAAATGGTTTATATTAATCAAGCATGTTGCTATGTGTATTATATACAAACTTACTAAGCTAAATGCTTATGTCCTTATTTCTTTCTTTCCATGTAGTCCCGCCAAGCTAATCTCGTGGATCATCATCATCGGAGCTCGGAGCACACTATCAATCACTATTTTGGTATAGCCAAGTTGTTTATGTTAAGAATGGCATGTATAGAAAACACTTCATTTGAGTATATGTTTTAAGAAGGGCCAATGTATAGGCTATCAAGTTTATTATTCTTTTGTATATGGCTAAGTGATTGGCCAAAGTTGACTAAGCATGTATGTTCAATGTTATAAATGAAGCATGTAGTATTATTCATGAAAGATTTAGTAACTTGAGTTGTTGGATTGAGTATGAGATTGATCTTGATTTCAGGGTGGCAATTGATTTGGTAAAAAACCTTCAAGTGCCCACACGGATAGGCACAGGGCGTGTGTCTAGGCCGTGTGTACCCTGCACCTTTATAATTGAAGTCAGGATAGGCCATAGGCAAATCCCACTGTCATTTTTTAGGTCGTGTATGACACACGGTCTGAACATAGGCGTGTGCCCCAAGCTGTGTGAAATAAGTCAGTATATCAAGGTATAGCACACGGTTTACGTCCACGGGCGTGTCAAGGCTGTGTGTAATTAGTCAGTGTCGACCACGGGTGAAAGATATGGGCATGTGTTAGGGGTACACGGGCATGTCCCAAGTCACATGGGCGTGTGACACCTATTTTAAGGAAAAGTTTTCATTTGAGTTCCAAAAGTTTTCAGATACATGTTTAAGGCCTCGTAGGCCCATGAAAGGTATGATTTGACTAAGCAAGCGACAGAACAAAATTTTATAGCCCGTAAGTACATGTTTTAAGTGAGTTCAAGCATGGTAATGTCTCGTATCCAGTCTTAGCATCAGACTCGGGTATGGGGTGTTACATTTAGTTGTATCAGAGCTACGGTTTAGTCAGTTCTAGGACTAACGTAGCACGAGCACGAGTTTAGCTATACATGCCATATGTAAGAATATTTTTATAATGATAGTGTGGCGACTCCTGACGACTTAAATTATGTTTATACATATAGTAAATGTATCCCAAAAGAGCTGAGGCGGATGATGTAGAAAGTAACGTGCCATCTCCTACTATAGGGATGGTGCCTGATGAGAATGAAAATAGACCCACTACGGTGAGTCAAAGAGGAGGAGAAGAGGCTAGAGAAGCCTTCCTCCATATGATGAATACGTGGTACACGAAATTCGTTCATACGAACCCGAATGTACAACCCCCTCCACCCTCGCCTGTGCCACAACATATCCCTGCAGCCCCTCAAGTAATAGAGGTGGTAAGAGGAGACAAACCTCCAGTTGATAGGATCAAGAAACATGGGGCAGAAGAATTCCGGGCTAGAAAAGATGATGATCCGAAAAAGGCTGAGTTCTGGATAGAGAATACTATCAGGGTATTTAATGAATTATCATGTACACCTGAGGAATGCATGAAGTGTGTAGTTTCTCTTTTAAGAGATGTTGCCTATCAATGGTGGAACACCCTTGTGTCAATAGTAGCGAGAGAAAAGGTCACTTGGGAATTTTTCTAAGAAGAGTTCAAGAAAAAGTATATCAGTTAAAGGTTTGTGGACTAGAAAAGGAAGGAATTCCTAGAACTGAAGCAAGGTAAGATGTTAGTGACTAATTATAAGCGTGAGTTTGTACGACTCAGCAAATACATTTGAGAATGCGTGTCCACTGAAGCCATCATGAGTAGGAGATTTAAAGATGGACTAAATGATGATATCGAGTTGTTTGTTGATGTCCTTGAATTAAAAGAATTTGTGGTGTTAGTGGAGAGGGCTTGTAAGGCCAAAGAGTTAGTAAAAGAGAAGAAAAAATCTGAAATGGAGTCTTGTGACTCAAAAAAGAGACAGTAGAATAAGTCCTTCCTCCCCTCTTCTAAGAAGTCAAGAGATTTTTCCACCCGATCGGCTACTTCCACTGGGTTTTCAAAGAAGGATAAGAGTAAGCAGTATTCGGGGAATAAAGAACAGACTACTTCAGTCGCTAGTATGGGGAATGTTCGATCTGATAGACCTGAATTCCCACAGTATGGCAGACGTCATCTTGGAGAATGCCGAGTGCATGAAAATGGTTGTTTCAGATGTGGTTCCTAGGATCACTTTATAAAAGATTGTCCTGAGATGACGAAAGAAGAGAGAACTCAGAACCCAAGATCTGGAGGTATGGTCAGAGGCCGACTGCAGAGGAACCTTGGAAGTGGGACAAGTGGTAGAGGTAACCCTAGAGAGCAAGCTATGAGACCCGAAGGTAGGGAACCTGTAAGGACTTATGTCATTCGCACTCGCGAAGAGGCATCTTCTCCTGATGTTATTATGGGTACCTTTTCTCTTTCTAATATTAAAGTTACTATTTTAATAGATCTCGGATCCACACACTCTTACATTTGTATGAAACTAGTATATAGTATGAATATGCCTATAGATTCTACAGAATTTATGATTAAGGTGTCTAATCCTTTAGGCAAGAGTGTGTTAGTTGATGAAGTATGTAAAGATTGTCCATTAATGATTAGAGGTCATTATTTTAAAGCAAATCTTATGTTGCTACCATTTGATGAGTTTGACATCATTCTTGGTATGGACTGGTTGACCACCCATGATGTAATAGTTAATTGTGGGAAGAAATACATTGAGATGAGATGTGAGAATGGGGACACTCTTCATATAGAATTGATGAATAGAGTAGATTGAATGTAATGATTTCTCATATGGCGGCACAAAGATATATAAGAAAAGGGTATGGAGCGTATCTAGCTTTCGTGATGAATGTTAAAGAAACAGAGCTAAAGATTGAGTCAGTACCGATAGTATGTGAGTACATGGATGTTTTTCCCGAGCAATTACCACGACTACCACCAGTTAGAGAGGTTGAGTTCAATATTGAGCTAGCTCCCAGTACTGTACCGATATCAATTACTCCTTACAGAATGGCTCCAACAGAGTTGAATGAGCTGAAGATACAGTTGCAAGAGTTGACAGATAAAGGCTTTGCTAGGTCGAGTTGTTCTCCCTGGGGTGCTCAGTTTTATTTGTGAAAAAGAAATATGGCACCATGAGATTGTGCATAGATTACCGTCAGCTTAATAAAGTGACAGTAAAGAACAAATACCCATTGCCTAGGATCGATGATTTGTTCGATCAATTGAAAGGAGCCAATGTGTTCTCTAAAATAGACTTGAGATCAGGGTATTATCAGTTAAGAGTAAAGGATCCAGATGTGTCCAAGACAGCTTTTCGAACAAGGTATGGGCATTATGAATTTTTAGTCATGCCTTTTGGTTTGACCAATGCTCCTGCGGTATTTATGGACTTAATGAACCGCATCTTTAGACCATACCTCGAGAAGTTTGTAGTCGTTTTCATTGACGACATATTGATTTATTCTCGGATAAGAATGAGCATGTTGAGCACCTACGGACAGTTTTACAGATTCTACGAGAAAATCAGTTGTATGCCAAGTTCAGTAAAAGTGAATTTTAGCTCAAAATAGGATTTTTGGGACATATTGTCTAAGGAGATGGAGTCCGAGTGGATCCAAGCAAGATTTCGACTATAATGGACTGGAAACCACCGAGGAATATCTTTGAAATTAGAAGTTTTCTAGGCTTAGCCGGCTATTATAGATGATTCATCAAGGGGTTTTCCATGATTGCAACCCCGATGACGAAATTGTTACAGAAAATGTGAAGTTTGAGTGGACAGAACGATGCCAACAAAGTTTTGATAAATTGAAAGTAATATTGACAGAAGCTCCAGTTTTAGTACAACATGAGACAGGAAAGGATTTGTGATTTACAGTGATGCATCCTTAAACGGATTAGGCTGTGTACTTATGCAAGAAGGCGGAGTTATTGCTTATGCCTCCAAACAGTTGAAGCCTCATGGGAAGAATTATCCGACGCATGATCTAGAATTAGCTGCCATAGTCTTCACTTTGAAGATTTGGAGACACCATTTATATGGTGAAAGATGTCAAATTTTTACTGATCACAAAAGTTTGAAGTACTTGATGATGCAGAAAGAGTTGAACTTAAGGCAACGGAGATGGTTAGAGTTGATAAAAGACTATGAGTTGGTCATTGACTACCATCTAAGAAAGGCGAATGTGGTCATTGATGCTTTGAGCAGGAAGTCCCTTTTTGCATTAAGGGCAATAAATTCGTGGATAACCTTATCTGACGATGGTTCTATTCTAGCTGAGTTAAAATCTAGACCAATGTTCCTCTAAGAGATCATTGAAGCTCAAAAAGAAGACAAAGAATTGCAAGCCAAGAGAACTCAGTGCGAGTCAGATGTTGAATCTGATTTTCAGATTAATTCTGATGGATACTTGATGTTTAAAGATAGAATTTCTGTACCGAGAAAAGAGGAACTTATTCAAAGAATTTTGTATGAGGCACATAACGGATGTTTCTTTGTACATCCGGGTAGTACCAAGATGTATAATGACTTAAAGCAACTGTATTGGTGGCCGAGGATGAAGAAAGATATTTCAGAGTTCATTTTAAGATGTTTGATTTGTCAGCAAGTAAAGGCTGAACACCAAGTACCTTCGGGTTTGCTCCAACCAATTATGGTACCCGAGTAGAAATGGGACCGTATCACTATGGATTTTGTAACGAGATTACCACTATCGCCGAGCAAGAAAGATGCTATATGGGTTGTAGTTGATAGACTCAAGAAGTCAGCTCATTTCTTACCTGTTCGACTTGATTACTCACTCGACAAGCTGGCAAGCTTGTATGTTTTTGAAATAGTAAGGCTTCACGGAGTTCCTTTATCGATCATATCGGACAGAGATCCGAGATTTATATCCAGATTTTAGAAGATGTCACAAGAAGCTTTGGGTACAAAGTTGAGCTTGAGTATAGCTTTTCATCCCCAAACCGATGGTCAGTACGAGAGATTAATTCAAGTACTCGAGGATATGCTTAGATGTTGCATTCTAGAATTCCAAGGCAGTTGGGAAAAGTTTCTTCCATTGGTAGAATTTGCCTATAATAATAGCTTTCAGTTGAGCTTAAAGATATGGCGTAAGTGCAGAACGCCTTTATATTGGACTGAACTCAAGAAAAACCGAATTCACGGAGTTGATCTGGTTAGAGAAGCTGGAGAGAAAGTGAAAGTGATACGAGAATGTTTAAAAGCTACATCAGACAAACAAAAATCCTATTCGGACCTAAAGAGAAGAGAGATAGAGTATCAAGTCAGGGATAAAATTTTCTTGAAAGTGTCACCATGGAGAAAAGTTCTCAGATTTGGCCGGAAAGGCAAGTTGAGTCCACGTTTTATTGGACCGTATGAGATTACCGAGAAAGTTGGGTCGGTAGCTTACAGATTGGCTTTGCCATCAGAGTTAGAAAAGATACATGATGTGTTTCACGTGCCAATATTAAGACGCTACCGATCAGATCCTTCACATGTAATTACCCCGTTAGAGATAGATATTCATCTCGATATGACTTATGGTGAAGAACCAGTCAAGATTTTAGCTCGGGAAGTCAAGCGGTAAGAAATAAAAGTATTACTCTAGTGAAAGTATTGTGGCATAGGCATGGGATAGAGGAAGCTACATGGGAACCAAAAAAGAGCATGAGAAACCAGTACCCAAACCTATTTGTTGGTAAGATTTTCGAGGACGAAAATCCCTAAGGGGTGAGAATTGTAACAGCCCGATTTAGGGCCTAGTTAGAATAGTGGTGCGAGGCCACGAATTCGAGGTAAATTTATGAGTTTTTTTAAGGTTTATGCCATGTTTGCATACTAGTGTGAAAATTTCATGAAGCAATTTTGTTAAATTGAGGTTGAATGGACCATTAGGACTAAATTGTAAAAGTTACAAAATATGAGTTTCTAGAAGCTTTTTGTATGAAATAGCTTTAGAATATTAATTAGAAGTCCTTAAATAGCAATTTGCCCAAATTATAATTTTTGGACAAAAATGGACATGAGTTAATAAAATGTGAAAATTTTTAAGAGAAGGGCATTTTGATCATTTATTAATTAAATGATTAAAATAAGAAAAAGATGATAAAAATCTCATTCATCTTCTAACTTGGTGCCGAAAATTTGAAGAACCCCATTGTAACATCCTTAATTAGGGGCTATTATGTTTGCATTAATTGCATGTGAATGGCTTGATTTTGTTGTTAATCAAGGTGTCTTGGGGTCTGGGTATGAGCCAAGGGTAGGCCCGAACTATAGGGAAAATTTTATTTTCAAGCATTGGTTCAAGGGAGCTAAAGGAGCTAGGGGTTAAGAATATTTTGTGGTAAACTGTAGCACAAGAAAAGCCTGGGTAAAGTAGCAAGGAGACGCCACTTAGGGCCTTGGGAAGTGACATCACATGCAGGAAGGAGAGCTTGGGTTCGAGCAGAAATCCATTACTGCTAACTCTTTTTGACGCAAGAGAAGGGAAGAGTTGTGCTCAGCTCAAACTCTGATGGATAACTGTTGAACAAGTCAATAGATTTAAACTGGTGGAGAAGAGAGAATTTAGGAGTTTGATCAATTCAAACTCATTTGAATGGTTGGCAAGGAGAAGTTTGAGGAGTTTGTCGAAATTTGAACTCTAGTGTGAGGAAGAGTAATCGGTTGGAAGACTAGGGGGAGTGCCGAAATTCCTTAATGACATTTTCAGCTAGTCAATACCTTGGTGCATTCGGTTGTGAGCTAAAGCCGAAACCCCCTTAGCCTTGTCGATTTCTTCCCTTAATGCACCATTTGAATCAAAAGCCGAAGGTTTTTAGGCTATTTTCGATTTCCTTCTAAAGCATCTAGCCGAATCCCCAGAGGAACCATTTGAGTTTTTCTTCATTTGAAACCGAAACCACTTTGGCCAAACCTCCTTCTCCCCCATTTCTTTCTTTCTTTTCTCTCATATTTGTTTCAAAACCCCATCAACATCTCTTCTTCTCAAATCGAAAACTTCTTTTTTCTCCTCATCTTCTCTTGTACCGAAAGTTCATCAATCTTTTCTTGATTCCTTGCAAAGCCGAATCTCTTTTGCTCTTCTTTCAAAAGCCATAGCCTAAACTCCTTTGATTGTTCCACCACCATTGCCGAAATCTCTCTCAACCATTGAAGATCTCTTCTTTTCTCTCGTTGCGTTGTAGATCTCCCGTGTTTTCTGCTCTAGTCGATTTTTAGAAGTGGGTAAGTGTTCTTGGCCGAATCTCTATCATTTTCTTCTTTTCTCTCTGTCGACATATATAGAACAAAAGCCAAATTTTGGCATTTGCCATGATTCATAATCATCTATAAGATCGGATTCGCTTAGGTTCTTCGGGATTTTAAAGTAGTGGATTGTGAACATCTATTCTCTATCAATCGGTTTCGTTAAAGACTGTAGTAAGGTTACATATCGACTTAACCTTTCTCTTATTCTTTTGAAAAGCCGAAGGCTATTAGTTATGTGGTTTAAGATCTTGGCCGATTGTAGGGAAGGCTTGTCATCGTGTGCTTCGGGTTTTACTTAAGGTACAAAAGGAGTAAGGAAGGGGGGATCTAGTGCGTTAGATCGTGATCTATGGGATTCAGTAGTCGCGTTAGTACCCAGGTGTGTAACTTACACACTTCATAATCGTTGTAAACTTGCTAATAACCTAAACATGTTAAAAGCTGAAAACTGTGTAGATTTCGATATGGTACCTTTACGGGTATGAGCAATGATTTTGGGTAAGTCCATTTTGGTTGAGATTATGGCACATGATTTCTGATGATGTTATCTATGTTATGTTCGATATATGTTTAATAATTAAGCATGATGGCATGATTTGTATGTGCATGAGCTTAATGTGGGTGACATGAGAGGAGGTAGAAGATTGATATCTGTGACTTTGGGTCACCAAAGGTCCTGCACCACCAAAGGGTTTGGTACCACGCTTGATATTCGTGACTTTGGGTCACCAGAGGTTTGGCACCTCATAGCGACTCGTCCAGTGGCTTCGCACCACAGTGGGTTGGCCCCACATTTGATAAAACGAGATTGTCGCTAGTGATTTGGTATCACAACGTGGGTTGGCCCCACATATGGATTATTCGTGACTTTGGGTCACCAGTGGTTTGGCACCACTTTATATTGATATCTGTGACTTTGGGTCACTGAGTGGTTTGGCACCACCAAGGGTTTGGTACTACACGGGTAGAAAAGGAGTTATGGATGGCTAGGTTTGGGTGCATGATGTATTTACTTGGTTATGAATCTGTGTAAGCATGTTGCTATAATCGGGAGGGGGATTATGCACTGAGTCTTGGTGACTCACCTTCTCCCTTATTTTTTTCAGGTGACTCATAGATCGCGGATGAGGAGCCGGGTAGACTCGAGGTGGCCATGCGATGTTTGCTTTTGGTTTTACATGGACTTTTGACTTGGGTACTTTACTTTAAATTTTGGTTTTTTAATTTGGGGTGTAATAAGGCCATTAGTATTTTTATTTTGGGTTTTATTTTCGTCTGCTTAAGATTTGATTTCAAATCTTCATAAGTAAATTACTTTACTTGTTTTAATAACTCAAACACAATGTTTTCTAAATTGTACAACCCGATTTAATTTTCTAAACTTTACCATCGTGTAGTATAATTCACATGATAACAAAGCCAACTTAAATGATTTACAAATCTAAGTTTTCCCAAGCACAAAATCAAACGGTTTTAAATTAACTAAGTAAAAATTCACTCGGGTTTCAATAGACTTTAACTTTTTTCTTAAGTAATGAATGGCAAACGAGTTTTAAAAAGCCTTTTGAGATTTCAAAGCAACTAAACGTTTTCAACTATACATACACCAGATTTTTCAAACACAAGGCAATCAGAGTATCTTCACAAAGAAGGAAAAAAAAAATAAACCAGGTAACTTGTTTTCTTCAAAACGTTTTACCCTGTGACATACCAGATTCAGTCGTAGTGTGTTGACCGAGTTTGGGGTGTTACAATTTTGGTATCAGAGCCAGGTTCAAAAGCTTGGCTATGGGCCCGAGGCCCAAAATGTTTAAAAGTAGGGTTTTAAAAAAAGTTTTGTGGGAAATATATGGGTTGGGAAGCATGGCACCGAGTCTCCGGCACCAATCCGCCCAGGTAAGTACCCCTAACCGTTGCTTATGATTGTGATGATATATGATATTATATGAATAGTATTAGTGGACTACCCTAGAGACGAAAACCTATAGGATTCTATGAACTCGCGGAAAACAAAACTCTTTAAAGAACTATTCATAAGACTGTGCCTTAATAACAGTGGAATAAAGACTGACGCATAAAATTTTTTAAACAAGATAAGTCGAGATATTAAACATGAGCACTCGAGGTCGAGGTCGTAATATACGTGGACGCGGTCGGGGTAGGATGATCGTGTTCGAACCAAAGGGTCCAGTCGAGGGTCGAAATGAGATGCCACCACCACCACCGTTAGTGTTGAGTATCGTGAATGACGGGGATGATGCAAGATCGCAGCGATGCTACGAGTTCTTGAGAGGGTGGTGGAGCGGTGGAGGTATGGGAGCTCAAAATCAGATCTCGAGTGACTTGAGCCAATGCAATGAGGTATTCGAGGTGTTTCGTGTGGCGCCCAATACAGTTGAGTATTGGTTGGAGGCGATGGAGCGAATCATGGACGATTTGGATCTGACTACTGAGGAGAAACTCAAAGGGGTAGTGTCGCTTCTCTGGGATGAGTCATACCAGTGGTGGCTCACGGTTCGGGATAGTGCTGTAACGGATGATCTCACTTGGGATTATTTCAAGGCGGCTTATCAGAAGAAGTATTTTGGGTCTAGTTATGTTGATGCGCAGAGGAAGGCATTTCTGAGGCTGGTTTAGGGGAGTAAGTCCGTATCGGAGTACGAGGCAGAATTCTTAAGGTTGAGCCGATATGCTTGAGGTATTATGGCTACGGAGCATGAGCGATGTGTCAGGTTTGAGGATGGACTGAGGGATGAGCTGAGATTGCTGATTGCTCCACAACAGGAGTGGGAGTTTGCCGTGTTGGTAGAGAAGGCTAAGATAGTCAAAGGGGTCAAGGAATCAAATAGACAAAAGAGAGGTTTTGGATCATCCGGATCAGCCAAAAATTCTCAAAAAAGGGCTAGGCATGGTAGGTCGAATCAGTCTGGGAGGCCTGTTGCTGCTAATCAGGGACCAGTGCAGTGTAAATGGTGTGGAAAATCTCATTGGGGAGAATGTTGGACCAATGGCAAAGGATGCTTTGAGTGTGGGTCGCTGGATCATCGTGTGAGGGACTATCCACGTAAGCTAGCCAGGATTCAGTCTGAGGGTCAGGGCCGTGCTCAGTTCAGGAACGAGGGACCACAACCGCAGAGGGGTCGTGGTTCTGGTAGAGGAGGTAATGGTTCTGGTCGGGGCCGTGGAGCATCGGGCAGAGGTGCAGGCAACACTGAAGCAAGACAGTCTGGATTGGTATATGCAGCGAGGCGTCGAGAGGAAGGCGACGCACCGGATGTCATAATCGATACGTTCTTAATCTTTGGATTACCATATACTACTTTGATAGATGTGGGTTCGACGCATTCGTATGTTTCTAGTAGCATGGTGGAAACCATGAACCTAGACTTTGAGACTACTTCTAGGAGATGATGATGAATTAGCCCTCTAGGTCACGCCAGTAGAAGTAAATAAGTCAGATAGGGATGTACCCCTAGAACTCCAAGGGGTAGTATTTGTGGCTGATCTGATGGAACTGCCGTTTGGGGAGTTCGATCTGATTCTTGGGATGGATTGGCTGGTGAAGTACCATGCGAGTTTGGATTGCACGGCTAAGCGCATGGTTTTGAAAACGGCTGGGGGTGAAGAAGTGGTGACGATATGTAATAGACGAGATTATCTATCCAACGTGGTGTCTGCTTTGAAAGCTGAGAAGATGGTCAGGAAGGGCTGTGAAGCGTTCATGGTTCATGTGTGCGCTTTGGAGGCTAAGGAGTCAGCCGTAGAGAATGTCCGAACAGTGAAAAATTTTTCGACGTATTTCCATAAGAACTTTCGGGTCTGCCTCCGGATCGTGAAGTTGAATTTGGCAAAGATTTGTTACCCGAAACTGCGCCAGTGTCTATTGCCCGTACAGGATGGCGCCAAAGGAATTGGTGGAGCTGAAGGCTCAGATTCATGAGTTGTTGGACCGGGGTTTTATCCGGCCAAGTGTTTCACCTTGGGGAGCGCCAGTGCTCTTTGTTAAGAAGAATGATGGTACAATGCGGATGTGTATAGACTACCGCCAGTTGAATAAGCTGACGATCAAGAACAAGTATCCGTTGCCGATGATAGAGGACTTGTTTGATCAGCTTAAGGGGGCATCGATTTTCTCGAAGATTGATCTAAGGTAGGGGTATCATCAGCTTAAGGTGAAAGAGGCTGATATCCACAAGATGGCATTTCGCACTCGATATGGGCACTACGAGTTTCTAGTAATGTCGTTTGGGTTGACTAATGCACCGGCGGCATTCATGGACATGATGAATCAGGTGTTCCAGTCGTACTTGGACCAGTTGTCGTGGTATTCATAGACGACATATTGGTGTCCTCAAGGTCTGAAGAGGGTCATGATGCGCACTTGCGGGTACTTTTGCAGATTCTTGGGGAGAAGCAGTTATTTGCCAAGTTCAATAAGTGCGAGTTCTGGCTTAGGGAGGTGACTTTCTTAGGTCACGTAGTGTCAGCTGAAGGGATTAGAGTGGACCCTCGCAAGATTAAGGCAGTGTTGGATTGGAAACCGCCTAAGTCGGTTGCTGAGATTTGGAGTTTTCTAGGTCTGGCAGGGTATTACCGAAGATTTGTAGAAGGATTTTCTCTGATCACAGCACCGTTGACCAAGTTATTGAGGAAAGGAGTTCCATTTGTGTGGTCTGAGAAACAACAGGAAAGTTTTGACAAGTTGAGGAAGATTCTAACAGAAGCTCCGATTTTGGTTCAGCCTGAGGCAGGAAAAGAATTCACGATCTACTGTGATGCATCACATACTGGCTTGGGATATGTGCTGATGCAGGAAGGGAAAGTAGTGGCTTATGCGTCTCGACAGCTGAGACCGCATGAGGGTAACTACCCGACACATGACTTGAAGTTGGCTGCAGTAGTTTTCGCCTTGAAGATATGGAGACACTATTTGTACGAAGAGAAGTCGATAGTCTACACAGACCACAAGAGTCTGAAGTATCTTTTGACGCAGAAGGACTTAAATTTGAGACAGCAGATGGATTGAGCTGTTGAAGGATTACGACTGTTTAATTGAGTATCATCCGGGCAAGGCTAACGTGGTTGCAGACGCGTTGAGCCTTAAGGTAGTGTCAGACCTGAGAGTGATGTTCGCTCATCTTAGCTTGTATGACGACTGGAGTCTTTTGGCAAAATTGTAGGTTAAGCCGACTTAGGTAGAGCAGATTAAAGAAAAATAGTTAGTAGATGAGGGTTTGAATGCTCGGAGGTTGCAAGTGCAGAGTGGTGGTTTGGAAGGTTACAGCTTGACTAGTGATAGAGTGTTGTGTTTTCAAGGGAGAGCTTGTATGCCAAAGGACGTCGAGTTAAGGCAGAGGATACTTCAGGACACACATAGTAGCCCATACGCTATACATCCTGGAGGTAGCAAGATGTACCGGGGATTGCAAGAGCAGTTTTGGTGGCCAAGTCTAAAACAGGAAGTGACTGAGTTTGTGGGTAGGTGTCTGACGTGTCAGTAGGTCAAAGCTAAACATTAGTTGCCATCGAGTTTACTTTAGCCCGTGAAGATTCCTCAGTGGAAGTGGGAAAGGATCACTATGGACTTTGTCAGTGGGTTACCCCTTACGCCTAGTAAGAAGGACTCAGTCTAGGTAGTTGTGGACCGTTTGACTAAATCAGCTCATTTCATACCGGTAAGGGTTGATTACTCGCTTCAGAAGTTAGCTAAGCTATATGTGGCAGAGATAATGAGGTTGCACGGTGTGCCAATATCAATCATCTCGGATAGGGATCCCAGATCCATGTCAAGGTTCTGGAAAGCATTGCATCAGGCGTTGGGTACGCGGTTGGATTTTAGTACGGCATTTCATCCACAGACAGACAAACAGTCAGAAAGGGTGATACAAATCTTAGAAGATATGCTGAGGGGCTATGTTTTGGATTTTAGCGGCAGCTAGGAAGAGTTTCTACCATTAGCAGAGTTCGCGTACAACAATAGTTACCAGGCAAGCATTAAGATGGCACCATATGAGGCGTTGTATGGTAGGAAGTGTCGTACACCTACATGCTGGACAAGTTGGGTAAACGTCAGATGTTGGGACCAGAGTTGGTTGCTGAGACCGAGGATAAATTCAAGTTGATTTAGGCTCTCTTGAGGGAAGCTTCGGACAGGCAGAAGTCATATGCCGATCTTAAGCGGAGAGATATTGAGTTTGCAGTGGGTGACAGGGTTTTCTGAAGGTCTCGCCATGGAAGAAAGTGCTGAGGTTTGGAAGGAAAGGCAAGCTAAGCCCAAGGTTTATTGGCCCATATAAGGTATTGAGACGAGTGAGACCAGTAGCTTATCAGCTCGAGTTGCCAGCAGAACTGAGCCAGATACATGATGTATTCCACGTCTCCATGCTTAGGCGTTATTGTTCAGATCCATCGCATGTTGTATCGGTGGAGAAAATTGAGGTGAGCCCAGATTTGACCATGGAAGAGGAACTAGTACAGATTCTAGATCAGGATGTGAAGGTTTTGCGCAGGAAGTCAGTTCCATTAGTGAAGGTGTTATGGCAGAACCATGGCATAGAAGAAGCTACGTGGGAACCAGAGGATGTGATGAGGCAGTAATACCCTCAACTCTTTTGACCAGGTAATTTCGAGGCCGAAATTCTTCTTAAGGGGGTAGAACTGTAACATCCTTAATTAGGGGCTATTATGTTTGCATTAATTGCATGTGAATGGCTTGATTTTGTTGTTAATCAAGGTGTCTTGGGTCTGGGTATGAGCCAAGGGTAGGCCCGAACTATAGGGAAAATTTTATTTTCAAGCATTGGTTCAGGGGAGCTGAAGGAGCTAGGGGTTAAGAATATTTTGTGGTAATCTGTAGCACAAGAAAAGTCTAGGTAAAGTGGCAAGGAGGCGCCACTTAGGGCCTTGGGAAGCGACGTCACATGCAGGGAAGGAGAGCTTGGGTTCGAGCTGCAGAAATCCCTTGCTGCTAACTCTTTTTAACGCAAGAGAGAGGAAGAGTTGTGCTCAGGTCAAACTCTGATGGATAACTGTTGAACAAGTCAATAGATTTAAACGGGTGGAGAAGAGAGAATTTAGGAGTTTGATCAATTCAAACTCATTTGAATGGTTGGCCAGGAGAAGTTTGAGGAGTTTGCCAGAATTTGAACTCTAGTGTGAGGAAGAGTAATCGGTTGGAAGACTAGGGGGTGCTGAAATTCCTTAATGACATTTTCGGCTAGCCAATGCCTTGGTGCATTCGGTTGTGAGCTAAAGCCGAAAACCCCTTAGCCTTGTCGATTTCTTCCCTTAATGCACCATTTGAATCAAAAGTCAAGGTTTTTAGGCTATTGTCGATTTCCCTCTAAAGCATCTAGCCGAATCCCCAGAGGAACCATTTGAGTTTTTCTTCATTTGAAATCGAAACCACTTTGGCCGAATCTCCTTCTCCCCTATTTTTTTCTTTTCTTTCTCTCATATTTGTTTCAAAACCCCATCAACATCTCTTCTTCTCAAATCGACAACTTCCTTTTTCTCCTCATCTTCTCTTGTGCCAAAAGTTCATCAATCTTTTCTTGATTCCTTGCAAAGCCGAATCTCTTTTGCTCTTCTTTCAAAAGCCATAGTCGAAACTCCTTTGATTGTTCCACCACCATTGCCGAAATCTCTCTCAACCATTGAAGATCTCTTCTTTTCTCTCGTTGCATTGTAGATCTCTCGTGTTTTCTGCTCTAGTCGATTTTTGGGAGTGGGTAAGTGTTCTTGGCCGAATCTCTATCATCTTCTTCTTTTCTCTCTGTCGACATATATAGAACAAAAGCCAAATTTGGGCATTTTCCATGATTCTTAATCATCTATGAGATCGGATTCTCTTAGGTTCTTCGGGATTTTGAAGCAGTGGATCGTGATCATCTATTCTCTATGAATTGGTTTCGTTAAAGACTGTAGTAAGGTTACATATCGACTTAACCTTTCTTATTCTTTTGAAAAGTCAAGGCTATTAGTTATGTGGTTTAATATCTTGGCCGATTGTAGGGAAGGCTTGTCATCGTGTGCTTCGGGTTTTGCTTAAGGTACGAAAGGAGTAAGGAAGGGGGGATCTAGTGCGTTAGATCGTGATCTACGGGATTCAATAGTCGCGTTAGTAACCAGGTGTGTAACTTACACACTTCATAATCGTTGTAAACTTGCTAATAACCTAAACATGTTAAAAGTCAAAACCGTGTAGATTTCGATATGGTACCTTTACGGGTATGAGCAAGGATTTCGGGTAAGTCCGTTTTGGTTGAGATTATGGCATATGATTTTTGATGATATTATCTATGTTATGTTCGATATATGTTTAACGATTAAGCATGATGGCATGATTTGTATGTCGTGAGCCTTAATGTGGGTGACATGAGAGGAGGGGGAGATTGATATCTTGTGACTTTGGGTCACGGTGGTTTGGCACCACCAAAGGGTTTGGTGCCACAGCTTGATATTCGTGACTTTGGGTCACCGAGGTTTGGCACCTCATAGCGACTCGTCCCAAAGGATTCGCACCACGTTGGGTTGGCCCTACATTTGATAAAACGGGATTGTCGCCAGTGATTTGATATCACAACGTGGGTTGGCCCCACATATGGATTATTCGTGACTTTGGGTCACCAGTGGTTTGGCACCACATTATATTGATATCTGTGACTTTGGGTCAGCAGTGGTTTGGCACCACCAGTGGTTTGGTACCACACGAGGTAGAAAAAGGAATTATGGGTGGCTAGGTTTGGGTGCATGATGTATTTACTTGGTTATGAATCTGTGTAAGCATGTTGCTATAATCGAGAGGGGGATTATGCACTGAGTCTTGGTGACTCACCTTCTCCCTTATTTTTTTTTCAAGTGACTCGTAGATCGCGGATGAGGAGCCGGGTGGACTCGAGGTGGCCATGCGATGTTTACTTTCGGTTTTACATGGACTTTTGACTTGGGTACTTTACTTTAAATTTCAGTTTTTTTATTTGGGGTGTAATAAGGCCATTAGTATTTTTATTTTGGGTTTTATTTTCGTCTGCTTAAGATTTGATTTCAAATACTGTTAAGTAAATTACTTGACTTGTTTTAATAACCTGAAACACAACGTTTTCTAAATTGTACAACCCGACGAATTTTCTAAACTTTACCATCGGGTAGTATAATTCACATGATAACAAAGCCAACTTAAATGATTTACAAATCTAAGTTTTCCCAAGCACAAAATCAAACAGTTTTATATTAACTAAGTAAAAATTCACTCGGGTTTCAATAGACTTTAACGTTTTTCTTAAGTAATGAATGGCAAATGAGTTTTAAAAAGCCTTTCGAGATTTCAAAGCAACTAAACGTTTTCAACTATACATACACCGGATTTTCCAAACACAAGGTAATCAGAGTATCTTCACAAAGAAGGAAAAAAAATAAAATAAAATAAACCAGGTAACTTGTTTTCTTTGAAACGTTTTACCCTGTGACATACCAGATTCGGTCACGGTGTGTTGACCGAGTTTGGGGTGTTACACCCATAGCTAGGGTTTGTTCATTTCTCAAGCTTGCTAGTAAGTTCATCTTAGCCTCGTTTTTAATATTCTTAATATTCTTCGTATTTTTTAAGTTATCGTATTATGAATTAGCTATTTTTAGCTATAAAATGAGCTAAGATGCATGTTCAAAAATTTACCCATGAATAATATGCTTGTAAAATGATATTTTAAGGAAGTTTATGAGAGTTTGATGTTAGATAAACATTTTTTTTCTAAGTGAATTTCATGAAAAATGCTAGTTGGGACTAGTTTGTAACTTTTATGGAAATTTATCATACATGGTAGAAATAGTGAGAATTTTTTATTGCTATAGTTGAGATAAATAATTAGCTAAGCATGAAGTTTAAGAAAGTTGAATGAGAATCATTTTACGAGCCTTGGGGCAAAAGTGTAATTATGAGAAAGTTTA
The DNA here is from genome assembly GCA_025506655.1 of Gossypium rotundifolium. Lineage (NCBI taxonomy): Eukaryota > Viridiplantae > Streptophyta > Magnoliopsida > Malvales > Malvaceae > Gossypium > Gossypium rotundifolium. Next base: position 72,660,082 of record CP106727.1, on the reverse strand, counting down.
GGGGCAAAATAGTATTTTTTCTATAGTAGGATTTATGAGTCCATTTAGTTATTATGAGTATTAAATGAGTTAAATTATTTTTATAGATCAAGAAAAAAGAAGCCCGGATCGAAATCGAGGTAAGAACAAAGTCGAGGACTAAATTGCATATCTACGTACATTTTGTACATTAAAGTAAGTTTGTATGATTTCTAAGCTTTATGATTTATATCATTGAAATGCTTAGTGTAATGTATAACAATATCATGAAATTGTTTAATGTTATGTTAAACAAATAAATCAATGAGATTAAGCATGAGAAAGTCCCGATTGAAGATGAATTACCTAGGATACTCAATCTACCACATGAAATGAGAAAGTCCGTATAAGACCAAGCCAAGGCATGGCGTCGGCAATCAAGCAAGTTATCATGTAAGACCAAGACAAGTCTTGGCTTTGAAGAGTTATTATGAGATGAAGACCCTTATAAGCCCAAGCCAAGGCATGGCATTGGTGAGTCTCCAAGCAAAGATGTCATGTAAGTCCAAGACAAGTCTTGGCATTGAAAAGTTATCATGTAAGTCCAATACAAGTCTTGGCATTCAAAAGCTAGCAAGAGATAAAGATCCCATGTAAATCCAAGCCAAAGCATAGCATTGGTAAGAACAAGGAAGATTTCATGTAAGACCAAGCCAAGGCTCGGCATTGATCAGTTCATGAGCAAATATACCAAGTAAGACCATGCCAAGACATGGCAATGGTAAGTTCCCAAGGGAACACACGAGAAAGACTTCGTACAAGTCCATGTCAAGACATGGCCTCGACACCAAGATGAGAAATTCCATGTAAAATCGTATCTAGGATATGGCTTTGGCATCAAGTCATATGTGGGTCAAGATCTAGTATCCTCGTTATTCACAAAAATTCATCGGGCAAATGAGTAAAACTCAAATGAGATAATAAGAAAGCTAAGTAAGTAAAGCTACTGTTAAGTTGAAAATGAGTATTGCCATGTTATGAATGATGAATTAAAGATTATGATTATCATGTTAAAGTATATTGATCAGTGTGATCAAGTGATACAGGTACCTTATTTATCTCACAAGTATGAGACTAGTAAGTATCATGAGATATGGAAGAATCAGTATGAGTAAGTAAGCTTTATAGCTGAAATTTATGATACCATTGTTTATATCAAATGGTTTATATTAATCAAGCATGTTGCTATGTGTATTATATGCAAACTTACTAAGCTAAATGCTTATGTCCTTATTTCTTTCTTTCCATGTAGTCTCGCCAAGCTAATCTCGTGGATCATCATCATCGGAGCTCGGGGCACACTATCAATCACTATTTTGGTATAGCCAAGTTGTTTATGTTAAGTATGGCATGTATAGAAAACACTTCATTTGAATATATGTTTTAAGAAGGGCCAATGTATAGGCTATCAAGTTTATTATTTTTTTGTATATGGCTAAGTGATTGGCCAAAGTTGACTAAGTATGTATGTTCAATGTTATAAATGAAGCATGTAGTATTATTCATGAAAGATGTAGTAACTTGAGTTGTTGAATTGAGTATGAGATTGATCTTGATTTCAGGGTGGCAATTGATTTGGTAAATAACCTTCAAGTGCCCACACGGATAGGCACACGAGCGCAGTGTCTCAGGGTCATATGCACTCGCACCTTTATAATTGAAGTCAGGATAGGCCATGGGAAAATCCCACGGTCGTTTGTTTAAGTCGTGTATGACACACGGTCAGAACATGGGCGTGTGCCCCAGGCCGTGTGAAATAAGTCAGTATATCAAGGTATAGCACACGGTTTACGTCCACGGGCGTGTCAAGGCCGTGTGTAATTAATCAGTGTCGACCACAGGTGGAAGATACGAGCATGTGTTAGGGGTACACGGTGTGTCCCAAGTCACATGGGCATGTGACCCCTGTTTTAAGGAAAAGTTTTCATTTGAGCTCCGAAAGTTTTCAGATACGTGTTAAAGCATCGTAGGCCCATGAAAGGTATGATTTGACTAAGCAAGAGAAGTTTTTAATTCGGAACAAAATTTTATAGCCCGTAAGTACATGTTTTAAGTGAGTTCAAGCATGGTAATGTCTCGTATCCAGTCTTAACATCGGACTCGGGTATGGGGTGTTACATTCGTCTTGTGGGAATCCAAGACCATCGGAACCCATTTCACCTTCCTTGAAGAATGTCTTCAACCTCGTTCCATAATCAAATGCTTCCAAACAATTCAAATATTCATGGATTGTTATATAAAGAATTATTACAAAAGTTCTTTAAATAAATTGAAATTTTTATTACAAATTGCTTAGTGTTCTATGGACTACTCTCTTGAATATAAAACATAAATAGTTATTAACCTCCATTATATCTTTGATGTTCATTTTCTCATAAATCTATCAGAGATCAATATATTTAGTTGGAGAAAATATAATCTGATTTGAAACACAGATTGGATCCTTATTCTATTGGTTGCCCTTTTTATTTAAATACTTGGTTCATGTGTTGTGTTTAATGTTCAGACTTACCAACAATTCAAGAAAATTAAAGATGTTCCGAACTTGTATATATTATTATATTTGCATTGGGAAAAAGTACATGTAAAACCAGCTCCATAGTCCAATAACGACCTTCCAAAGAAAACATAATCTTGGACAAGCGATCATCTTGGATACATTAGGACACGTGGGACTCCAATCAGCAGGAAAATATCGCTCATACCTTTGACCAGTTGACCAAAAATTCTCAATTAGATAACATGGTTCTTAACATATCATTAACTGAATTTCGTAAGTTGTACTCTGCATTTCCTTCTATTATCTCATTACCCTTATTAAGTCTCAGATCATGTCCTGAAAACCTACCTCCTACTTTCTAAATCTCTTTTCATCCTCTATAGGATCTTGGGAAGTCATATCACGAAACCCATATCCTGATATGTATAGGATACAAGAATCCAACACAAATACTTAAAAAAAAAAAATGAAGAAGAGTCAGAGTAACAAAGCATCATAGCAAAGAAGAGACTGTTGCTTACTGTGAGGGATTAGAAAGGGGAATCTCATTTGGCAAAAGATAACAATTCAAGAAAATGAGCATTTTTGCCAAAAGGTAATTGCTCCGCAATTCGTCAACTCCATAAATATCTTTAAATTGAAAACTAATATAATTCCTTTGCTGCTAACAACAATAGTACCTATAATATTGCTCAAATGCCATAGGCTTTTCAACTAATTTCGGATCTGGGCTAACATATGCCAAATAATCCTGTGGAGATTCCCCATCTCAACTTTTGGAGGAATTGTGGTCCTGCTTATGTTATGCTTCTATTTTTGTTTTCTTGCAAAAGTGGTACCATTCCCCCTATGTATGTTGCAATATTTAAGATTAGCAAAATAATTGGATAGTTTATTTCTCATTCATTAAAATTTAACGGAAAAAAGGTCTTTTCAAATAGTCACATCATTAAATTCTTCAAGAAAAGAAACAAAAGAAAAAAATTACATAAATTTGGATATAAATCGTTATCATCAAATTCTGCTAAGAAACTCTTTTTGCTACAATATCGTGCACTAATCTTAAAATTCATTTGATTCAAACTTTGGTTTACGCCAAGATTTTTACTATATACAATATATACAACAACAAATTAACAAGGACAACAGAAGTTTACATAATGTGCTTGACATCTGCTTGAAACCTGACATGTTTAAGGATATTGACCGATTTGTAAATATGAGAAAAGATTGTATGAAATAGGAACGTCACGTCATCTGTATCCATTTTCCAATAGTTTTATATCACATCAATATTTTCATCCTAAATTTCAGTATTTTCATCCTTAAAAAAATCAAATTCAAATTAAAATCTTGAAATTCAGGATAAGAATACTGATATAGCATAAAACTATTGGACAGGGTTATTCCTGTTTCATACAATCCTTGAGTTATTCCTGTTTCATACAATCCTTACTCTTGCAAATACAATCAATTAATTAATTTGTCTGGAATCAATTACCAATCGCCCTTAAATTTATATGCTGTTCAATTTGAGAATATGTTCCCTATCCTACTACTTGCTTTTACCGTTTTTCGTCCTTGTGCGTGCTATACCTGGAGAAGAAAAGCAAACGAATTCAATACTAAGAAACTAATGTTACTCAGACTCCGGAGAAACTTTTGGATACAAGTATGAATCATGTTTAATTTTTTGAAAACAACAATGTATTTTGAGGGTTCTTGGATATTCATATCACAAGACTCATATCTTGATATGTATAAGACACAAGTATCCGACACATACTTTCAAAAGGAAGAGGAAAAAGAATGTAGAGTTAGAGTAACAACGCAACATAACAAAGAAGAGATCATTGATCACTATGAATGAATGGCAGGGCAAATCTCCTTTGGCAAAACATGATAATGCAGTTGCTATGTACTCAACTCCACAAATATCTTTGTGCCAAAGTATAATTGCACTGCAATTCTCGCCTGCTAACAATAGCCGTACCTATAATCTTGCTAAAATACCATAGGCTTATTCAACTAATTTAGGAAGCATATGAGTCTTAACGAAGAAAAATATTTTGGATATGCCAAGGAAAGGAGTGGTATATGCCAAATCAAACTTGTGAAGATTCCCCATATCAACCTCTTGCGGGAATTGTTGTCTTGATTACCTTATGCATTTGTTCTTTTTTTCCTTGCAAAAGTTTTACCATTTCCCCTACTTATATTGCAACATTTACTGTTAACAAAATAATTGAACAAGTTGCTTGTCAATCATTAGAAGTTAATGGAGAAAGACCCTTTCAAACAGTCGCATTATTAAATTTTACAAGAATAGGAAAAAAAATTGACTCAAATTTGAATATATGGTAATCATCAAATTCTGCCAAGATTTTCTTTCGTCCATAGCACTAATCATAAAATTCATTTGATGCAAACTTCAGTTTACTTCAAGATTTTCATTCTATATAAATAAACAACAACAAATTAACGGGAAAACAAAAGTCTACATACTACGCTGTTCAGTTTTTGCTTGGGGTTCTTCAGGAGAGGGGAAACAAAAGAACCTGGTCTCAGAATCAAAAAATAATTTAGAATTCATTATGGTAGCAAATATAAGATTATGCATTACCTTGTTAAAAAAGCTGTTCAAACTCTAGAATCTGGAGGCAAACTATGAGGAAAATTGTTGGTGTTCAAAGAGAAAAAAAGGGAACAAGAAGAAACTGATACAAATTTATCTCATTGTCATTCCATCAATGTATTACATCTTTTAAAGTCAAATGAATACCAAATACACAACTACTACCACCAACCTTTCTTGTAACTTACAGAAAGTAACTTGTAGGCAAGTAAATAAACTACACATGTTAAATCAAAACTTGCAATGTCAGTGCACAAGCTAACCAAAGTTCAAACTTAAACAAAATGAAACTACATTGGAACTAAACTTGAACAAGCATGCAACTAAGTAGCACCAGCATAGTTGGCCATCATTCAACAAAAATGTATTACGATTAAGCATTTCTACAAGCTACATTGTTTATCCACAAAAAGAGAAAGATGAAAGCATATTAACAAATAAAACAAAATTGGGTTTGCAACAGAATAAAGAAAAAGAAACATTGTCTTTCAATCTCAATGGATTACCATTTTCTATTTTTTCTTTTAATAAAGGGGACTGATTCATCGAAATTGTAGTGCAAAAGAATTGCCGGGCAAATCTCCTTTGGCAGAGAGCACACTACATCAAAGCATGAGCTTTAGATGCACGTTTAAAGTGATTGTCTGCCTGCCAATGGAGACTTTGCCCTGTAATCCAGTTGCACATTAAGTCATTGCCTTTGTTTGGCTTTAATTCTCCCTTTATGCTCTACCGGAACTAAGCATATTCAATGGAACAATACCTAATGTTGCTTTTTTCTTTTTTCTTGGGTGAATTACATTGGCTGACACTTGACTGTTCATATATTGAAATTTCAGTTATTTCCAGAATTTCAGTGAATAATCACCAGGATTTTGGCATCACTTGAAAACCTAAACGATATGCTTCCTTGAATGTAATTCGTTAGGACCCAAAAATATTTTCAAAAAAGGTTTTGTAGAATAAGCTGTAAGGATGCTTTGGCATGGAAGATCCAAAGAATCTTCTCTATATTCTACGTGTGGTGTCGTAAGACTGTAGTCAACCAGCCAAATGGACCCAAAAGTTCTGATTTATGCAGAAACTCGACGCTGCACTTTTTAAAGGGCTTGTTTCCTTTTGACCACCATTGTTTAATATGGCGAATATATAATTGATATATTATTTGGGCAGATATTAATATTATATACTAATGGGCAGATATTAATATTATATATTAACTCCATGAGGTGTGGTAAATATCAAGTCCCAATACACGTATTATTTCTATGAATTTTTTGCTCTTAAAAGTGTGTTATTGGTAAAATTATTATGGAGGATTTTAGATTGTATTTTACATTCTTTATTTAAAAAATAGACATATCAATTTCTTTATATTAGATAAAAAAGTAAGTTAGTCTTTTATTAAAATTGGTCTTTTTACGTCAATATGTGGTACACATAGTATATCACATGTCATTATTTGATTATTCTTTCAATCACCCAATTTTTAATAGTATGAATGGAAGAAATTTTAACAAAAATGATCAATTTGCTCTTTAATTTAATTTATAAGGATTAATTTACCCATTTTTTTTAATAGAAGAGGCAAAATACAATATGAATCTTAGTACGGAAACCAACATGATACTTTTACATGTGTTTTTGTTTTGTTTTTTTTTTTTCAGTTCAGAGTTCCCATCTGTCATCTGAAACATGAACTTATAGGCTCATGTTGGGAGATGACCATTCATGCAGCGAACACACTTGGCGAACCCATCAAGATTGGCGAGCTTATTACTTTGGCGAACTACGAATACAAACTGAATTTGAAGAGCTTGCTTGCAAGTTATGTTTACAAATTATATTTTTTTTCTAAAAGATTTATTATTTATTAGTATAATATATTTAGCATTTATTAGTATAAAATTTTAAGTTATTTCCTTCCATATTTTGCAGTTTTTCTTGTTATAAATACCTATGTTACATTGTTCAAAATATATCAGTGAAAATAATAAAAACCTTAGCATACAATTTTGTTGCCAAATTTCTCGTTTCTTCTCTACAATTTTTTTTCTTTAGTATCGAAATTCTAACAATTGGTATCAGAGCTTTCTTCTTAAGGATCGTTATTGTTCTTTCTAAGTTATACATGGCTTCCACGAGCTTTTCACCACCTTCACCATTCATCTTCAATGGAGAAAACTATGATATATGGGTTGTTAAGATGAAGACTTACCTACAAGCTTATGACTTGTGAGAGGTTGTGAACACTGATGTCAAGCTCGCACCATTGAAAGACAACGCGGTAGTCACTCAAATTAAGCATCATAATGACGAGGGGGCTAAAAGATATAAGGCAATTTCTTATATATAGAATGGTGTCTTGGATGTAATATTCACACTCATTGTGGCATGCAAGACTCAAAAAGAAGCTTGGGATAAGCTAAAGGAGGAGTTTCAAGGTTTTAAAAAGACCAGACAACAAAAACTCATTAATCTCATAAGAGATTTTGAGAATTTGAAGATGAAGTAGGCTGAAACTATAAAGCAGTACGCAGACAAGATTATGGCGGTAGTTAATAACATTAGGTTACTTGGGGAAGAGTTCACAGATAGTAAGGTCGTTGAAAAAGTCATAACAACACTTCCTGAGAGGTATGAATCTAAGATTTCCTCACTCGAAGACTTAAAGGACCTATCAATGATCTCTCTTTCAGAATTGATAAATGCCCTGTATGCTCAAGAGCAAAGAAGAGCATCAAGGCATTGGGAGCACGCAGAATAAGAAGTACTGTGAGCCCTGAGTATTGATGACGCGAACCCCTAGAAACATAAGGGTAAGAAAGGTTGGACAGAGAAGAAAAAGGATAGATGGAGAGATAGTGGTAAGGAAGAAAATCAATCATGCTCTCACTGTAAAAAGACAAATCACTCAGAGAGGTATTGCTAGGTTAGGCTAGATATTCAATATAGAAGTTGTAAACAATTTGGTCATATGGAAAGGGTGTCTAAGAATAAGAGGCATGCACAACAACAAAACACTCAAGCTCAGACTGCTGAAGCAAGTCAAGAAGAATTCATGTTTGCAGCATCATGCGAAACCCAGTTGGCGAATCTTATGAGCCCTCCTGCGAAGCCCAACTCACTGCACCATGCAAACCCTTCAGCAAAGATAGAAAGAGTTGGCTTGTTGACAGCAGATACACAAACTACATGACTTCATATGAAAGCATCTTCAAGAGAATTGACAGAAGTCGCATTTCAAATGTTAGAATAGGAAATGGACGGCTTATTAAAGCTAAAAGAAAAGGAGATGTGTTGATCAACACTCCAACAGGTACTAAAGTAATTACAGATGTTCTTTTAGTTCTTGAAATAGATTATAATTTCTTTAGCATTGGTCAATTGATGGAGAAGAAATACAAAGTTGTCTTCAAAGATAAATGTTGCACTATGTTTGATTCATTGGGACAATAAGTGGTGAAAGTCTCAATGAATAATAAAAGCTTTATGCTGGATTGGAACTTTGAGGCTTCAAGAGCCTATACCAGTTCAATGAATAAATCAGATAGTTGGCACAAAAGACAGGGACATGTCAACTATAAATCCCTTAGTCAAGTGTGCAAGTCAAAATTGATTGAGAATATGACTAAAGATAAAGATAAAGATGAAGATGAAGGCTTTAATGATCTTCTTGTTAAAAGCATCAGGCCTATTTTTGAAACTTATCATCGATGTGACTTAGCAATATTGGAGCCTGCAATTTTTGAAGAAGTTGCACGAGAAAACAACATTGGAGTTTGCTGCAAGATGGTCAAGAAAGAGTGTTGCAAATTGGCCACTCATGCAGTAGCAAGCAGCAAGATGAAGTGTAAGCTTGTGAGCTCACCAAAATGCAAGTTGTGAACTCAGAAAAAGTGCGAGTTGACAAATGTGCGAATTGTGAAAAGTGCAAAATGCAAGGTGAATAAAATGTGAGCTGCAAAAGTACAAACTCACCAGAATGCAAGCTCATCAACATACAAGCTTGCGAGCTGGCCAAGATGCAAACTTGCTGATATTCTGACCAAACCACTTGAAAAGTTCAAGTTTGAGAAACTGAGAAAGGAAATTGGTGTTCGCAGCATGAAGGCTAAAGAGGAGTGTTGGGAGATGACCATTCATGCAGCGAACACACTTGGCGAACCCATCAAGATTGGCGAGCTCACAAAAAGTGTCGATCTCATTACTTTGGCGAACTAAGAATATTAACTGCATTTGAAGAGCTTGTTTGCAAGTTATGTTTACAGGTTATATTTTCTTTCTAAAAGATTTAGTATTTATTAGTATAATATATTTAGTATTTATTAACATAAAATCTTAAGTTATTTCTTTCCATATTTAGCAATTTTCTTGTTATAAATACTTCTGTTACATTATTCAAAATATTTGAGTGAAAATAATAATAACCTTAGCAGATAATTTTGTTGCTAAATTTCTCATTTCTTCTCTGCAATTCTTTATTCTTTAGTATTGAAATTCCAACAGCTCATTAAATGTTTTTGTTCCAAGTTCTTCCTGTATTTTTCTTCAAATAGTCATTCTTTTTTTCTTCTTTCTGGTGATTATTAGTCAGTGCAAAGGCACCTAATTTAAGAAAAAAAACCTGAGTGATGCATGTAGTTCTTGATTTCAAGGACCCTTCTGTCCTCTAAGAGTCGCAGACTAGAAATTGCAGGGAACCAGATTTACTGTAAAGGAAAGCATCGAATATAAGTACTTCCTTTATGTCCCAATAATGATTAGGCGCCATTAAGATTTTAAAAAGAAAATTGATAGTTGAAGAAAAATGAAAAAAAAAATCATAATAAAGCATACAATAAAAGGTAGATTCAGTGGCATTTTCCGTTTCCCATCTATCTGATCTCTATGATATAAAGCAAACAATAATAAAGTGGAATATTAAAAATATGGGCAATATTCTTTTGGATGGTCTACAATGGAGTACTACGTCTGGGATCTTAAAAAGAAACCTACCGATCTCTAATGAGAAGAATTACTTACTGTGCCATGGATATTGTGAGTAGAAGTTTAGCTTGGTCGAAACAGGTCACACAAGCTATGGTTGTTATTCATTCATCTTTAACTGCAACTAGTAGGGGGCGGGGCTGACTAGGGATCGGGAAGGGAACTGGTTAGCTGGTTTTATGAAGGAGATTGACCACTTCTCATGCCGGGATGCTGAATGTCGGCACTTTATGAAGGCTTAGTAATAACATGGACTGTCGGGATAAAAATGTCTATCATAAGGACACCGCTATCCTAGTTAACTAATACAAATTCTTGAATATATTAATATTTATTCTTTTTGAATTTTGAATTTTTTAAATACTTATAAGAAATTTAGTATTTTTATTTAAAATGATTGTTGTTAGTGTGATTATTATAAAATTGTATTAGAAAAAATTGATATATTACATTCTAAAGACACCAACAAAACAATTAAGTGATTTTTATTTTTGTGAAAGAAAATTATTAGTTGCGTGTTAATTTTGTGAACAGTGTTTAAAGCTTAAACTTATCTATTTTAAATGTTTAATAAAATAATAAAATATTTTAAAAGAAAGTATATTAGTGAAGTAGAGGAAAAACAACAAAATAAATTATACATTAATTTATATAACTTTATAGACACTTTAATTTACAAAAAAGTGACCTCAAGATCTAAATTTTTGAATTTTGTGTTGAAAAATATGAACATAATATATACAATAAGGATAATTACATGTTATTATTTACTATCATAAAATGTTAACCTAAATTAAAATGATCTAATTTAGTTAAGATTTATTGGGCTTTAGTTCTTAAATAAAGTATAAGTCAAATATGTGTAGATACTCTAGTAACTAATTTGTAATTGATGATGGACTGATTAGAAATTAGGATTAATGTGAAAAGTTATATATATTAAGGTTATGGTCCTCAAATTACATATAATGTAACTTTTCTAATATCCCATATTTAGAAAAGAGAGTCACATTCATAGATTGTGTGTTAGTTTGAAAGATTAAAACAAGATATTGAGTTTAAAATGAAAAGCAGCTAGGGATGTGAACCAAGGGTAAAAATCACTGTAGATAAATGGTTGATAAATATATAAATAGATAACTAAGGAAACATTGTAATTATTTTTAATTAAGTTTAAATTAATTTATCAATATTTATTTATAAGTATTTAATTATATGATTATTTTGTTCATTAATGAAGTGGCATGTTGCGCTTAATCGATAGTGCATCACATATATACGTGTTAGCATTTGGTACACTAACAAGTTACATTCTTTATTCCACAATTAGTCTTAAAAATTATTGTTTATATTTTTTAATTTTTAAGTATTTTACTATACCTTTATGGAACATTTATCAACAAATTATTTATGAAGTCCAAAAACTCCAATGGCAAGATATCAAATATTTTTCATAATATATATATATATATATATATATATATATTTAAGTCTCTAGTTGAGTTGTTGTCACGAGTCAATAGAACACCAACTCGGTTAGGGAATTATTATAATTTCTTTTCGTATTTAAAATAAGTTATATTGTTCATGGGTACTTTAATAATTTTAATTTAAAAATATAAAAAAATGAATATGATGGGATTTGAACCCACACTAATTGTATTAATAAAATTATAAATTTACTATCGAATCAAAACTTTATTTTAATTTTAAATAAATTTTAATTTTATTATGCATACTTTATTACTTCTATCAATTGTATATCTATACCATATATAAAGATTCTTATTGAATTTGTGTCACTCATAATGGATCTTAACTAAGTTATTAAATTACCAAAATGCATTTATTTTAACAAAGCAATAAATCCATATTATATATAAAGATTCTAATTGAGTTGGTGTCACTCATAACCGGGTCTCAACTCGCTTATTAAATTACCAAATATTCTTTATTTTAACAAAGTAATAAATATTAGTTTAAAGATATTTTTTTCTTTTATATAAAATCTAGAAAAGAATCCATGCTTAAAATTAGACTTGAACCCAAAACACCAAACGACGCTCTCTAAATTTTGTTAATTCAACAAAAGTAACATTTGGTTTTTATATGAAATCTTTATAAATATATTATATGGTTATTTTCACCCATATCATAGGTACGTCATAATTTTATTGATAATGTCTTCAATTGAATTAGTATTATGTCAATTCGATACCAACTTAAAAAAATGAGAATGTTATAATAAATAATTGAAGTGCATTTAATATTCTTAATATGATGAATTTTCTTATTTAAAGTTATTTTATTTATAATTTAAATAATTTTTAATTTTAATATTAATTTTAAATTTTACATTTTATTATTTATAGTAGATTATTTATAAACGCATTGATGTATTTTAAAACACGATTTTCAAATTTCCATATGGAAAAGAAGATATAAAACCGGCTTCACAAAGCAACATAAGTGGTCATAACTCGTAATAAAAAACTCAAAGGCGACTGCATATATTTCTTTAGGATATCATCGACACAGATAAATAACGTTGGTTTTTAATATCTAGACTCCACGTAAGATCAACTCTCTTCGCTAAGCCTTTCTCTGTCCATTTCATTATCCTTAGAACATGTCGCAACCGGACATCAAATTTGAACATGTTTGGAGAAATAGGTTCATCCAGTTTGTCAGAAATTTGTTTCGAATCTCCCATTAAATAGAAGAGCAGACCTATGTTCAACTAGAAATATCAGTACTTCTTGCACTTCCGAGTTATACCTGGAGAGGGAAAGCAGAAGAATTTTAGTGTTAGAATCAGAAAATAATTTCGATTTCACGATGGTCTCAAACTCTAGAATTTGGAGAGGCAAAATATCAGGAAAATAAATAATGATTAAGCATTTATATAAGCCATATTAACAAACAAAACAGGGGTTTGCTACAAATAAAGAAGAAAAGGAAACATTGTCTTCTTTGAATCTCAATAGAGTAATTCATTGAGTTTGTAGTGCAAAAGAATAGCCGGACAAATCTCCTTTGGCAGAGTGCACACTACACTACATCAAAGAATGAGCTTTAAATTTCACCAAAAAAAAAAAAAAAAAAAAAACAGAATGAGCTTTAAAGTGATATTCTGCCAATGGAGAAATTGCCCTGTAATGCAGTTGCACCTTAAGTCATCGCCCTTGGTTGGGTTTGCCACACTGCCTTAATTCTCCCTTATTTATGCTGTCCTGGAAACAAGCATATTCAATGGAACAATGCCTAAATGTTGCTTTTTATTCTTGAATGAATGACACTGACTGCCACCTGATTGTTCATATTTAAGAATTCCAGTGAATAATTGCCAATATAAACCAATATGCTTCCTTGAATGTTTTCATCAGCACCCAACTGTATTTTCACAAATAGAGAGAAAAAAGGGGTTTTGGAGAATACCTTTGGCATGGAAGATCCAAAGAATGTTCTCTATTTTCTACATGTGGTGTGGGTGCCCCATTAGTCAACCAGCCAAATGAACCTAAAACTTGATTTATGCAGAAGCTCGAAGCTGCATTTTCTAAAGGTATGTTCTTTTGGGCCAAATGTCAAGCCCGACATATGATTTATATGGATTTATGGCCCATAAATGGTTTGTTCTTTCTTTGTTCTTTTCAGGCTTATTGGAGGGTTACACTGCAATCAAAGGGTAACTTGGATTTACATTCGCTATTTTTGGAATTTGTAACTTTGCCCTGTGATTATTTAGAGGACTGTAGACGCTGTTACAATGCAGAGCTGAAGAGTATTTCAGCTTTCTGATAATTTTATAGAGTTTGAGATTCTTCATTTCCTTGCAAAACAACAGATTGGGTATCCCCATAAGGCTTGTACTACATCCCAGTAATCAATGACAAACTTTAAGAAAGAAAAAAATATATTTACATCTTAAATCTGATCTGTAGATATAAAAATATATTTGCTAATACTGGTTTTCGACATGAAAATAGTAGAAAGAAAACCTAACCCCAAATGAGACATACATATACATATTGCCTTTAGCCTCTTGTTTTGGGTAAAACAATTGTTTATTTCCAAAGTAAAACTTAAAGCATAGTGTTTGGCAAGATGCAAGCAAGGAAGATCGTTTGGTCATGTGAGTCCGGATTCACTGGACGGGAAGATAAAAAAGGGAAAAACAGCTTCAACATATAGACAAAATGGGTAGAAAGTAGAGCCTACTTTCACAAACTGAGAGGGAGATGTCATGCACAAATGGACAAAGGAAACAGATAAAACTGATGGGTTTAAAAACATATCCAAATATCAGAAGATTATTGGGACAGATAGGGAGACTCCCTTAGAGGTTTCAAAACAGAGCTGGTGTGTCCCTAGGGTATACGCGAATAAAAGCTAAATATATGTGTGATTTAAAGGGGGATGGATTTGGGAAGTTGTGGAGCTACTAAAATAAACGTGTAGGGTAAACTATACAAATGGTTACCCAATTATGTTTACCTTCTTGTTTTGGTTAATTTTAAAAATTTCAATTTAGGTATTAAACTTTATATTAGTTCTTATTTTGGTTATCCACGTTAAATTGGTAATGGAAATTGTCGAACCATTTTTTTTGAAAAAGAGGTCTACTAGGTTTTGAAACAAAATTAAAATGAGTCACCACTACCCTTTTTTATTGAGGTGTGATCGGCTCACCTCGAAAAGTGATTATTTTTAATAAACGGTTTTATTTATTAAAATAACGATTTTGGTCTACTAAATTCGTAAAAAAAGTTCAGAGTTTACACGTGACGAGGAACGATTAGCATCCTCGTAACGCCCAAAATTGGTACCTAGTTGATTGATTCATCGTCTTAGTGTCGAAAGTTGAAAATCCGTAAAGAATTTACGATCCTCCTTTTATTAATATTAGTTTTACAAAAATGCTTGGATAAATCGGCGAATGCTAAAGACCTTCTTGTCTCAAGTAATAAATGCCACATCCAACACGTTAGGACACGACATTTTAAACCTCGAGAATAAGCTCGTCTTTTAATTTTCAAGACTCATGCATTTTAATTTTAAAAGGTTATTTGGTCATTTGGGTCACACGAGAAAAATCGAAACCCAGTACGTTAGGACACGATCTCTTGAATTTCTAAATACGGAACATTGCCTTAAAAAATATTATCTCGAGGTGACGAAATGTCACATCCAGTAAGTTAGGATACAACACCTCGACTTCTCGAGAATAAGCTTTTTTACTTAAAACTCGTATTTAAAAAGAATATTCTGTTATTTAGGTTAAACGAGAAAAATCGAAAACCAGTAAGTTAGGGCATGATTTCTCAAATTTTTAAATACGGAATATTGCATTTATTTAAAAAAAATCATTTTTTATGTATCGAGGTAAAATGTAACACATTTTGGTAGTAAAATATGGAATGAATTACAATGCTAATGTGAATAACAGAGTAATAATCGCTATAATACGAGTAACAATAACGAGAGCAAAAAGAATCAATAAAATAAAATAACAAACTAAACAAGAAGGTAAATCAATGAAAACTAATAAAATTTTAAATAATAATAAAAATGAAAATAATGAAAATAATACTAAAATAAAATGAAAATTATAATAATGATGATGATAATAATACTAATTATAATTAAAATAATAATTATAATAATTATAATACTGTAAGTAAATACAAAAGAGAAAATATATAATATAATAAAAATAGTATTAAAATTAAGTAATTTAATAATATGAAAATAATGATATGTTAATAATAATAATAATAACAATAAAAGTAGAAATAATACATTTTAATAATAATAATAATAACAATAAAAGTAGAAATAATACATTAATAATAATATACATGTTAATAATAAAATGAAAATAAAAATGTTATAGTAATAAGAAAAAATAGTACATTAGTAATAATAAAATAATACGATAATAATAAGGTAGAAAATAATAATAATAATAATAATAATAATAATAATAATAATAATACACTAATAGGAATAATAATAATAATATATTAATAACAATAATAGAAAATAATACTATAAAAGGTAATATGTTAATAATAACAATAATAATAATAATAATAATAATAATAATAATAATAATAATAATAATAATATATAAAATTAATTAATAATAAAATACAAAAATAACTAAAAAAAGGGACTAAATTGAACCTAAAACAGAAGTTTGGGGGCAAATCTGAAATAAATAAGAAGAAAAAGGACCAAATCGAGTGCGCGAATAACAAAGAGGGACCAAAGGGGAAAATATCCCCGCCCTCTCAAAACGCAGCGCTTAATAAGGGACTAAATGAAACCAAATAAAATTAAAGGGGCGAATTAAAAATAACAACAAATTTAATTGCAAAATCATAAAAAGCGGAAGGGCTAAGAGTGCAATTAGTCCTTTTGTTGAAAACATGCATCCTCCGCTTTGGTCGGTCGATTTGGTCTTAACGAAACGACGTCGTTTTGGTAGTGGAGCTTAATTCCAAAACAGCGTCTTTTTAAACCCTATATAAATAGCCCAAATCAGAAAAAAAAAAAAAAACATTTCCAATTGCATTTTAAAAAAATTCTGAGAAAGCTCTCAGATCCTCTCCCTTGCCCTCTGGTCCAGTCACCGGACTATCGTGACGGCCACCAAACACCGGCAACGGCACCGTCGTCCACTATGGTCGGAGAAAATAAAATAGGCTCCTTTTTTATCGCTTTGTTACCCCCGACCCTATTCTGAAATTAAAAATACCCAAAAGCTTTTCAAAAATGAAAAGCAACAAAGGAACTATTCGGCTCCCTCTTCTTCGATCGTGAAAAGGTAAGAGCTTTTTACTTTCTTTTTTTTTTTTGATATATGTAAATTATAAATCACTTGAAATAAACATGCGAAGAAAAAAGAAAAAAATAGTACAAGAAAAATTAGATCTTTTAACTTTTCGATTTCTTTTGTATTTCGAATCTGAATTTTTTGTATTCAAAAAAAAAATCCCCCTATTACAACGATGGTGGTGGCTTTTATAGCCGTTTACATGTGATTTAATCTGCTACTATTCTCTTTCGTTTTTGTTGTTATTCTCTGCTCCTTTTCTGTCCTCTTTTTTACTTGTTTGCAGGTTTGGCAGAGGAGTTGGTGAGCTATTCTGGTGTAAGGCCGAGCCTTGGGCGTTGGATGCGCTGACAAGGCACGTGGAGGAGTAGGGAGGCGCGACGCTTGATGGCTGGCTAGGGTTTCAGCTTTGCTGAAACTAGTTTAAGAAGTGGGCTTATCGGGCCCTTAGGGTTTCTAATTTATTTGGGCTGTTTGGGGTATTATTTTTTTTTAGTTTTGGTTTTGTTAATTTGGGCCTGGGTCGGGCAAAATAAGCCTATTACAGCTGTCCCTCTTTGCTCGTTGTCGTGTAACGAGAATGGAACAAAGACTTTAAAAGGGTAAATTTTGCCTGGACCTACCGAATCTTGACTTTTCGATGCTTCTCTTCTTCAAGTAGCATCATTCCAACCCACTGCATCTTCAGAGGTACAGGAATTGGTGCTTTGGTCTGCTCTAATTGTAATTTCAGGGAGAAGAGATTTGTAGCTTGATCTGCTCCGCTGGAACTTCAAGGAAATAAGATTCACTGTTTTCAGTCTGCTCCGCTGCAACTTCATGAAGATAAGGTTGGTGGCTTTAATCTGCTCCACTGCAACTTTAGGAAGATAAGATTCGCCGTCTTCGATCTGCTCCACTGCAACTTCAAGGAGATAAGATCTACAATCTTCAGTCTGCTCCACTCGCTACTTGAGGAGATAAGGGTGGTGACTTCAATCGCTCCATCGCAACTTCAAGAAGATAAGATTTGCCGTCTTCGATCTGCTCCACTGCAACTTCAAGGAGATAAGATCTACTGTTTTTAACCTGCTCCATCAGAACTTCGGAGAGATAAGATCGGTGGCTAAAATCGCTCCCCGCTACTTTGGGAAGATAAGATTTGTCATCTTCGATTTGCCCCACTACTATCTCGAGGAGACAAGATCTACAATTTTTAGTCCGCTCCCTGCTACATCGGAAGATAAGACTATAATCTTCACCTTACTCCACCGCCGCTTAAGGGAGATAAGGTCGGTGGCTTAAATCTATTCCATTGCTACCTCATGAAGATAAGATTCACCGCCTTCGATCTCGCTTCTATTGCTACCTCATGGAGATAAGATCCACAATCTTTAACTTATTCCATTGCTGGTCGGGAGATAGGATTGGTGGCTTAAATATGTTCCACTCATCGCTCGGAGACAAGATTTGTCGCTCAATCTTGTTCCACTCATCGCTAGGGTGACAAGATCTACAATCTTCAACCTATTCCACTCGCCGGTCGTGGAGATAGGACCGTGGCTTAAATCGTTCCATTACTATTCGTGGAGACAAGATTTGCCATTTGATCTTGTTCCACTACTGCTTAGGGTGACAAGATCTACAATCTTCAACCTATTCCACTGCTGGTCAGAGAGATAGGACTAGTGGATTAAATATGTTCCACTACTACTCAGGGAGACAAGATTTGCCATTTGATCTTGTTCCACTCATCGCTTAGGGTGACAACATCTACAATCTTCAACCTATTCCACCGTTGGTCGTGGAGATAGGATCGGTGGCTTAAATCTGCTCCACTATTGCTCACGGAGATAAGATTTTTGTTCTATCTTGTTCCACTCATCGCTTAAGGTGACAAGATCTACAATCTTCAACCTATTCCATTGCTGGTCAGGGAGATAGGACTAGTGGCTTAAATATGTTCCACTACTGCTCAGGGAGACAAGATTTGTCGTTCGATCTTGTTCCACTATTGCTTAGGGTGACAAGATCTACAATCTTCAAACTATTCCACTGCTGGTTAGGGAGATAGGACTGGTGGCTTAAATCTGTTCCACTACTGCTCAAGGAGACAAGATTTTCCATTCGATCTTGTTCCATTACTGCTTAGGGTGACAAGATCTACAATCTTCAACCTATTCCACTGCTGGTCAGGAGATAGGTCTGTTAGCTTAAATCTGTTCCGCTACTGCTCAGGGAGACAAGATTCGTCATCTTCGATCTGCTTCATTGCTACCTCATGGAGATAAGATCTGTGAATTCACCGATGTTACTACACCATCCTCTAGGGACATGATCTGTAGAATCAGTTTCATGTATCTATCCTTATGAATGATTAGGATGCTATGATCAAAATAAATCAAATGCTCCTAACTAGATGTGTTATGAATGATGAACGCAGAAATGAGAATGATCCTTTTTTAAATGCTTAAGGTATAATCGCTCATTGTTCATCAAGGCATTATCATTGACGTATTATGCTGCCATCTTATTCGGCTGGTATTCTTGACAGAAAACCCAAAGAAACAATTATATTTTGCTAAGCAAGCTTGCCCCGCTGTAATTTCAGAGTCCCTTCCACTGTACCTTCTGGGACATAAAGTTTGTACCCTTGCTACAACTTCAGGAGAATAACTTTCGGTTTCTTCCATCCATTCTACTGCAACTCTGAGGTATAGGATTTGTATCATCTTTAATCAATTTGATCTGTTACACCATTCGCTTAGTGTAATGACCAGATGTATATGCCTGATATTTGCATGAATGCAGAGTATCATTTTTCTTTTCCCGAGAATGATCCCTTTGTACACTTGGGTTGACATTGCTCGTTATTTGTCGAGGTCATATCACCGACAAAATGTCTTGACTTTTTGTTCAACCAATAAAAAATCCAAAGAGATAATCATCTTTCTCGAATATTTTCAAACCTTAGGCTTGGTGAGTTCTAAACAACAATCCTGTTTCATGTTCTTGTATTATTTAGAAACTTCCAGAGTAATATGCAAAACTCCTTTTATGAAAGTATATTAGTCCATTAATCGTTATTTCAATGCAAAATGCTTGAAAAATATAATAATGATGGAAAAAAACTTAAATTTATCAGGAACAAAATCTGAAAAGAATGGATTAATCAAAGAAAGCAAATATTGCTGAAACACAAAACAAAAGAGAGGAAAATAAGTGCACCAAATATCGCAGAGTGAGCTTCTATACACAAACTTCTTTAGGACCATTTTGAGCTTGATATGAGTTTGAGGGATTTAGAGTACTCCGTTGATGCCCCAAGATGTAGCATACTTCTTCTTTGTTAATTTAGGCATCGCAAGACTACCGCATGCCCTCCTTTAATCAAAATTTGAATTGCCTTTTATGGGTTTTCAATTCAAAACCCTTTTGGTCTCAAGTCGTAACATCTTTTCTTCTTGTTAATTCAAAAGAAACGAGACTACCAAATGCCTCATTTTTATTAAAAATTGAATTTCCCTTTACGGGTTTTCAATTCAAAATCCCTTTGGTCTCAAGAAGCCCTTTGCGGGTTTTCGCCTTAGCCTCTCCTTTTCATTTTATTTTTTTTTATTTTCTTTATCTTCTTCTTCTTCTTTTCTTTTCCTTTTTTTTTATGAAATATTTCTTGATTTGAACTCATAGGATTAGGCAAGTCCCGGTTATCCTCTTGGTCAAAATCAACGCCTTTCTAGAAAATGCCTTCTTTACCACATACGGTCTTTCCAGCTTGGCATTCACTTTCCTCGAAGTCCTTTTGTATGGGAAGGATCCTTTTCAAAACTAGGTCTCCTTCATGGAATTCTTTAGGGCAAACCTTCTTGTTATAGGCCATCATCATTCGCTTTCAAAGATAATTGACTATAAGGGTGGCCCTTAGGCTCTCTTCTTCGATCAAGTTTAACTAATCATATTAGGATTGGATCCATTCGCTTCATTCGACTTCAAATCTAATAAAACTCGGAGAGAAGGAATCTTGACTTCAATGGGCAAAATCGCCTATTTTATAAATCAATGAGAAAACATTGCACCTGAGGTCCTAACAAACGCTCGACAAGCACGATGCCAATCTTCATGAGTCTCAATCATTTTCCTAATGATCCCTTATTTTTTTTTTTTTTTAGCGATCCTTTTGAGGCGATATAGTATTTAATTTTGAACAGACTGCAAACCTTTGATGTCGCGCTATTGTTCAAATCGTCAGATATGATCTATTTTTGGGATTCTATACCGACATAGAATTTACTGACTGTCGACTTTGTCACATTGACATATGAAGCAGCTTCTGCCCACTTGGTGAAGTAATTGACGACCACAAAGATGAATCGCCACTTGTTAAAAGCTTTCGGCATGATTGGCCCACTAACATCCATGCCCCACATACAGAAAGGCCCTAGAGATGTCCTATGAAGAGATGAAGGAGGCACAGGAATCTTGTCTCCATAAATTTGGCACTTATGCCATTTTTTTGTATAACTGATGCAATCTCCTTCCATGGTGGACAAGCAGTACCCAAACTTCATGATTTGATTGGCCCTTGTAAAGCTATTAGCATGTGTTCCTCTTCTAAGATTTTCTTAGCCTTAACATCATCCATACATCTTAGTAGCCCAGGCATATCTTGATATGATCAGGTGAAAACATCTTTGAATTCTTAGAATAACTCAATGGCATCTCGCTTTGTCTCTGTAGTGATACAGGCTCCGATCTTCACTTCTTTCTCTTCTCCTAGGCTCAAAATTTCCATTGATTCTTTGTAAGGTAGGATCTATTTCATCTTATTCTACCATCCTTAATAAATCAGGAGATAAGTTACAATCTCTATCGTCTCCAAAGTCCTGAGATTCCTCTAGACACATATCTTGCTCAAAAGTAGATTCTAAGTCAGTAGCAGCGTCGCTCATGTCATTGATATCTAGGGACCTGTTGTAGGTATGAAGAAATATTCAAAGATCAAATGAATCTAAGAATAATTATTTGTGTGGTATGAACATGAATGAAATAAAAGAATAAAAGAATATTTGCTCAAAGTGAGACACAAAAATGCATTTTCATTGAAAATATAGATTTTGAACATAAGCCTATTTCACAAAAAGGTTTTTATTGCTCCTAGGCTTAGAACAATAAGCGTGTTTTGGACATTACTCTGAATTAGCTCTAAAAATACAGGGATCTCTTCCACAGTCCCATTGTTCAAAACACTCCCGAGTATGTAAGGGCAGACGCTTGGAAAATTCTATTCCCCGGTTCCCTCTTCAGATATGCGTTAATGTTCATATTCCCCGATATTCCTTCCGGGCTTTTAACCTCTTCAAGGAATCCCAACTCTTTATTATCCATCAGGCTCTGCACCAAAGCTTTGAGTTCAGCGCACTCTTGGATTTCATGGCCTTCTTTTGCGTGGAATTCACAGTGGCCCCTCATCCCTTTGGGTACCTCCTCCCAAGTCTAAATGATTAATCCCATGTCTATCATTTGTTTCAAAACCTATTTCAATGGGGTTTTTACTTCTGCAATATTCTTCTTGATTCTTTTCACTGTATTCTCGATTATCGCGTTTACCCCATTGTCGTAATGGTTGGATAACGAATTTTCTACGCCGATGGATTATCGAATTTCACAATACCCATGTTGATAAGTCTTTCTATTATCTTTTTAAAATCGATGCAGTTTTCAATCGAGTGTCCTATGATTCCCGTGTGGTATTCGCATTGGGCGCTCACATCGTACCATTTGGGAACGGAGGCTACATGGGTTTTAGATAAAAAGGGGATATTATATGTGCATCAAACAAACTTTGGTACAACTCCCCATGCATGATTGGGATGGGCGTAAACCGGAGTTTTTCTGAATTTGGTTTTGGATTGGGATCTTGCCTTGGGGGATCTGATGGCTGGTAGTTACTGTCCTTGGCTAGCTTACTGTAATCGGCTCCGAATGGCCCTTGTTATACCTACTCATACTATTTTCTTCCTTTCCCTTCTTCTTCTGGGCCTTTAAAGTCCACTTTCCACTTTCCTTCATTTCTGCCAGAACAACTGGTTTGGCTCGATCATCCTCTGGGTTTAAACCTGAGCCCATCGAAAAGTTCAACAGGGTCGAGGTATCAGTCTGACATTGGGGTCCGATAATGACGGGTACCCCATGTGAATGCGTGTCTGGTTGGGTCGGGACACTTATTGGGGAAAAACCAGGGGAATAGATGATGTCTTCATTATAATCCCCACTGTTGACCACTGGGTCACTCCTTTTTTCAAGTCCTCCAGCTAGTAACTGGGTTAACTAGCCCATCATATTCCTTTGGAACTCTAGCATTTGTTCCTGCATCTCTTGTTGAATTTTGGTCAATTGCTCCTCGCATCTGATTTGCATTTTCTATTCTTTCCAACCTTCGTCCATGGCTTTTGTTCTTGCAGAGTACCGTAACGATGCTCGCTTCAAGAGACTTTTGTCGGTTCCCAAGTTAGCTAAAATAATTTTACCTAATTAGGGTCCTTTTGTGAAAATCTAATGCATGTGATGAAATGCAAATACATGTGGTGAATGCAAAAGAAAGAGAGGCGTTGATTCGCATTCAATTCCATTAGAACAACTTTTCTAGAAAACAAATTTCTTTACATAAAACAGATTACATATACGGCCTGGCCCTAATGCTCGAAGCCTTAACCTTCAATAGAAGCAAGGTTAACTCTTAACCCTAATCTGATTCCGATTCACTTCAAACTTAGCACGTCAGCTTGAACTACTATGGTTTGCCAATGATTGGCCACCTCTTGTATTTGAGCAACTAATTCTTTCAATGGAGAGTAGTTCTCAGAGAAAACTTGATAAGAAACCCTTTTCACCCTCCAAAAGCGGCTATGAAACCAAGTCAACAAGAGCTGCACACATCCAATGAATCTTCCTTCACTCGCTCTTCAGCACGCATTCAAAGATCGAAATGTTTCGACCAAAATTACAGGGATGGGCGTGACCTCACGCCAAGTCTATCGAACAATTCAAACCGCCTTGTCCATGTACCTCAATGCTTTAGGAAGACATCCACTGTGAATGCTCAAGGTGAATACATTGGCCTTTTCTTCATATCTGGGTGTACTAAGATCAAATCTTGCGAATTTTCTAATGGATGTCTCTACTAGTTCCTTTTTCTTGATCCGGTCACACCTATTGTCCACTTATCCTCGTGATGCTCATTAGCTTCTTTAAGTAAGTCAGGACGTTGATGGCTCTCGGATAATCTTTGTTGGCTTGAACCTTAGGTAACGACGCAAAATCACGTACTCTCTCATCGCACCATCACCCTTCTTTCGTCGTGTTTACTCGGACAATATTTAGAAGGTCGCATTATCCTCCACTTTATCAAGAAATCCATTTTCCTATGACAAACTCTCTATTTAGCAACTGAACGTGAATCAACACCTCTTTTCTATGATGCAAATGCAATGCAATCATAACCAGAAGAAAAGAAATTTCGTTAGTCTAAAGCAAAATTAAGCAAGAAAGAAATAAATAGAGCACCTATTCGGTGACCTCTAGGGGTTTGGAGTGGTTCTACCTAGGGTGGGCTCTAAGGCTCGCTATATGAGGTTCGGTTCTAAATTTAAGGTACCAACAGAAGATTCCTTGATCCTCACCCATTATAGGCTCATAGGATCAAGTTCGATTCGATGGAATACATTTCCCTATGGCCATGCGAGGTGAAAACCTCACGAAGACATAGGTACGGATGTATCCCTAAGCATTCCCCTAGCCTGCAAGCAGAGGTGAAAACCTCACAAAGGCATAGTTTCTCACTCCCACTTAAAAGGTGTAACCACAACGGTCACGCAATGCAATGCAAGAGTATTCTACGAGACTCAAACCACAACAAACATAAGGATCACAAACAAATGCAACAAAAGAATCATGATTTTTCAAACCACATTTTAATTTTGACAAAGGACAAAAATAATCAATTTCTACACGACTCTCAACCAAATCCCTAATGGAGTCACCAAGTCGTCGAACCATTTTTTTGAAAAAGGGTCAACTAGGGTTTTGAAACAAAATTAAAATGGGAGTCGCCACCGATCCTTTTTATTGAGGTGTAATCGGTCACCTCGAAAAGTGGTTATTTTAATAAACGGTTTTATTTATTAAAACAACGATTTTGGCCTACGAAATTTAGAAAAACAGGTTCGCGAGTCGACTACGTACGAAGAAGGATTAGCACCCTCGTAACGCCCTTAGTTGATTAATTAGTGTCTTAGTGTCAAAAGTTGAAAATCCGTAAAGAATTTAAAGATATGATCTTCCTTTTTATAAATATTAGTTTTACAAAAAATGTTTGGATATATTGAAGCGAATGCTAAAGACCTTCTTGTCTCAAAGTAATAAAATGCCACATCCAGCACGTTAGGACACGACATTTTAAACCCTCAAGAATAAGCTCGTCTTTTAATTTTCAAGACTCATGCATTTTAATTTTAAAAGGTTATTCGGTCATTTGGGTCACACGAGAAAAATCAAAACCCAGCACGTTAGGGCACGACCTCTTGAATTTCCAAATACGGAACATTGCCTTAAAAAATCTTATCTCGAGGTAACGAAATGTCACATCCAGTAAGTTAGGACACAACACCTCGAATTCTCGAGAATAAGCTTTTTTACTTAAAACTCGTATTTAAAAAGGATATTCTGCTATTTAGGTTAAACGAGAAAATCGAAACCCAAAGAAGTTAGGGCATGATTTCTCAAATTTCCAAATACTGAATATTGCATTTATTTAAAAAAATCATTTTTTATGGGTCGAGGTAAATGTAACACATTTTGGTAGTAAAATGTGAAATGAATTACAATGCTAATGTGAATAACAGAGTAATAATCGCTATAATACGAGTAACAATAATGAGAGCAAAAAGAATCAATAAAATAAAATAACAAGCTAAAAAGAAGGTAAATCAATGAAAACAAATAAAATTTAAATAATAATAAAATTGAAAATAATAATAAAATAAAATGAAAATTATAATAATGATGATGATAATAATACTAATTATAATTAAAATAATAATTATAATAATTACAATAATGTAAGTAAATACAAAAGAGAAAATATATAATACAATAAAATAGTATTAAAATTAAGTAATTTAATAATATGAAAATAATGATATGTTAATAATAATAATAAAATAACAATAAAAGTAGAAAATAATAATACATTAATAATAATATACATGTTAATAATAATGAAAATAAAAATGTTATAGTAATAAGAATAAAAATAGTACGTTAGTAATAATAAAATAATACGATAATAATAAGGTAGAAAATAATAATAATAATAATACACTAATACGAATAATAATAATATATTAATAACAATAATAGAAAATAATACTATAAAAGGTAATATGTTAATAATAATAATAATAAAGAATAATAATAATAATAAATATAAAATTAATTAATAATAAAATATCAAAATAACTAAAAAAGGGGACTAAATTGAACCTAATACAGAAGTTTGGGGGCAAATCTAAAATAAATAAGAAGAGAAAGGACCAAATCGAGTGCGCGAATAACAAAGAGGGACCAAAGGGGAAAATATCCCCGCCCTCTCAAAACGCAGCGCTTAATGCGGATCGAAATGAAACCAAATAAAATTAAAGGGGCTAATTAAAAATAACAACAAACTTAATTCCAAAATCATAAAAAAGCAGAAGGGCTAAGAGTGCAATTAGCCCTTTCGTTGAAAACACGCGGATCCTCTGCCTTGGATCGGGTCAGATTTTGGGTCTTAAACGAAACGGCGTCGTTTTGGTAGTGGAGCTTAAGTCCAAAACAGCGCTGCTTTTAAACCTTATATAAATAGCCTAAATAAAAAAAAATTCCCATTGCATTTTAAAAAATTAGAGAAATCTCTCGGATCCTCTCCTCGCCTCCGTCCGGCCATGGACCACCGTATGCCATCATACGCCAATGACAAAGACCACCGTCCACGGTGGTCGGAGAAAATAAAAGAGGCTCATTTCTTATCGCTTTGTTACCCCCAACCCTATTTTGAAATTAAAAACACCCAAAAGTCTTTAAAAAATGAAAAACAACAAAGGAACTATTCGGCTCCTTCTTCTCCGATCGCGAAAAGGTAAGATCTTTTTACTTTTTTTATATATGTATATTATAAAACGCTTGAAATAAACATTCGAAGAAAAAAGAAAAAAAATAGTGATACCTATGCAAGAAAAATCAGATATCTTAAACTTTTCGATTTTTTTGTATTTTGAATCTGAATTTTTTGTATTCAAAAAAAAAATCCGCCTATTACAAAGATGGTGGTGGCTTTTATAGCCGTTTACATGTGATTTAATCTGCTACTATTCTCTTTCATTTTTGTTGCTATTCTCTGCTCCTTTTTTGTCCTCTTTTTTGCTTGTTTACAGGTGTGGCAAAGGAGTTGGTGAGCTATTCTGGTGTAAGGCCGAGCCTCGGGAGTTGGATGCGCTGACAAGGCACGTGGAGAAGTAGGGAGGCTCGGCGCTTGAAGGCTGGCTAGGGTTTTAGCTTTGCTGAAACTAGTTTAGGTAGTGGGCTTATCGGGCCTTTAGGGTTTCTAATTTATTTGGGTTGTTTGGGCTATTGTAATTGGACCTTATTATTTTTTATTTTAGTTTTGGTTTTGTTAATTTGGACCTGGGCCGGGCAAAATAAGCCTATTACAGAAATAATGACATGGACTTTTTCTAACTGGAATAAAAATATATTTAATCCTCAATACTTGTATATTCTATCAATTTGATCCTTAAATTTACTACCCAAAGCTTTCAACTTTTAAAATAGAGGTATTCCACATCTATAAATTTATAAACATCCCCCAAAAAAATTCTCCAATTGTGCAAATATAACATGTAATGGATAACACATGCAAATATATTATTACTTAGAAACTAATCAATTGGATCACCACTGAACATCCTGTAACAACCCAAACCCGGCCCAAACACTACTACCGAACTTGGTTTGCTACCGAGAAAACGTTTTGAGATCTTTTTAAAACCGTTATAAGTTTTGTCGAAAACCTCGTGTTTTCAAGTCCCTTGTTAAAACCATACTTAGCATTGTTTAGAAATATTTATTAAGTCGGGTTGTTTATAGAATTGAATGTGCCCGATGACACTTAAAACATTTTACGTTTAATTTGAGAAAACATGTGAACCCGCTTTTAACATCATTAAATAATTTAAACAAAATATTCTAAACATGTAACAATAATAAAATAATTCTAGGATGCCTTATTACAACCCAATTAAAATCAACCAACAATAATAAAAAAATATAAATGAACCAAATTCAAAGTCTATTAAATTAAAATCCCACCGCATGGCCACCTCAAGTCCTCCGGCTCCATATCCATGAGCCACGTGTCACCCGAAAAAAAATAAAGGAGAAGGTGAGTCACCAAGACTCAAGATGTAACCCTTCCCCTGTAAATACCACATCATACACATTTTATAACAAATTAACATGCATTAAGTCATGTACCCAACCTAGCCAACCAAACGCCTCTGCCTACCCCATTGTGGTACCAAACCACCGGTGGTGCCAAACCATCGGTGACGATAGTCACAGATGTGATACCAAATCACCGGAGGTGCTAAACCTCCGTGTCCGAAGACACAAATTGGTTGATGGGGCCAACCCATCGCGTGATACCAAATCACAAGGCGTCAATCCCAGATTATCATCTGGGGCCAACCCATCGTGGTACTAAGCCATCGGGACGAGACGCTATGAGGTGCCAAACCTCCGAGGTACCAAACCTCTCGTGACCGTAGTCACAAGCAGTGTTACTAAAACACCGTGTCCGCCGACACAATGTAACCCCCCTCCACTCATCAACCCATATCAAATTATTGTGTAACAAATCTCATGCCATCGATATTTAAGTTACAACTAAATTCATGACATGCTTCCCAAAAGCATTAAATAGCAACACATATTAATGTGTACTTACCTCGAATCGTCACTTGTACCAATACGGTATTAAATCCAATGCTACATAAACCGAGTTAGCATTCACAACATTTAGCACGCTTAATAAGTCATAACGTGTATGTACACACCGCACCAACGAGAAGTTTAAACCCGAAAAGAGAAGTCGGCCACCCTAGATTTACTTGTCCCTATATTCGCCAAACTCAAAGGTTAGTGCCATGGCCTATTCGCCAACCAAAATAATCCATAGGGTCATTTGTGATCCCGATTCCTTACCTTTCCCTTTTGGCTACTAACCACTGACTCGATACGGATCTGCTTTACAAATAATCACCAAACAACAAGGTCAATAGCCTTCGCTTTTAATCACTTTAAAGAACAATCTATTAACAATAGGCCCTTACCACCACTTACCAAAGTCGACTGTCAGAGAATGGCCTAGATCGCTTGTTCCACAAATCCCAAAAATCCTGTAATCAATCGGTTTTACAAGAGTGTTAACATCTTTTGCTTACAAATACTGAAATCGGCCCTTACCCCTTGTAAAAATCGACAGAGCAACCAAAGAGAAGGAAAATAGCATTCGGCCATGATTACTTACCCACCTTATGAACCGATTGGAGAAGAGTTTAGAGAAGTTTACCTTTGCTTGATATTCGGCCAAAGTGGAAAATAATGGGGAGGAGGTAGAGTTTTGGCTAATGATTGGAGAAGAGAAAGGAAAGTTAAAAGATGGAAGATCAAAGTATGGTAGATTCGCCAAGGTTTCGTAAGAAGAGAGAAAATAGGAGTAGGTATTTGACTAGAGATCAAAAGAATAGGAAAAGTGAATGGCAATGGGATTTTTAGTTTGAAGGAGAATGAAAGGAAACATTATCATAAAGTGAGAGCTAGCCAAAGAAAAGTTCAGGAAATTCGGCATTATCCCCCCCAATTACCTTGCCGTCCACTCCACTAAGGAATTCAAAATTCGGCCAACTCTTGATTTGAATTAATTCCAAAAGAATTTGAATTAACAAATGCCTACTTTCTCTCTTGCCAACTCTTGTTGATTAATCAAATAATAATCTCTCAATAATCCAAATAATATCCCTATTTATCTTCTCTTATATTATTATCTAAATAAATAATAATAAAAGAGTTTAAAGAGGGAAAATCTCTCCCTTCCTATGCCGTCCATTCCAAGAGCAAAAAGAGAGAATTCTGTGACTCGAACCAAGGCTCTCCCTTATCCCTTGTGGCGTCACATGTAACTCCCAAGTAGCCCTCCTTTTGCCACTTTACCAAGCTGATTTTTATGTCAAATTATCCCTTATTAATTCTTGTAACCCCTACTTGCTAAGGCTCCCTACCTTGGAAGCTTCCAAACAAAATTTCTACTATCTCGAGCCAACTTAAGACCCTTAATTAAATCTTATCACTCTATAAATAATACCATAACAATTCAAACACAAAGAAAACATTTAATCACAAATAGCCCGGTTTTAGGATGTTACGTTCTACCCCTTAAAAAATTTCATCCTCAAATTACCCGATCGGAAGAGGTGGGGTATTGTCGCCGATCACATCCTCGGGTTTCCACGTAGCTTCTTCGCACCATGGTTCCACCATAGCACTTTCACTAAGGGCATCGACTTCCCACGCAGAACCTTCACATCTCGATCCAAAATCGAACCGGTTCTTCCTCGAAAGATAAGTCCGAGTTGACCTCAATTGCTGCCACAGGCACCACGTGTGATGGATCTGACCGATACCGCCTAATCATCGAACATGAAAGACGTTATGAATCTGACTTAACTCCGCTTGGCGCTCGAAATGATAAGCTACCGGTCCTACTCGCTTCAACATCAGATATGGGCCAATGAATCTTGGGCTTAGCTTTCCTTTTGCCCAAATCTCAACACCTTTTTCCAAGGTGATACCTTGAAAAACCTTGTCTCCTACATCATACTCCATTTCTTTGCGCTTCAGATCAAGATAAGACTTCGCCTATCCGACGCTTCCTTAAGACGAGCCCGAATCACCCCTAACTTTGTCCTCCGCTTCTATAACCAACTCGACCCAACACTTGTCGCTCACCCAACTCATCCAACACATCGGAGTTCGCATTTTTGTCCATACAAGGCTTCGATGGTGCCATCCGGATACTCGCTTGGTAACTATTATTGTAGGTGAACTCGGCTAATGGTAAAAATTCCTCCCAACTACCTCGAATTCCAAGACACAACCCTTAGCATATCCTCTAAGATCAGATGACCCTTTTGATCGCCCGTCCATTGTGGATGGAAAGTCAGATCAAATCCAATCGCCTACCCAAAGCTTGATGCAACGCTTCCAAAACCTCGACGTGAACCTTGGATCCCTATATGAGATAATTGATACGGGTACACCATGCAATCGACTATCTCGCCACATACAACTTTGCTAGCTTCGGGTGAGTAATCCATTCTCACCGGTATGCAAGTGGTGATTTAGTCAGCGTCCACAATTACCCAAATCGCATCTTTCTTCTTTGGGCGTGAGGGTAGACCAACGACGAAATCCATAGTGATCCTCTTCCACTTCCATTGAGGAATCTTTACTGGTTGAAGTAGTCCTGATGGTAACTGATGTTCAGCTTTAACCTGCTGACACGTCAGACACCTTCCCACGAACTCAGTCACTTCACGCTTCAACCCCGGCCACCAGAACTGTCTCCGCAAATCTCCGTACATTTTGCTACCTCCAGGATGCATAGCGTATGGGCTGCTATGTGCATCTTGGAGAATTCTTTGTCTCAGTTCCACATCCTTCGGCATACAGGGCCGTCCTTGAAAACATAATACACCATGATCAGTCAAACTATACCCTTCCAAACCACCATTTTGGACTTACAATCTCTTGGCATTCAATCCCTCGTCTACCAACTGCTTATCCTTAATTTCCTCGATCTAAGTTGGCTTAACTTGTAGCTCTACCAAAAGACTTCCATCATCGTATAGACTCAAATGAGCAAACATTGCCCTTAAGTCCGCCACGACCTTCCGACTTAACGCGTCAGCCACCACGTTAGCTTTGCCCGGATGGTACTCAATTGAACAGTCGTAGTCCTTTAACAGTTCAATCCACCGTCGTTGCCTCCAGCTCAAGTCCTTCTGAGTCAAGAGATACCCTAAACTTTTGTGATCCGTGTAGACTATCGACTTCTCCCCATACAAGTAATGCCTCCATATTTTCAAGGCGAAAACTACCTCTGCGAACTCCAAGTCGTGAGTTGGGTAGTTAACCTCATGCGGTCTTAGGCGACGGGACGATAGGCTACTACCTTCCTTCCTCGCATCAATACACATCCCAACCACAGATGGGACGATCATAGTAAATCAGAAACAACTTTTCTACCTCAGTCAGACTAGAACCGAGCTTAGTCGAATCTTCCTCGCTTTATCAAAACTCCCTGCCGCTTCTCCGACCATACAAATGGTACTCCTTCCTTAATAGCTTAGTTAATGGTGCGACAATTAATGAGAATCCTTCGACAAACCTTCGATAGTACTTCGTTAGACCCGAAGCTTGAATCTCGCCACCGACTTAGGCGGTTTCAACTCCAACACCGCTTCAATCTTGCGGGATCCACTCTAATCCTTCCACGACACCACGTGACCTAAGAAAGCCACCTCCTTAGCCAAAATTCGCACTTACTGAATTTGGCATATAACCGCTTCTTTAACACTTGTAGGACTATACGCAAATGCTTGTCATGCTCCTCCTCCGTCTTTGAGTAAACCAATATGTCGTCTATGAACACCACGACAAATTGGTCCAAGTACTGTTGAAATACCCTATTCATTAAGTCCATGAATACCGCCGGTGCATTGGTCAACCCGAATGGCATCACTAGGAACTCGTAATGCCCATACCGAAGTTCTAATGCCGCCTTGTGCACATCAACCTCCTTCACCTTTAATTGATGATAACCCAACCTAAGGTCAATCTTTGAGAATACTGACGCACCCTTTAGCTGGTCAAACAAGTCATCGATCCGAGGCAACGGATACTTATTTTTGATCGTTAACTTGTTTAACTGACGGTAGTCGATGCACATCCGCATAGAACCGTCTTTCTTCTTGACAAACAATATAGGTGCTCCACACGGAGATATACTTGGTCGAATAAACCCCCTATCCAAGAGCTCCTGAATTTGAGCCTTCAGCTCCACCAATTCCTTTGGTGCCATTCGATACGGTGCTATAGATACAGGTGCCGTTCCAGGTAGCAAATCTATACCGAATTCGACTTCCCGATCCGGAGGCAAGCTCGAAAGTTTCTCTGGGAATACATCAATGAATTCCCCTACTGTTCTGACCTTTCCAACCGCTGACTCCTTAGCCTCCAAGGCACAAATTCG
Source organism: Gossypium rotundifolium (assembly GCA_025506655.1). Classification (NCBI taxonomy): domain Eukaryota; kingdom Viridiplantae; phylum Streptophyta; class Magnoliopsida; order Malvales; family Malvaceae; genus Gossypium; species Gossypium rotundifolium. Next base: position 72,626,715 of record CP106727.1, on the reverse strand, counting down.
AACAATAAACACCTCACACCCTTTCCTAACCATCTTTTCACCTTCAAGGCCGACACCACATTAGATGTAATTTCTTCGATTACCGATCATAACAACTTTATCCCTTCGCCATCTTAGAACCATGCGCTTAGCAACATAATCCAAATTTCACTTGGTACCTAACCAACGGTCCATTCCAAGGATCAAATCGAACTCCCCAAACAAGAGTTCCATCGGATCGACCACAAACACGACCCCTTGGAGTTCTAGGGTACATCCCTATAAAGCTTGTTCACAACTACAGTAATGGCCTAAAGGGTTAATTACGGTCATCTCTCTAGCAGTCCTCGAGTCTAGGTTCAAAGTCTCTACCACACTACTCGCTACGTATGAATGCATTGAACCCACATCAATTAATGCAACATAAGGAAGACTGAAAATTAGAAACGTACCGGTTATGACATCCGATGCGTCACCCTCCTCATGACGCCTCACAGATAGACTAAGCCAGGCTGCCTTGCCTCAGATCGCCTGTGCCTCTACCCTGAGCTCCGCGACCACGATTAGCACCATTTCCCCTCTACCATTACCACGACCTCGCTGTGGTCCCACAATTCTATTCTGCGTACGGTTACGCCTCCGATCGATTACGAGCTCGCTCGGGGACAATCCCTCACGCGGTGTTCCAAAGACCCACATTCAAAGCAACCTCGCTCACCAGTCCAACAACCTCCCCAATGGGCTTTTCCACAATGATTACACTGAATCGATTTCTGATTAGCAGTCATGGGCCTTCTTTGACTTGGCCCACTCGCCTAGCCTTTTTCTCGATCATTACTACGACCCGGATGGCCCAAAACCTCTCTTACGCTTGAGCCTATCATAGTTTTGCCTCACAGATGCCTTGATACCCTCGGCTACCTTAGCCTTTTCTACTAGAGATGAAAACTCATGAACATGCTGCGGAGCGATCAGCAGCCTCAAATCATCTCTCAGCCCGTCCTCAAAGTGGACACAGCGCTCATGTTCCGTAGCCACGATGCCTCTCGATATCTACCCAAATTAAGAATTTCACCTCAGACTCAAACACGACTTAGTTCCTTGTACCAACCCCGAAAAAGCCTTTCTCTGGCGTCGGTAGCCGGTACCCACATACTTTTTCCGAAAAGTAGCCTTAAAGTAATCCCATAAGATCATTCGCGTGGCACCATCTCGAATCGGTGAGCCACCACCGATATGCTTCACCCTTCGAGGCGACACGGCTCCTTTCAATTTCTCCCCATCGACATGTGTCAAGATCGTCCCATGATCCTTTCACAGATTCTAGCCAAGATTCCACAGACTGGTGCCACTCCTGATACACCCCGGAACACCTCAGCTCCGTTGGACTGAATTTGCTCGGGAATAGATTTTTGAGCTCCCAGATTTCCACCAAATTTCACCACCAACTCGAGAACCCACAACACGCCTTATGATCTCGCCACACCCCGTCCGATCCTCGCTCCTCGACTTCAAAAGTTGGGGTGGTGGTGGCGGTGGTACCTCATTTTCGAACTGGACCCGACCTAACGGGTTCGACATCTGATCATTCTTTCCCTACCACGTCCATGTCGGCCACGTCCTCTAGAACTCATTCTATCTAACGCTTTTAATCGATTAAAAAATTTTATGGATTAGTAATTTGTTCCACTTGATTATCCGCGAAGAATTTTATGAAAAGTTTAGTAAGGATTCTTTCGATCAAACAATGTTTTAAGTCTTCTACCTAGTTCACGCAAAAGGGCACATCCATTCCCTAATACTTTCCATACTTATTCACTCTTGGACATTTCGTCTGCTTTCTAACCTGTGGGTATTTTCGTTATTTTCCTCTGAGGTATTTTTGTATTAAAATCGAGGATTTGAACTTTAACAAAGTAGGTCACTTTGAAATTCCCAAAACCTGGAGGGTATTGCTAAAAATTTGTAAAATTTAAAGATATGGGAACTAGGGGTATTTTGGTAATTTTATCAATCGGGGTAATTTTGTAATTTTTAACAAATTCGGGGTATTTTAATAGTTGTAAAACTATGAGGGTTCCTTTTTGCGAGTTTCTCTCTTTTTAAACGATGATGTTGCAAAAATTTTGAATTCGAGGTCATTTTGGTAATTTTACAAGTTGAGGGCATTTCCGTAATTTTCCAAAATCAAAGTATTTTATTGATGATTTGCAAAGTATAGTGTTTGGATATTTCTAAAATAATAAAATTTTTGGGCAAAACCATTGAATCAATATTCTATGAACCAAGGGTATTTTAGAAATTTTACCCCTAAGGGCATTTCTGTAATTTCCACAAATCAAGTTTTTCGGAAAAAGTTGTGAAAATGGTTGTTCTCAAATTTGTAAGAGTGATTTTAAAAGTTTTGAAAAAAACTAGAGTTTTGTTGTTTTCTTCTTTTTCAAAAACATGGTTAGTTCCCTTTCGGGTTTTAGTCGTTATGTTTAGCCTATGACCGAGCCCTCTTGGTCGTGGTGAACCAAAGCTACGCACTGTGCAGGATTCGAGTGGAGAGGAGGTGAGTCACGGATCGCTTAAATACCAAGCTCCCACCGAGCCTTTCTAGACATGCGCATGAGGTTGCCACACTACTGAGCCCTCTGAGTTAGGGTGAACCGAAGCTACGCACTGTGTAGGATACTGCGAAGAGGAGCCGAGTCACTCGACCGCTTAAATACCGTGCTCTTCCGGATCCAATCCTCGACATGCGTACAGGGGTTACCACACCCTAGCTCAGTGACTTGGTCATAGGTTGGTTGAGTTCATTAAGTCTTATGTTTTGTTTGTGTGTTTGAGTAGTCTAATCCTAGGGTTCAAATTCCTATAAGACTATTCTACGTTCCATGCTTCCTACCCTTCTACAGAAAATAATTCACAAAGAGGTTCAGAAGTACTTACCTGGGCGGATAGGTGCCGGAGACTCTGTGCCATGCTGTTCAAATCACAACACTTTTTTAAAACATCATAATAAGGCCTACTATCAAAAACCAAACATTTTGGGCCTTGGCCCCCACAGCCGAGCTTTAAACTGGGCTCTAATGCCAATTTTGTAACAACCCAAACCCGGCCCAAACACTACGACCGAACTTGGTTTGCTACCGAGAAAACGTTTTGAGATCTTTTTAAAACCGTTATAAGTTTTGTCGAAAACCTTGTGTTTTCAAGTCCCTTGTTAAAAACCATACTTAGCATTGTTTAGAAATATTTATTAAGTCGGGTTGTTTATAGAATTCGAATGTGCCCGATGACACTTAAAACATTTTACGTTTAATTTGAGAAAACATGTGAACCCGTTTTAACATCATTAAATAATTTAAACAAAATATTCTAAACATGTAACAATAATAAAATAATTCTAGGATGCCTTATTACAACCCAATTAAAATCAACCAACAATAATAAAAAAAATATAAATGAACCAAATTCAAAGTCTATTAAATTAAAATCCTTTGCATGGCCACCTCAAGTCCCTCCGGCTCCATATCCATGAGCTACGTGTCACCCAAAAAAAATAAAGGAGAAGGTGAGTCACCAAGACTCAAGATGTCATACACATTTTATAACAAATTAACATGCATTAAGTCATGTACCCAACCTAGCCAACCAAGCGCCTCTGTCACCCCATTGTGGTACCAAACCACCGGTGGTGCCAAACCACCGGTGACGATAGTCACGGATGTGATACCAAATCATGGAGGTGCCAAACCTCCGTGTCCGAAGACACAAATCGGTTGATGGGGCCAACCCATCGCGTGATACCAAATCACCGGCGTCAATCCCAGATTATCATCTGGGGCCAACCCATCGTGGTACTAAGCCACTGGACGAGACGCTATGAGGTGCCAAACCTCGGAGGTACCAAACCTCTGGTGACCGTAGTCACGGTGTGTTACCAAAACACCGTGTCCGTCGACACAATGTAACGCCCTCCACTCATCAACCCATATCAAATTATTGTGTAACAAATCTCATGCCATCGATATTTAAGTTACAACTAAATTCATGACATGCTTCCCAAAAGAATTAAATAGCAACACATATTAATGTGTACTTACAGAATCGTCACTTGTACCAATACGGTATTAAATCCAATGCTACATAAACCGAGTTAGCATTCACAACATTTAGCACAGCTAATAAGTCATAACGTGTATGTACACACCGCCACCAACGAGAAGTTTAAATCCCGAAAAGAGAAGTTGGCCACCCTAGATTTACTTGTCCCTATATTCGGCCAAACTCAAAGGTTAGTGCCATGGCCTATTCGGCCAACCAAAATAATCCATAAGGTCATTTGTGATCCTGATTCCTTACCTTTCCCCTTTTGGCTACTAACCACGGCACTCAATACACAGATCTGCTTTACCAAATAATCAGTCAAACAACAGTGTCAATAGCCTTCGGCTTTTAATCACTTTAAAGAACAATCTATTCACAATAGGCCCTTACCACCACTTACCAAAGTCGACTGTCAGAGAATAGCCTAGATCGCTTGTTCCACAAATCCCGGAAATCCTGTAATCAATCAGTTTTACAAGAGTGTTAACATCTTTTACTTACAAATACTGAAATCGGCCCTTACCCCTTGTAAAAATCGATAGAGACACCAAAGAGAAGGAAAATAGCATTCGGCCATGATTACTTACCCACCTTATGAACCGATTGGAGAAGAGTTTAGAGAAGGTTACCTTTGCTTGATATTCGGCCAAAGTGGAAAATAATGGGGAGGAGGTAGAGTTTCGGCTAATGATTGGAGAAGAGAAAGGAAAGTTAAAAGATGGAAGATCAAAGTATGGTAGATTCGGCCAAGGTTTCAGAAGAAGAGAGAAAAATAGGAGTAGGTATTTCGGCTAGAGATCAAAAGAATAGGAAAAGTGAATGGCAATGGGATTTTTAGTTTGAGAGAGAATGAAAGGAAACATTATCATAAAGTGAGAGCTAGCCAAAGAAAAGCTCAGGAAATTCGGCATTATCCCCCCCAATTACCTTGCCGTCCACTCCACTAAGGAATTCAAAATTCGGCCAACTCTTGATTTGAATTAATTCCAAAAGAATTTGAGTTAACAAATGCCTACTTTCTCTCTTGCCAACTCTTGTTGATTAATCAAATAATAATCTCTCAATAATCCAAATAATATCCCTATTTATCTTCTCTTATATTATTATCTAAATAAATAATAATAAAAGAGTTTAAAGAGGGAAAATCTCTCCCTTCCTATGCCGTCCATTCCAAGAGCAAAAAGAGAGAATTCTGTGACTCGAACTAAGGCTCTCCCTTATCCCTTGTATGTCACATGTAACTCCCAAGTAGCCCTCCTTTTGCCACTTTACCAAGCTGATTTTTATGTCAAATTATCCCTTATTAATTCTTGTAACCCCTACTTGCTAAGGCTCCCTACCTTGGAAGCTTCCAAACAAAATTTCTACTATCTCGAGCCAACTTAAGACCCTTAATTAAATCTTATCACTCTATAAATAATACCATAACAATTCAAACACAAAGAAAAACATTTAATCACAAATAGCCCCGATTTTAGGATGTTACACATCCAAATCCAAAGAACCAAGCTTAAGAAACATAAAATCTAGCAATAGGTACTAATTAATTCAATAAATCCAGAATAATTAACATCAAAGTTGAAGTTCTTATGTGTGTTCACGTGACTAACTAAAAATACAACGAAGGCAAGTTCACCTATCGATAAATAGTATAGCTATGGTGAGTAGAGATATTGTATCCACGAGGACTAAAAGTATTAGTAATTACCATTTTCCTATTATTTAGCCAACAAATTGGAGTGATTGATTTTAAACTAAAATTGCTAAATTAATCTAACTAAGAACTCAATAGAAAATAAGTCAAGAAAATAACTAAATAATAACCAATGAGAGTGACAATACCTAAGAAAGAATCCACCTAGACTTGATATATGGATTCCCCCATTAGATTTGACTCTAATTCGGTAGATTTATGTCGTTCTAATTCTAGGATTGCATACAACTCCACTCAATTATACTAGATCTACTCTTAATCAGGGACTTTTCCTCCTCTAGATTTATGCACATTAAACATGAATTAATATCCCAGAAATATAAAAACAAGAAATAAGCACACATAACTGAGAACAAGAATTAAGTATTTATCATGTAAATTAGAAATCAAATAATAAAATTCATCATAGGTTTCATCCTCCCTAGGTATCTAGAGAATTAGTTCATTATTCTGAATAAAAACATCTCGAGTTAGAATAACCACAAGAAATAAAGAAACTCGTAAAAACTTGAAAGGAAATTAAAAAGAGGTATTCAATCTTGATGGAAATTTGCTTCAGAGTTGACTCCAATGGTGTTCTTCGAGTTGTTTTCTTCAATATTCTCTGATGGCTCCTTTCTTTCATCTTCTATTTGGTATTTATAGACTTTAGAATGCTTAGAAAGCCTCAAAATTAAGTTTTTCCACGTGTTTGGGAAGCAAGTTGCGAAATTGACACGGTCTGGCACATGGCAGTGTGTCTAGCCCATGTGGCTCACACGGCCGTATGTCCAGCCCGTGTGGGAAGGCCTAGCCCGTGTGGCTCCTGAAATCTACTCTTTTTGTCCAATTTTTGCTTGTTTTTCACTCCTTTGGTTCCTAAATGCTCACAAAAGTATAAAAACATGAATTTAAAAGATTAGGAGTACAAAATTCACCAATTATTGCATGATCATTTTATTAGATCAATTATAGACTAATATTTTATATTTACTTCGATGTATAAATAAAGTGTATTGTGATCAAACAAAATAAATATATATTTAATAAAATGTTTGTTATTTCAAATTTCACTAATGAGTTTTTGTTAGTACGTTATCTATTATTTTTAAATTTAATATTTTATTTATATAAAATATCATTAGAATTAATTGTTTGAAAATAAGCATCTATCCTAGAATGGATTATTGAACAACTTATTTAAATAAGAAGAATGACATTCTTTTAAGCATTTTAATAAAGAATAATAATGTAAAATAAATATAAATAAATTATTACATTTATTAACTGTTTCTGTTTACAGTTATTGTTTGCTTAATATGAAACAGTTAATTGAAACCTTGACTACAGTGACTACTATGGTTTAAGACTATGAAAAACTGTGAAAAAAAAACTAAAACACAGAACACAAAAGGATTTGTTTATGTAGTGCGGTTTTCTTACATCTATGGATCCTAGCTTAGTGAGTAATTTCACTATCTTTAATCACCAATACAACAATTGATTCACACTCTATCACTCTTTAAGTATAGAGATCTCATCTTTTTATTTAAATATTAGAACACTCACCTCTAAATTCTTCCCCTAAGAACTTGGGCAGTAAACACCCAACAATGTTTACAATATAGTTTGCTCTCTCACAAAAACAATTCCTCAATGAACAGATTCATTAAGGGCTCATACCTAACCTAGACAATGCTCAAAGAATATATTAATTTCAGCTTGCTAACATAGAATCTAAGTTAATACAAAGAAACTCCTTGAAAATAGCTATTGCAACATAAACATTAAAAGCATAATCAATCAAAGATATGTTATCCAAATTCAGTATTATAATATTCATCAAATCTCCATATTTCAAGGGTTAAATTATTAATTTGTATCCAATCCAATCTTCAAAAGCCAAGAATTGGTTTCCATAGATGGATCATAGTATCTTCAATATAACATCACATTAATAGGTCCAAGATTTTCTTCATTAAATTTCCAACTCACATAAGGCAAGTAATTAAACTGCCTTAGTGGCAACCTGCAATAGGCACTACCGAGTGCCACTCAGCTTCATTCTTCACATCTTGCACCAACAATCTCCCTCTTTGGCAATATATTGAACAAAATCACATAATATAGGAAGCTAAGCATCACAAGAATCAATAACTCCTCCTCGACACAAACCTCACTCTACCAAACTCATTTTAGAACATAACATAGTAATTTTAACCACCAATGTTATGTCTAAAATTCGCACTAACAATCAAAATACTATATTATATCTAAGTAAGAAGCAGATAGGGTGTCTAATGAAGCAAAAATTCACCACTTAACATAGCTTTAGCATCTATCATCTCATCTATCTAATAGTCCCTTTTTGTTCAAGAAACTTACCAATCAAAATGGGACCAAGAAAAAACAAATGTTGAAAAATATGAGGATTAAAACAATCCATCTAATCAAGAGTAAGTCCATCCATCTAATCAAGAGTATAAGATTATTGGATTGAGTGAACAACTTTCCAAGGATCACTTGTATTACAAATCATTCCTCAATATTATCTCCCTATCACGGATCTATTGTATGATCCTTATCTCATAACGCATCCTAGCAATCACACGATAATGAGACTCAATAGAATATGTCAGATGATCAATCATCCTTCTATTAAATCTTATAATATTGCTCAAAGTGTCAGTGGAGTGAGCATCTCAGCCTCCATTGCAATAGATGTTGCATTATAGTCTACTTGATTAGCTCCCTCTTCAACTAATTGGTCAATTGTCTCTGCTGTAACAGGCTTACCCTTTAACCACTTAAGACAAAACTTAACCTTAGGAACAGTTTTCTCATAGCTTTCAGTAATTGTCACAATCTTTGAATTTTGCAATGTAATTACTTTTCACTATCTTGGGATTTTGCAATCTAAGTACTTGGGAAATTAAAGATGGAAATGGTAAGAGATGTCTAGCATGTACCTTCTCAACATGACCAACTACCTTATCGAATACCAGTTGAGCTGCATCAAACTTAATCATCTCCACTGCCTTTCTAATCAACATAGAAGCCCTTGGAGCCACTAAATCCTTTTGACTGATTGAGACTTAATTCCTTGTTGCGATACCAAATAAGGAAACAAGTACAGTGGATAATGAGGAAGCTCCAATTCTTCCTTTCTTAGGCCATGATCGGAAGATGTTGTTGGTAATAGTAGCAACAGTTTTATCTAGAGATTCATCTAGTTTAATCATGTTTCTATTGTAGCATTTAAGCACCTTCTAGATAAGCACAGGGTTGAACTCATACCAATGCCCTTGAACATACACCTTTTGAAATAGTTTGCTTCTAATATCAGTGATAGAAAGCAATAAATTGGCATAGAACTCCAACACCAACTCTCTTACATATGGCTTTACAAATGCCACATTGCCAAGTAAGCCACTGTTAATCAACATGGTGTCGATCCTATGTTTAGCAAAACATGCAACCTCAATGGTTTTATCCCCAATGAATTCCTTGGTTCTCAAGGCCAATAGGATATCCTTTATTACTCTAGCATTTTCAACTACATCAACCAATATGGAAGGAACACCTCTCTCCATTAGCCTCTTATTTCTTTAGATGGCAGAATTTGTTACAATAGGCTTTTTAACCTTGACCTTGGATGATACAATCTCCTTAAGCGGAACATTTTCCTTAAAACTCGACTTAGCACCTAAATTAGAACAAAAGTATGACTTATTAGACAAGTCAAAATCATCTTCTATTGAACTCTCATTTTCCTTTTTATATTTTTGGGATAGTTTAGGGGCAACAATAGCCTTCCCTTTCTCCTTCTTCTTTAACTCTACTAGAGCTTCCAAATCTCGATTTTCCATAAATCTTGTTTTTCTCCTTAAAGGGGTAGAGGATGTGGCCATTGATTTAGTCACTTTGGTAACCACCACATCATCCAATGAAGCCTCTCGAATCATAGAACTAGATAAATTTTCAATCATAAAATCCTCATGATCCACAATATTGGTCACAAACTTAGATTTATCACCAATAATAGCATCAAAATTAAGAGCAATATTCATAAGGGTTTCATCAATATCAAGAACAACAACACTTTGAGAGATCACTATTTCAATCAACGTGTCTATCTTCCCTTCTGGCATGGTATATGCTCAAGAACAGGTAGATTTGCCAACAAATCCAATCTCTACAATGGATTTTTGAGCAGAGATATCTCTACCTTCTTCTTTCTCCTCTGTTTGGCTCCTTCGAGCCTCTAAAGAGCCAACAATTGTAGGCACTATTGCCTCCACTAAACCTCCTTCATTTTGAGCCTTTGGTTGAGGGTTCAATGTGCCTTCTTGTTCGACCCTCTATTCTACCTAAAACCTTTCAAAATATCTTGAGAGGTCATTTTCACCCTTTCCATTAGAATGTGAAAGAATTAAAAGATGAATAGTAAAGAGAGAATAAAGGTTAGCTCAATAACAACTTATAAAAAATATGAATCGGTGAGAGGCCATTACACAGTCCTTTAAAGACTTTTTGGAACAAAAATTAGATTAATTTTCAATCCCTCATTAATGAAATTGCACAACGCCACCACTATCAAAACACATTTTCCCGTCAAGATTTGGTAAGAGAAAAATGAATCAACAAAAGATACTTTTTAACAATTTTTTTTAACCCAAAAATATCCTTCCTTAAAACAACATTAGGATTCTGCATTTGGATGCCTTCCAATACTAGCACGAGTCACTTAGACTCGACACACACCAATTGAGGTCATCAGGTGTTCAAACCTAATTGTATCTGATGGTTCAATGAATAGGTCAGGTAGTTGATCTTCTGTAAACACAAATTTAAGCTTGATAGCACCATTTTCAATCAGCTCCCTTATAAAATGACGCTTTATGTTTACATGTTTGGTCCTTGAGTGTTGTACTAGATTTTTCAAATATTAATGACACTTTGTTAAGTTTGATTTTCTAATGTTTTGATATAAAAAATTGTCTCTAAATAAAATTTGGTAAAATAGATTTTTAAGAAATTATTTTCAAATTAATGTTTAAAATGAAAACATAAATTTTAAGTTGCACTAGGTTAGGTGCAGTACCCTGACCAAAGAGGTGTTGTACCCAAGAGTCAGTAAGTAATTTATGTAATACCACTCAATCGTATTCGAAGCCGAAACTGAGCTTTACCTAACTCATCTCGCTTAAACATGACACATTGGGCTATAAAAATTTCTTTTAAACCCATTGCTTGCTCATTCTTGGCCTATGAGGCCCTAAACATACCTCCGGGAGATTTTGAGATCTAACCGGGAACTTTTTCGAGCTTGGAAACTTTTCATCAAAACAGGGGCCACACACCCGTGTTGATCTAGGGACACGTCCGTGTGTCCCTAGGATATGCCCGTGTCTTCCTCCCATGGTTGACACTGACTTAATTCACACGGCCGGACACACGTCCGTGTCCCTCACACGGCCTTGACACGTCTGTGTCTTAGCCCGTGGGCCAAAACCTTAGCATTTTGTTTATGACGTTAGCACTTCACCATGGCCATACGGCCAAGGCACACGCCTGTGTCCTTAGATCGTGTGTCGAATTAAATTCCAAATTTAATGTGCAGACTTCACACGGCTTGGGCACACATCCATGTCCTAAGCCGTGCCTCCCACACGGCTGATACACATAGTCGTGTCTTTGCCCGTGTGTTTACTACAGTGCATACTGACTTGTAATTCTAGCATGGAAGGGGACACACGGTTGATCAACATGCCCATGAGCTGACCCTGTGTCACACACGGCCTAGACACACGCCCGTGTGTCTACTCGTGTGGACAATTAGATGGCTATCTACCAAGCCATTGCCACCCTAACAAGATTTCATACTCATACCAACAACTCATAATTCAAATGCACATCCAAGAACTAAATTCATAACAATCACACGAGCATAAACTTCATAATTCCATCATCATCGAATATGTAAAGTATCAAGTATTGGCCCAATTCTAATGACCATTTAAAAAATGACTTTGATACATGCATAGCCAACACTTTGGCTAACAATTACGAACTAACAAAATGCCCAAGTCCTATACATGCCATACTCAAAATAAATCTTAAATTGTTATACTAAAGTGATGTCGATAGTGTGATTTCTGAACTCTGACGATCCATGTAACAGACCAAATTTGACCCTAATCGAAACGGTAGTTTCGGGACCATGAATCCGAGTCTGAGAAATATTTAAATATTATATTTTGTGTTTATTATATGTGAATTAATGTGTGTGAAAGTTTCGTAGAAAAATTTAATTGTTTGTGTGTTTAATTAAATAAAAGGACTTAATCGCGTAAAGTGTAAAAGTTACAAACTATAGTGTAAAGTGCTAGAATGATGATGGCTTTATAATATGAGGTATTAAAAGGGAAAATAGCCCATTTTTAAGTTAGTGGGTGGTTTATGACAAGATTAACCTTATATTATATTTTGTTTTTATTATTAAATAAAGGTTAAAATGGTAAATCATGAAAATATTATTATATGTTAAAATGAATGAAATTAAAAGCCGTGAGTTAGCTAAGAAAAACGGGTTTAAAGGCTTGAAACATTCGGCCATCATCAAGCTCAATTAGGTATGAATTTTAGCTCGGTTTTTAATAATTTTTATGTTTTTGTGATCGTTGCTTCGTATATTATCTGACCCATGCTAAAATTTTTGAGATTAGTGTGTATGTGATATTCGGCCATTGACATGTTCATGTGTTTTTGATGTTTGATGATTTTAAATTAAAGATATGTTAAAGATTAGTAGGTTTTGTATTGAAAATTTTAGTGAATTTGAGTATTTTGGGCTAAATTGCAAAAATGAATTTTTAAGGGGACTAAAATGAAAAATAAATGAAAGAAATGGACTTGTGTGGTCCTTGTGAACATTCGGCCCTAAGGTACTATTGTGAAATTTTGTGTATTTTGTGTTTTGTGCAAATAGGACCAAATTGCAAAAATGTGAAACAGTAGGGGTAAAATGGTAATTTGACTATTTATGTGTTTTGGGATTAAATTGAAATGAAATGTACTTGAATGATCTGAATTTTAATGTGTTTAGATCAAGAACAAAGAAAAACGGATTTGGATCGGGGAAAGGCGAAGATTATCGAATAGCCAGTATACGTTGTCCGTCGACAGTCGAGGTAAGTCCTTAAGCAAATATAAGTCAAAGAATTATTTATGAATATAATAATGATGAAATTTGAATATTTTAAGCATGAATATATCAAATGGCCGAATGTAGGGGTATAATATTGGATTGAGTTTTATTTGTTGAAAGTAATGTATACTAGATATGCTCGGTTGTTATGTGAAAGTGATAAGTATTACATAGGTTGTTTGAGATGCTAGTGTTGAGAAATGTGCATTGAACGATTTATTATGTCGTTATTTCGAGCTTCGAGCCTAGCAGGCCTTGTGCCGGTGATTTAATCCAGGCTTACAGCCTAGCAGGCTTAATGCCGGTGTTTATACTTCGGACCTTTGGTCTAGCAGGCTCAATGCCAGTGTTTATACTTGGACCTTTGGTCTAGCAGGCTTAATGCCGGTGGGTAATTCGGGATTGAATGCCTAACAGGCTAAATGCCAGTGATACGCTATAAACGAAGAATTTGAGAATGAAATGAGGTATGGCATATTAAATGATATGTGTTAGAAGCTCGGGTAAGAGTTGGCTTATTGTATTAGTAAGAAATGAAGTAGCTCAGATCATTACCATTTTACTTAAGTATGGTGTGATGAAGTGAATGATTCATTAAGTATTTTATTTAGTGATGATGATCTTATCATTAACAGGTATGAACATTTAATTTGTGTGAGGTTGAGATATGTATATAAAACACATGGAAGATTCGATTATAATGAAAAGATGAATGGCAAAAGTGTTGAAAGTATTTGTAATTGAGTTTGTTTGACTCAAAATATATGAATAAACATAATACTCAATGATTTGTTGGTATATGCGTTTATGATATCCATGTGCTAATATTTAAGTCAAAGTATTACTAGTATTCGGTTAAGCATAATTTACATGTTGGAATGATTAAATTCAATGCCGAAAGCATGGAGATTAATATGTTTAAATGTTCGTTTATTGCATTAATACTTGCTTGAGACTTACTAAGCTAGTAAGCTTACTTTGTGTGTTTTAATGTGCTGTTATATAGATTTTGGGTCAGCTACGGGCTTAGAGGATCTTCGGAGAAGTCAACCACACTATCAACTCTTTTGGTACTTATAAACCTAGTTTGATTCAAAAGTCATGTATAAGCTAGGCTATGTTGTTAATTAATGGTATTTAATCTTGTATATATATGTATAGCTTTGCGAAATGGCTATTACTTTTGGCTAAACTTTACTTATGTGTTTGATAGATTGGTTTGTATAATTGTTCTTGGTTATGTGCTTCTTGTTATGTTTTAAGTTTAGCTTGAAAGCATATATTATGACATTTATATTGAGAAGTTTAGTTATGAGTCGATGATGATAGTGAAAATGTTTATGCATGAATATTTGAGGTTGAGCATTGGAGCATTTATTTGAGATCCAAGCATGTGGTCGAAGAATTGATTATATTTATGCAATTTCGCTAGCTATATTAGCTCATGTGTTTAGTAGGTTAATAGTATTTCTTTATGACCTTAGTATTCAATGTGGCTTTGATTAAATAAATTCGAAAAAAGGGGCTACGTTGTGTATTGTATGTATGAATATTTGGCTGAGTCTATGTGCTATAGTCAAACGTAGTTAACATGCTCAAAGAACTAGTTGGTTGGGCTTATGTTTGAATATGGAAATGTGCATAACTATGATATATATATATATATATTTATATATGTAAATGGCTTGAGAGATTGTTTAAATTTTACCTAGTGCATGAAACTACCAAACTCGACTTGTGTTAAGTAATAAACATGAAATGTCATAAATGGGACCTTGTATATTCGGCCAAATGCTTAAGTATGTAAGTGATGTGTAATAAGTTGCATGTATTCGATTATGTGGAATTAGGTTAAAGCTATAAGAATTCGGTCTTAATAGGGTGTAATTATGTGATGACATTTTGATCATGCTTATATGTTTATATATATACTTATTGGACACTAATGATTCAATGGTTCATGTATTATTATAAATATTGGAAATAGGACAATTAAGGTTTATAGAATTATAGTATTAGTATGTAATAGTAATGAGTAACCAATCATGTTCATAAGTAACTATATTACTTATTTGCTGTTTTAGTTTATTATTATTAGCATATCTTACACTTAAGTGATTATTTGTTTATGATCGTATCTCTTGTTAAGCATGTTGGATTAAGAATGATTGACTGAATAGGGGTTTTGGCTTTTTGGTAATGCCCGTAACTCTAATCTGACGACGGACTCGAGTTTGGGGCATTACAATCCACGTTTCTGGAGTTATCTTGGCATTACTACAAGGAAAAAGGGCAATGAAAAAGGGGTAAGTATAAAGCTTAGTAAGTTTGCATGGAAATAAATAGAAACAATGAGCTCATAATATAATCCATCCATGGCATTAACTAACCATACACAAGTCATAGGCTTCTTGCCATACTTACTCACACTTGCCCTTATTTAGCACATACATGCCACATATTGTAATCGTTTTTTCATGGCTCATTCACGAGTACCTATATTCATTCATCCACATGACTTTAGTACAAATCTCATTTCTACTTCTAAACTCATCTACTTATCCCATTAATCACTAAGGATAATCAAAGATGCATATTCGTCGTCATTAATATAGGTACGAAGCCAATGCTACATCCCTGAGGTGGTCTACATGGAGTCGCCTCTAAATGCCAATGCCATATCCCGGATATGGTCTTATATGGAATTTCACATCAAGTATCGATGCCATATCCCAAATATGGTCTTATACGATTTTCATATTCATTATCGGAGCCATATGCCGGATATGGTCTTATACGGGATCTCAACTCAAAGTCGAGGCCATGGCCCGGACATGGTCTTATACGAGACCTTATCCCTTTCAAATCTCAATGATAGCATTTTCATATTCAATATGGTCCACTAGGACTTCAACATCTCATTCAACATTAACTACCCAATTTAGTAGAGCATCATGCATCAATATAATGCCAAGCATTATCATACATGCTAACATAAATGTTGAGTCTATCACATACAAACTTACCTCGTTTTCAAAATGAGCTAAACCGTCGATCTAATCCGAGACTTTGTTCTTTCCCCGATCGAGGTGAATTCTTGGTTCTTCTTGCTCTATAATAGCAAATTTTAGCTCATTTTAATCATCACATAAATAAAAGCATTTTAATAATCAAGCTTTGGCAAAATTACTATTTTGCCCCTAGATTTTGGCAAAATGACCATTTTGCCCCTAGGCTCGAAAATTAATTCTAATCATATTTCTACCTTCAACAAGCCTGGATGAAAATTTAATACTCTTATGGTTATCATCAAAAATCAACTTTTCACACATTTACTACAATTTTTATAACCTTTACAACAAGGTCCAATTAGGTGTTTTTATGGCAACACATTTCACAAAAGTTGTTCATCTAACAACCAAGACTCATTTTCTTCCATAAAAATGCAGAAAATAACAATGAGAGCTCTCATGGAAAAACTCTAGACTTTTCACCATATTGCAAATTAGTCCCCTCATTTGAAAGCTTAAGCTCTAAGGGTCCTAAAAGTACAACTATCTTCAAGAAAAATCATCAAAATCACTCACTAGAACGGAGGAGAGCTTGCTGAAAATTTGACCTTTCAAAAACCCTATTTTGCTTGCTATTTTAGGTGGAGAAATATTGAGAGAGAAGATGATATTTTTTTCTTTCTTTATTTTATTAATACTAATCAAATTAGTCACCAACTATTACCAACTTTGACCAATTTTGTCCATCTTTGTCTCCTATCATCTCCTATGGCCAGTCAAATATCTATCAAAGGGCTAATTGCCTTTTAAATACCTCTAATTTACAATCCATGGCTATCTAGCACCCTTAGCCTATAGGATGGAACTTTTGCACTTTATGCAATTTAGTCCATTTTCGCGATTAAGCAAGAAATCGCTAAAATTAAAGCACCAAATTTTTCATGCACTAATATAATCATGCTCTGACTCATAAAATAACATGAAAATAATTTCTCTAACCTTGAATTAGTGATCCCAAGATCACTATTCTGATTAGCCCCTAAATCGGGCTGTTACAATTTGGATGCAGAGGTACCGCACCACTTCCTCAAAGGAACCGCATCCCACCTGTTATATTAGAGCACTCTATTTCCTAGGTACCACACCCTCATGAAGAGGTACCACAACTAAAATGAAGAGGTACCACACCCTTTCGAACTAAGGTACAGTAATCGTGGCCCCAACGGACACTTTTTTAGCAAAGGAATCGGACCCCTATGGCTTGGGTACCGATACTTAAAGGCCTATGGAATCATTTAATGTTGCAATTAAAGACTCCAACGGCTCCAAGTTGTTTCTAACATTTTTGAATGATCATTAATCCATCAGAGGGTATAAGTGGAGTGCATGAACATCAAAAAAGGTCAAGAAACAAACTTACAAAAATCAAGAGCAAAAATCCAATCATTTTCATTATTATTCTCATTTTCTCTTGTATGCACCCATGGGGTTAATTTTGATTAATTCTTTCATGTGTTGTTGTGTGAGAGTGCTTGATTATTACATATTAATCTTCTAGAGGTGATAATCCTTTCAAACTTTATTTCTCATTTTTGTAAGGATTTACTTAAGGTTTTGGGAAGAAAAACTTAACGGGAAGTGATCTTATCTTACATTTTAAAAAGATAGATATTGTTAAGGTTAAAATTTGTCCTTAAAAGGTTCAAATCTTGTGAATTTAGGAAATCCTTAGTTTTGGTAAGCTAATGTAGTGGA
The DNA here is from genome assembly GCA_025506655.1 of Gossypium rotundifolium. Taxonomy (NCBI): domain Eukaryota; kingdom Viridiplantae; phylum Streptophyta; class Magnoliopsida; order Malvales; family Malvaceae; genus Gossypium; species Gossypium rotundifolium. Next base: position 72,608,969 of record CP106727.1, on the reverse strand, counting down.
GGTAGCAATTAGGACCAAACTACTATAAGTTATTGAGTCTCCACTATTTTCCATCTTTTTTTTAAAATTTTAAGCACCAATTCACCCATCTATTGGTGATTATTGATCCTAACATACTTGTGTTATCACAAAATAAGTAGCCATGTTTAATTAAACACCAAAATTCTTTTTCGTTTGCTTCATCCATACTAATTGAGCACAACAACTCCATGCAGTAATGTACTCAGCTTCATCATAGACAATGGGATAGAAGGTTGCATCTATTGTACTCTGACACCAAATTAGATCCAAGATAGAAGAAACCACTAAATGTAGTCTTAATATCATCAATGTTTCTTCCTTAATCAACATCACTGTAACCAACCAGACTCATCATGCTATCTTTTAAGAATTGAATTCCCCAAATTAGTAGTTCCATGGACATATCAAATTATCCTCTTTACAATTTTCATATAGGACTCTTTCGGACTTGCTTGGTACCTAGCACGCACTCTTACACTAAATGACAAATCAGGTCTACTAGTAGTAAGGTACAAGAGACTACCAATCATACTCCTATAAGTGGTCTCTGAAGTGGGCACTCCCTTTTCATCTTTGGATAGTTTCCCACCAATTGCCATAAGTGTCCTAGTTGTTTTAGCATTCTCTAGCTCGAACATTTTAACCAAATTCTTTACATAATTCTCTCATGAAAGAAAAATTCTATCCTTCATCTGCTCAATCTAGAATTAAAATAAATATATCAATTCACCAACCATACTCATCTCGAATTCTCCCTGCATAAGCTTCACAAAGCTTTCTTTTACTATTGTTGAGGTGGCTCCAAATACGATATCATCAATATAGATTTGAGCCAAAGTAGTTGTCCCTCTTCGCCTCTTAATGAACAGCACTTTATCAACTAAACCTTTCTCAAACCCTTGACTAATGAAAAACTGAGTTAGCCTTTCATACCATACATGAGGTGTCTGTTTAAAACCACACAAAGCTTTACTCAATTTGTACACATAGTCTGGATCTGTTGGGTCTTCAAAACATTTTAGTTGTGCCATATAGACCTCCTCTTTCAAGTAACAATTTAGAAAGGCACTCTTGACATACACTTAATACAATTTGATGTCAAGGTGAGTGGCCATAACAAGTAGCAACCTGATGGCTTCAAGTCTTACAGCTGGTGCAAAAGTTTCATCGAAATTAATTCCTTCTACTTGTGTTTATCCCTATACAACCGGCCTTGATTTGTTTCTCATTATGTTCCTCTACTCCTTAGTCTTTTTTTTTTAAGATCCACTTAGTGCCAATTATATTGCAACCAGCAGGGGTAGGCACAAGTTGCCACACTTCATTCCTTTGAATTGTTAAAGTTCATCCTACATGGCTTAGATCCAATCTACATCTTTAAATGCTTCTTCAATATGTCTAGGCTCAAATTGAGATGTATAGCATGCAAACCTCATAATGTCTCGATAATTCTATCTAAGCTTCCCTCTTGTTCGAACAATATCATGGATGTCACTAATGATATCACTAGTAGAGTGATTCTTTTAACTCTAGAAAAGGGTTGATGTTGGTAAAAATCATCACAATGCTCTTCTATCTCAGATCATTTTCATCTTACTTACTTTCATCAAGTTTTCCATCCACCTTTGAAAGGTCATTGGGAGTGATCACTACAACTTCCACTGATGATTTCAAACGATCATCTTCTACTTGATTACTTTTATGGGAACCTTCAAGATCAATCACCACATTAATGGACTTTGTCCCCTTTTGTGTCATTTTATTGTAAACTCTATACATTCTACTATTTGTGGCACACCCTAGAAAAATACCTTCATTATAATTGGAGTCAAGTTTTCATTTATGCTCTCAATCCTTCAAAATGAAGAAAGTACTTCCAAATATGTGAAAGTACTTCACACTTGATTTTCTGTCTTTCCACAACTCATAAGGGGTCACTTGAGTCTTTAGCCTTAGATGTACCCTATTGATAATATAGGTAGTAGTGGTAACAACTTTAACCTAGAACTTGTGAAAAATACCCTTACTGTTGAGCATCACTCTAGCCATTTCTTGAATTGTTATGTTCTTACAATTGACAACTCCATTCTACTGTGGAGTTTTTGGAGCAAAAAACTCATACTTGATCCCTTCATCTTCACTGTTATCAGCAAAATCCTCATTCTCAAACTATAACACCTCTAACTCGTATCCGTCGTTAGAATAGGGTCACGGAGTATTACTGGGGTTTATAGAACATTCTTATGCAATTTGTATTAAACATACTATTCATACTCCAAATTTTCTTATTATCCTTTGAATGGGCCTTCGAGGCCCAAACTGAGTATTAGAATCTAATCGAGACTTAATTGAAATCTCTTAGAATTTTTGCACAAATTACAAAATTTTTAAGGTACAGGGCCCACACGCCCGTGTGACCTTGGGACACGCCTGCTACAGGCCATGTCCGATTTAGGGTGCTCTCTAACTTACGCTACACGGCCATACCACACACCCGTGTGTTGTGGTAATTTAATTTAATTTGAATTAGGTGCAGGTTTCACACGGCCAAGACACACACCCATGTTCTAGGCCGTGTGGCACACACGACTGAGACACACCTGTGTTCTAGGCCGTGTGGCACACACGGCTGAGACACACCCGTGTTCTAGGCCGTATGGCACACACGGCTGAGACACACGCTCATGTATGTGCCCGTGTGCTCAATTCTGAGCATTCTATTTCTCAAAATTTAGGTACAAGGGACACACGGCCTAACTACATGCCCGTGTTACCATGCCGTGTGTCACACACATTTAGACACACGCCCGTGTGTCTGCCTATGGAGACAAAATGAAGCCATTTCTAGCTTCATTTCTCACCCAAAATTTCACCCAAAACCTGCACTTGAAACACACATCCGTAACCAACCAATTCAAGCATTCAAAATAAGAATTCCATCATTCAACATGGCTTATCATTTCAAGCACAAGTATTTATAAACTTACCTTGGTTTAACTTATGCAACAACAAAATTAGACCACATATACTCAACATAACACATGTGTATTTATGTATCAAAATAATCTACTTAATCATACCAAAATGAACCATTACTAGCCATTCCAATGGCTAGATTACAAAACATTATTTTTAAGCCACTATTGGCCAAGTTATTCTATACATGCCATTATATCCAAAATGACTTCATTAAATATACCCAAAATGCTAGTTGATAGTGAGACGATGCTCCAATGATCTTCCAACCTTCACGAGCTTTCGAGCACTATAAAACGAGGGAAAAATAAAAGGAGTAAGCATTATATGCTTAGTAAGTTCGTATAACAAAACTAAACTTACCAATCCTGTTATTAAATTTAAGCACACAACATCATGTTTTCCATCCATTACCAAAATTTCCTAAGCACATGCCTTCAATCAAACATGTTAGTACAACACTTACAACATGTCAAGTAAAAATAGATGAGCTCATCATGCAATGTTCTTTCAATTCATTATCATTACATCTCAAGATTTTCATGCCAAGTCAAGGGATACATGTCCATTGAATCATTAAATTCGATGGATGATCAAGTAATACACTCGAAGTCTGTTAATTTCTTAGTCAAGGGTACCTCTTAGGGCATTTAACCAAGGAACACACTCTCGAGCCACAAATCATGTAATAGGATTACCAATCCAGGCTAAATCCTTTATATAACATAAGCTTAGAGGAGCTCAATTAGGATTACCAGTCCAAGCTAAACCCTAATCTTAATGCATACTCGAGAGGTATCATATTAAGATTACCCGTCCAGATAAATTCTTTATATAACAAGATTAATGGGATCACTCGTCTGAGCTAAATCCCGATCGCAACAAATGTAGGACCTTATTAATTTTGGGAAAGCGCATATAATCATCAGAATTCAACATTCAATCGGGACTAACCCCTTTATTACCATTTCAAGCATGTAACAAGTTTTCCATCATAGCATACAAGTAAAACACATTAACACAAATCACATTACATACAAACACAACATTCAAATAACATAATTACATGTCTGATTAAGTTACACAAACTTACCTCGACACTTGTTCACGTTAGTAATCTACTAATCTGAAATCTTACATTTTCCTCGATCTAGCCTCGAGTTTGTGTTTTTCGGATCTATATAAATAGATTTAAGGATCAATTTCTCATTTTTCATACTCATAGGGATTCAATTTACGTCCTAGGAAAAATTACCATTTTGCCCCTAACATAAATTCCTATTTCGTCCTTAGGCCCGGAAAATGAAACTTGTGCAAATTACTCCCTATTCCAAGCCTAAACAAAGCCCCATTACAAAATTTATAGCACATGTATACATAAAATTTTAGAATTTTTCCTTCAATTTCATAAGTTTACATTTTAGTCCATAAATGTAGTTTCCATCAAAAATCACTTTGTAGAAGTTGTTTATCTATCAATAATCTTTCATTATCTACCATAATTTTCTAATTTCCAGCATATACATCCATAACCCATTTTCTAAACTTTGATAACTTTTCAAATTAATCCCCTAAATAGAGAGATTAAGCTATCCTGGTTTCAAAAATATCAAAATTACTAAAAACGGACAAAGGAACTTACCCAATTAGGCCTTGAAAGCTTATTTTCTCTTTCTTAGGGTTTCCATGTGTTTTTATGTTGAAGATGAAATAAATTAAGATGATATATTTTATCATCTTTTTAATTAATTAAGTTTTTACTATTTCCAATTTAGTCCTTGACCTTTTTCTATAATTCCTTAGATGAGTCACCATGAAAAATCTACATACTTTTCTTAATGGTCTAATTACCATATAAGGACCTCTAGTTTTGAATTTCATAGCTATTTGATCCTTAAACCTACTAGAATTTAACTTTCACATTTTATGCGATTTAGTCCTTCTCGTAATTAGGCACTAAATCAATAAATTTTTCGTGTCAAATTTTTCACACGACCTATCTATCATACTACGAGCTATATAATAAAATAAAATAATTATATTTTGGGTCAAATTTGTGGTATCAAAACCACTGTTCTGACTTCACTGAAAAATAGGCTGTTACACAAACTCCTTTCCATGGTCGCTCCTTATTCTTCTAATTATGCCAATTACTCAATCATTTTCATTCATCAAGGTTTTGCAAAATGTCATGAAGGCTTTAAAGGTGTCAAACTTGTCTCTAAGGAATCTCACTCATGTGTATCTCGAGTAGTCATCCATACACACTAATACATATTGCTTACCATCAATACTCTTTGTCAACATGGGACCTATCAGATTCATGTGAAGTAACTCTAGTGACTTGGATGTCCGAACTTGTAAGACTCTAATATTTCTCTCTATGTTGTTTACCCTTCAAACAACTGCTGCAAACTTTAAAAACATCACCACTCAATTTAGGAATACCCTTGATAGCCTCAAACCAGATTAGTCTTTGAAGTCATTTGTAGTGCACATGTTCAAGTTTTTCACGCCATAGTTCTAATTTAGAGACACTTTCTTGTCACACTTTATTGACTGAATCACATTGTAGCATTTATCAAATGTCCCGAGTCCTTCCATAATGTTCTCTTTTTTCTAGAAAGAACTTCACATCTATCTTTGGTGAAACCAGCCAACACACATTGATCATACAGCTAGCTTATACTCACCAAATTTGCTTTCAAAACTTCAACCAACGGTACATTCTTTAGTATATGTAAACTAAGAGTATCAAGAGTACCTTTCCCAATAATATTTCCCTTCTTTCCAATACCAAAAGTAACTCTACCACTTGCACAGTCTTCAAAGTCAGCAAGGAAATTCTTATTAATATTTATGTGTTTAGAATTACCATTATTAAGACACCAAACATATTTATGAGAAACCTTCAAGGATTTATAAGCTACAAGCAAGACACTTTGCTTCCTTCTTCCTCCATTATTGTTTCTTCCATCTAGCATTTAAATGGATACATGTAGCGGGCTTCAATTGGCATTGAATGTTTCCACCTCAAATCATGTACTGTCTTAAAACACCTTTTGTCTGATATGCCCCAGCTTATCACAATAATGGCATACTATTTTGGAATAGACATGTACCTTCCCAGTCTTGATCATCACATCCTTGGTTGAACATTCACCCATTTTATTTTGCTTAAATGCTTTCACAAACAGCTAGAATTTCAATAACAACTTTCCCTTTTGTTAACAAATCCTAATCCTCCTCTTCCTGAATCTCTTCTTTGAAAAGAAAGTATTTCATCCAATTTGTTACTCCCAGTATTGAACTTCTTCAGAAGTAACTTAGTTTCAACCAACTCCCTAATGTTAACAAGATTGTCCAACTATTTGGTCAACAAAGACTCTTTAGCCTCAAACTTCTTTATCAACTTCCTATTTTCTTCCTTCAGTTGAGCATTCTCTTATGCCATTGAGTGTTCAAATCACACACTTTCTCCCATTTACCTAACGTTATCTTGTAATTATTCAGAAACTCTATTTCAGAACATCTATCAAAGTCATCATTTGTAACATCCCAATTTAGGGCCTAGTCAAAATAGTGGTGCGAGACCACAAATTTAGGGTACAAGTATTGAGTTTTGAGGCTTATGCTATGTTTGCATGTTAGTATGAAAGTTCCATAAAGCAATTTTGTTAAATTGCGGTTGAATTGTCCAAGGACTAAATTGCAAAACTTACAAAATGTGATATTTTATAAGCTATTTGTATGAAATAGATTTGGATTATCAATTAGAGGTCCTTAAATAGAAATTTTCCCAAATTCTAATTTTTGGACAAAATTAGGCATGAATGGGTTAAAATTTGAAAGTTTGACAAAAGGCCATTTTGGTCATTTGTCAATTAAGTGATTAAAAAGGGAAAAGATGATAAAAATTTAAAAGATGATAAAAATTTCATTCATCTTCTTCTCCAAGCTGCCGGAAATTTCAAGAAGCCATTATTAAGGTTCTTCAAGTTTTCAAGCTTGCTAGTAAGTAAATCCTAGCCCCGTTTTTGATATTTTTCATATTTTTGAAGTCCTAGTAACATGAGTAAGCTATTTTTTAAGCTATTTTTTTAGCTATATGTTGAGCTAGGGTTGTTGTTCAAAAATGTACCCATGTATGATATGCATGTATTTTGATGTTTTATGGAAGATTATGAAAGCTTGATGTAGTAGAGACATCTTTTGCTAAGTGAATTCCATGAAAAATACATGTAGGGCCTAGTTTGTAAAAGTCTTGAGTTTGGTAGTACATGTGTGATTTAGTGTGAATTGATGATTGCTTTAGTTGAGTAAATGAATCGGCTAAGCATGAAATGCTAGAAATTGAATGAAAATCACTTTACGAACCTGGGGGCAAAAGTGTAAATATGAGAAAGATTAGGGGCAAAATGGGATTTTGCAAAAGTATGAGATAAGGGTCAATTTAGTCAATTTGTGTATTAAATGAGTTGATTTATAATTATAGATCAAGAAAGACGAGGTCCGGATCAAAACCGAGGCAAGAGCAAAGTAGTGGACTAAATTGCACATCTCTATACTTTTTGATTACCGAGGAAAGTTTACGTATAAACGATGCATATATGCATTTACATTCTCAATGCTAGCTAGTGTGTAGCATGATTGAGAACCTATGCGGTTCTAGTGGAATGAATGAGATAGTAGTTGTGAATGGATGAATGGATTACAAGTAGATATGTGAATTTGTAGTGATAATGCTTGATGGTGGGCTAAGTGCGATACCACCTTAATACTTAACAACGATGGGTTGTGTGCGATACTATAGTTAAGTATATTATTTAGTGGGCTATATGTGAAACCACTATGATTACCTCTTGGTAGGCTATGTGCGATACTACCTTGTTATCTGATTGTGGTGGACTGAGTGCGAAACCACCGAGTAATTTAGCTGTGTGGATATATTAGTGTAATAAAATGATGTGTTGTATTTTTGAGTAAATGTGGTATTGAGTGCAAGGATGCATGTCAATGAATGTGAGTATGAAACTCATGATGTGTTGGAAATGTGGTAAGGGATAGAAAGAGTAAGCATAGTTGTAGATGTGAATTACATATGTTAATATAATTCTAATTTTGTTTAGCATATAGTAAGATGATTTTATTGTTTATGTGTAAACTTACTAAGCTCAAATATTACTCTCTTTCTTTTCCCTTGTCTTATAGAGAAAAAGGGTTGATTCGAGATACGTGGATTAATCGAAAGATCGTTCACACTATCAGCACACTCCGGTACAGTAGACTTGATATTTTATATATGGCATGTATAGAGGCTAGACAAGTTAGTGGATTTTGTTGTATTGGCCAAGATGTGTTGGCCTTTAGATGGATAATCTATTTTGTATAATGCCATGGTTGATGGCTACTTTATTATATGAAAGTTATCCATGTGAGATTGTGTTTGAATTTGAGTTGATTATGGATGTGTTATATGAGTACTTGTTGTATGAGCTAGATGGGTGTAAAGAACTTAGCAAATAGCTTTGTTCTTGTCCGTGTGGGTAGAGACACGGCGTGTGTTTAGGCCATGTGTGACACATGGTCAGCCCATGGGCGTGTGACTTGGCCGTGTGTCCCCTGCACGTTAGCATTTTTAAGTTAAAATAGACCACGGGCTAGCCACACGGGCATGTGTCTAGGCCGTGTAAGTGGTCAGTGTTCACCACAGATGGAGAACACAGGCGTGTCTAGGCCGTGTAAATTTAGTCAGTGTCGACCACGGGTGGAAGACACGGGCATGTCTTGAGGGTACATGGGCGTGTCCCATTCCACATGGGCGTGTGACCCTTGTTTAAGTGAAAGAAATTTTAAGACTGATAAAGCTTTGGTAGAACCCCGAAAGCTCTCGTATGTATGTTTAAGACCTCATAGATCCTTAATGAGGTGGTTGTGGTAGCTATTGAGAGTTGTCAAGTTGGGAATAAAGTGGAATAAGTCTGGTAATACCTTGGGCCCGGTTCTGGAGTAGAACACAGGTAAGGGGTGTTACATCATCTGTCTCAGTTTCAAAACCAGAAACTATACTTTAAGTAAAAGCTACATAGTTATTCACTTTATGCTCATCAAACTCAAAATTTCTAGAAGTGTCTTCATCACTCTATGAAGCAGACAACAATTTTTTTTCTTTTTCTTAAGAGTGTTAAAACACTCAACTTGAATATGACCATAGCCAAGGCATTTATGACATTGAATGCCCTTCTTCTTTTCTATCCCATTCTCTTACTTGATAGTATTACCTTTGCTCTTGTTCTTAGAAGTATCATTTGACGTCTTAAACTTCTTAAACCTTCTAGTTTACTTCTTAAAAGCTTTATTAAAGTTCTGAGTAAGTAGAGCAATCTGCTCTTGAAGTTTTATTGAAGTGGCATTGGGAATTAGCACTTCATCAACAACTTAGAGTGCTATGCTTATTTCTCTCTTTGACTTAATTGCAACACCCCTTGCCCGTATTTGAGCCGAACAGGGTTGGAGGCATTACATAGCTAACCTTGCTTAAACATCTAGAATAGGGTTATAAAATTTCATTTAACTCTATCGCCTGCACATATTCGGCCTAGGAGGCCCTAAACATACATCCGAGAATGATTGAAATCTTTTCGGGAGCTTTCACGAGTTTGAGAAACTTTTTGACAAAACAGAGGCCACACGCCCGTGTAGGTCTAGGGACACGCCCATGTGCCCTGAGGCATGCCCGTGTCTTCCACCTGTAGTCGACACTGACTAATTTCACACGGCCATGGCATGCCCGTGGCCCTGGCCCGTGTGTAAAACCTTAGCATTCTGACTTATCCACACGGCCTATACACACGCCCGTGTACCCCAGCCGTGTAGTGATTCAAATCCCAAGTGAAAGGTGGAGACTTTACACGGCCTGGGTGCATGCCAATGTACTAGCCATGCCTCCCACACGGTCTAGACCCACGCCCGTGTGTCTACTTATGTGGTCAACTAGTAGGTTATATACGAAGCCATTACCACCCTAGAATGCACACATACATACTTCCACTCAAAACAATACAATTCCTATTCCATTAGCAAGTTTAAGAACTCATTCCAACATACAAGATAATTAAAGGGATATACACTTCATGAATTCCATCTTCATTTAACAAAAGAGTTTGCTAAGTATTTGCCTAACTCATAAGGCCATTTACAAAATGACTTTTACTAACTTATATAGTCAACACTTTGACTAACAATTACAACTTAACAAAATACTTGAGCCCTATACATGCCATACTCAAAATAAGTCTAAAATTGTTATACCAAAGTGCTATCGATAGTGTGATTTCTGAACTCTTACATCAACGATCCTGGAGTTACCTTGGCAATACTACAAGAAAGAAGGGCAATGAAAAAGGGGTAAGCGTAAAGCTTAGTAAGTTTGCATGGAAATAAATAGCAATAATAAGCTCATAAAATATTTCATCCACGGTTTTAGCTAACCGTACACTAGTCAAGGCTTCTTAACAATACTTACTTACAATTGCCCTTATCTAGCACATACCGTGCCACATATCAAAGTCGATTCTTCGTGACTCATTCATGTGTACCTGTATTCACTCATTCACATGACTTAAATATCATTCACATTTCTACTTCTAGATTCATCTACTTATCCCACTATCCATAAGGGATAGTCAAAGACGTGTGTTTATCGTCATTACTGTAAGAATAAAGCCAATGCCACATCCTCGAGGTGGTCTTACATGGAGTCACCTCTGATGCCAATGCCATATCCCTAATATGGTCTTATATGGAATTTCCTATCATGTATCGATGCCATATCCTAGATATGATCTTATACGATTTCATGTTCATTAACGAAGCCATATCCTAGATATGGTCTTATACGGGATCTCAACTCGGTGCCGAGGCCATGTCCCGGACATGGTCTTATACAGGACCTTATCTACTTCATATCTCAATGATAGCATTTCTATAATCAATATGGCCCATTAGGACTTTAACATCTCATTCACATTAACTACTCAATTTAGTAGTGCATCATGCATTAATATAATGCCAAGCATTTCTCAACATGCTAATATAAATGTTGCTTAAATCACATACAAACTTACCTCATTTTCAAAATGAACTAGTTCTTCGGTTCAGTCCAAAACTTTATTCTTTCCTCGATCGAGGCAGATTCTCGACTCCTCTTGCTCTATAATAGCAAATTAGCTCATTTTAATCACTATATTAATAAAAGAATTTCAAAAATCATGTTTAGGAAAAAATATTATTTTGCCCTTAGACTTTGGCAAAATGACCATTTTGTCCCTAGGCTCGGAAATAAATTCTAATCACATTTCTACCTTCAAAAGCCTAGGTGAATATTTAATGTTCTTAAATCAATCATCAAAAATCAACATTTCACATATTAATCACAAACTTTATAACCTTTTTATCAAGGTCCAATTAGGTGTTTCCAAGACAACACATTTCACAAAAGTTGTTCATCTACCAACTAAGACACAATTTCTTCCATAAAAATGCAGCAAATAACTAATATATCTCTCATGGTAGAACTCTAAACTTTTCACAATATTGCACAATAGTCCCCTCATTTGAAATTTTGAGCTTTGGGGGCATCAAAAGTACAACTATTTTTCAAGAAAAAGTCACTAGAACACTTACTTGAATGGATAAGAGCTTGCTGAAATTTTGAGCATTCAAAACCCTATTTTCTTGCTATTTTCAGTGGATAAAGATGAGCAAGAAGATGGATATCATCTTTTCTTTATTCTAATATTAAACTAACAATTTAGTCCACCAAACACTACCAACTTTGACCAATTTGGTCAATCCTTTCCCTATGAAGTTTATGGCGGCCAAGCCTTTAAAAAGGGTTAAATTTCCTTTTAAAGACCTCAAATTAACAATATATGGCTATTTGACACCTTTGGCTTATAGAATAGAACTTTCGCACTTTATGCAATTTAGTCCTTTTTCGCGATTAAACACGAAATCGCTAAAATTAAAATACCAAAATTCTCATGTACATATGCTATCATGTTCTAACTCATAATATAACATGAAAATAAATTTTTCTAATCTCAGATTAGTGATCTTGAGATCACTATTCTGACTAGCCCTTAAATCGGGCTATTACATTAACCCTCTTGGGTTCATCCAAGTTTAGCTCGAAATTTTGTAGAGAGCTTATCAACTCATCAATCTTCAAGCTCTCCAGAACTTTGGCCTCTTCAATAGACACTTTTATTGAAAACCTTTTAGGTAGTGACCTAAAAAATTTTCTCACCAATTTAGAGTTTGAGTACTCTTTACCAAGGATAAATTCCTGATTAGATAGGTCACACAACTTGGCATAAGACTCACCAGTTGTCTCAATATCTTGCATTATCAAAGTCTCAAATTTGGTGGTTAGATTTGTATCTTGGATTGCTTGACAATATTAGTTCCCTTGAGAGTAGTTTGGAGAATTTTTCAAGCTTTCTTTGCAATAGTGCACTTGGAAATACAGTTGAAATATTGCATATTGATACCACAAAATATGGCATACAAAGCCTTAGAGTTTGCATTGGCTACTCTATCTTCTTTAGTAGTTCACTCAACTTCAGGTTTTGAAACCTTTCCAACATCAAAATCGATAATAAGATCTTTCCAGCCAATGAGTACAGAATGTCATGCCTTTTCGTCAACAGACTTTATGTAGGCTTTCATCTTAGCCTTCTAGTAAGGATAGTTACCATTCTCAATCATAGGGAGACAAGTAATAAAAGAACCTTCCATTTTTAGCAAACAACACTAGGATTCAACATTAAATACGTTAAGTGTTAAGTTTTGATACCAATTGATGCTACCTACAATTGTTGTTTGCTTAATATGAAAAAAATTAATGGAAGTGTTTGACTGTAATGAACACTACATCTTGACATTGTGAAAAATTGTGTAAACAAAAGCAAAGAACACAAAGGATTTGTTTACGCAGTTCGATTTTCCTACGTCTGCGGAGCCTATCTTAGTGAATAATTTTACTATTTTTATTACCTCTATAGATGATTCACACTCTATCACTCACTAAGTATAGAGATCTTACATTTGTACCTAAAGACTAGAACACTCACCTTTAAATCCTCCCTCTAAGAATTTGGGTAGTAAGCACTTAACAATGTTTACAATATAGTTTGCACTCTCTCACAAAAATAGTTCCTTAATGAACATATTAAAGTGTTTTAAATAAGCTCTCATAACTAACCTAGACAAGTCTCAAAGAATATATTAATTTTGGCTTGCTAACATAGAATCTAAGTGAATACAAGGTAACTCCTTTAAAATAACTATTACAACATAAACATTAAAAGCATAATTAATTGAAGAGATGTTCTCCAAATTCAGCAATGTAATCTCAATCAAATCTCCACACTCCAAGGGTTGAATTGATTCATTCATATCCAATCCAATCTTTAAAAGACAAGATTGGTTTCCATAGATGAACCATAGTATCTTAAATATAACAACACATTAACAGTTCAAAGATTTTCTTCATTAAATTGTCAATTCAAATAAGACAAGTAATTAAACTGCCTTAGTGGCAACCTATAGTAAACACTGTCGAGTGTCACTCAACTTCATTCTTCATATCTTGCCTCACTATTAGCATATTTAACACAATTTTATATATTGGAAAATTTTATGTATGAATAATGCATGTCAAAGGAAAAATTGAGTTAAAAAATTGATTTAGACTTTATTTATATATTTTACTATTTTAAATAAATAATTCATGCTTATAATCGAATACGAGAAGTTTACTTATTGTATATTATATAAATAGTATGAAAATGAATTGAAAACATTTTAGATAATTTAATTTAATTATAATAAAAAGTTCATAGATTCCAAAATGGTGATTTAGAAGACAATTAACAAGTTGTTCTATACTATTTTTGTCAACAATTTTTCATCAAATACCCTTTGGAAATATGATGCACGCTTCAAACCAAAATAAGGTTCAAGCCTAAGATCAGATTTGAATTTCTCTCTTGGTCCAATTATGAGAAGAAAATCCAAGCAATCATGAGCTAAATTGTAGACTTTTATTTAAATTTTCGTTATTGAACTATTTTGAGACAATTAAGAACACTTTTTGGATGAAAAGGAATAAGATTGGAAGCATTCTCAAATTTGAAACAATTTATACACTTCAATTAGGTAATAACACTTTTCCATAAGGTATGCCCATGACTTATACTCATAACTCACTTTCAATTGGGTAGTAGCACTCTTTTCATAAGACAAGCGCATGCCTTACGATTGGACCTCAATACAAAATTTTATTTTAAGTTAGGATCTAGTTTATCTATTTGGGATTAGTCTATTTATTATTTGAAGAGTTTATATTTGATTTCTCACTAGTTTTATTGATTGTTAAAAAAAAAAATATCTCTTTTAGTAGTTCATTAAGGTCAGTTCTCTTGGAGAATTTTAGATTCAGAAGCAAATTATTTTCTTAATGTTTTCTTTTACGTATAAACAACATGGGATATATGTAAAAGGAATTTATATGGTAATTCTTTAATAAAAACTATGGCACACCAAAATTTTTAATTTACTTTAATTAGAATTCTTAGGCTTCGCATATTTAAAAAAAAGGTTGATTGTTAGATTGCTACTTACTTGATTTTTAATTAATATGTTATTTATAGAAAAATTCATCTAAGATTCAAATCTTATTCTTTCTTTGAATGTGGCAACATCTTAAATCTTCAAGAATTGTGGTCTTTTATTCTTTCCCTCCTATTTGCTAGGATTTCTATCTTAGAGGGTTGGTTAAAATCAAGTAATTGGTTTTGTTAAATTCAATTGATTTCAAAGTGGGAGTAAAAACATTCAATTACTCATCGTTCATCTACCATCAATATTTTGGTTCAATCAATCATCAATTCATCTCCTTTTAACTCTTTATTTTATTCTTATTTACTTTAAATTAGTTTTGATTAGTTTTTCTCAATCAATCTAATCATACCAAAACTATTTCCATTCGTATAATTCAGTATTTTGGTCTGAGATTCTACATCAAGATGGGTCAATGACGTTTTTCAAAGAAATAGTAAAGTATTAAATTTTTTTTATACAAAAAAAACTTGTTAAATGGTTTAAATTCTATTGTAAAATTCTTTAGCATCAAGGAGGCAAGTACCAGTTTGTGGGGATAAAAATAAACTTATGAAAAATTAATCGAAAGTTTCAAGGTGTACAAAAATATCAAGGTTTTATTCACCTCCACCTATATTGTGGTGTGCAAAAGAGTAACTAAAAAATGAACCTAGAGGATACAATAAAGCCCAATGATCGTTGATGTTTTACACTGATGAATATTACTTGAATAGTTATAATTCTTGGTTAAAAACCAAATCATATAACTTTGTTTTTTAACTATTGGTATTTATAACATTTTATTTGCAACTATTGGAATATTATATATTTTGAAAATATTACAACAATCTCTTCTCATTTTTAAATTATTTTAGAATTTGATAATTTTGGAGATCAATTGCATAAATAAAAATGTATAAAGTTTAAACCTTCATTTAGTGAAAAGATGTTAAATTTAATCAAAGTTGCATAGTAGACTATGCTTTGAACCAACTATTTCTTTTGATTAACTGAACACATCTCACACAATGATTTCAGCATCAGTCAATGCATAGTATTCAAGGACATTATTATGACCATGTGCTTGTTGTTGGAAAAAAAAAGGTTTAAAATGGTTTTCTATCACAATAAAACATCAAAAATTTGAAAATCGAGTCAGTTTGTAATAGTTATAACAATAAAATTTTCCTAAAAAGTATCTATGTTTTGTGCAAGACGGATCCTAAATGTTTTCGACTTTTAACCGGATGACCTTCTCTACTATTCTCGAACCATGAATTGCTTCGAGTGTGGGCTCAAATAATCACAAATCAAACACATAACCAGAAACAATCTATTACTTTCGGTAGCAAAGTAATTCTCTCTCAATAGAAACCGATAGAATTATTATTCCAAAAAAATATAATTTATAGTTAGAAAATAAATTCTCACTATTTTCGGGCAAAATAACAATATCTCAAAGTTGTGTATTTATAGCTCTACTAGTGTCATATATTTATAGGGAAAGATAGAAAAATCTTGGTTGAATTTGTAGAACACAAATAATACTTTCTTGATAGAAAGGTCTCCTAGCTTAACTAGGAGAAGGGGGCGGCACACCCTAGTTAAATATACTAGGGTTGTCACCCATCATATGTATTATGAGGAATTTTGGGGCCTCTCTTGTATTAGGTCCAATTATATGTGCTTTTTAAATTTTTAACCCAATAGTTTATAATTTAATTCAACACAATACATGTTTTTCTACTTCTTAAAATAAATATTATTTTTAAATTAATTTAATTAGATAAATTAATTTTTCTAATTAAATAATTTTCTCAACCCAATTCCAATTCGTTAAAGCCATGACAACTTTACCGTAAAGAATCTATGATAAAATATATTTAATTTTCATATTCAACATATTCATAATAATCAATTAATTTAATTCTATTTAAGAACTTCAATTATTTTATTAAATAATAATCCAAAAAACTTAAATTAATTCTCAAGTCATTTCCATACTCAATGAGAAAACACATTCATTTTCGAATGTGACTCATTTCTCTAACTTTATCATTTTCATCCATTTATGGGCTCAAATGATTTACAAGTATCCATCTTTTCTCCTATTAATTATAAACTCATTTAGTCACAGTCATTCCACTATAGTATCATGACTAAGCTCTCTCTAACTACATATCATTACAAAATTTACTCAATTAGTGCTCGTCCAATGAACTTATCATAAACATGTTACCCTTATAGGATATTCTTAATCTACTTGGGATAAATCTATTCTCCTAATATGATTCTATTTTATCTCATGGTAACCATTACATCTTCCTTCATGAAAAATTGATTACTATCAAATAGTAATTAAGTCATTTATTACAAAGACAAACGAACCGTGACCACGTTTACTTTCATCTATCATGTAATGCCGGTGAGATGATATCATTGACCCATTTCTTAGGTTATGAATTCCACTATTGTAAGTGATGTTATATATTGCAGAAGTTGTACACCTAATGCACCAACTTTTGGTTCATTATCTATTTGAACTCAAACTTTTACTTATGTCAAAGTATATGAGTCATGCATATAAAGTCCATCATCTAATCAGGATTAGGGTATGTCACACTATGAACGTCGCAAGTGAATAAATTCATAAATGGATTCAAGATCTATTCTACTTGGGTCCTGCCCAAAGTACTATCAATCCAATCAGTCACATTTATGTCTCTATCTTTTGGGAGTCATCTATTTTTATGCTCACCACAAAACATCTCCCTAATTGAACTTAATATGTGGCATATTAGTCTTTCAATCGGTTTTCTCATTTGCGAAAGGATGAAAAATTTTTGTGGATAGATGCATGCTAAAAAATTTTGAAAAGTTGAAAATCGTACTAACTGAAGCCCTAATTTTTTTTAACCTATTTCAAGAGTTGAATTTGTGATTTTCACCAATGTGTCCTTCAATGGCTTTGGTTGCATCCTTATGCAGTGTGGAAAGGTTATAGCTTATGTGTCCCATAAACTTAAACCACATGAAAGGAATTACCCGACGCATGATCTAGAATTGGCCGCAATTTTGCTCGCCTTAAATAGTTGGAGGCACTACCTGTACGGAGAGATGTGTCGTAAATTTTCAGACCATAAGAGCTTGAAGTATCTACTCTCTCAAAAAGAACTAAATCTACGTCAACGGTGTTGGCTAGATTTGTTAAAATATTATTACCTGAAAATTGACTACCACCTAGGGAAAGAAAATGTTGTGGCCGATGCTTTAAGTAGGAAATTCATGGAAGCTTTGGCTTCGTTGCGAGCTCGAGTTTACCAAGAGAGTGATGGGTCTCTTCTGGTAGAATTTAAGGTGTGACCTATTTTCCTTCCTCGAATTATTAAAGCCAAGTTGAGAGATTTGAAATGCAATGAATTGAAAAAGTGATTAGAGTCTGGTGGCTCAAATAACTTTAGCCTTAGGAAAGATGGCAAGCTACATTTTATTGGCAGACTTTATGTTCCGAATGGTAACAACTTAAGACAAGAAATTTTGAAGGAAACTCATCAAGGACCCTTTTTATTACACCTGGGAAGCGTCAAGATGTATCGCGATCTAAAGAGCTCATTTTGGTGGCCTGAGATGAAAAAGAAAATTTCTGAGTCTGTGACTCCATGCTTGATCCTGTTAGCATATCAAGGTTAAATATCAAGTTCCATCTGGAACGTTGTATCCCTTAGAATTACTAGAGTGGAAACGGGATAAGATTTTAATGGATTATGTTTCAAGCCTACCCCTCACTCCTTCAAGAAAGAATGTCGTTTGGGTAATTTTGGATAGGATAATTAAATCAACACATTTTGTTGATGTTCACGCAAACTACTTATTGGAGAAGCTCGCTAAACTATACATTTTCAAAATAGTCAAATTGCATGGCATTCCTTCATCCATTGCATTGACTTGAGATCCGAGGTTCACATCTAGATTTTGGAAATAGTTACAAGAGTCCTTTGGGATTAAACTCCATTTTAATACAACTTTTCACCCTTAAATTGATGGTTAATTTGAAAGGGTGATACAAGTTTTAGAAGATATGCTTAGAAGTTACGTAATGGATTTTGGAATAAATTAGGAAAATAATCTACCTTTGGCTGAGTTTGCATACAACAATAGTTATCACACCAATTTTTGCATTTCTCCTTTTGTAGTTTTGCATGGAAGAAAGTGTAGATCCCCAGTTTGTTGGGTTGAACTTAGTGAAGTTAAACTTGTTGGCCCTGATTCGGTTTACGATGCAAAGGAAAAAGTTCTAGTTGTTTGCAACCATTTGAAGGCTGCTCAAGATCGCCAAAAGGCTTATGCTGATCAAAAAGGAAGGATGTTTCCTATGAAGTGGGTGAAAAAGTGTTCCTCAAGGTCTCACCTTGCAAAAAATCATTCATTTCAGCTTGAAGGGCAAGCTTAGTCTGAGATTCGTCGGACCTTATGGAATCCTAGAACTTATGAGACATGTAGTGTACCATTTGGCATTACCACTAGAGTTGTCAATGATTCATAACATCTTCTATGTTTCGATGTTAAGGCAGTACCACTCAGATTTAGATCACGTAGTGCAATTGGAGATTTTAGAGGTGGAGCCAAACCTATCTTATGAAGAAACCCAGTTATTATCTTAGTTAGAGAAGTAAAAGAACTTCGGAATAAAAAGATTCCTTTGGTAAAGGTCCTTTGAAGGAATCACAAGTGGAGGAGACTGTTTGGGAAAGATAAAGTGTTATGAAAGATCAATACCCTAATCTTTTTAGTAGGTAAAAAATTTTGGGGACAAAATTATGTTTAAAGGTGGGAGAGTTGTCACACCTTTAATTTTTGGAATTGTATTCTGGAATGTTGACTAAGTGAGAATGGTAAGGAACTTGTTTGAACTCGTCTAGTTCGTGAGAATTAGATTGGTTTTATCTTTGAGCATCTATTCGCAAGCTACTTCATTATTGTCTTGCCATCTCACAAACCTCCACCTAGTATGTAGTGAGCTATCTTTGCTGCCTTGTGAGCTTGTCAGTTAGCGAGTTCGTCGCTCTACAAGCACTTTAGTCAACAAGCTCATTAGTTTACGAGATTGTTTTGTTACCTTGACACCTCACGGTGTGTATGACACATATCAGGGGACGTGTTAAGCTTGGGGAAAGGAACATGTCATCTTGCATGGCACCTATTGGCCTTGGGAATAGTTGGTGGTTAGTGGAATTATGGGTATATGTATTGCTATTGGTGGCTGACCAAGGGCATTGTCTAGTTAAATTATTTTTACTCCTAAATTATTTGAAGAAGATAATAGGGGACAGTGAGAGAAAAATAAGGGGAGAAGACTTCAATTTCTTATTCCTTTCATGTGTCTTTCATTTGTTCCTTCATTGAGAAGTTGGAGATTATAACTTCGTTGCTTGTGGGAGGAAATCGTGATTTTAGCTTGCTTAGAAGTTTTTCTTTTTCGAGCAGTTGCTGGTAACTTTCTTGAGTCCTCCTTTGACCATAATTTCAGTAAAGTTTTAGAAATCCTTTATATAGGACTTAACCGAAAGTATTGGTAAGGGGAGGAATCTCCTTTTACAATTAATACATTTTGATATGTTTTCATATTAATTGTTCCAAAAGTTTTAGGAATCATTTTAACCGAAAGTATTGATACGTTTTGATATTAATTATTCGATTTGTACGATAATGCTTTGTAACCTTAATTCGACGACATAAAAGGTTAGGGTTGTTACACGAATTGTATCTATGCAAGTTGTATGATAATGGGAACTATATGATTAAACGAACTGTCTCTATGGGAGCTGAATTGTTATGCAAGTCGTATGATGGTGCGAGTTATAGTGTTATGCGAGTTGTACTAAATTGTGAATTGTAGCGATGTTATATTGACTTTGTGATGCATCGTGTAATCCTAATTCAATGGTTAAACTAGGAACTCGCAAAGTTTGATGCGAACTTACCTTGTTTTCTTTTCCTGCCTTTCAGGTATCTTAAAAAAATTATTTCTTGGACTTCTAGAAGGGACGCAGCCAGAATCTTCAGGCCTTTTGTGAGCCTACCTCTATTTTTTTTTTTTGTAACATGTATATGTTGAGGTAGTTCATATGCTCGAGTTGTAATAGCGTTATTTTGTTGAACTTTCTTAAATCCAACTAGGTAGTAATTAAGTTGGTGGATTGTATTATGAAGAAAATATAAATGTGCTTATTGGAATTATTTATCTGTAATCTTGGCATTGCTCTGGTATAAAATTTATTTTTTTGCAAACTTTAGTCTTTAACATAGTCAATTATTCTAGTTTCCACCCCAGTTTGTGTTGCGTATGAATATGATATGCGAATTGTGTAAGTATACATGTCGAATCAAGTAATAAAATGATAAGTGAGATCGTCTCCAGAAGTATCGGATTAGGTATAGAAATTGTCAAATTATGATAATGATTAATGTTTTGGCAAAGCTAAGTTAAATACACAGTGATAAATTAAAATAATAAATATGAGTGTGAAATACATACTGACTAATATTGGAAAATGCTAAGGCAAAGCAAGAGTAAAAATGCAATGGCAATTACGAGAATATTTACGTGAATAAAATGTGAGTGAATAAATAAATGCTAAGACTGCTATGGCAAAGATGCTGCGGCAACGGTTTGAAGGTTTATGATGTTGATTTGGAATGTTGGGATTACTAAGAATCTGCCCTTACTTTCAGCAATGCCTCAGCATAATCGTACTCAATCTACTGCTCAGAAGAGACCTAAAGTGACCTGCTTCTTTCAAGAGCTAGATCTCAAGTTACTTGGCTTCAATTATTAAAGAGAATAAAAGTTTTCATCTTGTAATCTCAATCCTATGAGATTCAACTCATGGGTTGGCAATTAAAATTCAAGATCAAAATATCATCCAACATCGTTTCAATCAATTCAATTCAAGGGAGAACGGATTAAGAAATAATGGAAGAACTTAGGAAGATGGTTGTCGCCAAACCAATCCATAATCCAGCAGCACAGTGTCTTGTGGTGGTTGAGATGGACTGCCTTTGGTCTCCTCTTTCCGTTTCTACTCAGTGGCTACCCTCTATTGTTGCCTCCGGATCTCCACACCTAAGGCTTCCTCCTTTGGTTTTTTAAAAGCATTTCGCCTTAGGGTAACTCCAATAGCCTATGATATCTTCTCCTCTTTTTTAGGCAGATTTTTCTGGTACAAGTAGAGTTGGGCTGAGACTGGTATGCGCTGAATATTGACTTGGTCATCTTCCTGGATTGCCACAACGTACAAAATGGCAAACTGTCCAACTTTTTGCCCCGGCAAACCTTCACTCCTTATTTCTTTCTCCACAGCCTGCACCTGCCAAACCACCAAGCACAACCCTTCCACACGCAATTAAAAGTATTTGACATGTAAACACCGTCCAAGCTCCTAATGCAAATGATAAATACTGATAAAATGTCTTAAAATGCCACTAAATGTACCCAAGTACAAGCAATTAGCTAGGTCTAAAGGCATGTAATATAACTCTTTTCGAAAGTTATTAGTTTGTCAGTCATTCGGCCAGGCTTAGGTTGTTACATAATTACTTCATATATTTTTTAGAGTTTATATATATTTATAATTTCTTTCATTTTATATGTTTATAATTGATATATATATATATATATATATATAGATTATACATATATTTCTTGAATTTTTATACATTTACTTTTTACATTTTACAAGATTTATATATTTTATAAAGGAACGTTAAATGACGCTTTTCATTGGCTAAAATTGCTTAAATGTTTTTTTTTTTTTGTGCAACATCTATTGAAATAGGGATAAAAAAATAATGTGGGCATTATTTAAGTACCAGAGTGAACCAAAAATTAAGATAAAAAATAAAGAAAATTAATTCTTTTATAATTAGAGAAGAGAAATATAATTATTTTAGATTAAACTCAAACTCTTATGCTTACAATATAATATTATTCTCACTAAACTAAAAAGTTGTTGGCGGAAAATGAGTTTTAATATTTCTATTGTTTTGATTAGTTGAAATATTTTGTATGACATCTTTCTTAGGCAAGGGAATTAAAACTAGTTAAAAATATATAAAAATAAAAATATCTATCCCGCTCCATCCCCACTAAAATCCAAAGGCGAATGCCCTTTTTGCCTTTATGCGTTTAAGGCAGCTGCATGCTTTTGTGAAGGAATGATAAGATTTTTGAGAAGTGGACAAACTCCTGTCATTCAAAACAGGCAATTACAATGTTCTATACTTGGCCTTTTCTGTGGTGTACCGCTCACTGTTTATATCCAACAGTTTTATGCTATCAAATATTATTTCTTTGCCCCTTTCACTTGGATGCAGAATAACCAATTAACTTATTATCAATATTTATATATAATCTTTATGCTGTGATTTATGGATTCCTTTAGTATTTAGTTTCATGTTTTGTCATAGTAGGTTATGGATTATTATTAAGAATCAAACTTTTACTTCGTATCCATTGTTAGTCATTTATCAAATATATGTATACAAATTTTATATATATATATATATATATATATATAAATGTCTATTTCTTAATAGGTTTGAAAATGAAATGGATACTAAGGATTATAAGACATCAGAAGAGGAACGAACGATAAAGAATAAAACACAGTGTGAGTGAGAGTGGCAGACTTGTCATGTGACCTACAATGGCCACACAACTGTAGGCCAGCAAGCAGCAGGCAAAGGGCCTTGCCTGCGGGGTGACAAACAAATAGTAATAAAAAAAAAACCATTAAAGAATGGCCCATGAAACACTGAAATATGCTTCAACTAGCATGGCATTAGCATAGATATATACAAACAATGACTGACTCTGTGTCCCCTATAGCTTGATTGATTGCCTGATTCTGATTCTGATTCTGACTATGACCACCCTCAGTCTTCAATCCATCTGACTCACTTCCCACATCCCTTCCCATGCACATATTGCTAAACTTTGAAACACAGAATAATGACAACCAAATAATCCAACATTTTTATCTATCATTTCAAATTAGCCACATCTTTTTGGCATTTCTTGTTAGCCCTTTAGGTGCCATGTTTATTAACATTATCATTTTGTCATGAGGCTTCTTGTCTTGGTATTTGCTGGTTCATACCTTATTGTTGATTAATTAATTATCTAATCAAATTGAAGAATGATACATATACCCTTAAATTATTAGTGACAAACCATTTTAGGATGTCACATGATTGAACTGCCTAGTTAAATAGCTTTAAATCGTTTAACTAGAAACCCCAAACTTATAAACAAAGAATAAATACAAAAGTCCACAACTTTTCCATTTAATTATTCGAAAAAGCAATGCCAAATCAACTAAAATTGGCCAAGTATTTGCTTAATTCTGTTTTCATGTAAGACAAGCACATGGTAACTAGCCTTTTATGGATCCCAAGACATGCCCTTTATCTCAAAAACTCAAATCCCTTTTCCCATCCTATAAAAGCCAAGCCACTCCATTCGAATCTTTCAACAACTACTACATAGAAATCACTAAACAGTGAAAAGAGAGAAGAGATGGCAAAAAAGGTTCAAAGAAGAGCAGCATCTCGTAGAAAGCTTCAGCTTCTGCGAACTCTCACCAATTCCAAATCTGTAATACAAAAACTAGTCTTGATTTGGATTCAAAAAGCTTTTCTGGTTCATGATGTTAACCCCACCTTTTTTTCCCCTTTTTTTGAAGGTTAGAAGGAGGTCCATCATCTTAAATGTTCTTATCCATTTTCACAAGCTTAAAGTCAAGTTGGAAGAAATACAAAGAGAGTACCAAAACCTTATGGCTATCAGAAACGAATACTTCAATCTGTTGAAGCATATACAAATCCCAAAGGTGATCCGTGTTTTCCTTCATATATATATATATATATAAGTACTTCTTTTGGATTTATGCATTCGTGATGTTTTAGTAGGAAGTGAAAGTGGAGAAGCTTGGGGAAGATCAGTTTGTGGTTAAAGTGAGGTGCAACAGAGGAGGGGATAAGTTGGTGTCAATTGTAGAGGCGTTTGAAGAACTGGGTCTTAATGTTGTTCGAGCTAGAGTTTGTTGCAACCATTTCTTTGCCATGGAAGCCATTGTTGTGGCTCAAGATCAACAAACTACTAAAACCAAAGATGTTACTCAAGCTATTCTTAAGGCCATTGACAAGCAAGGAGGAGAGAGGATTCTTGTAACATAAGAATTTTATCAATTAATAGAATGTTGTGTTGGAAAAGTTAATGTTTCGTCTAAGAACCTAGCTTAGCTTAGATAGATTCTCATTTTCATTTTAATGTTGCAAAAAAATGAAAATGAAGATCAAAGAATATACAATGAGATTTTCATTTTGTATTTTCCTATGATTATCCTATTATATTGTTATTTGTGTGTTAATTTATTTTTATTTTTTTAAGGATTATCTAATTATATTGAGAGAAAAGTATTATGGTAATCCTTATATTTTATTTCAGATTGTATTAGGGCTCTCTATTGAAAAATATGGACAAACCGATTCATGCAGCTAGATGGAGTAAAATAGCTTCACAATTAAAATTGTGGCTAAATGCTTAATTGATGTTTATATATAAAGCATAATGATAGCTTGAATCCTTGATTTTTACACCTTTATTTAATTTGATCTCTACTCTTTTATTTGACACAAATTGACTCTTAACCTTTCATTGTTAATGTGATAATAAACATTTAATATGTCACACCAAAAATAATTTAAATTTATATAAAATTCAAAAATAATTTTGAAAAAAAACATAAATAAAAGTTATAATTTTAAAATATATGATTTTTAAAAAAACATAAAAATCTAAAAAGTTTAAAATCTTTTACATGTCTAAAATTATAAATACCTCCAAATTTTCTTAAGATGGATATGTTTAATTTGAAAGGTAAGATAAAGATGTTCCTAATTTTATTTAAAAAAGAAAAGAAAAGATGTTCCTAACTTTACGTGATGCGTACGCTACAACAAAACAGTGTTAAGACGGCACTTTTTTTTACCTAAGACGACACAAAAAAGATTGGTATAGGTTTCGCAACGCTTCCCTCGACACTTTCAAAAAGGTTGTCTATAATACAGTTGGCATAGGCTAGACGACAAAAAGCGTCGGCATAAGTCAACATAAGCCGACTCTTATTGAAGGGTTGGGAAAGACCTAGTCAAGGCCGACCTTTAAAAAGGGTTGAGATAGAGCTAGTCAAGGTCAACCTTTGAAAAAGGTTGTGATAGACATGTCTAAGGAAACCTTAAAAAGGTTAAAATTTGAGATAGACCTTATCTAAGGCAATATTTAAAAAAAGTTGCGATAAACCTTGTCTAAGGCAACCTTTAA
Organism: Gossypium rotundifolium; assembly: GCA_025506655.1. Taxonomy (NCBI): domain Eukaryota; kingdom Viridiplantae; phylum Streptophyta; class Magnoliopsida; order Malvales; family Malvaceae; genus Gossypium; species Gossypium rotundifolium. The sequence continues at coordinate 72,582,922 of CP106727.1, read as the reverse complement.
AAAAGATTGGGATAAAATCGTCTAAGGCAACCTTAGATAGGTTGGCATAGGCCTTGTCTAAGGCAACCTTTAAAAAAGGGTGGAATAGACCTTATCTAAGGCAACCTTTTAAAAAAGTTGGGATAGATATTGTCTAAGACAACCTTTAAAAAAGTTTGGGATAGACTTAACTAAGGCAACCTTTTAAAAATGTTAGGGTAGACCTTGTATAAGGCAACCTTAAAAAAAGGTTGGGATAGACTTGTCTAAAGCAACCTTAAAAAGGTTGGGATAGATTTGTCTAAGGTAACCTTAAAAAGGTTAGGATAGATCTTGCCTAAGGCAACTTTTAGAAATGGTTGGGCTTTACCTGTCTAAGACAACGTTAAAACTGTTGGGATAGACCCATTTACAGCAACCCTAAAAAGGTTGGGATAGGCCTTTTCGAAGGCAACTTAAAAAAGTTGGGATAAACCCTTATAAGGCAACCTTAAAAAGGTTAGGGTAAACCCGTCGAAGGCAAATCTAAAAAGGTTGGGATAGATTTTTGTCTCATGTCCAATATTTTTTTATGACGTTTTCCCCAATTTTTAAGAGCCTATTTTGGTGAAATATGAGCAAATTTATATATATTGAATTTGGAAAAGTTTGAGTCAATATTAATTGAACAATTAATTAACATAAAATGATCATATAAATACAAAATTATCATTAAATAATGCAGTTAGTAATTTATATACAAAATCCTAATAGAAGTAGTCAACAAGTTGCGAACATGTTCTCAACCTATTTCACATGACATCTAAAAGTTATACAAAATCCTAATAGAAGCAGTCAACACGTTGCAAACATGTTGTCAACTTGATTCCCATGATATCAAAAAATTATACAAAATCCTAATAGAAGCAGTCAACACGTTGCAAACATGTTGTCAACTTGATCCCCATGACACCAAAAAATTATGGGACAACTATATTCATCAACCACTATAACACATATATATATAATACATAATATGCAGTAAGCATCATTCATCATCATCCAAACTGAAGGCTTTATCATCAAGTCTGCTACTCTGAAAGTCAACTGCAAAAATAGTAATGTACATTTTCTATTTATACGAGTTAGATGAGAAGCAACATGAACACATGGGAAGAAAATTTTAATATTAAGAAAATAACCATAAATTGAAGCTAAATAAAGAATTTTCATCAGTACATCCACTAAATATTAATTGAGCAAGCAATGAAGACATCAAATAAGAATGTAGGAACCCAATTTTGCCTGGGCTTGGAATAAAACCAAAAAAAAATATATAATAAAATGTCCAAGTTTATATTTTAAGTCCTTTTACAAAAAACAAATTAAATAGCCCAATCCAAAGGCCCAATTCCTAAACAGAATACCCAGCAACCCAAACTAGACCCGTAGCCCACTTACACCCTTAGCCCAAAACTAAACAGACACAACTTAAACCTAAGACCCATACCTAAGCAGACCTAACCTACCCAAACCCAATCGCCCAAAACAAAATTGGCCCAAGTGACCCAAATCACTTGCGGACACAGGAAACCCTAGGTTTCCATTGCGCCCCAAGCCTAGTAGCTTCGACACCCATCGCGCTGCAACCTACGCGAGCCACTCCGACATCAACGCACGGACAGCCTCCGTCGCGAGATCCTCGCCTTTGACCTGCACAAAAAAAAGAAGGAACAAGCAGCAAGATATGGCAAAACAGAGGCAAAAATTTTATTTCTTTTTTTTTATTTCAAGGACTATAAAAGGCCCTACACAAATCTGTAAAACACACGATATACAGAGGGAATACAATACAAAAAATTTTAAACAAAGGTGATATACCGATTTATTTTTTTTCGTATACATTTTTTTATTCATGCTATTTTTTTTATACAAAACATCGTCTACAATGAAGAGAATAAGTTTCTATAAAAAAAAAAAAAACTTACTTTCTGAAATTTCGGCCACCGGCGGCGATGATCCACGGCGGCGACTGGCCGGCCGATGCCTGGACCTCTGGCCAAAAATCACTGAGCGAGACAGAAAAGAGAGAGTTCTTTATGTTTGTTTAAAACAAAAGAAAGAATGAAATTTTTTGAAAGAATTTTTACTTAAATAGACCAACTAAACGGCGTCGTTTAGGACTGGTCACCATAGCCCTAAAACGACGTCGTTTCACCCAGGATCCGCGCGCAGTTGACCCGAGCTGAAGGATCCGCATGTTTTTTGTGAAATGGGTTATTTGCTGCTTTAGCCCTTCCGCATTTTTGGTTTTTTTTAATTGAGTTTATGTTATTTTTTAATTTTTTCCCAATAATTTATTTCGATTTTCATTTTAGTCCTAAAACGCAAGGTGTCGTTTAGGAGGGCGGGAATATTTACCTTTTGATCCTCCATTTTTTTGCGCGCATTGCTAAGAGGCCCTAATTCACTTATCTCTTTTAAAATTCGCCCCAAAGTATCACTTTTAAGTTTTATTTTGTCCCTACTTTATTTTCTTTTATTATTTTTGTTATTTTGCCATGGTTTTAACATTTTATTTATTTATTATTCCTATATAGATATTATTATTATTTTATTATTACCATATTCATTATATTTATATTTATATTTATATTTATTTTATTATTATTATAAATATTATTATTATTGTTTTCAGTATTGCTAGTGTTTTTTTACTACCATTATTTTATCACTATTAATCTCAATATTTACTATTATTTTATTTTTAATATTATTTTTATTTCTACTATTACTTTTATTATTATTTTCATTTACTATTAATATTGATATTATTACTATTATTATCACTAATTTAGTATTATTATATTTATTATTATTTTATTATCAACATCATTACTATTATTTTCATTATTATTCTTCTTCTTATTATTACTAATATTATTTTTATTTTTATTTTTTATTTTTCATTTATTAATTTTTTATTATTATCACATATTCATTACTATTATTATTATTCTTTTTTTTCTTTCCTCATTTTTGTTAATGTTCTCTTTTATTTTATTTCATTTGTCTATCTTGCTTTTGTTTTCTTGTATTTATTTCTACTTTTATTATTGTTCTTATATTTTATCATCATAGTATTGTTATATAAGCAAGCATTGTAAGTCGTTTTACACTTTATTTTAAATTCATTTTCCATTTTATTACGATCGCATTACATTTTATCCAATTTTCAAAATAAGAAAACACTCCACATTCTAAGGGTTCGAAAGAAATCGTACACTAACTTACTGGGTTTCAATTTTCTTCTTCGAATTCAAAGAACCTATTACTTTCCTTTTAAAAGTTAAATAAAAAAATTACTCTCGAGAATTCAAAATTATCGTGTCCTAACTCACTGGACGTGACGTTTTGTTATCTCGGAATAAGGATTTCAGAAAGCAAGGCAATGTTTCGTGTTTGGAAGTTCAAGAAATTGTGCCCTAACGTGCTGGGTTTCAGTTTTCATACGTCCAAATAACTAAATATCCTTTTAATTTAGTGTTTTGGGAAATTAAAGGATGATCTTAGTTTCGAAGATTAAAATGTCCCACCCTAACGTACTGGATATGATATTTTATCCTTATGGAATAAAGGAATCTTAATATTCCAAAACGGGTTATACAAACATTCTTTAAAAGGAACTGTATTTTATAATCTTTTTGAATTTTCGACACTAGGACATGAGATTATCAATTAGGTACCAAATTTTGAGCGTTACGAGGGTGCTAACCCTTCCTCGTACGTAACCGACTCTCAAACCTGTTTTCTTGTATTTCGTGGACCAAAATCAATGTTTTGAAATAAAATGTTTTATAAGGTGATCCAATCACACCTAAGTAAAAAGGAATTGGTGGTGACTCCATTTTTAAAGTCAATCCCCTTTTTTTTAAATAATTTAAAAATGGTTTCGATAGCTTGGCGACTCCGCTGGGGACAATAAGAGAGTCAAGCCATAAAATTGATTATTTCTTGTCCTTTTGTCTAAATTTGAAAATCCAATTTGAAAACTTATGATCTTTTTTATTGCATGTGGTTCTAATTTTTAAATATCTTTGCATGGCATTGCATGACCGTTGTGGTCACACCCTTTTAAGTGGGAGTAAGAAACTATGCCTTCGTGAGGTTTTCACCTCCGCATGGGCTAGTGGACTGCTTTCGAGATACATCCGTACCTATGTCTTCGTGAGATTTTCACCTCCGCATGGCCATAGGGAAATGTATTCCCCTGAACTGAACTCGATCCATATAAGCCTATAATGGGTGAAGATTGAGGAATCTGTTGGTTCAGGCACCACCCTTTAGAACTAAGCCCATATAGTGATCCTTAAAAGCCAACCCTAGATAGAGTTATATTGAACCCTAGTGGTCACCTAGATAGGTACCCTATTTTGTTATTTATTTCTCTTATACTAACGTATTTTCTTTTGTTTTGATTGCATTGCATTCACATCATAGAAAAGAGGTGTTGATTCAAATTCGATTGCTAAATACAAGAGTTTGCCATAAGAAAATGGATTTCTTGATAAAGTGGATTATAATACGGTCGACTGAATATGGTCCAAGTAAATACAATGAGAGAAGACTGATAGTCCTTGAAGGAATACAAGATTTTATTGACCAAGGATTCAAGCTGACAAAGACTATTTGAGGATCACCACGTTTCGGCTTTCTTGAAGAGACTAACAAGCATGGCGAGGATAAGTGAGTAATGAGTCGCGGCCAAAGCAAAAAGGAGCTAGATGAGGCATCTATTAGAAGTTTGCAAGATTTGACCTTTGCGAAGAAGGGAATTGATGTTTTTGCTTGGAATATGAGGGCGAGGTTGCATATGTAATCCGTTTTATGTAAAGAAATTTACTTTCTAGAAAAGTTTTTCTAATTGAATTGAATTCAGAATCAACGCCTAATTGATGTTTTTGCTTGGAATATGAGGGCGAGGTCGCATATGTAATCCGTTTTATGTAAAGAAATTTACTTTCTAGAAAAGTTTTTCTAATTGAATTGAATTCAGAATCAACGCCTCTCTTTCTTTTGCATTCATTCCATGCATCTGCATTGCATTGTATCATATGCATTAAAATTCATAGAAGGGCCCTAATTAGGTAAAATTATTTCAATTAACCTGGAAAACATGGAACAAAGATTGGAGATATTAGAGTAAAAGTAAATACAGATGCAGGAGCTGAAACACCCCAAACCCGGCCCAAGAGCCTTGACCGGATCTGGTATGTTCCCCGGTGTAAACCGTTTCAAATTCTTTTGTTACTTAGGAAAAACTTGTGTGATTTGGAAGAAAGATCGTTTTGGGTTGGGCTTGAGATGAAAACAAGTTTATTTCATTATTAAAAATCCTTTACTTTAGGTGACAAAACGTTTGGGCTTTGAATTAAATTAATTTTACTTAAACTTTTAATAAATATAAAGATTGTATGCTCAATAAATAAAAGTAAAGTAAACGCTACTATGGCCTTATTACATCAAATAATTTCTCAAAATTAAAACCAAAATAAACTTTAAATTACTTAAATAAAATAAAAGTCCAAGTCAGAATTTCTTCTTTGTGCATGGCCATCCCTAAGCTTCTTAGAACCCTATCCATCACCGATCGTCACCAAACATGTTCCCATTAACGGGTGAGTCAAACAGACTCAATGTATACTCAAACACTAAGTCTTAACAAATTCAGCATAACAAATCATATTCATAGGTATCATAATTTCACAATTAATGATTCAAGATAATGTTGCAATCCCGAACCCAAACCTATGTGCTATCCGCTACACTCCACCCGTACCATCCTGCACACCGTGGGGACTACTAAGTCAACCCTCCATCCACTACACACTATCGAAGGCAGTCGCTGCAGTCGACGTGCTCATCGCCCACATAAAATTCGTAGCATAGCCACCACATTCAGATAATGTAACCGAAGTTACCACATTCACTTAATGTGACCGTAGTCACCACATTCACTTAGTGAGACCAAGTCGTCACATATTCTTAGTGAGACCAAGTCATCATGTTTCACTTAGTGAGACCAAGTCATCACATTCACTTCCCTTTCTCAAATAACCCGAATGCCCCATATTATTCATATCATGTATATCATACTTAATTTTCACATTCATGTCACTTTTCACATGTTAATTATAACATATTTCGTAATCCTAGTAGGAGTAGGAAAACGTACCTGAGTACTTTGTACCATAATATGGTACTTTAGCCACATTCTTTCACTTTCACATTAACATATATATCATATTTAAGCCATACATCTATTAAGATTAGTGTGGGGTACACAAGGTACCTTAGCCATGCTTTTCACATTCTTAATAACACATTTAATTTAAAACATAGCCATGAACATATTAAAACTTAGGGTAGGGTACACACCTGATTCGCTTAGCGATTCCTTGAGATTCCGAAAAGCTAGATCTAATGTTTAGATCCTTAGTCCCTACATTTGATTTATCATTTATTACTTAGCATAAATCCTATTTGGCTATGATATCCAAATCCTAGTAGGATTTGTAAAAAGACTTACCTTTGATGCCGATTTAATGTTTATTCAAATCCAAAACTTGGTTTTCCTTCACCGATATTCGCCAACCCCGAATCTCAATATAGGTTAGTTTTCGCTTTTAATAATTAAAGAACCGATCTATGTAATCATACAAGCCTTGGTCGAATACTTTTAGGTGCTTACCTTATGGATTTTAAATCCAAAAACTTCACCTTCCTCTTCCTTGAAATTCGCCAAATCCTAAATCCACTAATCGGTTAGTTTTTATTAATTTGATCTAAATACCTAAGATTTGGCCTTGGCCAAATGTATAAACTCACTTACCTTGGAGTTCTCAAATCCTCAAATTGATCTTTATTTTAGATTCTCACCAAATCACATGTTATATTTGATCTACCATTCAATTATGGAAGAGACCTTTTGGTAGAATGTACATAAATGTACTTACCTTGTTTTCAAATCTCGGTGATCCTTTATACTAATCGGCTATGGCTCTTATATGGAACACAAGGTTTCGCTTTTGTGAAGGAATGGAAGAAGAAAAGAAAAGAAAAGAAAAGAGAAGGAGAGAGTTTTGACAGAGAGAATTCACTAAAGAGAGGAGAAAAGATGGATGCTATTTGCTAGAGTATTTTCTGCAGGGTTTCCTTGAAGAGAAAAGAATGAAGAATGGCCCTTACTTTCCTCTTTGGTCGAAAATACTAGCCTTAGAGTCCCTCAATCTACCAACTCTTCCTATGTGATAAATTTTAGTTTTATCAAATATTAAATTCCAACAACTCTCCTAATTAGTCAAATTCCAAAGGAATTAAAACTCCTCTTTCAAGATTCTTTGTGTCAGTCAACTCTCTCGCTTATGGAAGCAAAATAAAACTTCTTTTATTTGCTTCCTATGTGACTCGAACTCGTGCCCAACACCTTGCTTGTGGGCCATTTCTTGAGGCCCTAAGTGGCATCTTCAGGCCACTTTTCCAAGTCCGTTAATGGGTCAAATTTCACGTACTTTATATCTTAAGGCCACCTGGCCCTAAGTTCCCTCTTTAAACTTTAAAACTCGACATTTCGAGGTCATTTCTAAGTTTCCTAAAATTTTCGCTCGGCTCTATAAACTTGACATTTTCTAGGTTTCCAAAATGTTTAGTTTCCTCTTTTAGCTTAGTTTCCAAAATGTTTACTTTCCTCTTTTGGCTTAGTTTCCAAAATGTTTACTTTCTTCTTTTAGCTTAGTTTCCAAAATGTTTACTTTCCTCTTTTAGCTTAGGTTTCCAAAAATGGTCACTTTCCTATTTTTAACGTAACATTTCCATACATTCTCAGGTTTCTAAAAATGTTCAAAATCTATTCAAAACATATAAAACATGTCTTTTCATACAATTTGGCCAAAATGCATAGGCCCTTTTTAGGATGTTACAGGAGCAATTGACCAAAATTTAACAAGATATGCAGTACCAAATGTTAGAATTCCAAAAGAACGTGATTGGTTAGTTTAGTCAATTACTAGCCAAAAGACTTGAAAAAGGAGTGGCTCAGTGGACAACAGTATGGATGATGATGAAGACATCGTTTATTCCCCAATAGGCATCCAGGCTCAACCAGACGTATATCCAAAAGCTGCACTGCATTATCGGACTCAACAACACAGTCACCTTAGGGTAAGAACCCAATCCAAGACCAAACTTAGAAAAATCCCAATTCTTACCCATCCCAATCACGTATAGGGAGCTGTACCAAATTTTGTTTGATACACATGTAGTATCCCTTTTTTACTTAAAACCTATACAACCTACATACCCTAAATGGTACGACACAAACGCTCAATGCGAATACCATGTAGGAATCAAAAGACACTCGATCGAGAACTACACAGCTTTTAAAAAGATGATCGAAAGACTTGTTAAAATGGGTATTGTCAAATTTGATGATCCCTCTAGGGTAGAAAATCTGTCACCCAACCATCTAGGTGAAGGGTGAGATCTATGAGATCCAAGAATGCATCGAGCTCAGGGCCTTAGTGCAAGGCCTGATGGATAATGAATTGAAGAGATTAAAGACTTGGTGGGAATATTGGGGAATTTGAACACTAATGACATATCTAAATCAGGGAATAAAATTTTCCAAGCTTTTACATACTTGGGAAGATTTTAAACAATGGAACTGTGGAAGGGATCCTTGAATTTTTAGAGCGGACCTAGAGTAATATTCAAAACATGCTTGTTGCCTTAAGCCTAGAATAAGAATACTTTTGTGAAATAGGCTCGTGTCCGAAATTTTTATTTCAATAAAATGCATCTTTTTTTTAAATATTTTTTTCATTCTTTACATTTCATATTGTACATTCTTTTGTTTCTTTCAAGTATTCTTTCATTCTCCATTTATGACCATACAAATGATCATTCTTTCAATCATTTGTTCTTTGAAATCTTCCTCCGAACCTACAATAGGTCTCTAGATATCAACGATGTGAGCAACACTGCCAGTAACTCAGAGTCTCCTTTCGAGTAAAGTATGTGTTTAGGGGGATCTTAGGCTTTTGAAGATGACAGAGATTGTAACCTATCTTCTGATCTGTTAAGGATGGTAAAACATGATGAAAAATAGGCCCTACTCTACAGAGGGTCTTTGGATATTATGAGCCTAGAAAAGAGGTAAAGATTGTAGTCTAGCTCACCATAAAACTAAGGTGAGACATCATTGAGTTATTTTCAAGAATTCAAAGACATTTTCACACGGTCATATCAGGACATGCCTAGGCTAATAAGACGTGGGCTAAACATGAGAATCAAGCACTATTGGTCTACCATGGAAGGGGATTGCATTAGTTATACTGCAAATATTGAATTGAAGAAAACGAGATTTATGTGACTCTTCCATTTTCTTCACAAATTTTCCATATGTGGGGCATAGATGTGATGGGGCCAATCTCGTCAAAAGCTTTTAGCCAATATCAATTCAACGTCGTGGTCGTCGTTTACTTCATTAAGAGAGTGGAAGTAGCTTCATATGCCAATGTTATAAGGTCGAAGTCATTAAATTATTAAAAAAAATTAGATGCCAGTAAAGAATGCTAGAAAGGATCATGCATAACTGTACAATGTCAAAAAATTATAGTTTGCTTAAAGATCATGCAGCATATCACAGTACATCAAAGGTTGTTAAAAGAAAAATACAAAAAAAAATAAAAAAAATAAAAGGTGACCAAGACTTGTAAAGATTGGCATAAGAAGCTATCATTTACTCTCTATGATTATCGAATGTTGGCTAGGATTTTTTCAGGGGCAACATCTTACCCATTGGTTTGTGGAATGGAAGCATTTTTTCCAATTGAACCTAATCGAAGAAAAGGTTAAAAGTTATCCATTACGATCATCTGATGCAAGCTTAGAAAAGAGGTTTATTCTAGAGAATTCCACGAGGGGAACCTGATCTTTCTTTTACAAAAGGATTTCAGAGAAAAGTAGATGCTAAACTGGGAAGGACCATATGTTGTAGAGAAGGCCTGTTCTGGAGAAGCATTGATATTGACCAAGATGGATGCCAAAGACTTGCCCAATCCGGTGAATCCAGGTTCATTCAAGAAGTATTTTACCTGAAAGGGGAAAGGCTAAGATGAAAACCCACAAAGGGCGCCTTGAGTTCAAAAAAAAAAAAAGAGAGGCCAAGGCGAAAACTCGCAAAGGGCGCTTTGAGACCAAAAGGGATTTGAGCCGAAAACCTAAAAAGGATGGCTCAAATTTTGATCAAATATAGGGCATGTGGTAGTCTTGTTATGCCTGAATTAACAGTGAGGAAGTATGCTACATCTTGGGGTATTGACAAAGTACTCCGGATCCCCTAAACAAGTATTGAGCTCAAAATGGTCCTCAAGGAGTTTGTACAGAAACTCTCAGGCTGCGATATCTGGGGCACCTAGCTTCTATCTTACCCATTTTAAATTTTCTATCTTTGATTACTTTATTCTTTTACGATACACCAATCAATTTTCTTTTATTACCTTAGTTATCTTTGATTTGCTTATTTGTTTCGAGCTATGCTCCTGATTAATTCCTTTTACGTCCATTGTTGTGATCTTTTTCAAGCATTTTATATTGACATAATGATTATTGGACTAATAATATTTTCATAAAAGGAGTTTCGCATATTACTCTAGAAGCTTTTAAATAGTATAGAAACCTGAAATAGGACTATTGTTTAAAACTCACCAAGCCTAAGGGTTGGAAATATTGAAAGATGATTACCTCTTCAGATTCTTATTGGACAGGACATTTTGTCGGTGATACCATCTCGACAAATAAACGAGCAGTGTCAACCCAGGTGTAGAAGGGGATCATTCTCGAGAAAAGAAAAAGATACCCTACATTCATACAAATTTCAGGCACATACATCTGGTCATTACACCCAGGGAATGGAGTAAAAGATCAAGTTGATTGAAGATAATACAAATTCCATACCTCTGAGTGGTAACTAGATGGATGGAAGAAACCAAATGTTATTCCCCTCAATTTTCAGTGGGAGGTACAAATTTTATGTCCTAAGGTTCAAGGGAAGGGAATCTAAAATTACAGCGGGGCAAGCTTGCTGAGCAGAATATGATCGTTTCTTTGGGTTTTCTATCAAAGATACAAGCTGAACGAGAAAATAGGGTAACACATCAGTGATAGAACCTTGATGAACTATGAGCACTGATAACCCAAAAAGGGATTATTCTCATACATATACTTCCAATTAGGAGCATTTGATTCATTTCGATCATTGTGTTCTAATCGTTGTACATAAAAAAATCATTCTTATGACATTCTGCATTCATACAAATGTCACATCTAATATCATTTAGTTAGGAGCATTAGATTCTTTCCGATCATTGCATCCTAATCATTATACAAAGGATCATTCTCATGACATTCTGCTTCATGCAAATGTCATCCATAATACATTCGAGTCTACAGGACATGTCCCCCAGAGGACGGTGTAGCAACATCGGTGAATCCACCAGTCCTATCTCCTTGACCAGCAGGGGAATAGGTCAAAGATTGTAGATCTTGTCACCCTAAGCAATAGTAGAACAAGATCGAATGGTGAATTTTATCTCCATGAAGCAGCGGAGTAGATTTAAGCCATCAGTCTTATCTCCCTCGAGATGGTAGTGGAGCAAACTGAAGTTTGAAGTCTTCCTGAGATAGTAAGGAAGCAAATTGGAAAGTTCAGATTTTGTTCTCTCGAGATGGTAGTGGAGCAGACTGAAGATTGAAGTCTTCTTGAGATAGTAAGGAAGCAAATTGGAAAGTTTAGATTTTGTTCCCTCGAGATGGTAGTGGAGCAGACTGAAGATTGAAGTCTTCCTGAGATAGTAAGGAAGCAAATTGGAAAGCTCAGATTTTGTTCCCTCGAAATGGTAGTGTAGCAGATCAAGATTGAAGTCTTCCGAGATAGTAAGGAAGCAAATTGGAAAGTTCAAATTTTGTTCCTCGAGATGGTAGTGGAGCAGTCAAGATTGAAGTCTTCCGAGATAGTAAGGAAGCAAATTGGAAAATTGATTTTGTTCCTCGAGATGGTAGTGGAGCGGATCAAGATTGAAGTCTTCCGAGATAGTAAGGAAGCAAATTAGAAAGTTCGATTTTGTTCCTCGAGATAGTAGTGGAGCGATCAAGATTGAAGTTTTCCGAGATAGTAAGGAAGCGCACTAAAAGTTCGATTTTGTCCTCTCGAGATAGTAGTAGGCGATCAAGATTGTAGATCTAGCATCCCTGAATTTGCGAAGTGGAGCAGATTGAAAATAGCGATCCGCATTCCCGGTTGTAGGAAGCAGATCAAAGATACTAATCTGGCATCCCTGAGTTTGCAGTGGAGCAGATTGAAGATAGCAGATATGGCAGTGGAGCAAATTGAAGATAGCAGATCTGGCATTCTTGAAGTTGCAAGAAGTAGATCGAAAACATCAGTCCGTCATCCCTAATTTTGCAGTGGAGCAGATTGAAGATAGCAGATCTGGCATTCCTGAGATTGCAGTGAAGCAGATTGAAGATACTAATCTGGCATTCCTGAAACTGCAGGAAGCAGATTGAAGACAACAGATCTTACTTTCCCGAAATTTGTAGAAAGAAGATTGAAGATGTTAGCTTTGGCTCTCTGAGTTTGCAGTGCAGCAAGCTAAAAGACAACAGATATTATCTTCCTGAGTTTGCAGCGAAGTGGATCAAAGATATTAGTCTGATCTCCCTGAAATTTCAATGGAGTAGATTAAAAAGATAGCAGATACTGCCTTAATAAATTTGCAGTAATGCAGATTGAAGCCATCAGACTTATTGAAATCCAAATGAAGTTCCAATACCGTTGAAGTTGCAGTGGAGTTGGAAGCCATTTGAAGAAAATAAGGACCAAAAAGTCAAGGCTCAGCAAAGATTGGGCAAAATTGGTCCTTTTATAGTCTTTGCTCTATTCTCGTTACACGACAATGAGCAAAGAGGGGCAACTGTAGGAACCCAATTTTGCCCGGACTTGGAATAAAACCAAAAGAAAATAAAAAATAATAAAATGTCTAGGTTTATATTTTACAGTCTTTTTACAAAAATCAAATTAAATAGCCCAATCCAGAGGCACAATTCCTAAACAGAATACCCAGCAACCCAAACTAGACCCGTAGCCCACTTACACCAAAACTAAATAGACCCATACTTAAGCAGACCTAACCTACCCAGACCCAATCAAGCCCAAAATGAAATTGGCCTAAGTGACCCAAATCACTTGCAGGCGCAGGAAACCCTAGGTTTCCATTGCGCCGCAAGCCTAGCAGCCTCGACACCCATCGCACCGAAATCTACGCTAGCCACTCTGACATCAACGCACGAACAGACTCCGTCGCGAGATCCTCGCCTTTGACCTTCACAAAAAAGGAAGGAACAAGCAGCAAGATATGGCAAAATAGAGGCAAAATTTTTATTTCTTTTTTTTTTTTTTATTTCAAGGACTATAAAAGCCCTACACAAATCTATAAAACACACGATATACAGAGGGAATACAATACAAAAAATTTTAAACAAAGGTGATATACTGATTTATTTTTCTTTTCGTATACATTTTTTTATTCATGCGATTTTTTATTCAAAACACCATCTACAACGAAGAGAATAAGTTTCTATAAAAAAAAGAAAAAAAACTTATTTTCTGAAATTTTGGCCACCAAGAATCATGCGATCCACTACAATGATCGGCCGTACCGATGACCGGACCTCCGCCGAAAATCACTGAGCGAGAGAGAAAAGAGAGAGTTCTCTCTGTTTTTTTAAAACAAAAGGAAGAATGAAATTTTTTGAAAGAATTTTTACTTAAATAGACCAACTAAACGGCGTCGTTTAGGGCTGGTCACCATAGCCCTAAAACGACGTCGTTTCACCCAGGATCCGAGGACAGTTGACCCGACCTGAAGGATCCGCGTGTTTTTTGTGAAATGGGTTATTTGCTGCTTTAGCCCTTCCGCATTTTTGGTTTTTTTAATTGAGTTTATGTTATTTTTTTAATTTTTGCCTGATAATTTATTTCGGTTTTCATTTTAGTCCTAAAACGCACGATGTCGTTTTGAAGGGCAGGAATATTTCCCTTTTGGTCCTCCACTTTTTGTGCGCATTGCTAAGAGGCCCTAATTCACTTATTTCTTTTAAAATTTGCCCCAAAGTATCATTTTTAAGTTTAATTTTGTCCCTACTTTATTTTCTTTTATTATTTTTGTTATTTTGCCATGGTTTTAACTTTTTTTATTTATTATTCCTATATAGATATTATTATTTTATTATTACCATATTCATTATTTTTATTTTTATTTTTATTTTTATTTTATTATTTTTATTGTTTTCAGCTAGTGTTTTTTTTTACTTACCATTATTTTATCACTATTAATCTCAATATTTATTATTATTTTATTTTTAATATTATTTTTATTTCTACTATTACTTTTATTATTATTTTTATTTACTATTAATATTATTATTACTATTATTATCACTAATTTAGTATTATTATTATTTTATTATTTTATTATCAACATCATTACTATTATTTTCATTATTATTCTTCTTATTATTATTACTAATATTATTCTTATTTTTATTTTTTACTATTTTTCGTTTATTAATATATTTTATTATTATCACATTTTCATTACTATTATTATTATTCTTTTTTTCTTTCCCTCATTTTTGTTACTATTCTCTTTTATTTTATTTCATTTGTCTATCTTGCTTTTGCTTTATCTGTATTTATTTCTACCTTTATTATTGTTATTATATTTTATCATCATAGTGTTATTATATAAGCAAGCATTGTAAGTCGTTTTACACTTTATTTTAAATTCATTTTCTATTTTATTACGATCGCATTACATTTTATCCAATTTTCAAAATAAGAAAACACTCTGCATTCTAAGGGTTCGAAAGAAATCGTACCCTAACTTATTGGGTTTCGATTTTTTTCTTCGAGTTCAAAGAACCTATTACTTTCCTTTTAAAAATTAAATAAAAAACTTATTCTCGAGAATTCAAAAGCTTCTGAAAAAGACATTATATGGACTGGGTTAAACGAGTCAGTCTTTATCGTAGCCTAACTCACTAGATGTGACGTTTTATTATCTCGGAATAAGGATTTCAGAAAACAAGGCAAGGTTTCATGTTTAGAAGTTCAAAAAATTGTGCCCTAACGTGCCGGGTTTCAATTTTTCGCACGTCCAAATAACTAAATATCCTTTTAATTTAGTGCTTTGGGAAATTAAAGGATGATCTTAGTTTCGAAAGGTTAAAATGTTGCACCCTAACGTACTAGATGTGATATTTTATTCTTATAGAATAAAGGAATCTTAATATTCCAAAACAGGTTATACAAACATTCTTTAAAAAAGAATTGTATTTTAAAATATTTTCAAATTTTCGACACTAGGACATGAGATTATCAATTAAGTACCAAATTTTAAGCGTTATGAGGGTGCTAACCCTTCCTCGTACGTAACCGACTCCCGAACATATTTTCTTGTATTTCATGGGCCAAAATCAATGTTTTGAAATAAAATATTTTATAAGGTGATCTAATCACACCTAAGTAAA
The DNA here is from genome assembly GCA_025506655.1 of Gossypium rotundifolium. Lineage (NCBI taxonomy): Eukaryota > Viridiplantae > Streptophyta > Magnoliopsida > Malvales > Malvaceae > Gossypium > Gossypium rotundifolium. Next base: position 72,567,313 of record CP106727.1, on the reverse strand, counting down.
AAAGGATTAGTGGTGACTCTATTTTCGTTTTTAAAGTCGATCCCCATTTTCTAAAATTTAAAAGTGGTTTCGACAAAGAACCTAGCATTCAATTACAACAATCAATGTCTATTAAACTATTAACAAACTTATTGACAATCTAGTTATAAAATAGTCACCTTACTATACTTACCGTGAAAAACCTTGAACTTACTTGACATTCCCTTTGCCATACACTCATTGATGAGAGCCTTATACTTTTTCTCACGAGCATCCATCATATCCATGAACTTTGCCTCTCGAATTTCAGTTAATTTCATAAATCTTTCTTCTGCCTTAGCTATCAAACGAGCTTCTCGCTCCGCGGCCTCCGTACGAAATCGAGATTCTGCTTCCTCGAGTAGAGTTTTCTCTCGAATTGTTTGTTCGGCTTGAATTGTTTGTATTTACTCGACATGTTTAGCGCTCATCTCTTCAATCAATGTACTGATGGCCGATGTAGATTGGCTTCTTCGAGTGGCTGACCCATAGCCAAACAACTTGGATTTGGTCACCCCATGTCTATATCCCAACATTTTTCCATACTTGTCAGGGCCGAACAATTGTGTATAAACCTCGTTTTCTAATGCAATATTATCTTGAGGTGCGAAAGAACTCTCAGGTGTTGGCATAGAGTCTTTAATCATCTTGCATGCTTCATCCTACAGTTCTCTTTAATAAGGAAAATATATTTTGAAAAAAAAAATTGATGTCAAAATAAAAATAAATAAATAAATAACACCCATTTGTTTCTTACATAAACTTGTCCTACTGCCTCACTGCTCAATTTGTCACTCCCATCTTTGCGTAAATGTTGAAATCTAAATTGCTCCAAACGCGAGGGTTCACGGCCTTCCTTCTCAGCCTATTATACAACAAAAAAAAATAATTGTTAACAATATTCACCAATGAGCGCAGAATAATGAATATAAGTTACATATTGATTAATATGTAATACTTACAAACTGTGCATTGAAGGTCGCATATCCTATACTATCGCAGTGTGTGCATAACGCACCTTTGTTCGAGATTCTTTCGCTTTTTTGATTGTGCCTATTGTTTAAATTAATGAGAAAAAAAATATGAGAGTAATAGGAAAACTAAGTTTATTATGCCTCATTCAACAAATCACGCAATTATGCACCCCTAACTTTGATCATACCGTATGTGGGATCAAGAAAATAGGACATTTAGTCTAATAAAAGTGCTTACCGCAGCTTGTGGTGTTCCCCATCGCTCCACTAGCCACTTCCATTGATCATCATGCACACCAGGAGGATTGTTTTCGTATATTTCTTCAATCGGTCGTCCTTCTTGGACCATCTCTTTGTAGTATCTAGTTTTCAAAGTAAATTTAAACTCCTTCCGGAGTTTTCCAATATGTGAGAGGATGTCAGAGTCCTCCACCTTACCTTGGAGATCAAACTTTTCCTACACATATAACAAAATAATGTAACAAGTACTCATTACATACAATTTCAAATAATGCAAAATTATTGTAATACATTAAATTACAAAATGATTATGTACTACATACATGAACGATTCTCAACATGTCTTCCAACACATATTTAGGAAGATGTTTCCAATGTTTTGTATTCAAAAGATAGATAGAACCAGTCCTTGCAATTGTACCGAGAAATTCAGCCAATTTGGACACTTCCTTCCCAATAGGCTGGCCATATTGGTTGGCATCTACTACTATACGAGTTCAAAGTTAAAGATTCCATATATCTTTCATGTTTGTAGGCCCTCGCTTTCTCTTAGTACCCTTAGTAGCCTCTGTCAAAAGTAACAATTATATTTTAGATATGAAAATTGAAAAAAAAAAAAATATGTATCTTGCTGAAATCTTGCTGAAATTTTTAATCAAAAAACTGAATTTTTTTTAACAATAACAAAACTCCTTTCTGGTTGCTCAAATAACAAAAAAATTCATAGCTAAAAAAGTGAATTCTAATTAATAAAAAATTCGAGAAAAAATCGATTCCTTTGAACCCTTTGAAAAATCTTACAATTAATAATAACATATCTCTTTGTTTAAAATGTCTCAAAATTGCTCCAGCTTTACAACAAGGTTAATAGCACATGATAAATAATATAAATAATCCACTAAGATTGAAAGTGAAAACCATGTGTCGAGAAGCATTTGACACTATCTCACTTCAAACATTTTTGGTTGCCCTTTAGTAATGTGGTCTAAATAATAAAAACAGAATTGCAAGTAAACTAAACACAAACCTAAAATCTATGGGCTTAGACTTGGTTAATTATTATTATGTTTGACTTCTTTTATTCTTAAAAGACTATATTTTATTTATTTTTAAAATGTTTTATTTTGAAAATAAAATATCAGTTTTAATAAAAGAATAAACATATTTAATCATTAAAATTAAAAAGAACTATTTATTATAAAACAAATAAAATATGGATAAACATTAATCATTTACAAGTACTATGAATTATAACAAATTTTTAATTTCACCTTCGAGTGGAATTAAGTTTTAAGGTATATAAAATGCCTTGTTAAGTAATCACACCTCTCCATCTAATGCCTAGAATTATGGTCCTTATTTTGCCTCCGCCGATAAACTAAAGTACTTAAAGACAAAGGGCATGCTATTAAGTTTTAGATACTAATAAATAGGGTTAAACCAAATACTACAAACTTCTTTTTCATGGTCTTATTAAGTATATCAGCAAACTAGAATGTCTGTATTTAGAGAGTTCAAAATTAAGAGAAATGTATAACAATTCAATACTTGTTAAACTAAAAGTCAATTACTATCAACCTTTCCATCAAAATTGTAAGATAATCAACATATAAAATATCTTCAATAAATCCAGGATAAGAATTTAAATCTTCAAGATATGTTATTAATTAAAAAACAAGATTTTAAATCTATTGAAGAACAAAGAGAAATGAAAAACCCATCATGTTTAACAAAGCAAATAAATGGTCTGAAAGTTGTGAAAAAGTAAAGTGCAGCAGAAAACGAAGACGAATCTATGAAGAAAAGAAAACAAAACAAAAAATTCGTACAATAATGGAGTGCAAAAGAAAAGCAGTGACAAAATGGTAACAAATAGAAAGATCAGTGGGGCCAAAAACCAAACACAAAGTTAAAGCCGAAATTTTTTGTTTCTTTGTATATTGTGAACAAAAAGAAAACTAGACTATGAAGCCATTAGCCATTAGTCAACTTAATCAGAGAAAGAATAAGTATCAGAGAAATAATAAATACTAGCAAAAGGTAATAAACTAGTTTGAAACCAGGGAAAAAATAAGTGAGAATGCAATGGAGGTACCAGCCGGGTTGTAGTTACTTCTTCTGCTGATTGAGTTGGAGTTTCATCTCCGTGCTTAGACTATCGGTAGCAGCACTTCCCAAGGTGTTCGAACCTATCAAGAACCCTCAAGAGAATCGTAAACCTTTTAATGTTCGCCTATTGCCAATCATTTTCCTAGAAAACAAAGTGGTAATGGTTAAGGATGAAGCATCCAGCAGAGCACCGAAAAATCATGGGTTTTGAGGAGGAAAACCAGGAAAATATGAATTTTGAACTTACTATTGCCGGGAAATTTGAAACCCACTGTAAATTTGGAGCAAGGTTTGCTTCTTTATTTACCGACCTTTTATTGTAGCTTGTAGGGTTTGGCCGACAATTTCAATGGAATGTCCAGTCAATTGGATTTTATATATTGTTGAAAATAATGGCAGCATTTTATTAACAGCAGGGCCGAAACAAATATGTGTAAACCAGAAAACAACCCAAATAAAGAAAAAGACCAAACCAAGCCCAAAAAACAAAACAATAAAATACAGCCCAATGAAATATCCAGCAAAACGTCAAAGGGGAAGCAAATATTATTGATATATTTGCATAAATTTATATTCTATTTAAAAGCAGGGCCTAAACAAACCCAATAAACCAAAAAAGAAGCAAAATAAACAAAAAGACCAAAGCAAGCCCAAAAAAAAAACAAAAAAAACAGCCCAAGGAAAATGAAAGCAAAACGTCAAAGGGAAGCAAATATTTGAATATTTGCAGAAATTTATATTCTATTTATTTTTCAAAATAATAACCTAAAAATTGGTTTTATAAATAAATTATTATTAACAAAGAACACATCAAACCTAGAAAAATAATATATTATTAGCTTTTGTAAAACATGTATCTAATCCCCTTGCTGCCACATTTGTAGCCATTAATGCATATAACTAAGAAAAAAGCAAAGAATAGAAAATGCAACTCAAATGCTCAATCTTTTTTTGAGAAGAATGCATCTTACATGTTGAAATCAGGAATATCGACAACATTGAAAAGATCCAGGTCATACTCAATACCAAAAACCTACAAGAGAATAAGATTTTAAATGAAGAGATCAAATAATTTCAATACCACAATAAGAAAGATGACAGCATATAAAGACTGACCTTGTAATCTCAGTAAAGCTTCTTTTGAAGAAACCAAGTTGAGTGGATGAATTTGTAGTTATGAATTCTCTGATTAGTCAAACTCAATGAACTCGAATCATATCTTTAGTCATCAACTTTTGCGCTGATATTACTAGCCTCGTCACTAGATAAATGGGAGAGTAGCACATCCTGTTCCACTATCCTAAGGTAATTAAGCAATGCTTTCATGGAATTACATACTAAAGTCCCCTCGTCCTTGCTCCTTAGTATTGTTAACTCTCAATATTAAGTTATTCCATCAATGCTAGAGTCAGTTTTCTCTTGTTTATTGGCATTCTTAACTCTCTTGATATTAACAATTAAGATGTTTAGCTATTTTATTTATTTTAAAGTTATTTCTCTTTCAATCAACTCTTTCGTATCAAGTCCAATGGCCAAACAACATAGAATGATAAATCCAAAGTTAAGCTTAAACAATCAATCAGGATTTCATAATAAAATTCATCAGAAATTCAAAATTCAGAAATTTAGTTCACATCACCTCACAAAGTTCAATAATATCCAAACCATAAACATGAAGAGCATTTGATAACCTTTACTATTCATTCCAAAAATTAAATATACACATATATAAGTTATATGAGAATAATTAGAATCATCAAAAGACAAAGAAAAAAAGGGTTACCTCGGGATCCTCAAAAGTCCTCAACTTCCTGGCTGAAATTAATTGTATACAAGGATCCTTCTTTGCTGATAATGCTCGGCCTGTTAATTTTTTGCAAGAAACCTGAAAGTCTCTAAGAATTTTAACACGTTCCTTCAATTTCTTGTTCTCCTCAATTTTAACTTCAATGTGAGCCAACTTACTTCGAAGAAACATCTGATAAGACCTGTTCTTTTTAATTGCATCAAAGAGAAGTTGTGCAGACTTTGGAAATCTTGAGGACTTGTATGTTGATAACACGTTACTGGTCACACTGAACTAAACTTAGAGGCTGCATCTCCGCATTGTCACTTGAAACATGGGAAATATTGCCAGGCTGCACATAATCTTGAAAATTTTCACATATATCATTGTCTGTTGCATCTTTTAAGGGTGTTCTAGTCATATAAATGGGCTCTGTTTTCTCCATGTTATCCTCTCTGCTGCTTTTCCAGGTGTCTGATCAATATATTTAAGAGAAACATAAACCAGGGGCATAAATGAGCAGCAACTATTGGTAATTGTTCATGTTTTAACATAAATGTATGGACTACAGACAGAAACTGAGAAGAAGCAGAGGAGACTGATATCAACATAAACAATATCTTAGGAACAGCTAACCAAAGCTTAAGTCCTGAATTAGACTTAAATAATAAAAACTTAAGGTCTATATTAGATTTAAATAGTAGTGACAAACAAATGTTATCAAAAAAGATACTCGTCACTGGTAATATGATGAATTCAACCATTGCCTTTAACACATACGGATGGCATTCAACAAAAAGAGTGAAAACAAGCTTCCATGAAATCTCCAAGAATTTTAAAATTTTGAACCCAAAAGAGAGAAATGGAAAGAAATGGAAAGAGCAATTATCTCAAATATGCAGGAATAGTTCCACTAGGAATAATTTAATTAAAGATGACAGCTGAACATCACTATAAAGTTCAAGGTGAGCAGTTCATATAGAAGACCATCTTGATGCTTTATGACAAGTGACATTTATTTGTGTAGGAGAGCAAACAAAGTTGGTGGGGAAATATTTACCGAGTTAAGCAATTTTAAATGTGCTGCAACCTTTGCATATCCATCCTTAAGAAGCAAATTCATTTTTGACATTCTTGCCAAGGTCGAAGGAAATCTCCTGCAAAGTACAACGAAACACGAAGAAGATCAGCTGGCAGTCATCAGAAAGAAAGGAGATCATCAGCTTTCAGAAGATACTCACTCAAAGATGACTCTAGCAGTAAAAAGTCCTAGGCTTCCAGATCCAAACCACTCAAAGTTCCATAGACCTCCAAAAAGGGAAACCTGGAAAGCTATATAAACAAATAAAAGTTTTATGGAAAACATGAACTTGAATAAGATTCAAATGTTAAAGTAGACTATTCACTAGGAAAATGAAACATTAAAAGACGACTTTACTATTAAATCTTCTACAAAACTTCAAATATGCATATGTCTAAAGATAAACAGCAAACACACCTTTCGAATTTTTAGAAAACCAGAAAACTTGCATTGTCAGTGGATCTTCCCAGGTGATTTTGGCTTGAAATTGGGGGCTATTGCATTGTCAGTCGACTCTGGTTTTACACTAGTTGTTACAGCACTATCGATGGACCCCAAATTCACACCGTGGTGGACGGCAGATGCACCAGTGGCTGGAGCAGGTGGTGGACGGCAGATGAACCAGTGCCTGGAGCAGGTGGTGGACGGCAGATGCAATTGGTTTTCTTTGGCCAACAGAGTTTGGAATGAGAATAAGTGGTTTTTTGTGGGTAAGAATCAAGGTAAGTTTACCAATTGACCGATAATCCCATACCATTTCACCATCATTTCAGTCTTTTTTATTAACTTTTTATACATTAAATAATATTTTACTCTCTTTAATTAAATTATTTATTATTTAATATTATCATAATAATAAATTTAGTATCAAAGTTAAATTTAATTATCAATTTTTCCAAAAGAGTAAATTCATTTTATAACTTAAAATATTAACTAAAATAATAAAATGTTAATAATATTAGGTGATATACACATACTTTATGCTAACATGATATCATTTATTTTATATACCATATCAAGAAATAATTTAAATTTTTATTCATTAAACAAAAAATTAAATTTCAAAAAATTATACAAATAGTTCGTAAAATAAAAATATGAATAACATGGATTAACATGTATATTTCAATGTTTAAAATTTTCACATTTTAATTACGTTTTTATTAAAATAATAATGATTTAACTTTTTTAAAAGGATAATAATTAAATTTCACTCTTTTTAAAAAGATTTAGAATTAGATTTAATTAAAATAAATACATAAAAGCCAAATTGATAAAAAAATTAAACATTAAGAACTAAAATTTTCATTATGACTTTAATATTTAACTCTTAATCTTCAAGAACATACAAAGAAATACGAGGATTCCATAAATATTATGGCTTTTTTGTTAGAACTATTTATAATCCTTCCCTAACCTATAAATAAGAGGATAATGCGCTTCACCACATTTGAACCCACGTCCTCTTACATTAGCAACAATACTTATACAGATTAAGCTAATACTCAATCGGCAAAATTTAATTTCTTAAAATAAAAGTAATGTAATAAATTAAAAATGTACAAAGAATATAATCCTTAGAGCATATTTGGTTTATATATTCATCTTTATAATTATAAAAAGGAAATATTGCCCAAGTATTTTAGGCATGTTCTTCATATCCAATGTTTTGAGAAAATACAATGTGTCAAGCTTGGCATTGTTGCTTCAAAGAGAGAGCATTTATCAAAAGCTCATAATTTATCTAACAATTCGGTCCTTTTTACAAAATTCCATTAATGCATTAACATTTCATCCAAAGAGATATAATATATAACAAAGATATTCATTTCCTTGCCCTTTTTTTTATAATTTTAACCAAAGAAATAGATCAATAATAACAATAATATATATTTCCTCAAAATAAATACTATACATTAGATGGCTAACACCTATCAACACGATTATTTTACAAAATAACAAATTCTTTCTACCCTATTAACAAATTATAATAAAATTCGCGAACTTAATATCTATAATCTTTAATTTTTTATTTAAATATTTCAATCAAAACATTTTTAGTGTCAATCATTTATGAATATATTTGTTACATAAATTAATTTGCCCATTTAAGTAATGCCTTAGACATACTATTGGACAAAGCCAACTTTTAAACCCTAAACCCTAAACACTAAACCCTAAATACTAACCCTAAACCCTAAACCCCTTAGGCATGCATATACCAACCCTTTTACAAAGAGTTGGCCAAAGTGTATGTTGACAATTCTTTCCCAACACTTAGGAAAGTGTCGGCCGAAAAGTGTAGGCATGGTGTTGGACAGTGCTGACTCTTATTCAACCGTTGCCTTAAGCATGCTTATCCCAACCCCTATACAAAAAGTTGACTAAAGCGTATGTCGGCAAGTCTATCCCAACATTTAGGAAAATATCATCTTAGGACTGGACAAATCCAAATTTTATTTAAGCGTTGCCTTAGGCATGCATATCTCAACCTTTATACAAAAAGTTGGCCAGAGCGTATGTTGACAAGTCTATCCCAACACTTAGGAAAGTGTCGCCCCAAAACTGTCATCTTAGGACTACACAAAAGCCAACTCTTATTCAAGCGTTGCCTTATACATACATATCCCAACCCTTAAACAAAGAGTTGGCCAAAGCGTATGTTGACAAGTCTATCCCAACACTTAGGAAAGTGTCGCCACAAAAGTGTCGTCTTAGGACTACACAAAAGCCAACTCTTATTCAAGCATTGCTGATAACACTTTAGAACGACATGTTTTTATGTGCTAATTATATATTAATTTCGAATGTGACTCTACTAATTCGGCTATTTATGGACTTTTATCTCAGGACTAAATTGGAGACCAATGCAAAGTTGAGGCCAAAATCGTGAAATTAAAGAAATAAATGGACCAAAGTGCAACAAAGGGAAAAGATTGTGCCAAAAGTGCAAACATGGAGGCGAGGGATGAAGTGCAAAAGAGGAGACTTTGCTCTATCAAACTCTATTTTAAATTAAATTAGGATAATTAATTTTAGGATAATTATCTAGGATTATTTTGATTTCTTTATCTCTATTTATCTTTAGTTAAATTATAATCATCTTTGAGAGTTTGAATAGAATTAGGCTATCTACTCTAAGCACTATAAATAGGGGATGGAGTAGCTCATTTGGTGCATCTTTTTCTGATACACTCCTCTCCCACAAATCTTTTGTCCTTCATTTCTTTCAATAAAAATCCTTTTTTTCCACACTTTTATATTTACTTTCTTTCCCACCACAATTATGAACTACTAAAGTTCCATCTAGCTGAAGGTTGTTGAATTCCCCAAGGGGCTCTTGAGGCTTAGAATCCGCGTTCAACTTTCTCACTCGGGTATTCATTGTTTCTCTCAATCTGGTCGACGCTCGTCTGTGCCCCTTTAAAAGTAACCCTTTCAACGTATGCAAAGGCGGTCGCTTTGTGTGTTTTGGAAGGATTACACCGTCGGTTCGTGAGCTTATTGCGTCAAAGGTTAGCGAGCCCAAGAGACAAAATGGCGGATTCGCCATTGAGAAACGTTGATCTAGCGTAAATGGCTCCACAAGAGCAACAAAGCGAGCGAGCCTGCCCCTAAATTCATAGTGTAAAACTCTTGGAGTTGGTGGTCGTAGGCGCCCTCTTCCACTATAACTGGCTTACTCGGGCAGAGAAGGGTCATCCAAAAGTCGAAGATTGAACCCAAGGAGGAACGAGACAATCGGAGGCTAGAATTTCGCCAATTAAGAAAACTTATATTCTTTAAACTCTCTTATTTTCCTTTCTATTTTCGCAATTACTTTCACAATTTCAATTTATTTAATATTCGCTTTTTATTATTATTTTCCGGATCGAAAATTATTAATTTTTTTTTTATTTTTCAGAACGCAGTTTTCTTGGGCACGATTCTACCGTGATCTCGAAAAATGTACATTTGTATAATCCGATCCTCGTGGATTCGACCCTACTTCCCCTTCTCGTTATTTTCATTATTTTGCGGGAGTAGGATATATTTTGGTGCATTCAACGACGATCAAATTTTGGCGCCGTTCTTAAAAAAGCACGCATTAATCTTTTTCTTTTCTATGACCGATCCGCCCTGGGCATTCTTGCGTTTGATTCGAGATCGAAAAGATCGCAAAGCTAATCGAAAAGAAACTAAGTTGAAGAAAAGCGATCGGGGTGGTAGTGACTCAAGCAATCCACCACCAAAAATTAGGACCATTTACGAAGCGGAATCTAGGGTTAACGAAAACCCTACTCAAACGCTTGAAAGTAAAGCAGAAGAAGTCGATCCATTTGAAGAAGTGTTCAACACTAGGGTTGACGAAAACCCTAATTTGGTACAAGAACCAATGGCTCAAATAATTCGGCAACTAGCCGAAGCTCCGACGGAACAACCGCCACTGTGCATCGCATATCCTACCATGGATACCGACTTTGAACTGAAATCAGGGTTAATTCAGTTGCTGTCAACTTTTCGAGGGTTACAAAATGAAAACCCCATAAACACTTAAAGGAGTTTCATATGGTTTGTCTGAGTATGAAACCTCAAGGCGAATCGAGGATCGATTAAATTATGCTTTTTCCTTTTTCCCAGCAGATTCGGCTAGGGATTGGTTGTTTTATTTACCTCCTGGATCTATAACTACATGGGCTGATCTTTCTCGTTTGTTCCTTAATGTGTTTTCCCAAAGATCAAGAGCAAATGAGCTAAGAAGGAGATCGTTGAGATAAAGCGAAAAAGCGAAACTCTATATGATTATTGGAGTGGTTCAAGTTATGTGCAAGTCGCCCACAACACGGTATAATCGAGCAATCTCTCCTTCAGTAATTTTATGAAGGTTTGAAACCAATGGAGATGAACATGGTGGACGCTGCTAGTGGAGGAGCGTTGGTCAACATGACCCCCCAGCAAGCAAGGGACTTAATTTCTACAATGGCTGCTAATTCTCAGCAGTTTTGAGCCAATCCTGAACCCCCCAGTAAGGGTTCATCACTAAGTAATTCTTCCTTAGAGGATAGGCTTGATAGACTTACTAACATTGTGAGTTCTCTCGTTGCGTAAAAAGCTAAACCAAAGACGGTTATGTGGATTATGTGCTACACCCGAGCACACAACCGATGTATGTCCTAGTTTGAATGACGACACAATGGCTCATTTGGATGCCGTGGGGAATTTTCCTCGGCCACCACAAAGGCATTATGATCCCTACGCTAATACCTACAACCTGTGGTGGAGGATCATCCTAATCGAGTTATGGGGCAAATCCACGGTACAATCACCATACCAAAATCGACCTCTACAATGACCACAAAACCTGTGTAATAATCTGAGGCTCTTGTCAATAAATTAGCAGCTAACGTTCTTGAGTTTCAAGAGAAACCGAGAAGCGCCCATAAGGGAGTTGACCACGTCAATAGAGAAAATAAGTTCTCAAGGAAGCTGCCGTCCCAAACAGAGCCAAATCCAAGGCAAAACGCGAATTCAAGAACGCCGCGAAGTGAAAAATCTTGGAGCCGATTCAATGCGAATCGTGCCCAAGAAACCGCCAGAAAAATCGAGAGAGATTTAACAGTTCACCAAGGCCTCCATTGTCTAAAATTCAACCTCCCTCTCCGTAACGTTTCAACCAAAGTCAAAAGGTAGGGAGGATAAGGAGATCCTCAAACATTTAGGAACGTCAAATTAACATTCCACCGTTAGATGCCATCGACAAATACCTGTGCACGCCAAATTCCTTAAAGAAGCGTGCACCAACAAATGAAAATTAACAGTAACGAAAGGGTGAATGTTGGTGAAAATGTGTCCGCAGATACAACGGAAAATGCCGCAAAATGTAAGGATAGGGGTATGTTTGCGATACCATGCAAAATAGGACATTTGGGAATAAAAAGGCTATGTGTGATCTAGGAGCCTCCATAAATGTAATGCCCTATTCTATTTTTGAAACACTTAACGCAGGTTTTTTGACAAAAACAGGTGTTATTATTCAATTGGCAGATAGGTCCGTTGTGCACCCCGAAGGAGTCCTTGAGGACGTGTTGGTAAAAGTCAATGAACTTATTTTTCCAGCAGATTTCACGTGATAAAAATGGAGGAGGATGAGTCTCGGGATCTTCAGATCTCTTGTTGGGCGACCATTCCTTAGTACAACTAAGTACTAAAATTGACGTCGACGAAACTCTCACGATGAAGTTCGATGGGAGATCGTGAAATTTAACGCTCACGATGCCATTAGCCACCCAGTGAAATTTTGAGTGTGAATTGTGTCGATATAATCGACTCATTAGTAGAAGAAAATTTTGAATTCATTTATGATTTTAATTTAATTTTGATAAATTTGAACTGCTAATGAGTTGTTATCTGCGGGTACTAAGCTTTTGCCCTCTGCTTTGCGTGCACCAATTGGAATTGAAACCGCTACTCTAACATTTGAAGTATGCATTTTAGGTGACGGTGATACCTTACGACCATAGTCTCCAATCGGCTCTCTTCCCATGAGGAGGAAAGTCCGTTCGTGTGTTGAAAAGTCACAAGGAAGCAATTGGTTGGAGCATTGCAGATTTAAAGGGAATAAGCCCGTTGACATGCACACACAGGATCTACGTGGAGGAGGGCACAAAACCGAGGTGAGAAGCGCAAAGACGGCTAAATCCGAATATAATGGAGGTAGTAAAAGGAAATAATCAAACTTTTGAAGTCGACGAATCTACCCCATTTTGGATAGCAGATGGGTAAGTCCGGACAAGTCGTGCCCAAGAAAACAAGTGATAAGAAAGAAAAATACCGAGGCGATTTGGTGCCAACCCGAGTGCAAAATGGGTGGCGGTTCGCATAGATTACGGAAGTTGAACTCCTACACTAAAAAGATCATTTAAATTGGTACCGTGTTGATTGATTAATGTCCTTAATATGAAAATTAGAAAATATTTTAAAATATGAATCTTTAAAATGTTTGAATAACTCGCATTGGATATCGAAACTCTCTTGTTACGAAAGATGAAATACCACATCCAAACGATAGGACACGATGTTTCAAACCCTTAATACTAAGATCGTTCCATGATTTCCAAAATCCATGCATCCGATTTAAAAAGGGTATTCCGCTTATTTGGTCAAACGAAAAGTGAAACCCAAAGACGATTGAGCACGGTCCTTGAATTTCCAAACATGAAATATTGCCTTATTTAAGAAAACACGATAAAGAATCTTTGAAGGATATTTAGTTGTTTGGGCGAATAGAAAATCGAGACCCAAAGACGATTGAGCACGAACCTCTCGAACTTCCAAACACGAAACATTGCCTTATTTTCAAAAACATGATCAAAATCTTTAAAGAATATCTAGTGATCCAGACGAGCGAAAAATCGAAGCCCAAAGACGATTGGGCACGAATCTCTCGAACCTCAAACACGAAACATTGCCTTAGTTTCAAAACATTAAAGGACATTTAGTGATCTAGATGAACCAAAAAATCGAAACCCAGCACGATTGGGCACGATTCCTCGAACCTCCCAAACACGAAATATCACCTTTTGTGAAAACCTTTTATGAGTCGTTGAAACAAAGCAAAAATAAAACGGGGAAATGAAAACGGGATTAATAAGAAATAATAATGAACCCCAAAGGAAAAATAAACAATAATATTATAATAACAAAAATAATATGTGACCAATAAAACAAATAATAATAATAATACTACTAATGAATAAAGTAAAAAGGCAAATTTAATAAAAATAATATTAAAATAATAGTACTAATAAAAATAGTAGTAAAAATATATTGATAATAAAATGTAGATATGATAACAATATACGAAAAAAGTAAGCAAAATAATAATATATATATAATTATAGTGAATATGATAAAAATAATAAAAATAGAAGTAATAATAGTATATACATGTATAGTAAAAAAAGTAACTGAATAGTATAAATAGTGACAATAATAATAATAAGAAAAATAATAATAGATGTAATACATAGATAATAGAATATAATAAAATAACTTTAATAATAATAATAATACATGTAAATAGGATCTTGATAATAATAAATATAGTACTAAAAATAAATATGGTTATAGTAATAAAAATTAACAATAATAATAATGGTAAAGCAAAATGAACAAGAATAATAGTAATCATATTTACATTAATAGTCATAATAATGAGAAATAATAGTAGTAAAAACAAAGTAATAATATTAAAATCAATCGTAATAATGAAAAAAATATTGTAATAATGATAAAGGAATAATAATAACGAAATGAAAATAAGAGGAAAAAAATAATAATAAAAGTAATATTAGTAATGGTAAATACAATAATAATAAAGAGAAAAAATAGTAATAATAGTCAAAATAATATTAAAATTAATAAAAGGGCAAAAGGATAAAATCGCGATTCGCGCCACTAATAGGAATAAAGCGTAATTATTCCAAGACCTAAATCATTGCTCTGAATGCGGACGGATCAAGTGGTGTAAAAAGTTTAGGGAAAATTTTAAAAGCTGAAGGGATGCAATTAAAAGGCGCATAAAGGGGAGGACTTAAGGCATAATTTACCCATTAAGGGTAGGATTGCATTAATTCACCTTTTGCGGTGACCACGTCAGGAACCATTAATTACCCCCTAAAGCTACCAGAATTTAAAAAAAAAACCAAAAGACATTTCCTTCATTTTTCCTCTGTTACACAAACAAAACGAAGCCCTTTTTCCTTTGCTTGGTTTCTAGAGTTTGAGTTTCTCCTTCTCCGTAAGTCACCCCATGCTCACCATCAACGGCGGCGGAGGAACAACGGTAAGCCCTCTCGATCTCTCTTCTTTAGTTTTTAAAAAAATGGTTTATGTTTAAGATTTTGTATTTTCTAAGCGAAGAAAAAATAAGCGAAAAGACAAACAGATTTGAGGAAAAAAGAATAAAACCTTTGTTTTGTTCTCTTTAATTCTCCGCTAAAAATGTATATTCTCGTACCAAAATCCTCCCTTTTACATAGAAATATTAGACTTTTATAGCTAAGAAATCCCAAAAAAGAAAAATCAAATCCCCAAATATCTAGATTACATTGTTGTATTGGGTTTCCCTTTTGTAGGTACAACGCGAGGCGTGAGCAACTACATGGCGTGGTGGAGAAGCGCACGTCGCGGGGTGGTGGCGTCCGGCCCAGTGGTGGTCTTGACGTCTTGGTGAAATTTCTTATTCTTTATTCTTGTTTCATCTTCTTTGTTGGGCTAGAATTAGCTTTTTAGGTTTTGGGCTAAAGACTTGGGCTAGGGTTTAAGTGTTGGGTTTTTGGGCTTGTATTTTAGACTCTTATTTGGACCTCATTATTTTATTTTTGTAGTGGCATAGGCAGGGCAAATTTTACCTATTACAATTGCCCTCTTTGCTTGTTGTCGGTATACTGAGGACAAAGCAAAGACTTTAAAAGGGCAAATTTTGCCGGTCTAGCTGAGTCTTGACTTCTTGATGCTTCCTTTCTTGGTAGCTTCATTCCATCACATGGAGATAAGACTTGTCTTGATTCGATCGCTCCACTCTCTTTCGTGAAGATAAGATAAGATTTGTGACCTTCGATTCGCTCCACTCGATTCGATGGAGATAGGATCTGCTATCTTCGATCCGCTTCTTACGCTTTCGATGAGATAAGATCATTGTCTTCAATCCGCTCCACTCACCTTTCGGTGGAGATAGGATCTGCTATCTTTAACTGTTACCCTCTTGCTTAGAAATTAAGGCTCATTGTTTTCGACTGTTCCACTCACCTTTCGGTGGGATAAGGTCCGATGTTTTTAATTTGCTACCCTCTTGCTTAGGGAATTGAGGCTCGTCGTTTCGATCTCTTCCACTCCTTCGGTGGGATAAGATCTGCTATTTTGGCCTACTACCCTCTTGCTTAGGGAATTGAGGCTCAATGTTTTCGACTGTTCCACTCCGCTCGGTGGGATAAGGTCGATATTTTTTTGCCTGCTACCCTCTTGCTTGGGAATTAAGGCTTATCGTTTCGATCTGTTCCACACCTTTCGATGGGATAAGATCTGCTATTTTGGCCCGGTACCCTCTGCTTGGGAATTGAGGCTTGTCGTTTCGATCTGTTCCTCTGCTTTCGGTGGGATAAGATCTGCTATTTGGCCCAGTACCCTACTGCTAGGGAATTGAGGCTTGTCGTTTCGATCTGTTCCTCTCTGCTTCGGTGGGATAAGATCTGCTATTTTGGCCCTGGTACCCTCTTGCTTGCTAGGAATTGAGGCTTGTCGTTTCGATCTGTTCCACTCCCTTCGGTGGGATAAGATCTGCTATTTTTGGCCTGCTACCCTACTGCTTGGGAATTGAGGCTTAATGTTTCGACTGTTCCACTCCTGCTCGGTGGGATAAGGTCGATATTTTGGCTGATTACCCTCTTGCTTGGGAATTAAGGCTCGTATTTTACGACTGTTCCACTCCTCGGTGGGATAAGGTGCGTATTTTACGACTGTTACCCTACCGCTTAGGAATTAAGGCTCGTCGTTCTCGATCTGTTCCACTCCTTTCGGTGGGATAAGATCTGCTATTTTGGCTGCTACCCTACTTGCTTGGGAATTGAGGCTCAATGTTTTCGACCTGTTCCACTCCTGCTCAGTGGGATAAGGTCTGATATTTTCTGTAACTCCCATCAATTTTGCTACATTGTCCTATAGGGATCCTACCTGTAGAATTGATTTCATGGGGTATATGTTTATGCCAAATGATTAGGATGTCATGCAAAATGCTCCTAACCATGTGTATTATGAATGTTATGAATGAATGCAAAATGTCATGAGAATGATCCATTTTAACATTTGGGCTATTATTGCTTGCTGCTTATTAAGGTGACCCCTGACGTATGTCTTCTCTGTTCAGCTGGTACTTCTAACAACTAATCTGAAGATGTCGTCACTGCTTAGTCCCTCATCTCAAGTCTCTGAGCCCTTTAAGCTTGGTTAGTCCTAAATAATTGTCCTGTTTCGGATTCTTGTATTATTTAGAGACTTTCAGAGTAATACACAAAACTTCTTTTATGAAAGCATTATTAGTTCAATAATCACTATTTCCATGAAAAATGCTTGGAAAAGATCATAATAATGGACAAGAAAGAAATTAATTGGGAGCATAGCTCGAAACAAATAAGATAGCAAATGCAATCAAGAAGGAAATTTATTGGTAGTGTATTTTGAAACGGGCAAATTAAGAATGGGTAAGATGGCAATTAGGTGCCCCAGATATCGTCGACTGAGCTTCTTTGTTCAAACTTCTTGAGGACCATTTAAGCTCAATATGTGTTTAAGGGATTCAGAGTACTTTGTCGATGCCCCAAGATGTAACATACTTCCTCATTGTCAATTCAAGCGTGGCAAAACTATTGTATGCCCCATCATGATTTGATTACAACTTGAGCCCTTTTGGGTTTTCGACTCAAAGCCCTTTGGTCTCAAAGTGCCCTTTGCGGTTTTCACCTTGGCCTCTCGGTTTTTTTGGATTCAAGACGCCTTTTGTGGGTTTTCATCTTGGCCCACTTTTAAGCAAGTACTTCTGACCGAGTCAGATTAATTGGATTTGGCGACTTTTGTTGCCATCAAAGCTCGTCCAGAAAAGGCCTTCTTTACAACATAAGGTCTTTCCCAATTAGGCATCCACTTTCCCCCGAAGTCCTTTTGCATATGGAAGATCTGTTTCAATACCAAGTCTCCTTCATGGAATACTCTGGGGCAGACTTTCTTATAGTAAGCTCGCATCATCCGCTTCAGGTACAGTTGACCATGGTGAATGGCTCTTAGCCATTTCCTCGATCGATTCGGGCGATCATCTGAGTGAACCCATTCTGCTTTCGTCCAACTTGATTCGACAAAATCTAAAGAGTAAGAATTTTAACTTAGATGGGCAAGATCATATCCATCCATAAACCAATGAGAAGGGTGTTGCCGGTGGAAGTTCTCGCCAACATTCGAGAGGCATAGAGGTAAATGGTCCATCATCTTTCAAAATCTTTTTTTTTATGGGTTCTTTTCTTTTCTTCTTTCTTTCTTTTTCTTTTTTTTGTTTTGTTTTGTTTTTTTTAATTCGAACTTGAACTCGAAGTTGAAATTGAACTTGATGATTGACCCTGTAACTTTGTTATAGGAACCAACCTCACTCTCTTAGTGGAATAGTTGACAATCACGAAAATGAATAGGCGTCAACTAGATACTTTTAACGAAATCATCCAGTAACATTTATGCCCCACGATAGAAAAAGCATATAAGTCATGTCTTCTCAATTTGGCATTTACTGGCAACACCGACAAAATCTCTCTTTCATGGTAGCCTCATCGTGCCTAGGCATATCTTGATGCGGTCATGCAAAGACATCTTTGAATTCTTTGAATAACTCAATGGCGTCTTGCTTTGTTTGATTGGAGGCAAGGCTTGATCTTCACTCCTTTCCCCGACTCACAATGTTCATCGACCCTTTGTACGATAGAGTCTATTTTCATTTTGTTTTCCCATCCTTAATAGATCGATCGGTAAGTTGTACTCTCGACATCTTCAAAATATTCGGATCCTTTTAGACCCATATTTCACTCAAAGGGAGTCTGCATGTGCGTTGCTCATGTCCCGATATCTGGGTACCTATTGTAGGTACGAAGGCAAATTCAAAGATTAAATGGTTACGAAGATGATTATTCATAATCATGGCTGAAAAATGAAAAACATTCAAAGAACAAAAAATATATAGTATGACATGGGGAAAAAAAATGAGAAAATATTTGCTCGACATGAAACACAAACATGCATTTTATTGACAATAAAGATGTTTGAACATGAGCCTATTTCACAAAAGATTCTTATTGTTTCTAGGCTTAAAACAACAAGTGTGTTTTGAACATTACTCGTGTTAGCTCTAAAAACTACGGAGTTTCCTTCACAATCCAGATTATTCAAAACATTTTCGAGCTCGTAGGGATGAACGCCTCTAGGTTTCCTTCATTCGATCTCTCCTCGAATCGACTTTGATGATCAAGGCTTTTAACATATCTTCTAGCTTTCTTCATTTGTCATCCCAGGTTTAGGAGGAATAATTTTTTCGATATGGATACCTTGGATATGTGTGGAAGAGTAATTGATCCCCATTTGACCTCGGCGTCCTTCTTTACTGACTCATTTCCTATGGTACATACATTTTCCCCTCCCGCAAAGTCAAAAAACTCCAACTCTTTATTATCCATTAACCCTTATACTAGGGCTCAATTATTTGCCTTTGTTGAATCTCATGGCCTTCCTTGTTATGGAACTCACAATAGTTCCTCGTATCCGGAATTTGCCCTTACGTCTTGTCTGATTAAGCCTCTTCCCACCATTCTTCTCCGACCTCTCTCATGGGTTCTTATTTACGCAACGTTCAACTTGATTCTTTTCTGTCTTTGTCAATTATCGCATTCATCCCATTATCAATGTGGTTTGGTAACGGATTTTCTACAATGACGCATCATTGAACTCCACAATGCCCATTTTGATGAGCCTCTCGACTAGCTTTTTGAAAGGAAAGCAATTCTCTATCGGTGCCCCACTATCCTGCATGGTACTCACATTGAGTGCTTGCATTATACCATTTAGGATATGGGGTTGCGGTGATTCAGTAGCAGGGGCTACTACGTTGTGCATCTAATAAAGTTTTATACAACTCCTTATCGTCACCGGTATAGGAGTAAATTGAATTTCTCGATCTTTTGCCTCATGTTGGGCTCTTGTCTTGGTCGACTTTCTTTGGCCCATACTATAGCTCTCGGTTGGGTAATAGTAATGGGTTTAGGATAACTTGAGCTTACATTCCTACTTGACTTCCCTTTTCTTGGTATTGCTCTTCTTGCGCTCTCCTACTCTATCTTCCCACACCGATTATGTTCTCTATCATCTACTTTGACATCACCATGTCCACGAAACTCTTAGTCGTGCCTCCCAACATGTGGTTAATGAAAGGTGCCTTGAGTATTGATGAAGAGCATGATCATTTCCTTTTCTAATAACAATGGTTTGGACACGTGTAGCGACCTCTCTCCATCTTTAGGCGTACTTTCGAAGCTTTCACTTGACTTTTCTCCATGTTTTGCAACGTGATCCTGTCAGGTGCTATATCGGTCACATGGCCATAATGCTTAATGAAAGCTGCGCCAAATCTCTCCACGATTTGATTTGGGTACAACTCAACCGGTTGTACCATTTTGCCTGCGACCCAATCGGACTATCCTGAAGCAATGGATCAACAATGGTCGTTGTTGACATATCTGTCATTCTCCGACGTAACATCGTGATATGGGCCTCGAGGCGACTAGTCCGTTGTACTTTTGAACTCGCATCTTGAACTTTGGAGGAAGTACTAAATGGGACTAGACTCACTTAGCATCCACTTCGCATTGGTAATCGGCAGACTTTCCAATGCTCGAAACTTCTCCTCCACCATTTGCATCGATCTTGAACTCTTTTGGAAGCTCTGCTTTTCTTCCCTTCGCCACCTCATCGAAGTGCAGGACTATTGGTTTTACCAAATTGACTTGAGGTTAGAGCTCGAGCACTGCGGGGAAGTTTTCGATCTTGAACACGGATTGGTCTGAGGTTTGATATTGACCGATACTCTTGGTGGTTGCACTTGGGAACTTGTCGAATGGCCGGGAGGGCAAGCAAAATCTTCATTATCCCTCCAAGATCGACCATAGGCCTTTTTCCGTTTCCGGGCCCTCCACCCGACATCGTGTTAGTTGGCTCATCATGCTTCTCTGATTCCGACATTTGATCCTCATATCCGTTGGATCTTGGCTAATTGCTCTTGCATCCGAGCACAGTAGTTGGTCTTGCATCTCTTCGCATTTGCTCCAACTTTTCTATCCTTTGATCCATTGCTCTCGTCTTTTTTCGAGTGTAATAGCGGTGTTCGAGATAACTATAATATGACCTCTAGTTAATAGGTTCTTTTATGATATTAAATGCATGATGCGATGTGATGCTATGCAAATGCATGAAATGCAATGTAAATGAATGAAATGCAAAAATAAGAGCATTGACTCTGAATTGATTACATTAGAAAAACTTTACTAGAAAATAAATTTCTACACAAAACGGATCTCATACGGCCTTGTCCTATAGTCCAAGTGAAAACATGAATCCTTCTTCGCAAAAGTCAAGTCTTGTAAAATTCTAATAGATACTTCCTCTAACTCCTTTTGCTTGATCCGGACCGCTACTCCTGCTTCACTTGTTAGCTTCTTCAAAATGCCGAGACGTAATAATCTTGAATATTCTTGTCAACTTGAATCCACAGGTGATAAGGCCTTGTATCCCTTCACGGATTATAAGTCTTCTCTCGTTGTATTCACTTGGACTATATTTGGATGACCGTATTATAATCCACTTTATCAAAAATCCATTTTCTTATGACCAACTTTTCTATTTAGTAATCGAATTTGAAATCAACACCTCTTTTCTATGATGTGAATGCAATGCAATCAAAAGAATAAAACTTCGTTAGTACAAGAAAAATAAATAACATAGAACCTATCGGGGTGACCACTAGGGTTTGACATGGTTCTACCTAGGTAGGCCCTGGGTTTTCTACATGTGGTTTAATTCTAAAGAAAGGGTACAGAACGGTGATTCTCAATCCTCACCCATTATAGGCTCATCCGATTGAGTTCGATTCAGGAAATACATTTCCTATGGCCATGCGAGGTGAAACCTCACGGAACCATAGGTACGGATGTATTAAGGCGATCCCTAGCCCATGCGGAGGTGAAAACCTCACGAAGGCATAGATTTTTGCTCCCACTTAAGGGTGTGACCACAACGGTCATGCAATATGAATGCCAAAAATATTCTATGTCTCTCAAACCAAAGCAGACATATGACGCGACACAAACTCATGCAACTGAAAGACGAAAAAATTTTATTTTTGATAAAAAGGACATTAATCAACCAATTTTACGGCTTGACTCTCTTATTGTTCCCAGTTGGAGTCGCCAAGCTGTCGAAACCATTTTTTGTTGGAAAAGCAGCCGACTTTGAAAAAAAAAAGGAGTCGCCACCAATCATTTTTGAAGTGTGATTGGGTCACTTTAGAAATGTGGTCTCACGAATTTTAAGAAAAGCGGGCTCGAGAGATTCATTCACGAGGAAGGATTAGCACCCGCATACGCCCAAAATTGGTGCCGTGTTGATTGATTAATGTCCTTAATATCGAAAATTAGAAAATATTTTAAAATATGAATCTTTAAAAATGTTTGGATAACTCGCATTGGATATCGAAACTCTCTTGTTACGAAAAGATGAAATACCACATCCAAAGACGATAGGACACGATGTTTCAAACCCTTAATACTAAGATCGTTCCATGATTTCCAAAATCCATGCATCCGATTTAAAAAAGGGTATTCCGCTATTTGGTCAAACGAAAAGTCGAAACCCAAAGACGATTGGGCACGGTCCTTCGAATTTCCAAACATGAAATATTGCCTTATTTAAGAAAACACGATAAAGAATCTTTGAAGGATATTTAGTTGTTTGGACGAATAGAAAATCGAGACCCAGCACGATTGGGCACGAACCTCTCGAACTTCCAAACACGAAACATTGCCTTATTTTCAAAAACATGATCAAAATCTTTAAAGAATATCTAGTGATCGAGACGAGCGAAAAATCGAAGCCCAAAGCGATTGAGCACGAATCTCTCGAACCTCCAAACACGGAACATTGCCTTAGTTTCAAAACATTAAAGGACATTTAGTGATCTAGATGAGCGAAAAATCGAAACCAAAACGATTGGGCACGATTCCTCGAACCTCCCAAACACGAAATATCACCTTTGTGAAAACCTTTTATGAGTCGTTGAAACAAAGCAAAAATAAAAGCGGGAAATGGAAACGGATTAATAAGAAATAATAATGAACCCCAAAAGGAAAAATAAACAATAATATTATAATAACAAAAATAATATGTGACCAATAAAACAAATAATAATAATAATACTACTAATGAATAAAGTAAAAAAGGCAAATTTAATAAAAAATAATATTAAAATAATAGTACTAATAAAATAGTAGTAAAAATATATTGATAATAAAATGTAGATATGATAACAATATACTAAAAAAAGTAAGCAAAATAATAATATATATATATATAATTATAGTGAATATGATAAAATAATAAAATAGAAGTAATAATAGTATATACATGTATAGTAAAAAAAATAACCTAATAGTATAAATAGTGACAATAATAATAATAAGAAAAATAATAATAGATGTAATACATAGATAATAGAATATAATAAAATAACTTTAATAATAATAATAATACATGTAAATAGAATACGATAATAATAAATATAGTACTAAAAATAAATATGGTTATAGTAATAAAAATTAACATAATAATAATGGTAAAACAAAATGAACAAGAATAATAGTAATCATATTTACATTAATAGTCATAATAATGAGAAATAATAGTAGTAAAAACAAAGTAATAATATTAAAATCAATCGTAATAATGAAAAAAAAATATTGTAATAATGATAAAGGAATAATAATAACGAAATGAAAATAAGAGGAAAAAAAAATAATAATAAAAGTAATATTAGTAATGGTAAATACAATAATAATAAAGAGAAAAAAAATAGTAATAATAGTCAAAATAATATTAAAATTAATAAAAAGGGCAAAAAGGATAAAATCGCAGTTCGCGCCAGCTAATAGGGACCGAAAACGTAATTATTCCAAGACCTAAATGCTGTGCCTGAATGCGGACCAGATCGAAGTGGTGTAAAAAGTTTAGGGGAAAATTTTAAAAACTGAAAGGGATGCAATTAAAAGGGCGCGCAAAGGGGGAGGACTTAAGGCGCAATTTACCCATTAAGGGTAGGATTGCATTAATTCACCTGCTTTTGCAGGTGACCACGTGGGGCCATTAATTACCCCCCTAAAAGCTACCAGGAATTTAAAAAAAAAACCAAAAGACATTTCCCTTCATTTTTCCTCTCTGTTACACAAACAAAAACCAGAAGCCCCTTTTTCCTTTGCTTGGTTTCTAGAGTTTGAGTTTCTCCTTCTCCGTAAGTCACCCCATGCTCACCATCAACGGCGGCCAGAGGAACAACGGTAAGCCCTCTCGATCTCTCTTCTTTTAGTTTTTAAAAAAAATGGTTTATGTTTAAGATTTTGTATTTTTCTAAACGAAGAAAAAATAAACGAAAAGACAAACAGATTTGAGGAAAAAAAAGAATAAAAACCTTTGTTTTGTTCTCTTTAATTCTCTGCTAAAAAATGTATATTCTCTGTACCAAAATCCTCCCCTTTTACATAGAAATATTCGGCTTTTATAGCCTAAGAAATCCCAAAAAAAAAAAAAAATCAAATCCCCAAATATCTCGTTCTGTTGTTGTATTGGGTTTTCCCTTTTTGTAGGTACAACGCGGAGACGTGGGCAACTACATGGCGTGGTGGAGAAGCGCACGTCGCGGGGTGGTGGCGTCCGGCGCGCGTGGTGGCTGCTGACGTGCGGCTGGGGGCTGCTGTTGCTGTTGCTGTTTCATCTTCTTTGTTGGGCTAAAATTAGCTTTTTAGGTTTTGGGCTAAAGACTTGGGCTAGGGTTTAAGTGTTGGGTTTTTGGGCTTGTATTTTGGACTCTTATTTGGACCTCATTATTTTATTTTTTGTAGTGGCATAGGCCCGGGCAAATTTTGCCTATTACAGCTAAAAAAAAGTGAATTCTAATTAATAAAAAAATTCGAGAAAAAAATCGATTCCTTTGAACCCTTTGAAAAATCTTACAATTAATAATAACATATCTCTTTGTTTAAAAATGTCTCAAAATTGCTCCAGTTTACAACAAGGTTAATAGCACATGATAAATAATATAAATAATCCACTAAGATTGAAAGTGAAAACCATGTGTGTCGCGAAGCATTTGACACTATCTGACTTCAAACATTTTTGGTTGCCCTTTAGTAACAGGGTCTGAAATAATAAAAACAGTAATTGCAAGTAAACTAAACACAAACCTAAAATCTATGGGCTTAGACTTGGTTAATTATTATTATGTTTGACTTCTTTTATTCTTAAAAAGGCTATATTTTATTTATTTTTTAAAATGTTTTATTTTGAAAATAAAAATATCAGTTTTAATAAAAAAAATAAACATATTTAATCATTAAAAATTAAAAGAACTATTTATTATAAAACAAATAAAATATGGATAAACATTAATCATTTACAAGTACTATGAATTATAACAAATTTTTAATTTCACCTTTCGAGTGGAATTAAGTTTTAAGGGGTATATAAAATGCCTTGTTAAGTAATCACACCTCTCCATCTAATGCCTAGAATTATGGTCCTTATTTTGCCTCTGGCCAGATAAACTAAAGTACTTAAAGACAAAGGGCATGCTATTAAGTTTTAGATACTAATAAATAGGGTTAAACCAAATACTACAAACTTCTTTTTCATGGTCTTATTAAGTATATCAGCAAACTAGAATGTCTGTATTTAGAGAGTTCAAAAATTAAGAGAAATGTATAACAATTCAATACTTGTTAAACTAAAAGTCAATTACTATCAACCTTTCCATCAAAATTGTAAGATAATCAACATATAAAATATCTTCAATAAATCCAGGATAAAATTTAAATCTTCAAGATATGTTATTAATTAAAAACAAGATTTTAAATCTATTGAAGAACAAAGAGAAATGAAAACCCATCATGTTTAACAAAGCAAATAAATGGTCTGAAAGTTGTGAAAAAGTAAAGTGCAGCAGAAAAAGAAGACGAATCTATGAAGAAAAGAAAACAAAACAAAAAATTCGTACAATAATGGAGTGCAAAAGAAAAGCAGTGACAAAATGGTAACAAATAGAAAGATCAGTGGGGCCAAAAACCAAACACAAAGTTAAAGCCGAAATTTTTTGTTTCTTTGTATATTGTGAACAAAAAGAAAACTAGACTATGAAGCCATTAGCCATTAGTCAACTTAATCAGAGAAAGAATAAGTATTAGAGAAAGAATAAATACTAGCATAAGGTAATAAACTAGTTTGAAACCAGGGAAAAAAATAAGTTAGAATGCAATGGAGGTACCAGCCGAAGTTGTAGTTACTTCTTCTGCTGATTGAGTTGGAGTTTCATCTCCCGTGCTTAGACTATCGGTAGCAGCACTTCCCAAGGTGTTCGAACCTATCGAAGAACCCCTCGAAGAGAATCGTACACCTTTTAATGTTCGCCTATTGCCAATCATTTTCCTAGAAAACAAAGTGGTAATGGTTAAGGATGAAGCACCCAGCAGAGCACCGAAAAAATCATGGGTTTTGAGGAGGAAAAACCAGGAAAAATATGAATTTTGAACTTACTATTGCCGAGAAATTTGAAACCCACTGTAAATTTGGAGCAAGGTTTGCTTCTTTATTTACCGACCTTTTATTGTAGCTTGTAGGGTTTGGCCGACAATTTCAATGGAATGTCCAGTCAATTGGATTTTATATATTGTTGAAAATAATGACAGCATTTTATTAACAGCAGGGCCGAAACAAGTATGTGTAAACCAGAAAACAACCCAAATAAAGAAAAAGACCAAATCAAGCCCAAAAAACAAAACAATAAAATACAGCCCAATGAAATATCCAGCAAAACGTCAAAGGGGAAGCAAATATTATTGATATATTTGCATAAATTTATATTCTATTTAAAAGCAGGGCCTAAACAAACCCAATAAACCAAAAAAGAAGCAAAATAAACAAAAAGACCAAAGCAAGCCCAAAAAAAAAACAAAAAAAAAAACAGCCCAAGGAAAATGAAAGCAAAACGTCAAAGGGAAGCAAATATTTGAATATTTGCAGAAATTTATATTCTATTTATTTTTCAAAATAATAACCTAAAAATTGGTTTTTATAAATAAATTATTATTAACAAAGAACACATCAAACCTAGAAAAATAATATATTATTAGCTTTTGTAAAACATGTATCTAATCCCCTTGCTGCCACATTTGTAGCCATTAATGCATATAACTAAGAAAAAAGCAAAGAATAGAAAATGCAACTCAAATGCTCAATCTTTTTTTGAGAAGAATGCATCTTACATGTTGAAATCAGGAATATCGACAACATTGAAAAGATCCAGGTCATACTCAATACCAAAAACCTACAAGAGAATAAGATTTTAAATGAAGAGATCAAATAATTTCAATACCACAATAAGAAAGATGACAGCATATAAAGACTGACCTTGTAATCTCAGTAAAGCTTCTTTTGAAGAAACCAAGTTGAGTGGATGAATTTGTAGTTATGAATTCTCTGATTAGTCAAACTCAATGAACTCGAATCATATCTTTAGTCATCAACTTTTGCGCTGATATTACTAGCCTCGTCACTAGATAAATGGGAGAGTAGCACATCCTGTTCCACTATCCTAAGGTAATTAAGCAATGCTTTCATGGAATTACATACTAAAGTCCCCTCGTCCTTGCTCCTTAGTATTGTTAACTCTTAATATTAAGTTATTCCATCTATGCTAGAGTCAGTTTTCTCTTGTTTATTGGCATTCTTAACTCTCTTGATATTAACAATTAAGATGTTTAGCTATTTTATTTATTTTAAAGTTATTTCTCTTTCAATCAACTCTTTCGTATCAAGTCCAATAGCCAAACAACATAGAATGATAAATCCAAAGTTAAGCTTAAACAATCAATCAGGATTTCATAATAAAATTCATCAGAAATTCAAAATTCAGAAATTTAGTTCACATCACCTCACAAAGTTCAATAATATCCAAACCATAAACATGAAGAGCATTTGATAACCTTTACTATTCATTCCAAAAATTAAATATACACATATATAAGTTATATGAGAATAATTAGAATCATCAAAAGACAAAGAAAAAAAGGGTTACCTCGGGATCCTCAAAAGTCCTCAACTTCCTGGCTGAAATTAATTGTATACAAGGATCCTTCTTTGCTGATAATGCTCGGCCTGTTAATTTTTTGCAAGAAACCTGAAGGTCTCTAAGAATTTTAACACGTTCCTTCAATTTCTTGTTCTCCTCAATTTTAACTTCAATGTGAGCCAACTTACTTCGAAGAAACATCTGATAAGACCTGTTCTTTTTAATTGCATCAAAGAGAAGTTGTGCAGACTTTGGAAATCTTGAGGACTTGTATGTTGATAACACGTTACTGGTCACACTGAACTAAACTTAGAGGCTGCATCTCCGCATTGTCACTTGAAACATGGGAAATATTGCCAGGCTGCACATAATCTTGAAAATTTTCACATATATCATTGTCTGTTGCATCTTTTAAGGGTGTTCTAGTCATATAAATGGGCTCTGTTTTCTCCATGTTATCCTCTCTGCTGCTTTTCCAGGTGTCTGATCAATATATTTAAGAGAAACATAAACCAGGGGCATAAATGAGCAGCAACTATTGGTAATTGTTCATGTTTTAACATAAATGTATGGACTACAGACAGAAACTGAGAAGAAGCAGAGGAGACTGATATCAACATAAACAATATCTTAGGAACAGCTAACCAAAGCTTAAGTCCTGAATTAGACTTAAATAATAAAACTTAAGGTCTATATTAGATTTAAATAGTAGTGACAAACAAATGTTATCAAAAAGATACTCGTCACTGGTAATATGATGAATTCAACCATTGCCTTTAACACATACGGATGGCATTCAACAAAAGAGTGAAAACAAGCTTCCATGAAATCTCCAAGAATTTTAAAATTTTGAACCCAAAAGAGAGAAATGGAAAGAAATGGAAAGAGCAATTATCTCAAATATGCAGGAATAGTTCCACTAGGAATAATTTAATTAAAGATGACAGCTGAACATCACTATAAAGTTCAAGGTGAGCAGTTCATATAGAAGACCATCTTGATGCTTTATGACAAGTGACATTTATTTGTGTAGGAGAGCAAACAAAGTTGGTGGGGAAATATTTACCGAGTTAAGCAATTTTAAATGTGCTGCAACCTTTGCATATCCATCCTTAAGAAGCAAATTCATTTTTGACATTCTTGCCAAGGTCGAAGGAAATCTCCTGCAAAGTACAACGAAACACGAAGAAGATCAGCTGGCAGTCATCAGAAAGAAAGGAGATCATCAGCTTTCAGAAGATACTCACTCAAAGATGACTCTAGCAGTAAAAGTCCTAGGCTTCCAGATCCAAACCACTCAAAGTTCCATAGACCTCCAAAAGGAAACCTGGAAAGCTATATAAACAAATAAAAGTTTTATGGAAAACATGAACTTGAATAAGATTCAAATGTTAAAGTAGACTATTCACTAGGAAAATGAAACATTAAAAGACGACTTTACTATTAAATCTTCTACAAAACTTCAAATATGCATATGTCTAAAGATAAACAGCAAACACACCTTTCGAATTTTTAGAAAACCAGAAAACTTGCATTGTCAGTGGATCTTCCCAGGTGATTTTGGCTTGAAATTGGGGCTATTGCATTGTCAGTCGACTCTGGTTTTACACTAGTTGTTACAGCACTATCGATGGACCCCAAATTCACACCGTGGTGGACGGCAGATGCACCAGTGGCTGGAGCAGGGGTGGACGGCAGATGAACCAGTGCCTGGAGCAGCTGGTGGACGGCAGATGCAATTGGTTTTCTTTGGCCAACAGAGTTTGGAATGAGAATAAGTGGTTTTTGTGGGTAAGAATCAAGGTAAGTTTACCAATTGACCGATAATCCCATACCATTTCACCATCATTTCAGTCTTTTTATTAACTTTTATACATTAAATAATATTTTACTCTCTTTAATTAAATTATTTATTATTTAATATTATCATAATAATAAATTTAGTATCAAAGTTAAATTTAATTATCAATTTTTCCAAAAGAGTAAATTCATTTTATAACTTAAAATATTAACTAAAATAATAAAATGTTAATAATATTAGGGTGATAACTCCTAACCTACACATACTTTATGCTAACATGATATCATTTATTTTATATACCATATCAAGAAATAATTTAAATTTTTATTCATTAAACAAAAAATTAAATTTCAAAAATTATACAAATAGTTCGTAAAAATAAAAATATGAATAACATGGATTAACATGTATATTTCAATGTTTAAAATTTTCACATTTTAATTACGTTTTTATTAAAATAATAATGATTTAACTTTTTAAAAGGATAATAATTAAATTTCACTCTTTTTAAAAAGATTTAGAATTAGATTTAATTAAAATAAATACATAAAAGCCAAATTGATAAAAAAATTAAACATTAATAACTAAAATTTTCATTATGACTTTAATATTTAACTCTTAATCTTCAAGTACATACAAAGAAATACGAGGATTCCATAAATATTATGGCTTTTTTGTTAGAACTATTTATAATCCTTCCCTAACCTATAAATAAGAGGATAATCGCTTCACCACATTTGAACCCACGTCCTCTTACATTAAGCAATAATACTTATCTGATTAAGCTAATACTCAATCGGCAAAATTTAATTTCTTAAAATAAAAGTAATGTAATAAATTAAAATGTACAAAGAATATAATCCTTAGAGCATATTTGGTTTATATATTCATCTTTATAATTATAAAAGGAAATATTGCCCAAGTATTTTAGGCATGTTCTTCATATCCAATGTTTTGAGAAAATACAATGTGTCAAGCTTGGCATTGTTGCTTCAAAGAGAGAGCATTTATCAAAAGCTCATAATTTATCTAACAATTCGGTCCTTTTACAAAATTCCATTAATGCATTAACATTTCATCCAAAGAGATATAATATATAACAAAGATATTCATTTCCTTGCCCTTTTTTATATATTTTAACCAAAGAAATAGATCAATAATAACAATAATATATATTTCCTCAAAATAAATACTATACATTAGATGGCTAACACCTATCAACACGATTATTTTACAAAATAACAAATTCTTTCTACCCTATTAACAAATTATAATAAAATTCATGAACTTAATATTTATAATCTTTAATTTTTTATTTAAATATTTCAATCAAAACATTTTTAGTGTCAATCATTTATGAATATATTTGTTACATAAATTAATTTGCCAATTTAAGTAATGCCTTAGACATACTATTGGACAAAGCCAACTTTTAAACCCTAAACCCTAAACACTAAACCCTAAATACTAACCCTAAACCCTAAACCCCTTAGGCATGCATATACCAACCCTTATACAAAGAGTTGGCCAAAGTGTATGTTGACAATTCTTTCCCAACACTTAGGAAAGTGTCGGCCGAAAAGTGTAGGCATGGTATTGGACAGTGCTGACTCTTATTCAACCGTTGCCTTAAGCATGCTTATCCCAACCCTTATACAAAAAGTTGACTAAAGCGTATGTCGGCAAGTCTATCCCAACATTTAGGAAAATATCATCTTAGAATGGACAAATCCAAATTTTATTTAAGCGTTGCCTTAGGCATGCATATCTCAACCTTTATACAAAAAGTTGGCCAGAGCGTATGTTGACAAGTCTATCCCAACACTTAGGGAAGTGTCGCCCCAAAACTGTCATCTTAGGACTACACAAAAGCCAACTCTTATTCAAGCGTTGCCTTAGACATACATATCCCAACCCTTAAACAAAGAGTTGGCCAAAGCGTATGTTGACAAGTCTATCCCAACACTTAGGAAAGTGTCGCCACAAAAGTGTCGTCTTAGGACTACACAAAAGCCAACTCTTATTCAAGCATTGCCTTAAGAATGCATATCCCAACCCTTATACAAAGAATTGGCCAAAATGAATGTTCGCAACTCTATCCCAACACTTAGTAAAGTGTCGCCCCAAAAGTGTCTTAGGACTAGACAAAGCCAACTCTTATTTAAGCGTTGCCTTAGGCATACATATCCCAACCCTTATACAAATAGTTGGCCAAAGCATATGTTGGCAAGTCTATCCCAACACTTAGAAAAGTGTCACCACAAAATTGTCGTCTTAGGACTACACAAAAGCTAACTCTTATTCAAGCATTGCCTTAGACATACATATCTCAACCCTTATACAAAGAGTTGGCCAAAGCTTATGTTCGTAACTCTATCCCAACACTTATGAAAGTGTCACCCCAAAAATGTCGTCTTAGGACTAGACAAAGCCAACTCTTATTTAAGCGTTGACTTAGGCATGCATATCCCAACCCTTATACAAAGTGTTGGACAAAGCGTATGTTGACCAGTATATCCCAACACTTAGGAGAGTGTCGCCCCATAAGTGTCGTCTTAGCACTGTTTTGTTGTAGTGGTAGCTTCTCTAATTTGCCATAAAAGCTTGAGATGCGCAGTTTGGGTTTGTTGACGGGAAATGGTTCCTTTAGGATAAGTTTTTGAAGTGCCACTTTTTGGGCAGTCAATCTAGACCATCAACATATTAAGGTATTGTCCTCATATCAGGATTTTGTCCCCCGGCCTTCGCAGAGAGCCATGTAGGTTCACGGAGAGGGGAGCCTCAATTGTTGGAGATCGATACCTACAAGACTTGGGATATGTTTTAGTATCAGGCGTGCGAATAATTATAGAGATATTGGGGCATGCTGTGGATCGAACCACCAATCAAGGCCTTATATAGGACTTATAAGCAAACTGGTACCACTTGAGCTACCTCTTTGAGGAGGTCAGGGGCGGCTGCCTAGAAAATAACACTTTGGAGACTTCTCCCAGAGGATTTGAAGTTGATTCCCTGTAACAATAAAAGGTGTTTTTTTTGTTGAGAGGTGGTTGACTCTTTTGGGAAAAGTCTTTGAAGTTTCATCCGTCAAGTAGTCGACCCAAACCATCAACAATAGAAAGTATTATCCCTATAGATGGAGTTTGTTCTTTAGCCTCCATGTAGAGCCATGTATGATTCATGGAGGGGGCACCTTGGTTGGTGGAGATCGGTACTTTTAAGACTCAAGATACGTGTTAGTATTGGGTGTGTGAATAATTATAGGGGTACTTGGGCACGCCATGAATCGAACCACCAACCAAGGCCTTATATGAACCTTATAAGCAAACCTAATGCTACTTGAGCACCCTGGCTTCTGCAGAGAGTCGTGTACAATTCACGAAGGGGGTTATCTTGGTTGGTGGAGATTGGTATATGCAAAACTCGGGATACGTGTTAGTCTTGGGCGTGTGAATAATTATAGAGGTACTTAGGTGCACTGTGGATTGAAGCACCAATCAAGGCCTTATGTGAACCTTATAAACAAAACTAGTACCCCTATAAGTATTCATGCACCCAATACTAATAGGTATCTCGAATCTTGTATGTACCAGTCTCCGCCAACCAATGTGCCCCTCCGTGAACCATACACGGTTCTCCGTAAAGCTCAAAGGATAAAACCCTAACCACAAGGACAATACCTTCGATTTTAGACGGTTTGGATCGGCTGCACAGTGGACGACACTTCGAAAACTTCTCCTAAAAGAGCCGATCCCCTATCAACAAGGTTCAAATTCTAATTTCTCAATAAAAAAATTAGTTAAGCTCACGAGCTCGTTGATTAATCATTAAGATATTTGATCCAACTTACTTTATATATTACCACCAATTATCTTCTTAAATAATTTTTGATAAGTTGAGTTATTTATAATTTTTTTACATTTCTATAAAAAGAGATAAATATAAAAAATTAAAATTTTGAAAATCTTTAGCTTTTCTAATTATTTTAGAAAACTTTTAGATTTTTTTTGAATTTTGAATTTTATAATTTTTATGTTTTCTTTTAAAATTCTAAAGAGCAATTTTTTCATAATTTTTGGAATTATAATTTTAAATTTTTGTTAAGATTTTTGAAAATTTTTACGAAAATTTTAAAATATTTTTGATATGTCAAATAAAATAAAAATAGTGTCGGGCCAATAATTAAAGATTGAGGACTAATTTGTTTTGAACAAAAGAGTAAAGACCAAATTGAATAAAGGTACCAAGGTCGAAGGCTAGATTTATTATTTATCTTATATATATAACACCAAAATAAGCATTCAATATACACTTTTAACTATAGAGACCATTTTGCCCATTTTTCAATTCAATAGAGGGATCAAAATGTACTGTCATGTATGTATAGGGACTACTATAACACTTTACCAATTTTATTGTTATTTGTTTGTTAAACTATTTATATTTGAGAAATTCTATTATTACTCTATGTACTATGCGTAAGTTGAGTTATAAATTTAATTTCTGTACTTTAATTTGATTAATTTTAATTTATACATTTTTAAATTGGTCAATTTTATATTTATTATCTACCTTATATATAAAACTCCAAAATAACCCTTCATCAACACACTTTTTAACTCTAGGGACCATTTTACCCATTTTTAATTCAATTGACAACAATAAATTATCAATAAATAATACTAAATATATTTATATAATCAAAATATTATTTGCGCAGTTTTGGTTTTCCAATGTGGCAGAAAGAAAAGTATGAATGTTTTTTTAAATATTAAAATTGCACATTACTGTACAAAATTAATATCCATATAATATATAAAATTAGAAAAACTGACAAAAATATTTTTTTATTTTTCATCATATTACTAAACTCATAATTAAAAATAATTATAATATTTAATCTACACTTATTAGTAAAAAGTTGAAATAAAATCGAAAAGTGATAATCATATATTTAAAAATAATTATAATTTAAATTACAATTATTAATTAAAAAACTATGCTAATTTTAAAATAGATTCGTTATTTGAATAGAAAATGTATAGAAAAGTTGAAATTAAAAATTAATTAAATAATAAATATATAAAATCATCAAGACATATGACATTAGAAGAGAAAATGCGAAATTTAAAATTGGGCATTGCATGTTGGTTTACACTTTAAAATGATATATAGACTTGCTCAACTTCTTGCCCACTATAATAAAACCTGTTATTTTGAAGCTGGTCGTCCAAAATAAAGCCCTAAGCCTAAGAGAAATATTTTCTTTTAATCTGCATTTGGTAATTTCTGTCCTAGATGTGTTTTAAAAATTATATATTCATAGGAATTTATATATTTATAATTCCATATATAGATTTATATATATTTGAATATTTGAAGGGTTTTTTACAAAAATAATACTAAAAAAAATTAAAATATCCAAAATGGCATGCCATTTGGATTATGTACAAAATGGTACATTTGATTTGATGGAGGGACTGTGAGAGGCGGCACGGCGGAGGGGCTATTAGAGGCGGCACAGCTTAAAAGCTGTTGAAAAAAATTTTAAAGATTGAAGGACCTATTATGTAATTTTTCTAATTTTGAGAAAAGGAAGGGAAAGGTTGACGCCTACGGCTTCAAAATTTAAATTTGAGTAATTGCCTTCTAAGCCCTCCCTATTTATTATTTTCTTTTTATTCTCTTTCAACTCACTATATTGTGTTTAAACAAGCCATTAATCTATTTTTGTAATTAAATAAGCCCTTTACTTATAGTTTTACTCATAAAAGCCTATTTTAATATTAAATTAAATATATATTTTTATTTAATAAATTATTTTCATCAAATTTGTTTATTTTTTAAAAATAGTTTTAATTTAATATTAAAATAGGCTTTTAATATTAATGTTAAAAAAACAATTACAAATTCAATGATCAAAGACATGTTTGTTAGTATAAAATATAAATTCATTACTACTTTACCTATATTTGTTATTAAATAAATTTTGAAAGGCAAAATTGTAACAACCCAATTTCGACTCCAATCTAAAATATTGATGTCTATGTTATGTGATTAGGCATGTGTTAAAATATTGATTCATAAATAGTGTGTTTGGGTGATCAATCTAAGTGAAAGGATTGATTTGTCAAAGTAGTAAAAGTAGCCTTTATAAATTGAAGGGTCTAATTGAATTGTTCTTGCATGTGGGGATTTGCATGTCAAATAGTCCAAATCTTATAGTGGTGGACGGCATGATGATGGATTTTATATTAAATTCATTTATTTTATTTAGTGGTTTATATTGTATTATAATTTAATTAAGACAAAAGAAACATGCTTTATTTTTTCATTTTTTTCTTCTCTCTCTTTTATCATCTTCCCACAAAATTAAAGAGAGAAGAAGAAAACTCTAAACCCCATAGCCGGTTCTTGCATGTCTCCTTAAGGTAAGTAATCAAGCTCCATTTTTGAAATTTCTTGCATGGATGTATTGGTTTTCATGGATACTTTAAAATACATGTGGAAATTTGACTACTTGAAACTTATTTTGGATTCGGCCATGGGTGAGCACATCGGTTAGTCTTGGTTAATAGAAGAATTGTTTTAGTATGAGCTAGATATAGAAGCATTGAAGTAGGAATGGGGATATGATGCATGAGTGAAAGCTTGAAACATAGAATTAAATCATTGAGGGTATAAAATGAAAAATAAATGATTTATATAGACTTGTATGGGAATAAAGAAGATGCGGTTCTTAAAGAACCAGCCCAAATTTCTTGTAATTCTTGTGTTTTATATTAAAGGACTAAAGTGTGAGAAAATCGAAACTAGAGGGGAAATTTGTAAATTTATGAAATTTCATGTAATGAGTTATTTTGGAGTGAAAAGAGAATTAATTAAATTCTTGTGTAGTATTCGGCATTAGTTTAAAAAAAATAAATAAAATGTATGAATCTTTATATATATGTATATGAATGAAAGGGAAGAATTAGTATAAAATTTTAAAGGTTTCGAAACTATGAATGATTAATTTAGAGGATGGTAAGATGAGGTGTCTTGAATCAAGATGAATGAAATTGGCATTGAATAAGCTCTTTTCGAACTTGTTTAGATCAAGGGAAGAAAGAGTTGGAAAAGGATCGGGGGAAAGCTAAACTAGACGAGTAGCCGGGACTTCCTTACCTTTCAATTATCAAGGTAAGTTTTAAGCAATTCGGTTGAATTATAATTTATTATATGAATTACAATTGCTAAGTAAGGACAATTATAATTATGTGTATGTGACCGAATGTCAATTGGTAATATAGAGGTATATATATTCATGTGGTTGCTTAATATGAACTTGGTGTTCTTTTATAGCCTTGAATAAATGATGTTTGATTAAGGTGGGATTGAGTATAGGCTTATAATGTATGAGTTAAGCAATTGATTTAAATTGGATTTTTGTACCTTATTATATGCTTTGTTTCGAATGGTAGTAAGTGTATAATATGTGCATAACCGAATGTACATATGGTTTTGGTGAGTTTAATAGAATGTATGGATAATTGGGATGTTAATGCAATGGCATAAATGTGTATTTACATGATGTTGGTACCTTAGTTATGTAAAATTAGTGAAATAGATGCATGAAAATAGATTAAAAGATTTTTTGGGTGATTTGGTATTGCTTAAGCTGAATGCAATATAGAATTGGATTGCTAAAGCATAAATATTATTTATATTGGAATATGCCTATGGGTGAAAATGTGGTAGATTGGATTTGTATGTGAATTTTATATTCGAATGGATGATAAATTATATTAAGCACTATGTGTGTGTATGATCGAGTAACGGCTCTATGTGAGCGATACGTTACGTAAACTTTAAGTAACGGCTCTATGTGAGCGATACGTTACGAAAACTTGTAAGTAACGGCTCT
Organism: Gossypium rotundifolium; assembly: GCA_025506655.1. Lineage (NCBI taxonomy): Eukaryota > Viridiplantae > Streptophyta > Magnoliopsida > Malvales > Malvaceae > Gossypium > Gossypium rotundifolium. Next base: position 72,529,452 of record CP106727.1, on the reverse strand, counting down.
AAGTGAGATATACGTTACTAAATTCCATTAAAGATTATGTAAGAATGAAATTCATTAAAGGGTTGTTATTTCTAATGTTTCTATGCATGGGAAAATGTATGAGTGAAATATTATGCGTTATACCGAATGGTTAAGGTTGGAAGGTTAAGTATATTAGAGGTAGTATTATACATTGAATTGAGGCTTGGGTAACTTGAATGTTAAGTAGATGAATTAGTGAATGTACACGACATGTACACTAGTTATTTCTCATGCAAAGTTGGTGTATAAAGTGTATTATAAGTATATGAAGATGTTGTAAGTTCAACTCTTAAATGGGTTGGGGTGTTCGGTAAGAGTATATAAATTAAATGGGTTTAAATTCTTGGTATAAATATTCTATATATGTATGTGATATTATTTGCTTAAACTTACTAAGCTCGAGAAGCTTACCTTATTTGGTTGTTGCATTTGTAGTCTTCTTTGGAACTCGGTCTGCTCTCGGATCATTTTGGGAAGCTCATCACATTATCATCTATTTTGGTATTTTATTTGATAGTCTTCTTTTAGGACTTATGGCATGTATAGATCAAGTCCTTTTTAGACTGCGTTTGGAAGTTTTGTAAAGATGTATATAAACTTATGCCATGCGATAAATGGCTTTGTTTCTCAATTATGTTTGAAATTTTCTTATTATGATGTCTGTAAATGATGAAATGTGGTACATGTCTTACTCGAAAAAAAAGAAGAAGATCAAATTGAATTATATTAGCATGCTTATTTAATTGAACTTGACTAGTCTTGCTTGATCTTGGTATGTATAGGATAAGTGAGGTCATAAGTTTAGTTCGAATAGGGTATATAGTACCTTTGGATAATGAACATTTTTTTATTTAATCTATACTCACAATACGATTCATAGCATAAAAGGGTTTGGTATACTATATATATATATATATATATATGACGAATGAAGGTAATATGTTAGTGAATAAGTTGAAGTATGTGAAATCGTAAGTGTTCTGCTATAATATACAAATTTACCATATGAATAGTCTTGCTAATCAATAGAAGTTAGCTTAATAGATATTGATGTGGTCATTAATGATGAAGCGCTTTTATAAGGTGTTAGTCTTGAGAATTGTTTTAGTAATGCCGTAACCCTAGCCTTGGCTGGACATGGGTTAGGTGTTACAATTTTATTGGTATCGAGCTACGGTTTAGTCGGTTCATGGACTAACGTAGCGTAAGAGTCTAGCTATACATGCCATGTTCGTGATAAGATAATGTGATGACTTCGACGGTGAAACTTACTTGTTTCTTTCATCCAAGAATGGAACCGGATCCCGAGCAAGCATTAGCGGATGATGTCGAGAGTGTGGCGCTGCTCGCCCGAGAATTGCGTCGGAAGAACCTCGACCAGCTGCGAGTGGCGGATGAAAGGGTTAAACAGGCTTTCAAAATATGATGAGCGATTGGTTTAGCCACTACTTACGAACCACCCAAATGGACCCCGATAACACCAAGTGGTACCTCCAGGTGACTAGTCTTGATTGAACAACAAAACCCCGATTGATCGTATTATAAGCATGGGGCTCAAGAGTTTAGAGTCAAGATGATGACGACGCGAGCGAAATGAATTTTGGCTCGATAACACTATTCGAGTATTCGATGAAATGTCTTATACCCCGACTAGTGTTTGAAGTGTGTTATATCACTCTCGCGGTATTCTGCGTACTCTTGGTGGAACACGTTAGTATCGATTGTCCCTAAAGAGAAAGTTACAGGGAGTTCTTTCAAGTGGAATTCAGTAAGAAATATATCGATCGGTGCTTTATTGATTCTAAACGCAAAGAGTTCCTTGAGCTCAAACAGGCGCGCATGATCATGTCGAGTCTGAACGCAAATTCATGCGACTTAGTCGCTATGCTCGAGTGTGTTTCATCGGAAGTCGCTATGTCTGGAGATTTGAAGATGGTTTAAATGAGAATATAAAACTTTTGGTCGGTATTTTGGGAATTGATGAGTTCAGTAGTCTTTGGTTGAGCGGCGTGTAAAGTCAAGAATTGGGAAAGGAAAAGCGAAAGTGAGTTTGAATCCAAAGAAATTCGAAAGAGGATGACAAGCAAATCTTCACAGATGCCTACGAAAAAGTTTAAGAATGATGGTGGACGATTCAAGCCTAATGCCGGGATTTCTATTAGAGAACGACCGCCAGTGAGTTCTCGGGCTACCTTAGTTGCAAGCGTGGGTAATGAGAAATCGGGTAAACCTGAGTGCCAGCAATGCAGTAGACGACATCATGGGGAGTGTTAGGGTAAATCTATTTCTCGTACCTGTTATAAGTGCGGCTCCCAAGACCACTTTATACGAGACTATCCGGAGAATGCTGAGAGGTATGCGGTGCGAGAATCACGAGACCGAGTGGTAATATAGCTCGAGGTAGATCATCTCGTTTTGGGGTGGTAGGCGGTACTCGGAGGGAGTTTCGAAGTGATTGTTCGATCGGATGCTAGGGCACCGGCTAGGGCTTACATAATCCAGTACTAGAGAGAGGCCTCGTCCCCGGATGTCATTCTTGGTACTTTCCTTCTCTTTGATACTAATGTGACTGCTTTGATTGACCCCGGCTCAACTCATTCGTATGTGTGTGAAACATTGGTATCTAGTAAAAATTTACCCATCGAGTCTACCGATGTTGTGATTCGGGTTTCAAGCCCTCTGGGTAAATGTGTGTTAGTCAATAAAGTGTGTAAAAACTTTCCATTGATGATTCGAGATATGTGTTTCTCGGCTGATCTGATGTTGTTACCGTTCGACGAGTTTGACATTATTCTCGGTATGGATTGGTTAGCAATGTATGATGCAGTGGTAAATTGTAGACGAAAGACTATTGAGTTGAAATGCCGAAATAACGATATAATCCGGATTGAGTCTGCGGACTTAATCGGACTACCTAAAGTGATATCGTCGATGTTGGCTCAGAAATTTTTGAGAAACGGTGGTGAAGCTTATCTTGCTCATGTAATTGATAGCAAGATAACTGAAAAGAATATCGAATCTGTGCGAGTTGTTAGCGAATATTCGGATGTGTTTTGAGGAATTACCGGATTGCCACCTATCCGGAGGTAGAATTTGGCATTGAGTTAGTGCGGGGACCACTCCGATCTCGATAGCTCCGTATAGAATGGCACCTCTGAAATTAAAAGAATTGAAGGCTCGATTGCAAGAGTTGACGGATAGAGGTTTTGCACGTACCGAAGTTTCTCTCCCCAGGGTGCTTGCTTTTATTTGTGAAGAAGAAAGACGGAACATTAAGAATATGCATCGATTATCGACAACTCAATAAGGTGACAGTTAAGAATAAATATCCATTGCCTCGTATAGATGATTTATTTGATCAGCTGAAAGGAGCCTCGGTGTTTTCGAAAATTGACTTGAGGTCGGGTTATTACCAGTACGGGTTAGGGAAGCAGACGTGTCGAAGACTGCCTTTCAGACGAGATACGGTCATTATGAATTTTTGGTGATGCCGTTTGGGCTCACTAATGCCCCGGCAGTATTCATGGATTTGATGAATCGTGTCTTCAAACCGTATCTAGATCAGTTTGTGGTAGTATTTATAGATGATATATTGATCTATTCGCATGACAAAACTGAACACGCTGAATATTTGAGGCTAGTGTTGCAGATTTTGTGGGAAAAGCAATTGTACGCAAAATTTAGTAAATATGAGTTCTGGATGAAAGAAGTTAGCTTTTTGGGGCATGTCATTTCAGCCTCCGGTATTCGAGTTGACCCAAGTAAAATTTCAGCCATACTTGATTGGAAACCTCCGCGGAATGTTTCTGAGGTTCGTAGCTTTCTGGGACTTGCTGGATATTACAGACGTTTTGTGAAAGGCTTCTCGATGATAGCAACTCCGATGACAAAACTTTTACAGAAGGATATAAAATTCGAATAGACTGATAGGTGTCAAAAGAGTTTTAATCAATTGAAGACCGTATTAACAGAAGCTCCAGTACTCGTTCAGCCAAAGTCGGGAAAGGAATTCGTTGTTTATAGTGATGCCTCACTTAATGGGCTCGGATGTGTATTGATGCAGGAGGGCAAAGTGGTAGCTTATGCCTCGAGACGCTTAAAACCGCACGAGAGGAACTATCCGACACCACGACCTTGAATTAGCGCCATAGTCTTTGCTTTGAAGATATGGCGTCACTACCTTTTGGTGAAAGATGCCATATCTATTCGGATCACAAAAGTCTAAAGTATTTAATGACACAAAAGGATCTAAATCGAGACAATGGCGATGGTTAGAATTATTGAAAGACTATGAGCTCGTGATCGATTATCACCCGAAAGGCTAATGTGGTAGTCGATGCACTTAGTCGCAAATCATTATTTGCTCTTCGTGCAATGAACGCCGATTTAGCTATAAGCGATGATGGGGTGATTATTACGAATTACAGCGAGACCATCATTCGTGTCACAGATCCGAGAAGCCTAGGAGCTTGATGATGATTTAAAGGCAAAAAGGAGTCGTAGTAATTCTGAGGCAAATTCAGATCTTCAAATAGATGCTGAAGGATGTTTACGGTTCAAGAATCGATTGTGTATACCTAAGAAAGCTGAATTAATTCGAATGATTTGTGATGAAGCTCATAATGGTAGATTGACGATTCACCCGGGTAGCACAAAGATGTATAACGACTTGAAACAACATTATTGGTGGCACGGTATGAAGCGAGACATCTCGGATTATGTATCGAAGTGTTTGATATGTCAACAAGTGAAAGCTGAGCATCAAGTACCATCGGGACTTCTTCAATCGATTTTGATACCTGAGTGGAAATGGGACCGAGTTACCATAGATTTTGTGTCGGGATTGCCTCCGACGCCGAGCAAGAAAGATTCGATCTGGGTTATTGTGGATAGATTGACAAAATCAGCTCATTTCATCCACAATGCGTATGGACTTCTCACATGATAAATTGGTAGATCAGTATGTATCTCGGATCGTGCGGTTGCTGCAGGTACCCATTTCTATTATTTCGGATAGAGACCCAAGGTTTACATCGCGGTTTTGGAAGAAGTCGCAAGATGCTTTGGGTACTAAGCTACATTTTAGTACCGCTTTTCACCTCGGTCGGATGGACAATCGGCGTATTATTCAAATACTCGAGGACATGTTAAGATGTTGCGTTCTTGAATTTGAGGGTACATGGGATCGATATTTGTCTCTGATCGAATTTGCTTATAACAACAGCTTTCAATCGAGCATCAAAATGGCACCTTACGAAGCCTTGTATGGTCGTAAGTGTCGTACTCCATTGTACTGGACCGAATTAGGGGAAAATAAGATCCATGGGGTCGATTTGGTTAAAGAGCCGGCGAAAGTGGCAAAATTCGTGATAGTTTGAAAGCGGCATCGGATCGTCAAGTCTTATCTTGATTTAAAATGCAAGGACATTGAGTTTCGGATAGGTGATCGAGTATTCCTAAAAGTATCGCCGTGGAAAAAGCTAATGAGATTTGGTCAAAAGGAAGTCGAGTCCTCGATTCATTGGGTCGTATGAAGTTATTGAGCGGATTGGACCAGTTGCGTATAAACTTAGGTTACCTTCTGAGTTGGACAAAATTCACAATATTTTTCACGTATCGATGCTTCGGCGATACCGATCCGACCCTTCTCATGTGATCAGTCATTCAGAAATTGAAATTCGGCCAAATTTAACGTATGAGGAGGAACCAATTCGTATCTTGACTCGTGAAGTGAAAGAACTGCGACATAAAAAGATACCATTGGTTAAAGTGTTATGGTGTAAGCATGGAATCGAGGAAGCTACTTGGGAAACCGAGGAATCAATGAAAGAACGTTACCCTCACCTATTCACGGGTAAGATTTTCGGGGACGAAAATTTCAAAAAAGGGGGGGAGTTGTAACAACCCAATTTCTGACCCCAATCTAAAATATTGATGTCTATGTTATGTGATTAGGCATGTGTTAAAATATTGATTCATAAATAGTGTGTTTGGGTGATCAATCTAAGTGAAAGGATTGATTTGTCAAAGTAGTAAAAGTAGCCTTTATAAATTAAAGGGTCTAATTGAATTGTTCTTGCATGTGGGGATTTGCATGTCAAATAGTCCAAATCTTATAGTGGTGGACGGCATGATGATGGATTTTATATTAAATTCATTTATTTTATTTAGTGGTTTATATTGTATTATAATTTAATTAAGACAAAAGAAACATGCTTTATTTTTTCATTTTTTCTTCTCTCTTTTATCATCTTCCCACGAAATTAAAGAGAAGAAGAAAACTCTAAACCCATAGCGGTTCTTGCATGTCTCCTTAAGGTAAGTAATCAAGCTCCATTTTTGAAATTTCTTGCATGGATGTATTGGTTTTCATGGATACTTTAAAATACATGTGGAAATTTGACTACTTGAAACTTATTTTGGATTCGGCCATGGGTGAGCACATCGGTTAGTCTTGGTTAATAGAAGAATTGTTTTAGTATGAGCTAGATATAGAAGCATTGAAGTAGGAATGGGGATATGATGCATGAGTGAAAGCTTGAAACATAGAATTAAATCATTGAGGTATAAAATGAAAATAAATGATTTATATAGACTTGTATGGGAATAAAGAAGATGCGGTTCTTAAAGAACCATTAAATTTCTTGTAATTCTTGTGTTTTATATTAAAGGACTAAAGTGTGAGAAAATCGAAACTAGAGGAAAATTTGTAAATTTATGAAATTTCATGTAATGAGTTATTTTGGAGTGAAAAGAGAATTAATTAAATTCTTGTGTAGTATTCGGCATTAGTTTAAAAAAATAAATAAAATGTATGAATCTTTATATATATGTATATGAATGAAAGGGAAGAATTAGTATAAAATTTTAAAGGTTTCAAACTATGAATAATTAATTTAGAGGATGGTAAGATGAGGTGTCTTGAATCAAGATGAATGAAATTGGCATTGAATAAGCTCTTTTCGAACTTGTTTAGATCAAGGGAAAAAGAGTTGGAAAAGGATAGGGAAAGCTAAACTAGGCGAGTAGTAGGGACTTCCTTACCTTTCAATTATCAAGGTAAGTTTTAAGCAATTCGGTTGAATTATAATTTATTATATGAATTACAATTGCTAAGTAAGGACAATTATAATTATGTGTATGTGACCGAATGTCAATTGGTAATATAGAGGTATATATATTCATGTGGTTGCTTAATATGAACTTGGTGTTCTTTTATAGCCTTGAATAAATGATGTTTGTTTAAGGTGGGATTGAGTATAGGCTTATAATGTATGAGTTAAGCAATTGATTTAAATTGGATTTTGTACCTTATTATATGCTTTGTTTGAATGGTAGTAAGTGTATAATATGTGCATAACCGAATGTACATATGGTTTTGGTGAGTTTAATAGAATGTATGGATAATTGGGATGTTAATGCAATGGCATAAATGTGTATTTACATGATGTTGGTACCTTAGTTATGTAAAATTAGTGAAATAGATGCATGAAAATAGATTAAAAGAGTTTGTGGGTGATTTGGTATTGCTTAAAATGAATGCAATATAGAATTGGATTGCTAAAGCATAAATATTATTTATATTGGAATATGCCTATGGGTGAAAATGTGGTAGATTGGATTTGTATGTGAATTTTATATTCGAATGGATGATAAATTATATTAAGCACTATGTGTGTGTATGATCGAGTAATTGGCTCTATGTGAGCGATACGTTACGTAAACTTTAAATAATGGCTCTATGTGAGCGATATGTTCGAAAACTTGTAAATGTGGCTCTAAGTGAGCGATACGTTACTAAATTCTATTAAAGATTATGTAAGAATGAAATTCATTAAAGGGTTGTTATTTCTAATGTTTCTATGCATGGGAAAATGTATGAGTGAAATATTATCGTTATACCGAATGGTTAAGGTTGGAAGGTTAAGTATATTAGAGGTAGTATTATACATTGAATTGAGGCTTGGGTAACTTGAATGTTAAGTAGATGAATTAGTGAATGTACACGACATGTACACTAGTTATTTCTCATGCAAAGTTGGTGTATAAAGTGTATTATAAGTATATGAAGATGTTGTAAGTTCAACTCTTAAATGGGTTGGGGTGTTCGGTAAGAGTATATAAATTAAATGGGTTTAAATTCTTGGTATAAATATTCTATATATGTATGTGATATTATTTGCTTAAACTTACTAAGCTCGAGAAGCTTACCTTATTTGGTTGTTGCATTTGTAGTCTTCTTTGGAACTCATCTGCGCTCGGGATCATTTTGGGAAGCTCATCACATTATCATCTATTTTGGTATTTTATTTGATAGTCTTCTTTTAGGACTTATGGCATGTATAGATCAAGTCCTTTTGAATTGCGTTTGGAAGTTTTGTAAAGATGTATATAAACTTATGCCATGCGATAAATGGCTTTGTTTCTCAACTATGTTTGAAATTTTCTAATTATGATGTCGTAAATGATGAAATGTGGTACATGTCTTACTCGAAAAAAAAGAAGATCAAATTGAATTATATTAGCATGCTTATTTAATTGAACTTGACTAGTCTTGCTTGATCTTGGTATGTATAGGATAAGTGAGGTCATAAGTTTAGTTCGAATAGGGTATATAGTACCTTTGGATAATGAACATTTTTTTTTATTTAATCTATACTCACAATACGATTCATAGCATAAAAAGGGTTTGGTATACTATATATATATATATGTGACGAATGAAGGTAATATGTTAGTGAATAAGTTGAAGTATGTGAAATCGTAAGTGTTCGGCTATAATATACAAATTTACCATATGAATAGTACTGCTAATCAATAGAAGTTAGCTTAATAGATATTGATGTGGTCATTAATGATGAAGCAGTTTTATAAGGTGTTAGTCTTGAGAATTGTTTTAGTAATGCCATAACCCTAAGCCGGCGTTGGACATGGGTTAGGGTGTTACAAAAATCTAGTATATAAATATGTTTAATGAAAAATTATTCCATAGATTATTATTAGTATTAAAACTCTATAATAAATGTGCAATACCTACAAATAATAAAAATATTTTTTTTAAAAAAGGACATGTGTCCATATTTAAGCGAATAAAAATTTTCTATAATAGGACTATAATTAGACTATTAGTGGAAAATAATTGTAAATAATGTTAAGACGATGATCACATGTGTCTATTGAAATGTATTTAAAATTATAAACAAATAAATTAGACATATAACACATCTTAATCTTGTTTATCAACTTTAATAAATATTTTTAATATTTATATTATAGAATAGTATTTTAAATTTTTATAAAATATAAAATAAAATAATAAAATATAATATATTATAAACTTGAAAAGCGAGTTAGACTAGATTGCACTTGAGCTTTGATTATTGGAATCCAAACTCAACTCATATTTTAAATGAGCCTAATTTATTTTATCTATGCTCATTTTCCGAATTTAATATTTTGTTCAAACCTTACAAATTTCAAATGAATATTTAGATTTGAGTGAATAATCTTACCCATATGAACAATACAATTAATTGAATGCTCAATATATAGTTATAAATAAATAAAAATCTATCTTATTAAAGATGACAAAACTAATTTCAATATCAATATTAAATTAAATATATATTTTTATTTAATAAATTATTTTCATCAAATTTATATAAACATAATATATAAATTAGTTTATATTTTAAAAATAGCTTTAATTTAATATTAAAATAGGCTTTTATGAGTAAAAACTATTAAGTAAAGGGCTTATTTAATTACAAAAATAGATTAATAGCTTCTTTAAACACAATATAGTCAAATGTACCATTTTGATACATAATCCAAATGGCATGCCATTTTGCCCCTCCACCTGTGCCACCTCTCACGGCCCCTCCACTAAGTCAAATGTACCATTTTGATACATAATCCAAATGGCATGTCATTTTGGATATTTTAATTTTTTCTAGTATTATTTTTGTGGCTTTTTACCAAATTATTACAAGAAAAAATAAAAATTTGAAAATGGGGTGCACTTTACAAAATGACGAAAATAATCTGAGGAGGTGGTCGCGCCTCTGTCGGGCACCACCACCCTTGACCCCTAAAATTTGCCTTTGAAATAAAAAAATCTGAAAAGGTAAAAAAAAAAAAAATGGCGAGGATTTGACAGAGACTGGTGAAGCCTCATCACCAAGTGACACCGGTGATGCCTCAGCACAGCATCACTAATGGGAAATTGCCCATTCGGTCCTCTCTATTTCAGCAGCTTGGTTTAATCCTTCTATCATTTATTTTTTATAATTTGTCCCAATAGTTTTAATACAATTTAGCCCATTTTAAGTATTTTACAATTTTTATTATTATTACCATCATCTAATATTTTTATTACTATTAATTATTTACTATCATTATATTTTATTATTACTATAGCATACTATTATTAGCATTACTACTCTTATTTTATTATTGATACCATTATTCATTTTATTTCTTTTATTTTTATTATTTAATTATTGTCACTTCTATTACTTTGTTTTCATTATTATTATTATTACCATTATCCATTATTATTATATTATTATTATTATTACTATTATTATTATATTTACTATTTTTATATACCTATATATATATTATTACTATTTATTAATATTATTATCATTATTTTATTGCAAAATAAAATAATAATAAAAATTATCAAATAAAATACTAAAAAATGGGCTAAATTGTATTAAAAGCGAAAGTTTTGGGACAAATTATAAAAATAAATGATAGAAGGATTAAATAATTAATAGCGAAAAAAATCTTGATGTGAAATAGAAGGCAAAATACTTAATGGGCAAATTTTCGATTAGTAATGCATGATAATGATTAAACTGCAGGCAAATAGGTGCCACTGGACAAATTTCCCAGCTGTGATGCTCGGGCTTCACCAGGTCTCCTATCAAATCCTGCCATTTCCTATTTTTTTACCTTTTAGATGTTTTTTTATTTCAGGTGATAAATATTGTAAGGTCGAGGGTGGTGCCATTCACATGCAGCGCCACCACCCCCCCCTGTATCATTTTCGTCATTTCTATAAAGTACACTCCATTTTTGAATTTCTATTTTTTTTAATAATTTGGTAAAAAAGCCTATTTTTGTAAAAACCCCCATATTTGAATCATGCTTTTTTCTTCTAAAAGAAAACTGAAAGGATGTCATTAATAAAATAAACAATTACATGACTACATGTAAAACACGTGTGGCCTAACAGCTGCCCCAAACCGTCGGTGACACCCCCTAAAGAAAACTAAAAGCAGAATACAACTTTCTAGATGCCTAAAAAACTGAACAGACGCATTAAAAACAGCAGTAGCCTTCAAGGAACCTTAGAAAGACTACCAGAAAAACAAAGAAACAAACAAATCAGAAAAAAATTGCAGCCTAAACTGATTGGCATTCCTCTCCGTCTGTTCTATTACCATCGTCTATCTCCAAAAAAAACATTATTGTTAACGTCCAACGATGGATACTTAAACAACCTGAAATCGTCGGAGTCCGCAAAAATCCCTTTCCTCCGACCCATTTCATCCTCAAAACAGAGCCCTTCTATCTTCTTCGGCCACCGCTTCAACTCTTGAAGGTGCCTCCTTAACCGAAATCATCGCCGATGGCTATTGATTTTCTTCCTTCGCCATCGTATGCGCCGCTCGGTTCACCGCTCTGCCCACAAAGCGACAAGTAAAACTCTCATATCCTTGGGCCCTCTTTTTTATTTCTTTAATAATCATAGAAATGTTTGATCTGTCATTCTCTGATGAGCGGATTTTCTTAATAACTATTAAGGAATCCCCTTCCACCACTAGTCGTCGGAATCCAACTCTTCGGCCACCGTCACCGCTTGTAAACAAGCCTTCGCCTCAACCGCGGTGGCATAGGCCACAAAACAATTTGGGTAAGCGCAAGTCGCCAAAATGTGCCCCTCACTATCCCTAAAGATTATCCCAAATACCGAACTAAACATGCACTCGTTGAAAGTCGCATCAAAATTGCATATAACTTCATTAATTCTTGGTGGCGTCCATATACTATTCATCTGGTTCATAGATGTTGAAGTCACGGATTCTTTAAATGTGCTATCTGAATAATATGCTTTAATAAACATAACCAGATCAACTATGTTCTGTTTTTCACCCTGACGATATACCTTATTTCTGTGGTACTAGACTGCCCAGAACACAATAGTTAGCCATTTGTATTTCTCCTCTCTTGTACAAGAAAATATATCTGCTAACCACAATTTCCAACGTTGTCCTTGAATGCTGGGCAAGACATCCACCCCCACCCCTTGCAGAACACTTTTAATAAACATGCAATACCGGAAGATATGGCTCACCGATTCCTCTATTGTACGACAGAGAGGACAAATTTTCACCACCTGCATATTCCTCACTTATAAATTGTCAAACATAGGGACATAGTTATTAGCAATTTTCCGTGTTGTAATTTTTATTTTGCTTGCAACTTGTAACTTCCATAATTTGTTGTAGAAGATTTGTAATAGGAGCTTGTTGTAACATTTCCCCCTGCGCTGCTGTCACTTCTTCACTAAGCAGCCATTTATAGCCACTTTTTGCCGAAAACACACCTGTACTGGCTCCCCTCCACACTCTGTCATCATCAAGATCAACTTCAACAACTGGGATTGTCAAAATTTTGTTTACACGCTCCTCGACAAAAAGCTTCCTTAGGACCTCTAACTTCCAGGTAGCTGTCTCTCTATTAATAAGATCTGCTACAGTTGAATAATTAATATCAATATTCTGAATTCTAACTTTTCCATGTCCAGGTTTTGGCAACCAGACATCATTCCAGATGTTTATTAATCTGCCGTTTCCAACCCCCTAGCCCATGCCTAGCTCCAGAAGTCTCCTGGCTCCCCATATGCTTCTCCAGGTAAAAGATGGGTGAGATCCTAAACTGGCACTCATATAGTCACAATGTGGATAATCCTTTGCTTTCATGACACGAGCAAACAAACAATCTGGTTTCATAATTGACCGTCATCCTTGTTTAGCAAGTATCGCTATATTGAACTTGGTTAATTCCTTAAATCCCAATCCCCCTTGTGCTTTCGGTTAGCACATCCCCCTCCAATCACACTAATGAATTCCCTTTCCTGTTTTAGAATTTTTCCACCAAAATCTACAAGTAATGCATTCCAGTTCACGACATAACGTAACAGGCAACAAAAAACATTACATTGGGATGGCTTGTAAAATTGCTTTAATAAAAACTTCTTTACCTCGTATACTCCAATTTACGTTTCCTGAATCTATCTCTGAAACGTGCAAATGCCTCTTTCTTTCGCTTTCCATCATAGTTGGTAACCGGAGGTATTTTTCAAGGTTACTAGAGAACCTTACTCCCATGGTTGCCCCGATTTGTTCCTTTTTGATGCTCGAGACATTATTGCTAAAAAATATTACTGACTTTTCAAAATTGATTGCCTTGAAACCCCATATTCGGTCACTAAATACGGTCTAAGTGGGTCGCCGCCTAAAACCTATTGAGGATTTCAATTTTGGCCTTGCACCCCATTGAACAAAACCGAATATTCCACCGTTCTAGCACACTCCATAACCAAGCTTAACCAATCTTCACAAAAACACATACGCTTCCTAACTAATTCAATGAAACTTCTTTTCACCCTATCATGTGCCTTACACGTCTAATTTCAAGGCAAAGTGGTCACGTAGACCACTCATTTCTTGTTTCAGCGATTGTAGCACCTCATATGCATCTAACGCATTATCCGTAATTTATCTGCCAAGAACAAATGTTGCCTGTGCTTCATCAATACGATTGTCAACCACTGTTCTAAATCTATTTACCACCACTATAGATATAATGTTATACGGTACATTACATAGGCTAATCGGCCTAAATTGTGACACAGGTTGGAGAGCTGGCTTTTGTGATAAGCACAATGCTAGTGATGTTTAAAATGCCTATCTACTTCCTTCTATTCAAAACGTCCAAAAAATATTTACTAATCTCATCTCCAACAATGTGCCAATATTTTTGATAAAAAAAGTGCATGATAATCATCCATACTTGATGCCTTTAAAGGTGTTATATCCTTCACTGCTTCCCTCACTTCGGATTTAAACTGTTCAATCAGCTCAGTGTTCATGTCTTCATGAATACATCTCGTTATCCCTGACAACACTCTCTCATTATTGCTCGTATAGGAGGCTGTGAATAATTCTTTGAAATACTCAGTTGCCACTTGTATTTTCTTCTCCTCCTCTCTTTCGACCCAATCCTTATTTGGTCTTCTACGGTGTTCCTCTTTCTTCGTTGGTTTGCTAGATTATGGAAAAAAGTTGTATTTTTATATTCAATCGAAGCTAATTTGCCCTTGCACGTTGTTCCCAAAACATTTCTTCTTTGTCAGCTTCCCAGTTTAGAGCCAACTTGACTTTTTCCGTCTCTGTCAATACTTCATCGTCCGGATCAAAATTGCTCAATTCATTCCGCCTCATATTTAACAGTGATGATGCCTTCCTGTTACTGGCAGTAATTTGCCCCAATTCATCTCTAAGAAAATTTCCTAACTTCCCTAATTTGGAAGGGACATCAAGTGAACATTCTTCCCACAACTCTTTAACTTGCTGTTCTCTTTTTTCCTCCACGATCTAATTTGCATCAAATCTAAATACCCCTTTTCCCCTCATCTTGTGCTTTATACTTTCAATCCCCAAGTCAACTAAAATCGGATAATGATCTGACATAGCATGCGACAAATGTTATAAAGAATACCTTGGAAAACTCTCCCACCATGCTAATTTTGCAACCCATCTGTCAGCTCTCTCTCGAATATTGTTTTCTGGTAATCGGCCTTTCTCCCAAGTGTACCATCTTCTCGTAAATCCCATTTCGCTAAATTCACAGTCCTCCAATACTTTCCTAAAAGCAAGCCATATTTCTTTCGTTCCGTAGTCGGCCCCCTTTTTTCTCAAACGAGAACATAATTTTATTAAAATGTCTCACAACTATCCATGGTAAATCTCGATAAGACCCTAACCTTCTTCGGAGATCCAATGATTCTCTTTTTTTTTTTTTTATGTTCTTTTGGTGCACCATTGAATCTTGTAAACCGCCACGATGGCATACTCTTTCCATCCTTTACTTCCACATCAATATGGTTAGTTGAAAAACTTCTCAACTGTACAACATAATCCCCTTTTCACCCAATTGATAAACCGCATTTTGATCTATATGCACCAACATCAATTTTGTTAGCGAAACCACACTTCAATTGAACTTTTTCCATTCTTTTACCACCCAACTTTATTTCAATTAGAAACAAAATTTGGGGCTGTATATGCCTCACCATGTTTCTGAGACGATTAATCGCCCGTGGACGCCCCAAGCCACAATCGTTCCAATTTAGGATTTTCATTTTTCCTGGTCGGCTCGCTTACCAGCAGCCGTGAATATCTTATTAAATTCAATCAGTAAACCATTAATACCAGACCTATTTGACTGATCATCCCTCGGTCTTTGTCTCTTTTTCCCCTCACAACTTTCAATTGGCTTGTTCTCCATTATAGTCTCTTTGATCCACCTTCCACGCCCCTTGAACAATCGCATTTTTTTCCTAACCCACAACATTTTGATCATCCATATCCATACTTTGGTGATTACTACCTCCTTGAAAACCCTTCGCCCCATCCTCCTTTAACTACTTACTCTCGTTTGGAACCTCTTTTTGTAAATGTGCCCTTAAAGATTTGTCCCATCCAAAACTTCTTGAGTCCCGATTTTCATCCTGACAGGGCAAAACCCTTCCCCATGCTGTAATTTCCCACATAAGTAACAAAAAAAGTGTTATTCTTTCATATTGGAAAAAAGCATATCCCTCTCGCCCTAGTCCCAATGCCAATTTTTTCTTACGCTTTAAGGCTAGTCTTACATCAACTCTAGTTCGAAAACGCATATACCAATGTTCCCCTCTCGTAATTGAAGTAGCATCGTATTGGATGAATTGCCCAATAAAATTATCTAGTTGTCTTGCCAATCCCTCCAATATAACCCCAAACGGTAGATTATGGATCTGAACCCAGAAATCAGTATGAACCAATGGGACTTTCATCAGGTCTTCCCCATTATTCAATCGATGGAAAACAATAAGGTGCCTATTGAATGACTAGGGTATACCATCCAAAACCCTTTTTATATCAACCTTATAGAAAAAACGGAACAAATACCTTTTTCCCCCTAGATCTGTGATTGTAACTCCCCCAACGGATGCCAAAGATTAGCCAGAGTTTTTTTCAGAGAGGGAAAAATGAACCATACACTCCGTTAAAGCTTTTCCTACCAAGCAAAATCGATTGTCATATTCTAAATCATTCAGATCGTTTTCTCAAAGAATCCGCTGCTCCTCTTCATCGTCAAGATTTAGATTTGCAAGCTCTTCCTTCATTACTAACAAAAATCCCAAACAATCGCACTCTAAATTTGCCAACCCAAAAACCCTACGATAAGGGAAACGTGCCTATAGCAGACGGAAAAGAGAAAAGAGACGTGCTAAAACTCTTTAGCAGACAAAATAACTATTTTGAGTTTTATTAATTGTAAATATTATTGTATCATGTTTTTTTTTTTTTTTATTCGTATCACAATTAAATTTATATTTGTTAATCCAATCCAACTTAATAAAAATAATATAATTTTTATTGTTTTAAAAATAAAATAAAATAAATTCGTGAGTGAGTGAAATTAATTATTTACATGTTTATAAAAGAATAAAATGAGATAATTAGAATAGAAAAAAGTTTAAGTACCGGAGAAAATTTAAAGTAAATTGAGATTATGTATTTAGAATATAAATTGTATTTAAAATAATATCGATAAATAATGAAATATATGGTTTAAAGCTAATTAATAATAATACATGCAAAATGTTTGCTGGATTAAAATGAAAAAAAAAAGTAGATGTATATAAACAATAAAGTTTATTAATGCAGATGTCAGGGCTTCAAATCCTACTATATGCAAATTATTTATTGGTTAAAAATACAAAAGTACCTTCAAATTATGTAACTTATTTTAAAATATCAAAGGATATTTTCATAATTTCTCTAATCGAGTTGGCATCCGGTTGACTCGGTCAAGAGTTTAAATAATAGTAAAAAAATACCATTGATGAAGATAAAAAAATGCATAATAAAATTAAAATGTATAACATATATTAAAATAAAGTTTTGGTTGAGAGTAAAATTGACTTTGTATCGAAGCAAATGATATGGGTTCAAACTTCAAATCTTATCATATCCAATTTTTATTGGTTTTTTTTTAAAAAAATTAAAGTATTCTTGAATAATATATTTTATTTTAAATAGAAAGTTGTTTTTTTGTAATTTCTCTAATCGAATTGATACATGATTGACTCGTGACACCAACTCGGTGAGGTCTTAGATAATAGTATAAAAATATAGATATAGGATTGATGGAGATAATAAAGTATACATAATACAATTAAAATATAAATATTATATTATATAAAGCTTTGGTTCAATGGTATAATTAATGTTTTTTGATATGAATAGCGTAAGTTCAAATCGCACCACATATAAATTATTTATTTCTTTTTGTTAAGAAATAAACAGATCAAAGTACCCTAAAATAATATAATTTATTTTAATTATGAAAAAAATATTTTTTTTGAGTTGAGTTGATGCCCGATTGATTTATGACACAAACTTACTTAAGGCTCCGTTTGTTTCGACGTAAAAGCTTTTACGTAAAATATTTTCAGCCTTTTTTGATGTTTGTTTCATGTAAAATAGAATGGTCAACGTAAATGGTTTTTCAATCAATACAAAATTACCTCCTTATTCTCGTAAAATGCCTTACCAAATTGTTTTCCGCAACATTTTCGAATCTGATAAACCCTCATATCTAACTCAAACATTGGGTCAAAGCACTCGGATGTTATAATCTCTACTACATTCTTCATTTATCAATTTTTGTATAAACTTTTATAACTTTTTAATTTAGTCCCTTTTTTCATAAAAATTCAATCGAGTAATCAACAATATTAACTATTTGAACTAATTAATAATATTAAAAATATAGGATGGAACTATGTTATCAATAAAAATATAATTTAAATTTAAGTTTAGGCGTAGTAGAATAAATGAAATATGACCATTTTCCTATATAAGGAAAAAAATTGTTGGCACATGTGTCAATGTAAGAATGTTTTAGGGTCTTCTTTTAGTATTGGATTGGGTTAATTAGTTGTTTCTTTATATTAAATTATAAAGTAAAAATTTGAAGGTTAAAATATATTTTAAGTCTTTGTACACTTTGTACATTTGAAATTTAGTCTCTCTAATTTTAATATTAGGAATTTAGTCATTTAATTTTCAAATTTAAAATTCAGGTTCAGTTGTTATCAATACTAAAATTTTTCTGTTAAATTCACTAGTCTGATATTTTAATTTTTAAAAAAAATTCATTTGATAGTGATGTAAAAAATCACTTTGAAAATACTAAAGTGGATTTTTTTTTCTTGAAATCACCCATTCGAACTCGTTACATTAGAATGATTTTTTTGG
The DNA here is from genome assembly GCA_025506655.1 of Gossypium rotundifolium. Classification (NCBI taxonomy): domain Eukaryota; kingdom Viridiplantae; phylum Streptophyta; class Magnoliopsida; order Malvales; family Malvaceae; genus Gossypium; species Gossypium rotundifolium. Next base: position 72,510,826 of record CP106727.1, on the reverse strand, counting down.
TTGAAATAGTGTTCTTGAGAACAAAAATGACATCATCATTGTAATTAAATATTTAGATTAACTAATGACATTATAAATATAAGTATCAAATTATGTCGAAATTAAAGTATACGGATTAAATCTAAATTTTAACATAGTTTAGGGGTCAAAACTAAAATTTGACCGATGACATATAATGTAAAAAATTAAGGAAACCCAAATGATATGTCTCGTTTACATAGCGTTTTAATTAAAAAGTTAATGATATTAACTATTTGAGTTATATAATAATATTATAAAAACATAAGAACCAAAATATGTTAGAAATTAAAATTTAAAATTAAATATCAAATTAAAACAAGGGCTAAAATTGAAATTTAACATTTTTCTGTAATGTAAGGGAAAAAGTCATATACTTTCTAAAAAAGAGTATGTCACATAGAGAATGCCATGGACACTACTTTAATATGTAGTAACTAGTATGATTTCCGGTCCAAGCCTTTGTGTTGGATTAATTATTTATACGCGTAAAATTGTAGAGTAAAAATTGAAGGTTAAAATATATCGTAAGTTTTTGTACACTTTGTACATTTGAAACTTAGTCTCTTACTTTAAACTTCAGAATGTAATTTTTTATTTTTGTATTTAAAATTTAGATTCAATTGTTACCACTATTAAATTCTCTAGTATAACATTTTGAAATTAAAAAATACATATTCACTTTGTAGTCATATAATAATAAAAATAATGTTTAAAATACCAATTAAGATTTTTTTTCCTTAAAACACCCATTCAAACTTTCATAGGAAAATATTTTTTTCTATTGAAATATCGTTCTTAAGAAAATTTGATCTCATTATTTAGATTGAAATAGTTAACAATATTAACTATTTAGACTAATAAATGACATTAGAAAAGTAGATGGACTGAATTATTTCAAAAATTAAAGTATAAAAATATCAAGTTCTAGTATGCAGTCTAGGGCCAAAATTGAAATATGGCCATTGTATTGTAATGTAAAAAAAAGAACAAGCAATGCAGACTTAAAAGAAATGGGAAATCACATGTCAATCTCTAAGACTTTAAGAACATTCAAATTATATAAAACCACGTAATATTTTAATCTAAAAGTTAACTTTATTAACTATTTGGACTAATTAATAACATTATACAAAATATAATGACTAAATTATGTAGAAATTAAAGTATATATATTAATATTTTAATCTAAAATGCAAAAAGAAAAAAAAACAGAAAAAAGAGAGAAGATAAACTATTAACGCATGTCAACAAAGGAAGGTCCGACCTTCCCTTTATAGGTATTAGTATGGTTCTCATGCTTCGCATTGAGTTAATTATTTGTTTGTACTAAATTATAGAGTAAAAAATTAAATATTAAAATATGCTTTAAGTCTTTATACACTTTATACATTTTAAATTTAGTTTTCTACTTTTATTTTCACGAATTTAGTCCCTATATTTTTCAAATTTAAAAAAAAATTAGATTTAGTTGTTATCACCGTTAATGTAACACCCCTAACCCTTATCCGTCGCCGAATTTGGGTTAAGAGGCATCACTAAATTAACCCAACCCGAAAAGGGCTCCAAATCACACCTACCGGTCTTTGTTTGATTATCCCAAAAGTAATTTACCTATTTAACTAACTACATCGTTTGTAAACAGAATCAATTTATCAATGCATTCCAACTTGCAACATTTGCATATATAGGTTTCACTTCCATTTACAAACTTTTCCTATTTACTTACAAGTGATATTTATAATCAAAACAATGAATTCATTTCAACATTACTCAAGCTATAATCGACATTATCACTTGTATATTTGGTTACTCAAACGTTTATGCCATCTCATTATCAAACTAATTTCGTTACATTGAATACTCCTTTAACAACCAAAACCGAACCTATAATGATATTAGCATGCAAGTATAAAATCTTACCATTTGTATCTAGTCAATTCGCTACTCTTATAACAGCATACCAAAATTTCTATTTCCATTCAAAATTCTATAGACACTTGTATCATATCATAATACCAAGTGATATTGCATACCATTCATCGAGTCATATAACTTATACTAAAATTCAACCATGACATAATTCATATGAGTTTCATAGGACCTAATTTAGTCATCTTTACAAGATTTCTATATACATTACAACCCAAAAGAAAACTATAAAGTGTCTTAAGCTTATACATGCCATAATTTCAAAAGTTAAAAGCTAATAATATTAATACCAAAAGTAGGTGATAATGTGCTTAACTTCGACAAGGATCTTCGAGTGCGAGCTTGCTCTAAAAAAAATCTATACTCAATCAACAAAATACAATGGTAAGCTATATAAAGCTTAGTAAGTCCTAAACAAAATTTATAGCTACTGAATGATTTAACAACTATTTTTAATAGCCTTCCATATCAATAACATACATTCGACCATCGTTTACCATCTTAGCACTTACTTACCGATTAAAATAAAACGAATATTTACATGCTACGCATTGGAACTCAAAATAACTTATCTAGTTCAAAGTATTCATACCTGTCATACCAATCCCGTAACGTATCGCTCACACAGAGCCGTTACTTACACTTTTGCACACATAGTGCCAACCTTTCGTAACGTATCGCTCACTTAGAGCCGTTACTTATTCTTTGCACACACAGTGCTAACCTTTCGTAACGTATCGCTCACTTAGTGCCGTTACTTATTCTTCGCACACACAGTGCTAACCTTTCGTAACGTATCGCTCACTTAGAGCCGTTACATATTCTTCGCGCACACACAGTGCCAATTAACAATCCCAATTAAACATAATATACAACTTCATATCTTATAACGATTAACATACATACTAATGCATATTCGATCACTAGTTCTTCCTTCATTTCCTATTTCTTTTAATCACCCACAAGTCACCCCAAATATCTATGTAACCCGAATACATTCACTTTCATACCTATAGCAACATGTCATTAAACCTACCTCAATCATCTAAACCATCCATATATATACATTTATACATATATACACATCCACATGATATTATCACATTCGGCCAAGGTAAAAATGGAGGCATTTATATTGCCAAAATATATATACATGTGCATAAAGAACTTTCGCATTAATTCGATTGCTTAGGGACTTACTTAGAAGTCGATGAGTTCAATTTTTGGCTATTCGTTCACTTTTGCTTTTCCCCGATCTAGCTCATTTTCTTGTTGATCACGATCTAAGAAATATCAGATAACGTTTGTTCAATGCATTTCCAATTAATACAATTCATTTCAATTTAACCTCAAGATTATTTAGTCATTACGAATTTGCCCCTATAATTTCCCAACCTATTAAATTAAGTCCCAAACATACCATTCACAAACAATTATACTTGATTACAATTCAATTTCCCCATGGCCGAATGCCATTTATTTCTATAAGAATTCATACAACTCAATTTTTTTTGTATAACTCAACCTTTCATTACTTCGAATAGGTCATTCCCATCCATATTTACATAATTTGTTTAATTACAATTTAGTCCCTATACAAAAATCACTAAATTTTCATGAAATTCGGCTAACTCCCTTAAGATCCGAATCTTATTCCTTCTTTTGCATGTTCATAAAAACTATTTGTTCATGCAATTATGCTTTCAACCATTTATTTCCAAAAACTCAAACCTTGACACATACTTTTTATCTAGAATTTCCTATTCAACATATTAATATACTAAATATAATCAAGGTTCTTTCTTCAAGAATGATAAAACCGTGGTGCTCATTCATGGCCGAACCTAGGAGGAGCTTTAGACTCAAAAAAATTTCACATACAATTGATAGCATTTAAGATTTCCAATAGAACCATGTAAAAATTTATCAAAATTGAGCTTGATTCCTTACATTAGAAACACATGCAAGGTCCGACCATGGAGTTTGAAATTTCTCTTCTCCTTCCCTTTTGTTTTCGTGAAAGAAAGATGAGGAAGATGAAAGAGAAATGAAAAAAAAATGTATTTCTTATTCTTTATTATGTTATTCCATTTTCCTAGCATAAAATATTAAATCTAAATTTCCATTAACAAAAAATAATTATTTTTTATATATATTTCTTCATCATTACCGTCCACTACTCAAGTTTTGGACTATTTGACATGCAAACCCCCTTGTTTTCATACTACACTTAAATTAGACCTTTCAATCTATTAAATGTCACTTTTATAGTTTACCTTTTAGATCTTTTCTCTTAATTCAAACATACCAACCATCAAATTCACACATAGCACATCAAATACATATATATATTACGAGATTTCTAAGTCAGATTCGTGGTCCCGAAACTACCGTTTCGGTTAGGGTCGTATTTGAGCTGTTACAACTCCCCCCTCCTAAAAAGAAATTTTCGTCTCCGAAAATCTTAGCAATGAATAATTGCGGATAGTTCTTTTATAGATTCTTCAGTCTCCTAGGTTGCTTCCTTAGCCCCGTGTTTAAGCCACAGCACTTTAATTAGCTCTATTTTCTTATTCCGTAACTCTTTCACTTCACGAGTTTAAATGCGAATTGGTTCCTCTTCATTAGTCAAATCAGGCTGAATCTCGATTTCTACTGGACTAATCACGTGAGAAGGGTCAGATTTGTATCGTTGAAGCATCGATACATGGAACACATCGTGGATCCTGTCTACCTCAGAGGTAACTTCAATCTATATGCCACCGGCCCGATACGCTCAACAATTTCATACGGCCCAATAAATCTTGGACTCAACTTCTCTTTACGACCAAATCTAATTATTTTTTTCCACGATAAAACTTTCAAAAACACCCTATCGCCAATCTAAAACTCAATGTCCTTACGTTTCAAGCCTGCGTAAGATTTTTGACGATCCGAGGCTGCTTTCAAACTATCACGGATTACGACTACTTTCTACTCAGTTTCTTTGACCAAATCAACCTCGTGTATCTTGTTTTCACCTAGCTTAGTCCAGAACAATGGTGTACGACATTTACGATCATATAAAGCCTCGTAGGGAGCCATTTTGATACTAGATTGAAAGCTATTATTATAAGCGAATTCAATCAAAGGCAAGTATCGCTCCCATGTACCTCCGAACTCAAGAATGCAACATCTCAACATATTCTCGAGTATTTGGATAACACGCTTAGATTGACCATCCGATTGAGGATGAAAAGCTGTACTGAAGTGTAACTTAGTTCCCAAAGCATCTTGTAACTTTTTCCAAAATCGCGATGTGAATCTCGGGTCTCTATCCGACACAATGGAAATAGGTACTCCGTGCAATTGCACTATCTGCGATATGTACAACTCCGTCAATTTATCAAGTGAGAAATCCGTGTGTACGGGATGAAATGGGTCGATTTCATCAATCTATCGACTATTACCCAAATTGAATCCTTTTTACTCGATGTCAAGGGCAAACCCGATACAAAATCCATCATAACACTATCCGCTTCCATTTTGGTATCATGATCGGCTGAAGTAATCCCGATGGCACTTGATGCTCAGCTTTCACTTGTTGGCACATCAAACACTTCAACACATAGTCTAAAATGTCTCGTTTCATACCGTCTCACCAATAATGCTGTTTCAGATCGTTATACATTTTTGCGCTACCCGGATGAATCGATAGTCTACTATTATGAGCTTCATCACAAATCATCTGAATCAATTCTGGATTTTTAGGCACACACATTCGACTTTTGAATCGCAAACATCCTTCAGTGTCTATCTGAAAATTAAAATCCGCACCCGAACCACAATAATCCCTTTTTGCCTTTAAATCCTCGTCGATTTCTTGAGCTTCTCTGATCTGTTGTAAAAACAACGGTCTCGCCTTTAATTCTGCAATGATCACACCATCATTGGTCATAGCTAGTTCCACGTTTATTGCACGGAGGGTAAATAATGACTTTCAACTAAGTGCATCGATAACTATATTAGTCTTTCCCGGGTGATAATCAATCACGAGCTCATAATCTTTCAATAATTCTAACCATCGACGCTGTCTCAAATTTAGATCCTTTTGAGTCATTAAATACTTCAAACTTTTATGATCCAAGAAGACATGGCATTTCTCACCGAATAAATAGTGACGCCAAATCTTCAAAGCAAAGACTATAGCAGCCAATTCAAGGTCATGTGTTGGATAATTCCTCTCGTGTGGCTTCAACTGTCTCGAAGCATAGGCTACAACTTTACCTTCTTGCATCAATACACAACCCATCCCATTTAGAGATGCATCACTGAAAATAACGAACTCTTTACCCGATTCTGGCTGGACGAGCACAGGAGATTCCGTTAACAGGGTCTTCAGTTGATCAAAACTCTTTTGTCACCTTTTGACCACTCAAATTTTACATCTTTCTGAAGTAGCTTTGTCATAGGGGATGCTATCATAGAAAACCATTTTACAAAGCGTCCGTAATACCCGGCAAGTCTGAGAAAACTATGAATCTCGGAACATTCTGAGGAGGTTTCTAATCAAGTATGGCTGAAACTTTACTCGGGTTAACCCGAATGCCTAATGCTGAAATGACGTGCCCCAGGAAATTAACTTCGTTCAACCAAAACTCGCATTTGTTGAATTTTACGTATAATTGTTTTTCACGTAAAATTTGTAGTACTAGCCTCAAATGCTCAGCATGCTCGATTTCGTCTCGCGAATAGATCAGTATATTATCAATAAATACCACAACAAACGGATCTAGATAGGGTTTGAATATTCTATTCATCAGATTCATAAAAATGGCAGGGGCGTTAGTGAGTCCAAAGGCATCACTAAAAACTCATAGTGGCCGTATCTTGTCTGAAAGGCAGTCTTTGGTATGTCTGATTCTCTAACTCGCAGTTGGTAGTATCCCGACCTCAGATCAATTTTTAAAAATACCGAGGCTCCCTTAAGCTGGTCGAATAAATCATCAATTCTTGGCAACGGATATTTGTTCTTCACGGTTACTTTATTGAGCTGCCGATAATCAATGCACATCCTCAAAGTTCCGTCTTTCTTTCTCACAAATAAAACGGGTGCACCCGAGGGAGAAAAATTAGTCGGGCAAAATCTTTATCCGTTAACTCTTGTAGTTGAATCTTCAATTCTCTCAAATCAGTCGGTGTCATTCTATACGGAGCTATCGAGATCGGTGTAGTCCCTGGCGTTAGTTCAATACTAAATTCCACGTCGCGTTCTAGTGGTAATCTCGACAATTCTTTTGAAAATACATCCGTATATTCACTAACCACTAACACTGACTCAATCCTCTTTTCTGCTACTTTCATGTTCATCACGTATGCAAGATAGGCTTCGCAACCCTTTCTCAAATATCGTCGTGCCAACATTGAAGATATCACAGTGGGTAGTCTATTCAAGTCCGCAGATTCAATTCGGATCATCTCATTATTTTGTCCTCTCAAATCAATGGTCTTTCGTCTATAATTTACTACTGCATCATAAACTACTAACCAATCTATACCGAGAATAATATCGAACTCATCGAACGGTAGTAGCATCAGATTAGCCAGGAAGCACATATCTCGAATCATCAATGGGTAGTTCTTACATACTTTATCAACTAACACACTTTGACCTCGGGGTTTGAAACCCGAATCGCAAACTCAGTAGACTCAACAGTAGAGTCTTATTGGATACTAATGCTTCACACATATACGAATGAGTCGAACCGGATCAATTAAAGCAACTACATTAGTATCAAAGAGGGTGAAAATACCGATAATAACATCGGGATGAAGTCCCCTTTCTGGTACGGATGGCGTAAGCTCTAGCTGGTACACGGGCATCTGATCGAACAATCACATTTGAAGTCCCCTCTGTGTATCGCTCCTACCTCCTCTAAAACGAGATGATCTACCTCGAGCCATAGCGTCGCTCGGTCTCGCACTCTATACAGTACCTCTCCCAGCGACCTCTAGGCAATCTCGAATAAAGTGATCCGGAGCCACACTTATATCACATGCGAGAAACTGATTTACCCCAACACTCTCCAAGATGTCGCCTGCCACACTGCTGACACTCGGTTTGCTCAATTTCTCATTTCCTACACTTGCAACTGATGTATCCCAAGAACTCACTTGCGGCCGTTCTCGCATAGAAATCTCGGTGTTAGGCTTGAATCGACCACTGTCATTTTTAAACTTCATAGACATCTGTGAAAATTTGCTTGCGGACCTCTTCCGAGTGTCTTTAGATTCAAACTCGATTTTTTTCCTTTCTCAATTTTTTTAGCTTTACAAGCTCGTTCAACCATCACAACGAACTCATTAATTCCCAGAATACCAACCAGAAGCTTTATATTCTCGTTTAAACCATCTTTAAATCTCCAGCACATAGCAGCTTCTGACGAAACGCACTCGCAAGCATAGCGACTAAGTCGCACAAATTTGCGCTCATATTCAAATACAGTCATGTGGCCCTATTTGAGCTCGAGAAATTCTTTGTGCTTAGAGTCAATAAAGCGCTGGCTTATATATTTCTTACGGAATTCTACTTGAAAGAAGTCTTAGGTAACCCTTTCTTTCGGGATAACTGACACGAGCGTATTCCACCAGTAGTAGGCAGGATCCCGTAACAAGGATATAGCACACTTCAAACATTCATCGAGGGTGCAGGATAGTTTGTCGAATACACGGATGGTGTTATCGAGCCAAAATTCAGCTCTCTCCGCATCGTCGTCATCCTTGGCTCTAAATTCTTGAGCTCCGTGTTTCCTAATACGATCAACCGGAGGTTTAGTTACTTTGTCAAGATTAGCAACTGGAGGTACCACCGGTGTTACTAAGGGTACATTCGGATCTTGATATGGTTGAACAGCTGGAGTGGTTCGTAAGTAATGACTGAATCAATCATTCATCATATTATGGAAGGCCTACTTTACCCTTTCATCTAGGCTACTCGCAGTATATCAAGATTCTTCCGGCGCGGTCCCCTGCGCGGGAACAGGCGCCACACTCTCGACATCGTCAGCTAACGCTTGCTCAGGATCCGGATCCATTACTATATGAAAGAAACAAATACATTTATCTGTCAGAAGTCATCACATTATCTTATCATAAAATATGGCATGTATAACTAGACCTTTATGCGCTACGTTAGTCCAAGAATCGACTAAATCGTAGCTCTGATACCAATCAAATGTAACACCCCTAACCCGTATTCGTCGTTAAATTTGGGTTGAGAGGCATCACTAAATTAACCCAACCCGAAAAGGGCTCCAAATCACACCTACCGGTCTTTGTTTGATTATACCAAAAGTAATTTACCTATTTAACTAACTACATCGTTTGTAAACAGAATCAATTTATCAATGCATTCCAACGTGCAACATTTGCATATATAGGTTTCATTTCCATTTACAAACTTTTCCTATTTACTTACAAGTGATATTTATAATCAAAACAATGAATTCATTTCAACATTACTCAAGCTATAATCGGCATTATCACTTGTATATTTGGTTACTCAAACGTTTATGCCATCTCGTTATCAAACTAATTTCGTTACATTGAATACTCTTTTAACAACCAAAACCAAACCTATAATGATATTAGCATGCAAGTATAAAATCTTACCATTTGTATCTAGTCAATTCGCTACTCTTATAACAGCATACCAAAATTTCCATTTCCATTCAAAATTCTATAGACACTTGTATCATATCATAATACCAAGTGATATTGCATATCATTCATCGAGTCATATAACTTATACTAAAATTCAACCATGACATAATTCATATGAGTTTCATAAGACCTAATTTAGTCATATTTACAAGATTCCTATATACATTACAACCCAAAAGAAAACTATAAAGTGTCTAAGCTTATACATGCCATAATTTCAAAAGTTAAAAGCTAATAATATTAATACCAAAAGTAGGTGATAATGTGCTTGACTTCGACAAGGATCCCCGAGTGCGAGCTTGCTCCAAAAAAAATCTATACTCAATCAACAAAATACAACGGTAAGGTATATAAAGCTTAGTAAGTCCTAAACAAAATTTATTACTACTGAATGAATTAAAAACTATTTTTAATAGCCTTCCATATCAATAACATACATTCGGCCATCATTTACCATCTTAGTACTTACTTACCGATTAAAATAAAACGAAATATTTACATGCTACGCATTGGAACTCAAAATAACTTATCTAGTTCAAAGTATTCATACCTATCATACCAATCCCGTAACGTATTGCTCACACAGAGCCGTTACTTACACTTTCGCACACATAGTGCCAACCTTTTGTAACGTATCGCTCACTTAGAGCCGTTACTTATTCTTCGCACACACAGTGCTAACCTTTCGTAACGTATCACTCACTTAGAGCCGTTACTTATTCTTCGCACACACAGTGCTAACCTTTCGTAACGTATCGCTCACTTAGAGCCGTTACTTATTCTTCGCGCACATATAGTGCCAATTAACAATCCCAATTAAACATAATATACAACTTCATATCTTATAACGATTAACATACATACTAATGCATATTCGATCACTAGTTCTTCCTTCATTTCCTATTTCTTTTAATCACCCACAAGTCACCCCAAATATCTATTTAACTCGAATACATTCACTTTCATACCTACAGCAACATGTCATTAAACCTACCTCAATCATCTAAACCATCCATATATATACATTTATACATATATACACATCCACATGATATTATCACATTCGGCCAAGATAGAAATAGAGGTATTTATATTACCAAAATATATATACATGTGCATAAAGAACTTTCGCATTAATTCGATTGCTTAGGGACTTACTTGGAAGTCGATGAGTTCGAATTTCCTGGCTATTCGTTCACTTCTGCTTTTCCCCGATCTAGCTCCTTTTCTTGTTGATCACGATCTAAGAAATATCAGATAACGTTTGTTCAATGCATTTCCAATTAATATAGTTCATTTCAATTCCACCTCAAGATTATTTAGTCATTACGAATTTGCCCCTATAATTTCCCAACCTATTAAATTAAGTCCCAAACATACCATTCACAAACAATTATACTTGATTACAATTCAATTTCCCCATGGCCGAATGCCATTTATTTCTATAAGAATTCATACAACTCAATTTTTTTGTATAACTCAACCTTTCATTACTTCGAATAGGTCATTCCCATCCATATTTACATAATTTGTTTAATTGCAATTTAGTCCCTATACAAAAATCACTAAATTTTCATGAAATTCGGCTAACTCCCTTAAGAGCTGAATCTTATTCCTTCCTTTGCATGTTCATAAAAACTATTTGTTCATGCAAGTATGCTTTCAACCATTTATTTCCAAAAACTCAAACCTTGACACATACCTATTATCTAGAATTTCCTATTCAACATATTAATATACTAAATATAATCAAGGTTCTTTCTTCAAGCATGATAAAAGCGTGGTGCTCATTCATGGCCGAACTTAGGAGGAGCTTTAGACTCAAAAAATTTCACATACAATTGATAGCATTTAAGATTTCCAACATAACGATGTAAAAAATTATCAAAATTGAGCTTGATTCCTTACCTTAGAAACACATGCAAGGTTCGGCCATGGAGTTTGAGATTTCTCTTGTCCTTCCCTTTTGTTTTCATGAAAGAAAGATGAGGAAGATGAAAGAGAAATGAAAAAAAAATGTATTTCTTATTCTTTATTATGTTATATTCCATTTTCCTAGCATAAAATATTAAATCTAAATTTCCAATAACAAAAATTTAATTATTTTATATATATATTTCTTCATCATTACCGTCCACTACTCAAGTTTTGGACTATTTGACATGCAAACCCCCTTGTTTTCATACTATACTTAAATTAGACCTTTCAATCTATTAAATGACACTTTTATGGTTTACCTTTTAGATCCTTTCTCTTAAATCAAACATACCAACCATCAAATTCACACATAGCACATCAAATACATACATACATACATACATACATACATATATACATATATACATACATACATATATATATTACGAGATTTATAAGTCCGATTCGTGGTCTTGAAACCACCGTTCCGATTAAGGTCGTATTTGGGCTGTTACAGTTAAAATTCTTCTATTAAATTTACATGTGTGAGATTTTAAATTTAAAAAATATCACTAGCTGTGATGTAACCAAAAAATGTACAATGAAAATGTTAAGGTGAATTTTGTTTCATAAAAATTAATTCAAACTCATCATGATAAAATATTTTTGTTAAAATAGTGTTCTTAAGAAAAAATGATTTCAAGATTGTAATTGAAATAATTAAAATATTAACTATTTAGATTAGTTAATGACATTCAAAGTAGATAAACCAAATTATGTAAAAAATTAAAGTATATAAAGTTAATCCAAGTTCTAGCATAGTATAAAGCCAAAATTAAAATTTGGCCCTGTCTAATAAAAAAAAGCATGGCAAACCCCAAAAAATGTGTCAGTCTAAGATAATTAAGGCATTCAAATTATACATAACCACAAAACATTTTAATTTAAATGCTAATGATGTTAACCATTTTTTAGGTAATGATATTAACTTTTGCACTAACTAATAACATTATAAAAATATAGGGACTAAATAATATTAGAAATTAAATTTCAAATTTATGTATATTAGAGAGAAATGAAATTTAAAATTTTCTTACAATGTAAAGAAAAAGGAGAATCATACACATGTTAACAAAAGGATGACATTAAGGGCCTTCCTTTGATATATAGTTATATAGATTGTAAAAGTAAATGATCAAATTAAATAAAATTAATATATTAATATGTAAGGATTAAATCTCAAACATGATTATAGTAGAGGAATTAGTACTAAAATTTGACTGTTTACAAAAAAAGAGACGTGGGTGTACACATGTCATAAAAAAGACCTAATATCATATGTTGTGGATTGAAGCCCATGACGAATGCACACAGAACGTCCCATGAAGGTTAATTAATTAAATATGGCTTATTTAACCCACTTGAATTGCCTTGATTTGTGGAACACATGGAGAGTCTCGTTTATATGAAGCCTTATTAACCTAATGAAATACTTTAGTAAAGCTAGAGTTAGCATGGTGAATATTGTAAATCCTAAATAATAAAATTGTATAGAGTTTAATCTCCTTAGGACTCTCATCTTGTAGATACACTTTAATCCTGATCATCGATGTAATTTAAATTGCATCGTTTAATTTGGGGGAGCTCAACTATAAATAGAGACATTTCCCCTCTATTTTAATCATCTCACTTAGTTGTAATTCTTCAAAGTAATAGAATACTTTGAGAGTATTTACTCAAACACTTGGTGTGCTTTTCTGTTTGCTTTTCGCTTGAGAGTTTGCTTCCGTTTATTTTCAATGCCTTAAAGAATTTCCCTTGAGAATCTCACTTTTTTGAGAGATGGTTGACTTAGGCAGATTTGAAGCAAAGGAAGTGCCTAAGGCTATGTGGCTTGCGAAACTAAAATTCTAGCTTCGTGACAGTTGGTATTCGAACCAATGTTCGGTAAGCCTCTAGTTGAGATGATGAAAAGAGTAGACAAGCATATTGAGACTAGGGAGACCTATGGGGGGGCAAGAAAACAAGTAAATTGAGGGATATGTTGTTGGCTTTGGAAATTCGAGTGATTAATCTTAAGGAATCCATGGTTTGTGTGAAAGAAAACAATAGAGGTAGTTGAGGGACACACCGATGAGCTAGACTCGTTGAAAGAGTTGTGACACCTCAAACCCAACTGGGATTGTCTGACCTGAATTCCTAGTGACACATTAGCCACCGAGGTAACTCTCCAAAAAACTACCACAAATCACACAAACCATCCATACTCACTATACATATACAGAAGAATTCATGCAAGCAAATAGTCCTAAGAGCATACTTTTCTAAATCGAGCCATAAGTCATTTAATAAACGGAATAAGGCGTACCTACATTTTGGTAGGCTCTATTAGCTGGAAAATGTCTTGTTAGTTCGTATAAGTAGTATCATATAATTCAAGCAATAGTTTCAACCAACCAAACAAACAACACAAAGATTTAAAAAAAGTCTCAAAATTTAAATAGTCCGAAAAGTCTATTTACAACCCTTGAAAAAAAGATTTATAAATTTTCCAAAACTAAGTTCCATTCTAAGTCTTTAGCCCGGGAATGTCCCACATTGCTTTTTGGGGGTTTTATAAGCTCGATGCACATATTGTAGAAAGAAAGTTTGTGTGGTGGATCATTGAGCTGCCACCCTCCTCGCTATTCCGTGCACTACTTATCTAAAAGGGGAAAGAAAATAAATGGATAAGCTTGGGAAAGCTCAGTGAATACACATGTACAACACAATAAAGCACATCAATAATTCACATACTAAACAATTGACTTACAGACATATCACATATAACAGTCCGCACATAAACAATTTTACATGTAAGTGATTCGCATACAATTAGTTCGCATGTCATTAATTCACATATAATCAACCCCGTTTAATTTAGTGATATATTGGCAATTCGTGAAAAGGAAACAATTAAATAATATACTCATTGGATAAATGGATGTCCCAAAACACACCCTAAGACTATATATATACTCATTGGATAAATGGATCTCCCAAAACACACCCTAATACTATATATATATACACTCATAGAGTCACTCAAATTGCCATATAAGTGTAGCACAAATGCTCAAACTCTCTGAAAAACACACCCTTGTGATCCCTAATGAATGGAGCATTGTTCGACATTCTTTTATTCTCCATCAAATCACCGGGCCACAATGCCTTATCACATGATATGAGTGACCACTCACAATCTTATAGCATGCTAACTATATCCAATAGCTTCAAAAATTTACAATGCCAACATATTACAGTAATACACATTTACAGATCACGTCATTTTAGGCTCGCAATTTTAACAGAGCTCGCAATACCACAACACGTCATAATACAGTTCGCACAGCATTAAGCTCGCAAATACAGAACATCAATCATAAAATAACAGGGTTCGCATATGACATATGTTCGCATGCAACGTGGGTTTTCATAATATTCTAGGTACACACAATATAGTAGATTTAAAGTTTGCACACCATTTGTATACATTTATATATTAAATAATACAAGAACCCATTTAATGCAAAGATATGTATATATATTATTTATAATGAAACCTGTGCATCATTCATTGCACAAAACCCTTTTACTCATGATTATCTATTGTATAAGTATGCGTACACATTTAGCTAAATAATATACATATATATTATTTATAATAAAACCACCCTTGCATTTATAATATATGGAAGAACCCCTTTTTCAACATGTTTATATTATATAAATTAAAACCCACAACACCTATATATATATATATATATATACAGTTCGCACCAATTATATCACAAAGCTTTAAATATGGAGTGCACTCACCTATAGGCTCACATAATTTAAAAACACAGTTCGCAGATCACAACTCAGAGCTCGCATCAAATTACAACAGGGTTCACATGAAAATATAACAAGGTTTGTATGTACATGCCAGGGTTCACATATTAAATAAAAGGGTTTGCACGTCTTACTTGACTTCCAGTTGTGCGCGCGCGACTTCATTTTCAAGTGCAGTACACAGAGTACTCACCTTAGTTCACCACAATGTCAACTACATGACCTTCTGCTTGCCTTTGTCCCTACTCATCGATGTTCCACCAGCGTTCTCAGCTTCGCACAAAAACATACGCATTACTTACCGTTCGAAATAGTTTAACACTTATTCTACTCAACTACAACTCACGAACTATACAATCTCTACTGGACTCACATAATATATTTACTTAACCTATTTACTATCTCTTAACCTTCCTACCTCGCAGGTATTAATAGATCTAAGCTTATTAACTAAGTATGATCTAAATCAACTCTTAACTTTCAAAACGGTTACTGTTCACATCTTCCTCAAAAACACAGTCAAACAGTTTATGCATTAATGTTGTTAAATCTAAGTGTAAAACCTCTTGGTCTCTTCAAACTCATTTGAAAATCATTCAAAATTCATTTTAAAGAACATGTACGAGCTTCGTCAACCTTGATCTAACACTTTCTCAAAATTGAACCATTTAAAACCAAAGTTTACTCATCTTTCATGCTTAAATCTAAGAGAACTCATCTAAAAACATTTAATGCAGTTTTGACATTAGAAAATAGAGTTTTTACCTTCAACTCTGCTATCTTACGCGACGCCAAGTAGTCCGCACAATAACCGAACTGATTTAGAAGATAGATAGATGATTTTCTTGAAGATACGTATAAGAAAAGTGTGTTTGGATGCCAAGAAAAATGAAGAATGCAGAAAATTTCAAGAGAAAAATAACTACCAGATGCAACTAACTTTTGAAATGCAAAGAATGAGAAAAAATTGTAGTGAACATAAGGAAGAAATATGAGCAGTGAAGGGTTTTTATAGCCAAACTCATACCTAGAACTGAATTATTTACTCTATAAGCCCTTCCTATTTTTACCCTTGTTTCAGCAACTCCCCCATTATATATTAGTCCTAATTTACATATTTAAGTTCTCTACTTTAGCTTCTATTCCTTTTTAGTCCTAATTACTAACGTGTTTTCTATTTACTCTATTTTTAAATCTATAATTTAATGTCAATACTACCGACCCTATTTCCAGGATGTGACAAGAGTAGCTCAAGGAATATGTGGCAGAGACTCCCAATTCCAATTCAGATGTGATAAAAGAGGCCATCAATGTCACTATGGATGATCAGATAGAGTAGAATGATGCTCTTTGTAACACCCCTTACATAACCCGATCACTGGGTTTGAGCTATAGAATGCTACACATGTTGTCGGAGCAACCATGATTGAATATATGCTTAAATTATGTCATTTTACACTTAAATACAAGCAAATGATGTATATGATATGATATACAATCAATTTTGGGTCTTACACGATCTTATAAAAACTCTTATAACAACCCAATTTCGGTGAAATCGGAACAGTGGTCTCCGGACCACAAATCCTAGCCAAAAAAATAAAATTTATTTTTATTGTATTATATGATCCATATTATACTAGAAATGTCGTGTGAAAATTTTGAAAAGAAAATTTTACTGATTATGTGCTTTATTACGAGAAGGACCAAATCGCATAAAATGTAAAAGTTGGATTCTAGTAGCTAGAAGGATCAAATAGCTATGGAATTTAAAACTTAAGGTCCTTATATGTTAAATAGACCATTAATAAAAAATTATGTAGATATTGTTGGATGATTCATCCATAGAAAATGAGAAAAAGGCTAGGGACTAAATTGGAAGGTGAAAATATTAATTAATTAAAAAGATAAAAAAATAAAAAAATATTTTCTCATCTTCTTCCCCAAAATAAACATGGAAACCCTAGGAGAGAGAGAATATACTTTCATGGCCAAATTGGGTAAGTTTCCTTGTCCCGTTTTTAGTAATTATGATATTTTTGGAATCAAGATAACTTAATCTCTCTACTTGGGGGATTAATTTGAAAAGTTATCAAAGTATGAAAATGGGTCATGGATGTATATGCTGAAAATTAGAAATTTATGGTAGAAAATGAAAGATTATTGATAGATAAACAACTTTTACAAAGTGATTTTTTTGAAAACATGATTTAGGGACTAAAATGAAAAGTTGTAAAATTTGATGAAAAATTCTGAAATTTTATGAATACATGTGCTGTAAAATTTTTAATGGGGATTTGGTTAGGCTTGGAATAGGGAGTAATTTGCACAAGTTTCATTTTTCGAGCCTAGGGACGAAAATGGAATTTATGGAAAAGGTAGGGGAAAAATAGTAATTTTGCCTAGGATGAAAATTTAGTCCACATGAATGTAAAAAATGATAAATTGTTGTTAAATTTAATCGTATAGATACAGATAGACCAAATCCGAAGTTAAAATGATGAATGAGGAAAATGTCGAATTAGTAGATTTTACATACACGAACCTTTGTCGAGGTAAGTTCGTGTAACTAAATTGTATATGTTTTTATGCTTTATTTAAATGTTGTATTTGTGAATTTTATCAATGTCACAAATATGTGAAATGATCACCTACTCATTATAGCCCGATAAATGAATGTAACAGTCCGATTTTGACCCTAATCGGAACAGTGGTTTCGGGACCACGAATCTGAGTTAGAAAAATATTTTTTATATTAATCTTGATGGCTATGTTATGTGGTTAGGCATGTGTTAAAATATTAATTCTTAAATAGTGTGTTTGGGTGATCAATTTAAGTGAAAGGATTGATTCGTCAAAGTAGTAAAAGTAGCCTTTATAAATTGGAAGGTCTAATTGAATTGTTCTTGCATGTGAGGATTTGCGTGTCAAATAGTCCAATTCTTATAGTGGTGGATGGCATGATGATGGATTCTTATATTAAATTCATTTATTTTAGTTAGTGGATTATATTTGTATTATAATTTGATTAAAATAAAAGAAACATGCATTATTTTCATTTTTATCTTCTCTCTCCTTATTTTCATCTTCTTCACCGATTTTCTTCCAAAGAAAAGAAGAAAGCTTGAACCTCCATATTCGGCCATTTCATGTTGTAATAAGGTAGGTAATTGAGTTTTGTTTTAGTGAATTTTTACATATTTGAGTTGATTTCCTTAAGTACTATCAAAACCATGTTAAAATTTTGGGAGTTGGGCATGTTTAGATTCGGCAATGAATGAGCATTTTTGGGTTGTTGTGTTTGATGGGAAAATGTTTAGTATATTTTTAAAAATAATATGATTTGAGTAGGAAAATTGGATAAAGTGAAGAATAGTGGATTAAATGGTATGAATATTAGGGAATTTATTTTAGATTTGAGCATAGAGGTGCTCTTTATATTAGGCCAAAATTTAGAGTGAGTATATATGATGTTTATTTAGCTTATTTGTTGGTCATATAGTGAAAATATATGTATATATTGAGTTAGTATATTCGGCCATAAGGGATGAAGAAATAATTATGTGCATTCGGCCTTTATGATACTAATTATGTTAAAGTATAGGATAAATGATTCATAGGGACTTGAATGAAGAGGGTAAATATTCGACCCTTAAAAAGGGATAATTAAATCCTTGATATTTTGTATTTTGAGTTTTAGGGTATGAGAACAAATATTTTTATAGGTTGACCGAATGTTAAGTTGAATAATATATACATGTATAAGTGTGGATGCATTGAGTACTTTGGAATGTGTAGATATATATATATATATATATATATGAATTAGAAAGGAGCTAGATATGAATATGAAATGAAATGGATATTTATACTGAATGTAGGGTGAAAAATACATATTTGTAGATATGTATTTGGGTTGTGCCGAATGTGAATGTATGGCATATGGAAATTGGATTGTAATGTGCCTAAAGTTCAATCGGCTTTATGCTCATTAAGGTATAAATGGCATGTTTCGAATGAGTATAAATTATGTATTAAATTGTTAATGTATGAATATCAGGGACGAATTTATAAATTGCCCATTTGTTTGTCCGTGGATTAAATTGAATAGGAAAGTAATTGAATGGGTTTAAATTGTAACTTTCTAGATCAAGAACAAAGAAAATCGATTTTGGATCGGGGAAAAACGCAAATTCACGGATAACCGGTCTTCGTTGTCCGACAAAATCTGAGGTAAGTCTTTAAGCAAATTAATTCCATAATAATTGATTATAATTTATCGTATATGTTGAATTATGAACTTGTGGGGTTAAACATGTTAAAACCGAATGTGAGGAAGTAATTTAGCATTTTACGTAATCGAGCTCATAGAGGTAATCCGTGAAAGTGATATTGAATTATATGAAATATATGTGATATTGATAGTATGTGATGTGAATGGGATGACTCAATAATATGAATGTTCGGGCTTCGAGCCTAGCAGGCCTTGTGCCGTGAAAGTTTATCAGGCTTATTGCCTAGCAGGCCTCGTGCCGGTGATTTATATCGGGCTTCGAGCCTAGCAGGCCTTGTGCCGGTGAAAGTTTATCAGGCTTATTGCCTAGCAGGCCTCGTGCCGGTGATTTATATCGGGCTTCGAGCCTAACAGGCCTTGTGCCGGTGATCTTTATCGGGCTTCGAGCCTAGCAGGCCTCGTGCCGGTGAATTATATCGGGCTTATTGCCTAGCAGGCTAAATGCCGTGTTTGAACTACGGACCTTGAGTCTAGCAAGTCTAGTGTCAGTATGTGAGATTCGGGCAAATGCCTAGCAGGTTTTATATCAGTGAGTTGAAATCCCAAGCTTAGATTATGTACTAGTAAAGTCATGAAATGAATTAAGTGAGCCTAAGCATTTGAAGATGAAATGGGTTAAATTCGGCTACAAGGTATGTGTTATTCATATTCATGTATTATACATATATACATGTGATGTTAATAAGTAAATGAATTGATGAATGAAATGTGGTATACAATTGGTAGATGCAAATTGTTATAAACTAAGTCATGAGAGAATTGGTTATATGAAAGCATAATGTGGTTAAAGGTATTCGTATAAGTATATTGTTATTTTGAAGGATACAAACTGATCCTGGATATTGGGCCTTATGCTTATGATTACGTGACATATTGGGATTACTTTGATGCCATGTATACAAATGTATGAAATGTCAAATGGATATACATACAAATATATGTGAATATATATATATTCCTTTTATGTGAAGTTACTAAGTGTAAAGTATATACTTTTATATATACATTAATATGTGATCCTAGGGAATTATGTGTATCGAAAATATGAGTAGTTGGAAAAGAGTACTTAATCTATAATATGTGAACTATCTAATGAGAGTTTAAATTACATATATTTATGTAATTGAAAAGGTAATTCGGATGTACATCGCCTTTACTTACTCAAATATTTATGTGAATTTATTGAGTTTCAGTATGGGTATTACGATTATATTATAAAGAAAGGATGTTTTATATTTTGAATTTGATGCTGAATTGATAAGTTGTATATTAATGGTAAGGAAATGATAAGTGTTATGTTAAGTGAGGTAAAAGTATTCAGTTTTGAAGGATTTTCGAGTCAAGCTATTTTATTCCATATTATTTCTTGAGTATTTTAAAATGCTTGAATGTCCAATTGGTATATTATGATTGCTTAAGACTTACTAAGCTAAGTTAGCTTACTCTGTATGTTTTCACTTTGTTTTATAGATTGTGATCAAGCTATAGGCTCGAGGATTCATCGTTGAAGTCATCCACACTATCAACTTATTTTGGTACTCTTAGAAGTTGAATTTTAAACACAAGGCATGTATAGGCTAGCTTGTTATTTTGAAGGATACTATGTTAATGTTTATAGCCATGCGAAAATGGCTTGTTGTTTATTAATTAACCTAAGGTTATGCAAATCTTGAATATGATAAAAGTGCAAGTTTGCTTGATAAATAATTATGGATGTGTTTTTTTTTTAAATCATGCTAAGCAAAACGTTGGAATATGTATGTTTGATATGTGATCACCTATATGAGTTTTTGATAGACCTTTTGAGTGTGAATAGGTGTGGTAGTTTAATAAGTTTGGATTAAGACTCGGTGTATATTATTTTGGATGTGTAATTTGGAAGCATGAGTTAGCCTTGTAAACTTTGTATTCGGTAATAGGGGATACTAATGAACATGTACTTGAATGGAAAATCCGGTTATGAAAGTCATAGGTGTATGAGTATCAAATGCGTTTTATGTGAATTAGTAATGAGATAGCCAAATGAGGGAAATATGGTCTTGATGGCATTCGGCCATATGCTTGAATATTGTATAATTTCAAATTGGTAATATGTGTATGTATGTGATGATAGATAGATTGATTTTTGTGTCTATTATGCCATGCATTACATTTACTAAATTATGATTTTAGAAGTTGATCTTATTATGTATATCTAGACAAAAGAGATTGCATATGGAAAAATTAGTATATGCTTGAATGGTATACAAATTAGGTACGGTTCTAACTATAAAGTTTTAATGTGCATTGGTTCAAAACAAGATTGTACATGAGGAATGGTTGCATGAAATGATTGCGTAGGTGATGGTGCTAAGTAGGTGTTTGTATTTGTTTTGTGGTTGATTTTATAAAAGAAATGTATATTGATTGATCATTCTGTATTCGTTGATGATTATACCGAATATACTTAGAATTTTAATCATGCATATATGTGGTAAGTTAATAAAGAGAGACATGTTAGGCAAATTTTAAATTTCATGAAATTGATATGAATATGAATTTGAGTTATATGCTTGAGAAGTATGTATCTAAACATGTATCAAATTCGGTTGTTTTAGAATAGGATGAAGTATATTGAATGAAAAGGGTGTTACAGTACGAAAGTTATATTTTATTTGAAAATGCCTCGTAACCCTAATCCGGCGACGGATATGGGTTAGGGGTGTTACAATGAAAATGCCCGATAAAATGATAAATGAATAAAATGTTACTTGTATGGTTGACATGAATGTGGAATGTGTTTTACTAGAATTACATAACTGTTACGGAGGTATGAAATAATAAAATACCCGATAATGCTTGAAAAGTGTTTATATCCCGGTTGAATAAATGGAAAATCAATGGATATGTGATTTCCTGAAACGAAAGAGGTCCTGTATTTGTTGCGGATAGGATTTAGCTAGGATAAGTAATCCTTCGACCTCAATTCTGATAGGATTTAGCCTAGACGGGTAATCCTGATATAAGTCCTCTCGAGCATATATTATGGATTGGATTTAGCTCAGACGGGTAATCCTGATCAAGCTCTTTAGAGCATATGTCATAAAAAGGATTTAGCCTGGACTGGTAATCCTGTAGTATATATATATATGTGGCTCGAGAGTGTACTCTCTGAAATAGTACCTCATAGGTACCATTGAATATGAATTGATGGATCATGATTCGTACGCCTCGAGTGTACTACTTATGTATCTATCGATAATTCAAATAAATTCAACGGGCAAGGTTCTGACAGGGGCAAATATAAATTTAAGACAAATTGACATGGAATGGTGTATATGATATGGAAATATGACATGAAAGAATATTACATGAAATGCAAGAACAAGATGATACGTGACAAGTGATATATGAAATAAGAGATGATGATATTTGTACATGGAAACTATTTGATGAGAATGTTCATTCTTGATTATAGACTTGTACACCTAGAGTGTACTACTCATGACTTTGATATTCTGAGTAATATGTGTAAAGTTATGATGCGAAATGATCTGAACTCGAAATGAACTATTATGAAATTATACTCGAAATAATGAGATGAATTATGTATGTTGAATGAATACATGATGTGAAAAGCATATGTGCTTGGAAACTTGATTATTGTTGAGCCCAAACATGTCTTGATATTACTATGGAATATATGACTAACAAGGGCAATGAGGATGTCTATAGGGCTTGAGATCAAAGTGGTTGATTATACCTTACTTAGTTACCTCAAATAGGATGAATAGTAAGTTAAGTACTCGTGTTGTACTAACTTACTAAGCATTTTATGCTTACTCTGTTTTATTTTCCCCTGTTTTAGAGTAATCGAAAGCTCGTTGGATTGGAAGCTTGGCGGAGATCGCTCACACTATCCATCGGCCTATGTCGATATAGTATGGTAATTCAATTGCGGTTGTAATGGCATGTATAGGATATGTTGGCCATATTGGCATGTAAACATAAACGATGCTTGTAATCTAGCCATTGAAATGGCTAGTAATGATTTTTTTTGATATACTTGTAATGTCATATTATATTAGCTACATATAGGTTAAGTAGTTGATCAAATTATGTCTAACATGAGGTGTAACATCCTAAAATTTAGGGGTCTGTGATATCTATGTAAATGCATGTTATGGTTACTCTGCTAGTTGTTTGGGTGTGTTTGGGGGTCCTGGGGAGGCTCGGGTTCGAGCCCAGGCCTTGGTGAAATTTTGGTCTTTGGGCACTTTAGTGGGGAGAGCATTTTTGGTCTTTTGGTGTAAAGGTGAAAACCAAAAGTTGTTTTAGCTTTTGAAAGTGCCGAATTCTTTTTGGTGTTTTTGTGAGTGTTACTTCTTCATCATTGTGGGTTTTCTTTGTTTCTCTGACTTCTACCAATTTCTGTGCTTTCATCACTTTTATTTCCCCTACACTTCTCTTCTAGTTGAAACGATCACTCTCTTCTTTCCCTAAGCCATATCAACGCACCCTTCTTCTTTACCTTTATCATCTTTATCGATTTCTTCCTCTTCCAAAAGCCGAATTCCACAATTTTTCCCACGTTCATCGTCTATTCGTGGTGTTACTTTTTGTGACCGAAAACCTCCCCTCTTCATTCGGCTTAACCTTAGTTAGAGGCCGAATTTATTGATTCTTTTCTTTCTCAAATCGTTTGGGTTCCATTTAGTAAGGGCCAAAATTCTTTGGGGGATCAATTGCCGAACCCTTCCTCAACTGATACTGTTGATCTTAGTGATTTTTCTCTTCTTGGTATTTAGTTAACTAGGTTGGTGAAGGCCGTACTTACTTCTTTTGATCTTATGTGCATTTTAATCTCTTTTTTTCTCTCTAGTTAATAGTCATCTCTGAGAGCAGCGCGTGGCTAAACTCCTCTTGTTCAAAGGATTTGCTGTTGCCGAATTTAAGGGTAAGTAGTGCTTGTTAATGTTCAAATTCTCCCTGATGCAGAATATTGGCAGATTCTAACACCCCTTATGCATCAATCAATTTAGGGTTTGTTCGCTTTAGCCAAGGACAAAGCAAAGCCGGATATTTGATACTCGGTTGGAGGGAAGCACGTTTCCCGTAAGTGACCGAAGTGGTGTAGTAATTCGGGTTACGAAATCTTTTAAGAAGTTAAGGCTAACTTGCGATCATTGTTATTCTAGGGGAAAGCGAGGAGTAGTAGTTTCGGTAGTGTAAAACAGGTGTGTAATCTTACACCTCGTTGAATGATTGCATACAATGTTCTGTGAAACGGCTAAAAGCCGAAAAGTCGAAAAACTGGCAAAGGCGACTAACCGAGCGTGCGAGCACTCGTAGTGGCAAACTGAGACAAAAATGTTGGGGGTAAGTCGCTGAGAGTGTCACGAGCACTCTCACGAAATCGAGGCTGTAACGGGCCTGATCGACCCGAAATGGGCCAAATGGGCCCAATGGGCTATCCGACCCATTTGGGCAAAACTGTTAGAAAACTATCAGATGATAGGTTCGAATGCAAATTCTGCAAATCTGAAACCAAAACCATGCGAAATGGGCCACATGAGCGTGTGGGCCCATTTGGGTCGAAAATAAGTTTTAGGCCCAATAGTTTCGTAGAGACCCAAAAAGGGTTCCGTGTCACTCGAGGAGACAGTAGGCCTTCGGAAAGGCCGTTAAAGGGAAATTACTGAAATACCCTGGAGGGTAAATTACTAAAATACCCTCGGTGGGTAAATTACTGTTATTCCTTTAAGGGCTGATTAGTATGATTGCATGTATTCTGTTTAGCTGGTAATGATAGTAATTTATGTCGTACATCATTTTTGATATATGCTTTGCATACATGACATTTTGCATGGGATTGGGATATTGATGATCGGAGGAAGTGTAATCTGGTGGCTCTGCCACATAATCTGGTGGCTCTGCCACAATCTGTATAGTGGCTACGCCACGTATATTCTGTTATTCTGGTGGCTTGGCCACAAATTTTGTAATTAGCAGCTTGTCTGCCTTATTGGTGTGTAGCGGATGGGTGGGTCGATTTAGAAATCCCCACAGGTGTGTTGGGCTGGCATGGGTGGTGTGTAGCAGATGGATTAGGTTGGGCTATATACTCTGGTTGCATTATCATGTTTATGGGGCTAAGGCCCATTATTACCGAATAGGGCTTCGGCCCAATCTATTTCAGTATGGGCTCGGGCCCAGTTAATGACCGATTAGGAGATTACACACTGAGTTCTCGTAACTCACCCCTCTGCTTTAACCTTGCAGGTGTTCCCCAATTAGAGGGTTTAGAGCAACGGAGGACTTTGTGGTGGCCATACTTCGGAGTACTTCTCACGCACTTTAGTAAATTTCAAGTTTTTGTTTTATTTTAAGGTTATTTAAATTTGGGTTTAATATTTCATAATAAGGTCATTGGACTTAAGTTTTCTTTTAAACTTTCATTTCGGTTATTTTCAAACTATAAATGGTTAAACTCGAGGTTTTACCTAAAACTATAATTTTGGTTTTCAAATCATCACATTTTCGCAAATCACTAAATCCTATTTCGATTGAAAGCAAAGTTTTCAACAATAATAATAACAATAACGCGTTTTATAAGAAAACCATAAAGACAAATCGTGTTTTCGTAAGCAACAAACTCGAAGATTTCAAAAAGAAAATGAACTTTTTAACGAACGCACAAGTTTTTATACAACCCTTCTATGTGACATGCCAGATCCGGTCATAACGTCTAGGCGGGTTTGGGGTGTTACATGAGGACGTAACCAAGGTAAGATTGTAAACATGTATGCATGAAATGATATGCCAGGATGATGGATGGAATATGCTTGATTAGAATGCTTGAAATGGTTAGTAATTGTATATGATGATATATCATGTTAAATGATATAATTAACTTAAATAAAATGCTTGGATTTGTTGGGTTATGAATGCAAGATGTGGTGGAAGATTATGGCAAAGATTGGGGTGAGAAATGAAACTAGGAAGGACTTTATTTTGTCCACATGGGCAGACAATGAGCGTGTGTCTAGACCGTGTGTGACACACGGCCTGGTACCACTGGCATTTGGTTAGGCCGTGTGTCCCCTGCACCTTAATTTTGAGAAATAGAATGCTCAGAATTAGCACACGAGTAGAGACACGGACGTGTGTCTCAGCCGTGTATGCCACATGGCCTAGAACACGGGTGTGTGTCTTGGCCGTGTGAAACCTGCACCTAATTTGAATTGAATTAATTAACCATACGGCCTAGCACAAGGCATGTGGCATGGCCGTGTGGCGCAAGTCAGAGAGCTACCTAGTTTTGAACACGACCTGCAGCACAGGCGTGTCCCAAGGTCACATGGACATTTCCCTTGGACCACACGGGCGTGTGAGCCCTACACCTTGGAAAATTTTAGAATTTCGCAAAAAAATTCCCTGAGTTCTTGATTTAATCCTGACTTGATTCTAATTCTCGTATTGGGCCTCGAAGGTGGTCCATTTAAGGGACATTATAAATGACCTCGGTGAATAAATAGTAACTTGCCTAAATTAATCGATAAATGTTTTGAATGTTTCAGTAATGCTCCGAAACCTTATTTCGACGACAGATACGGGTTAGGGGTGTTACAACTCTTATGCTAACTTGAACTATGACCAAATTGTGAAGTTTTAAAATTTTTCGGGTTGACATAATGACTTCTTTTCCTTTTTTTCGCGGCGTTACCAACTCAAAGAATCACGTTGAGACGACATGCACATCCATGTCATGAAGCCACTATCAGTTGGACGGTGTTGTGACATAAGGGACTCGTGGTCGTGACATTGCCTCTATTTTTGAAAAAATACATATTTGGTACCTAATTTAATTAACTTCAAATAATTTCCCAAGTGTTTCATTTAACCTTATACAAAAATGTAACCGTTAAACCCTAGCCAATGAAAACCAATTCAAGTATTCAATCATTTGAACCAACCATTCTATAACATACCATTCAACATCTAAACATATTCAACTCCATTTTCCTATCCATGCCAAATTCTTTCAATTTCAATATCAAAACATATCCATTACGCTAATTAGAAACTAAACAAAACAATGAGATTAATATAATTCAAACTAAGCATACTCTAAGCCAACTAGCATGTTTAACATTTAACTTACCCTTTCCAAATCATAAACTCAATTTAACCAATTCATATAGACTAGATGATAGCCTAAACATACCAAACCATTCAAGAGCAACATGAACAATCACATAACATCATGCTTAATCAAAATATGCACTACAAAGTTTTATACCAAATGGTATATCCATAACCAAACATCACCCACAAATTGCATAAGACTATCGTCTCCAAAAAATGACCATTTGCACACTACAAGCCCTTATGTACATGCCTTATAGGCTAGACACCAAATTGAACATATAACTACTGTCTTAGAATAGTGTGTGCTCTTCCACTGATTTGGCTTGGCAAGTTCCATAATATGACAATCTACAAGGAAGGAAATCAACTAGAAATGCTTAGTAAGTTCAAATGGAAACACTAAACATACCTTGATTATTTAAAGCATAATTAAACTATTCATGGTGGCATTTAACATGGCTATCCTTGGCACATAATGGCATAGCTATTGACATGTCAACATTTTCCAAACAAATGTGTTACTCATCTTCTCATATCATGAATAAGATCACTACTTAAATGCAATTTCATACCTATTACATATCAAATATCAATGCATACTATCTCATTTCCAATTCACATTTGAAATTTTAATTTCCATACAATTGATTATCGTAAAAAAATTACAGTAAAATGGACTCGGATACACGAGAATAAGTTGCTCACACAAGTTGGCAATATTTCAGGGTTGCTCACACAAGCTGACATTATAACAGAGTTGCTTACACAAGCTAACATTATATCGAGATTATCCGTCCAGACTAAACCTACGATATATATATAACTCGAGAATCTACAACAAATACTAGACCTTGTTATAACATGTAAAACCCCGATCAAGCACACGTATAACTCTAATGACATGCTATACACATCCTAACCTTTTACTAAGTTCACACGGGCATATATATATATATATATATATATCATTATCGATCTCTGTAAATATTCAAAACTCAATCATATCATGTAGAATATCACATTTTCATTCACTTACCTTATAATCAAACAACTTTTACATTTATACCATGTACCAATACATAATAACCAATAATTATATAACATTACAATTCAGTCAATTACATGTTAATATCATTAGTTCTCAAGTTATGTCTAGTTATGTATAATCAACACAAATTACACCTGATATAAAATGAAATAGTAAGTTTCATATGAACTTACCTATTGGAAACACCAAAACAAGTTGACTTTTTAGGGGCTAATCGACAATTTTAGCTTTTCCCCAATAACTCCACTTTGATCTGATTCTTGATCCATACAATTATTTAATGTCACCAATCAATATCAAACACTTCCATACTATACCATGATATGCATGATTTCATGAAATTCTATTTTTCAATTCCCCTTATATTTATATTTTATTTTATTTAGTCCCTAAACTCGGGATAAACTAAACTTTCAATTCCTAGATTCGATTAAAATTTGATTTCATATATCCACATTAAGGACCATATTTTATCTATTACTATAATAATTTCATACCAAGTTTTATATTTATTCAATTTGGTCACTAATGTGACAAAGTTAACAATAAGCTAAATTAACTTGACAATCTTTAAAGAACTCAAATAGGAATCTTCAATCTTGACGAAAATATGCTTTAGAGTCGGCTTCAATGGTGTTTTTCGAGTTGTTTTATTGACTATTCTATGACGGCTCATTCCTATCTTCTTATTTTTGTCATATATAGGTCTTAGAATGCCCGAAAAACTTAAAAATCGTGTTTTTCCGTTGTTTGGGGTCCAAATTCGCAAAATTGATAGACTTGCCACATGACCATGTGGCAGCCCATGTGGCCTAGCCGTGTGACCCCTATACCTTGCTTTGATTTTCTAATTTTCGCTCGTTTTTTGGCTCCTTTTGCTCCCAAATGCTCTCATAAGTAAAAAAAAGCATGAATTTAAAGTATTAGGAGCATAAAATTCACCATTAATATCGAATAATCACCAAAAAATGCATTAAGAATGAGGCTAAAAACATGCTACTTTTAGCACCTATCAATTTAATAATATTATATATTTTTCATTTATTAAAATTTTATATAGGTAATTTAATATATTTTTAATGTTTACATTATAGTGTTATATATTACTGTAATTTAAAATTTATTTGTTATAAGTTACGTAATATATAAAAATAATATAACATAATTAATATATTACAAACTTTAAAAACGAACCAAAGTCAGTCAAGTCTTAGATGTTCAAGCTCAAACCCAATCCATATTTTAAATTGTTTGTTTTCCTAAAACCTTTTTTTCGAACCTAATACTTTTACCAATCCCTTTCAAATTTCAAGTGGACCTTTGAGCTTGGCTAGGTAGCCCAACCCTTGAATAGCTCTACATGGTATGAGCTCACAATGTCTTGGGCTCATAGGGTTATGGGCTTGCAAGTGTCCTTAGCTCATAAGATGATTCGTCTTAGTTTAAGGCATTGACCCATTAGGTTAGTAGGATGTGAGGTAGGCTTGCAAGAAATAGGTATAACATATTTACTTTTTTTATAGATTTTATATAAAAATATAAAAGAAAAAAACACTTTTATTATAATGGATTTTAATCATGCCCTAATTAATTTGGTGTTCAATTAACTTGTGACCGTAATTAAATTACGGAGTTAAAATATAGTAGAAATAATATAATAAATCAAACTTAAATGAATTTATATTAGAAGGAAATTTACTTTAGTTTACATCAATATAAATACATCACAACTTTGGAATATTTATTTATCTATCTGTGAGGAGAGCAGGGGAACCTCAACTATAAGGGTCTAGTAGTAGTATTAAATAACTTAATCTGCAACAATTTTCATAAGGAATTTAATTAACTATATCTGCCAATTCTTCTTAATAATTTAGGAGAAAACCAAAATGAATGAAATGGGACGTGATGACAAGAGTCATAGTTGGTTTATGACGGTTGAGCCAAGGAATATTGAAAAAGGCTAAAGTTGATGAAATCGGGAAACTTACTAAAATATTCCAAAATTAAAAAAAAATTACGAAAATGGGTTGAAAATTTAATTATTTACGAAAAAGGGCCATTTCCCCCCAAAACGCGTCCACGTCAGTGCGTTTTGGGGGGATGCAGCAGGAAAGCGCTCCCTTGATGGAGCACTTTGTGCCACATCAGCAAAAAATGCGCCATCAAGGGCGCGCTTTGCTAATGTGGCACAAAGCACTCTCTTATTCATTTTTTTCACAACAAAGTCCTTATTCATTTTTCTCTCAATTTTCTCTCAAATTCTTCTCAAATTTCTCTTAAATTCCTTGAAACTTCCTCTCAAATTTCACAATAGTCCTTTAATATTTACAAAAAGCCCTTTTTTAATTTTTTTGAAATATTATTTTTTGATAAATTTTAAAATATTCGATCGTATTAGCAATGGCCGGGGAATTAATTCGTCTCGACAATAAACACATTTCTGTCGATCAAATGACAATGGTAAGTTTTAATTTTAATTTTAATTTTTCAATACTATTTAATATTTTTTAAGTTTATGCAATTTTAATTAAATTTTATTTTATAATTTTTTAAACAGTCTATAGATCGGGTGTTGCAATGCTATATTCGCAATATGCCTGGTCCGCCATCGCTGTTGATCGAGAATTACCTGCGGGAAGCGGGTTTTTGGCACGTGGCCATGATAGGCTAGGGGTGCAAGTTGGACCCTAAGTTAATCAGTGCATTGATAGAGAGGTGGAGACCCGAGACCCACACTTTCCATCTTCCATGCGGAGAGTGTTCTATCACTCTGGAAGACATGCATTTGCAATTGGGATTACCGGTGGATGGGTACGTAGTTATCGGGTTCTCAACTTCTGGTGATTGGGCAGCTATATGCTACGAGCTTTTGGGTGCTATTCGGATAACATTTATGGAGGTCGGATCGAGATAGGCTGGTTACGAGACACATTCCCAGAGTCAAATAATGATTCGACCGAAATAGAAAGAATACGGTATATTCGGGCATACATTCTTGAGATAATTGAGGCTCTTTGATGCCGGACTTATCACGAAACCTCGTACATTTGAGGTGGTTGCTGAAACTCATTGATTTTAGAGCAGCCGGTGAATTGAGTTGGGGGTTTGCTGTGCTAGCAAAATTTAATCGGGAGATGTGCGGGACGACGCGACCGAATAAAGCAAAAATCGGAGGTTGCCTATCACTACTGCAATCATGGACACGGTTTCGATTTCCATTTTTACGTCTTTGATTCGACCACCCATATACATTCCCACTCATAACGAGGTAAATTTAATATTAGATTTTATAATTATTACGTAGATTTAAAATATAATTGTATGCTAAAAATTTATTTAATTAGGTGGAACCATTCGGTAAGTTATGTTGGAATACCTACCTCGCTTGAAGATATACGGCTTCTATTAGAGCAACGGTCGGAATCACAAGTAAGTATTAAATAAAATATATTTTCGTAATAAAATAGTCGTTTCATATTTCGTATTTAGAATTTAGTGTTTATTATTTAGTATTTAGTATTTAGTATTTAGTATATAACTAATATTTTTATCATGTTAATATAGATTGAATGGACACCATACGAGGATCTATCAATTCAGGCAGTAATTCCATAGGAGTTCTTTCAAAACCAGAACATTTGGCATGTGAAGGTATCATTGATCAACTATGCCACCGTGGAGATGCACTTGTTAGATCGGGTTTTGCATCAATTTGGATTCCGACAACCGATTCCCGTGGCACCTGAGGTGCTCGATGATGAGCACAAAGCCGACTTACGGTAGTTGCATACGGATTGGCCAAGATTTTAGTCAGCATATATCGAAATGTGGGAGAACTGGTATGATTATATACCTACTCGGGAACCGATCATCGTTCTTGAGTTAGCGTGCATGTCGAATTGTAACACCCCAAACCCGGCCCATGTGGTATGACCGGATCTGGCATGTCACATGAATAAAACTTATAAAGAACTTTTGATTCTTACTAAAGTTGACGTTATTTGGTTATAGTTAAGAAAACAAGTTTGGTTTATAGATATTTGATAAAATACTACAAATTTCAAGAGGTTGATTGGTAAATCAAAATTTGAACTAGTGCAAATTAAAACCGTGACTTTGGAAAATATTGTTGATAATTCAAGGAAAGTCCAAGTTAAATTATTTATACATAGTTATTATGAAATCCATTTGTTGATAAATTTTAAGAAAAACCATTGTTTATGATTTCAGAAAAATCCCCATTTAAAACAATTCATGGAAGGTAATAAGTACGTCAAACATAAAACAAAATAAAAATCCCAGAGGCCTTATTACAACTTTAAACCCAAAATAGTAAAAATAATGAAATAAAGCGGAAAAGAAATTTACTAAAGTTCGAAAATATTATTCCAAAAGTATGGCCTCCACCGAGTCATCCATGGCCCCAAGTCCTCGTCACTGAGCATTACCTGCAAAGATTAAAAAAAAAGAAAGGGGGTGAGTTACAAGAACTCAATGCATAATCCCCTTACCGTCATCCACTGGACCTGAACCCGTATAGCAACATCTTGGGCCTAAGCCCATTTACATAACAGTATTTAAAAGAAATGAATGCAACCCAACCCATCCATCCATCACACCCCCGACCAGCCAAACACACCTGTAGGGATCAAGTTAACCCACCCCGCCGCTCACACCAATTTGCAGTCAAGCTGCTAAAGTATATTATTTTTGTGGCCATGCCACCGAAATCATAATTAAGCACAATAATAAGCGAATTGTGGCTATGCCACCAGACTACACTTCTCTCCATACAAATTTTCCCAACCCATGCAATATGTAAAGATGCAACATAATAAAAATAGATCCACATATATAACAATCATTAATCTAATGAAATATTTCAATGAATCGACCCATTAAAGCACTTTGGTAATTCGGCCCACTAAGGCATTCTAACAAATCAGCCCGTTAGGGCATTTTGGTAAATCGACTCATAGCCTCATAAACGCCCATTAGAGCTTCTTAATAATTCAGCCCATTAGGGCATTTTTGTAATTTTACAAATTAATACCGATTTTGACAGATCTTAAAATTAACGTTGATTAAGCAAGTTACTCGATTCATGCCTTATTACGATTATTAGATTCGTAAGCAACAACGATCTATTTTCCAACATGATAGTGAATCACAAATCTACGGGATTTCGGTGTGAGATTACACACCTGAGTACGGTAAGAATGAAAGCATCTTAATCGTCGGCACCTGTGACAGCCCGATTTAGGGGCTAGTTGGAACAGTGATCTCGAAATCACTAATTTAAGGTTAGAGAAAATTATTTTCATGTTATTCTATGTGTTATAACATGTTTATAAGGATGTATGAAAATTTTGGTGCCTTAATTTTAGCAATTTCTAGCTAAATTGTGAAAAATAACTAAATCGCATAAAGTGCGAAAGTTCTATTTTAATTGCTAAAGGTGCCTAACAGCTACGGTTTATAAATTGGAGGTCCCAACTGTGCAATTTGACCTTGTTTTAAGTGGGTTGGCAGGCCATGTGGCATAGGGGACAAGGGTTTTTAATTTTGGTCAAAGTTGGTGGGATAAGATAGATGTTTTATAATAAAATAAAGAAAAGAAAATATCACCTTTCTCTCCATCTTCTCTCCACCAAAAATGAGCAGCAAAACGGGGGTTTTTGAAGCTCAAAATTTCAACAAACTTTCCTCCTCTCAAGTAAGTGATTTTGATGACTTTTCTTGATAAAAATTATACTTTTGGAGTCCCCAAAGCTTAAGCTAGCTAATGAGGGGACTAATTTGTAACATGGTTGAGAGTCTAAGGACTTTCCATGAGAAAGTTTATGCTGGTTGCTGAATTTTTATGGAAGAAAATGAATGATAGGATGATGAGAAACAATTTTTGTGAAAGGTGTTGTCATGAAAACACCTAATTGGGATTAAAATGCAAAAGTTGTAATTTGTTCATTAAGGCATGGAATAGTTGGAATTGTGGGTAGTTGTAAGAGGATTAAATGATCAGCTAGGCTTGTTTAATAAGAAAATGTGATGAAAATTTATTTACGAGCCTAGGGGCAAAATTGTAATTTTGCCAAAGTATAGGGGCAAAATGGTCATTTTTGCCTAAGTGGATATTAAGTTGTAATATGATCATTAATTGACTAAACGAGTAAATTTTATTGTTCTAGATTGAAGAAAATGAGATTCGGACCTAGAACGGAAGAAAAGAGAAATGTGGGCAAAAAGTCCTTTTTGGCCTTTTTGTCATCGAGGTAAGTTCGTATGCAAACCCTGCAAGTACATACGGGTTATTTGATATTCCAATATTATATGGAATGTATAATTATGCAATGAATGTATTAAATAAGTGTTGATGAGTTGTTAAGAGATTTGGAATCTAAGAATAGTATGAAATGCAAATATTATGAAAAGATGATAGTTAAGGTTCCGTGTAAGACCATATTAAAATATGGCCTCGGTGAGAGATTTTCAATAGGACCATGTTGGGAAAATGACATCGATAGGTTAACTCGTGTATGATGTCAATGTAATGTTATGTGTACGAGGCTTAAGGGAGTTACTTAACAATTTTAGTGACTCAATAAGTATTTGAGAATTAAGAATGAATGTATTGTACATGAGAGATGCAGGAATGCATTAGAACTGAATTGAAGTGAATTCGGTATTGGATGAACCTATAGTGGGTGATATGTAAAGGATGCACTTTAGTTGCATAAGTTATAATTATTGTTGCATTGTGTGAATGCGAACAATTATAATAGAAAGCTAAGTAAGAATGGTAGTGTGCGAAGAAGTTTTTGGGTAAACATTTGAATTAGATAAATACATGTGGATAACTATTCAAGAATTTATAATATCGGTGGGCTGTGTGCGATACCACCTGATATATTATTAATTGATGGACTGTGTGCGATACCATCAATTATATTCTATCGATGGGCTGTGTGCGTTACCACCTGATTAATTAGAAATTGATAGGCTGTGTGTGATACCATCAATTATATTACTATCGGTGAGGTCGTATGCGTTACCACCGATTAATTAGAAATTGATGGGTCGTAAAGCGATACCATCGCTTATAATTGATTGGTGAGCTAAGTGCGAAATCACCCTAAGTATAATTGATTGGTGGGCTGTGTGCGATACCACCCTATAAGAGATTCAATGGTGGGCTAAGTGCATAACCACCGGGAGATTAATAATATGAGTGGCTTATTGAAAATGCTTGATGTGTTGTTTTATATGATCTTGTGACGATCAGTGCAGGAATGTATGCTAATTAAACGAACATTTGGCTTGTGGCATGGTAAGAATATGGTAAGAGATAGAATGAGTAAGCTTTAAGGATGATTGAGTAAGTAACCATGAGTTCATGAGAAAAGCTCATCATAATAACTTGAAATCATGTATATTCAATGAATGTCAGTGTTTATCAGTTGTATGCAGATGAACTTACTAAGCATTATTGCTTACTCCTTTTCTTTTCCCATCTCTTATAGGTTATTTTGGCTAGCTCGGGTTGGAGGCCGCAGAAGATGTTTTCACACTATCGAATAAATGCTTGGTATGGTGTTCCAAGTCCTTATGAGTCATGGCATGTATAGGGATTCTTTTAGAATTGACTAAGTTTTAATTGATGTAGCCAAATTGTGTTGGCCTAAAAGAACTTAGAGTTTTGGTTGTGTATAGCCATAGATGATGGCTTAAGTTGTTGTAATTGTATTGGAAGTAGTTCTCCTAGTGTATGGGATGAAGACTTTATTTCCTTATAATTAAGTGTCTATAATTTAAGAGTTAAATTGATGCAATATGGAGTTATGTGATGATGATTGTATGTATGTATGTATGTATGTATGTATCTATGCAAATCAGAGTGGAAAAAAGGCTTGGAAGATAGCCCCTAAGTGCCTACAAGGTTGGATACACGGGCGTGTGTCAAGACCGTGCGAACCCTGCACCTTAGTGTTTTAAATTAGGATAGACCACGGGGAAAATCCACGGCCGTTTGTGTGGATCGTGGGTGAGACACGGTTAGAACATGGGCATGTGCCCAGGCCGTGTTGAATAAGTCAGTATATCAAGGTGTGGCACACGATCTAGGGCCACGGGCACGTCAAGGCCGTGTGAGATTAGTCAGTGTCGACCACGGGTGTAGTAGCCCGATGTAGGGCCTAGTTGGGATAGTGGTGCGAGGCCACGAACCCGAGGTGAAATTATGAGTTTTCCAGGTTTATGCCATGTTTGCATGCTAGTATGAAAGTTTTGTAAAGCAATTTTATTAAGTTGAGGTCAATTGGTCCAAAAAGGACTAAATTGTAAAAGTTGCAATATATGAGTTTCTAGAAGCTTTTTGCATGAAATAACTCAAGATTAATAATTGTGAGTCCTTAAGTAGCAATTTGCCCAAAATTTAATTTTTGGACAAAATTGGCCTTAAGAGACTATTATGGAAATTTTTAAAAGGAAGGGCATTTTGGTCATTTGGCCTAATTAGTGATTAAATAAGATAAAGATGATAAAAATTCACTCGTCTTCTTCATTGTGGCTGCCAAAAATTTGGAGACACCATAGCTAGGGTTCTTCATTTTTTTTCAAGCTCATAGTAAGTTCATCTTAGCCCTGTTTTTGACATTCTTCGTATTTTTAAAGTTGTTGTATTATGAATTAGCGAATTTTAGCTATAAATTGAGTTAATATGCATGTTCAAAAATCTACCCTTGAATGACATGCTTGTTAAATGATGTTTTATGGAAGTTTAAGAGAGTTTGATGTTAGATAAACATCTTTTCCTTAATGAATTTCATGAAAAAATGGTAGTAGGGACCATTTTATAACAGTTATAAAATTGGTCATACCTACTAGAAATAGTGAGAATTGATGATTGTTATAGAAGAGAAAATGGTTTACTTGAGAGTTTAAGAAATTTGCATGAAAATCATTTTACGAGAATTAGGGCAAAAGTGTAAATATTAGAAAGTATAGGGGCAAAATAGTAATTTTGCCAAAGTATGAGTTATGAGTCAATTAGTCAATATGGTTATTAAATGATCTATTTATGATTATAGATCAAGAAAAATGAAGCCCGAATCGAAATCGAGGCAAGAACAAAGTCGAGGACTAAATTGCACATCTACATACATATTTTATATTGAGGTAAGTTTGTATGATTTTTAAGCTTTATGATTATTATTATTAAATTGCTTAATATAATGTACAATAATTGTATGAAATGATCATGTTATGTTCAAGCAAGTTATCATGTAAGTCCAAGGCAAGCTTGGCATTGATCAAGTTATCATGTAAGTCTAAGGCAAGCTTGACTTTGATCAAGATATCATGTAAGTCCAAGGCAAGCTTGGCATTGATCAAGTTAGCAAGCAAGTTATCATGTAAGTCCAAGGAAAGCTTGGCATTGATCAAGTTAGCAAGCAAGTTATCATCTAAGTCCAAGGCAAGCTTGGCATTGATCAAGTTAGCAAGCAAGTTATCATGTAAGTCCAAGGACTCAAGCTTGGCATTGAGTATGTTATCAAGAGCAAGACTTCGTATAAGTCCATGTCAAGACATTGCCTTGAAACCAAGATGAGATATCCCATGTAAGACCATGTCTAGGATATGACTTTTGCATCATATTATGTGGGAAGAGATTTAGTATCCTTAGATATGCACAGAAATTCATCGGGCAAATGAGTAAGCTAAAAGAAGATAGCAAGACAGCTAAGAAAGTAAAGTTAGTATCAAGAAAAAGTTAGATGAAGTGAGTATTATTCATGTTGTGAATGAGAAAGTAGATATCATGATTATTGTTATTATAGTATACTGATCAATGTGATCAAGTGATACAGGTATCATGGTTACCTTACAAGTATGATAATAGTTAGTGTCAT
Source organism: Gossypium rotundifolium (assembly GCA_025506655.1). Classification (NCBI taxonomy): domain Eukaryota; kingdom Viridiplantae; phylum Streptophyta; class Magnoliopsida; order Malvales; family Malvaceae; genus Gossypium; species Gossypium rotundifolium. The sequence goes on along the minus strand of CP106727.1, from coordinate 72,472,002 downwards.
GAGACATGTAAGAATCTATATGAGTAAGTAAGCTCTTTAGCTGAAATTCATAATAACATTGTTTATGTGAAATGGTTTATATTAAGCAATGATGATGCTATGAGTTGTTACATTCAAACTTACTAAGCTATATGCTTACGTTATGATTCTTTCTTTCTATGCAGTCCCGCCAAGCTAACTCGTGGATCATTAAAGTCGGAGCTCGCAACACACTATCAACTCTTATTTTGGTATAGCCAAGTTACTTTACTAAGTATGGCATGTATAGGAAACATTCATTTTTTAGACATGTTTTAAGAAGTGCCTTTGTAAAGACTATCAAGTTTATTATTCTTTTGTATATGGCTAAGTGATTGGCCAAATTTGACTAAGCATGTATGTTTATTGAGATCAATGAAGCATGCAATATTATTCATAAAATTGGGTTGTTATTGCATCGTTGAATTGTGTATGGATATGATCTTCATTTCAGGGTGGCTAACGGTTTGGTAAATAGCCTGTAAGTGCCCACACGGTTGGACACACAGGCGTGTGTCAAGACCGTGTTAACCTTGCACCTTAGTATTATTAATCATAATAGGCCACAGGCAAATCCCATGGCCGTATGTGTGCACCGTTTAAGACACACGAGTTGGACATGGGCGTGTTCCTAGACCGTGTTGATTTAGTTAGTATATCAAGGATTAGCACACGATCTAAGCCCACGGGCATGTCATGGCCGTGTGAAATTAGTTAGTAACCTCTCACGGTTGGTAGACATGGGCGTGCTTAAGGGTACACGGGCGTGTTCCCAAGTTACACTGGCATGTGAACCTTTCTTCAAAAATGAGTTATTTGATTTTAATTCCGAAATTTTTCTGACATGAGTTAAAGGTCTCATAGGACCTTGTTATATGTGTTGACTAAGAAAGTGAAGTTTTTAAGTTGGAACAAAATTTTATAGCCCGTAAGTACATGTTTCAGTATGTTCAAGCATAGTAATGTCTTGTATCTAGACCCAGTATCGTTCTTGGGAGCGGGGTGTTACATTTAGTGGTATCAGAGCTACGATTTAGTCAGTTCTAAGACTAACATAGCACGAGCATGAGTCTAGCTATACATGCCATACGTAGGAATATTTTTATAATGATAGCGTGACGACTCCTGACGACTTTTATCATGTTTATACATATAGTAAATGGATCCCGAAAGAGCTGAGGTGGATGATGTAGAAAGTAACACACCAGCTCCTACAGAAGGGATGGTGTCGTATGAGAATTAGAATAGACTCACTACAGTGAGTCAAGAAGGAGGAGGAGAAGAGGCTGGAGAAGCCTTCCTCCATATGATGGATGCCTGGTACACGGAGTTCGTTTGAGCGAACCCGAATGCAAAACCCCCTCTACCCCCGCCTGTTCCACAACCTACTCCAATAGCCCCTCAAATAGTAGAAGTGGTACGAGGAGGTAAACCTCCAATTGATAGGATCAGGAAGCATGGGGCAGAAGAATTCCAAGCTAGAAAAGATGATGATCTAGAAAGAGCTGAGTTCTGGTTAGAAAATACCATCAGAGTATTTGACGAACTGTCCTGCATACCTGATGAATGCATGAAGTGTGTAGTCTCTCTCTTAAGAGATTCTGCTTACCAATGGTGGAACATCCTTGTGTCGGTGGTTCTAAGGGAAATGATCTCATGGGAATTCTTCCAAGAAGAGTTTAAGAAAAAGTATATCAGCCAGAGGTTTGTAGACCAGAAGAGGAAAGAATTTCTAAAGCTGAAGCAAGGCAAGATGTCAGTAACTGATTATGAGCGAGAGTTTATACGACCCAGCAAGTACGCTCGCAAATGTGTGTCCACTGAGGCCATTATGAGTAAAAGGTTTGAAGATGGTTTAAATAAGGACATTAAGCTGGTTGTTTCTGTCATCGAATTAAAATAATTCATTGTGCTAGTGGAAAGGGCTTGCAAAGCCGAAGAACTAGTAAAAGAGAAGAAGAAATTTGAAAGGGAGTCTTGCGATTCTAGAAAGAGACAGTGAAACAAGTCGTTCCAATCGTCATCCAAGAAGTCAAGAGACTTTCCAGCTCGATCAGCTACTTCCACTGGGTTTTCAAGGAAAGACAAGAGTAAGCAGTATTCGAGAAATAAAGCACAGACCACTTCAGTTGCAAGTGTTGGGAATTTTAGACCTGATAGACCAGAATGTCCACAATGTGGCAGACGCCATTTTGAAGAATTTCGAGCACATGAAAATGCATGTTTTAGATGTGGTTCCCAAGACTATTTCATAAAGGATTGTCCAGGGATGACTAAAGAAGAGAGAACTCAGAACCCAAGGTTCAAAGCATGGTCAGAGGGAGACCGCAGAGCAACCCGAGAAGTGGGGTGAGTGGAAGAGGTAACCCGAGAGAGCAGCGATGAGACCCGAGGGCAGAGCGCCTGCAAGGACTTATGCCATTTACACTCGTGAAGAGGCATCTTCCCATGATGTTATTACAGGTACCTTTTCTCTTTACAATACCAAAGTTATTACTTTAATAGACCCCGGATCCACACATTCTTACATTTGCATGAAATTAGTACCCGGTTTGGGTGTGCCTATAGATACCACAGAATTTGTGATTAAGGTGTCTAATTCTTTAGGCAAGAGTATGTTAGTTGACAAATTTTGTAAAGATTGTCCATTAATGATTAGAGGTCATTGCTTTAAAGCAAATCTTAAGTTGTTACCATTTGATGAATTCGACCTCATTCTTGGTATGGACTGGTTGATTACTCATAATGTAATTGTAAATTGTGGGAAGAAATACATTGAGATGAGATGTGAGAATTGGGATACTCTTCATGTAGAATCAGATGACCAAGGTAGATCGTCGGTAATAATTTCTCATATGATGGCGCAGAGATATCTAAGAAAAGGGTATGAGGCATTTTTGGCCTTTGTATTGAATGATAAAGAGACGAGTTAAAAATTGAATCGGTCTTATAGTATGTGAGTATGTGGATGTTTTTCCGAGGAATTACCAAGATTACCACCGCTTAGAGAAGTTGAGTTCACATTGAGCTAACTCTCGGATTATACCAATATCCATTACTCCTTATAAAATGGCTCCAACAGAGTTGAAAGAGCTGAAGTTACAGTTGCAAGAGTTGACAGACAAAGGCTTTGCAAGATTAAGTTGTTCACCATGGGGCACTCCAGTTTTGTTTGTGAAAAAGAAAGATGGCACCATGAAATTATTCATTGATTACCGTCAGCTTAATAAAGTGACAGTAAAGAACAAGTACCCATTACCGAAGATCAACGATTTGTTTGATCAATTGAGAGGAGCAACTGTATTCTCCAAAATAGACTTGAGATTAGGATACTACCAGTTGAGAGTGAAGGATTCAGATGTATCCAAGACTACCTTTCGAACAAGATATGGGCATTATGAATTTTTAGTCATGCCCTTTGGGTTGACCAATGCTCCTGCGGTATTCATGGACTTAATGAACCGTATTTTTAGACCATACCTTGATAAGTTTGTAGTCGTTTTTATTAACAACATACTGATTTATTCCCGAGATGAGAATGGACATGCTGATCATCTACGGATAGTTTTACAGACTCTTCGAGAAAATCAGTTGTATGCCAAATTCAGTAAAAGTGAATTTTGACTCAAGGAAGTGGGATTCCTAGGACATATTGTCTCGAGAGATGGAGTCCGAGTAGATCCAAGTAAGATCTCAGCTATAATAGACTGGAAACCACCGAAGAACATCACTGAGATTAGAAGTTTTCTAGGCCTAGTCGGCTACTATAAACGATTTGTCAAGGGGTTTTCTATGATTGCAACCTTGATGACTAAATTGTTACAGAAGAATGTGAAGTTTGAGTGGTCGGAAAGATGCCAACAAAGTTTTGAGAAGTTGAAAGCAATGCTGATAGAAGCTCCAGTCTTAGTACAACCCGAATGAGGGAAAGAATTTGTAGTCTACGGCAATGCATCCTTAAATGGATTGGGCTGGGTACTCATGCAAGAAGGAAAAGTGATTACTTATGCCTCACGATAGTTCAAACCTCATGAGAAAAATTATCCGACGCATGACCTAGAATTGGCCGCCATGTCTTCGCATTGAAGATCTGGAGACACCATTTATATGGTGAACGATGTCAGATTTTCACCGATCACAAAAGTTTGAAATATTTGATGACGCAGAAAGAGTTGAACTTAAGACAAAGAAGATGGTTAGAGTTGATAAAAGACTATGAGTTGGTCATTGATTACCATCTAGGAAAGGTGAATGTAGTCGCCGATGCTTTGAGCAGGAAGTCTCTGTTTATTTTAAGAGCATTGAATTCAAGGATATCCTTATCCGATGATGGTTCTATTTTAGCTGAGTTGAGAGATAGACCAATGTTCCTTCAAGAGATCTTGGAGGCTCAGAAAGAAGATAGTGAATTGCAAGTTAAGAGAGCTCAATACGAGTCAGATGCTGAATCTGACTTTCGGATTAATTCTGATGGATACTTAATGTTCAGAGATAGAGTTTGTGTTTCGAGAAAAGAAGAGTTTATACAGAGAATTTTGTATGAAACACATAACGGGTGTTTATCTGTACATCCGGGTAGCACCAAGATGTATAATGATCTAAGGCAACAGTATTGGTGGCCGAAAATGAAGAAAGACATTTCAAAATTTGTTACCAAGTGCATAATTTGTCAGCAAGTAAAGGCTGAACACCAAGTACCTTTAGGTTTGCTTCAGCCCATCTTGGTCCCCGAGTGGAAATGGGACCGTAGCACCATAGAATTCATAACGAGTTTACCGTTGTCTTGAGCAAGAAAGATGCTATTTGTGTAGTGGTTGATAGAATCACGAAGTTAGCCCACTTTATACCTGTACGAGTGGATTACTCCCTAGACAAGTTGGCAAACTTGTATGTTTCAGAAATAATAAGACTTCACGGAGTTTCATTATCGATCATATCGGATAGAGATCCGAGATTCATGTCCACATTTTGGAAGAAGCTATAAGAAGCTTTGGGTATAAAATTAAGTTTTAGCACAGCTTTTCACCCTCGAATCGATCGGCCACCGAAAAGGTTAATTCAAGTACTCAAGGACATGCTCAGATGTTGTGTTTTGGAATTCCAAGGCAGTTGGGAAAAGTTTCTCCCATTGGTAGAATTCACCTATAATAATAGCTTTTAGTCGAGCTTAAAGATGGCGCCTTATGAGGCCCTATATGGGCGTAAGTGCACAACTCCCTTGTTTTGGACTGAACTTAATGAGAACCAAATTCACGGGGTTAATTTGGTTAAAGAAGCTGAAGAGAAAGTGAAAGTAATTCGAGAATGTTTAAAAGCTGCCTCAGACAGACAAAAATCCTATTCGGATTTAAAGAGAAAAGAGATCGAGTACCAAGTTGGGGATAAAGTCTTTTTGAAAGTATCACTATGGAGAAAAGTTCTCAGATTTGGCCGTAAAGGCAAATTAAGTCCATGTTTTATTGGACCCAACAAGATTATTGAGAGAGTTGGACCGGTAGCTTACCATTTGGCTTTGCCCTCTGAATTAGAAAAGGTACATGATGTATTTCACGTGTCAATGTTACGACACTACAAATCAGACCCTTCACATGTAATTACCACTTCAGAAATAGAGATTCGTCCCGAGATGACTTATGGTGAAGAACCAGTCAAGATTTTCGGTCGGGAAGTCAAACAACTGAGGAATAAGAGTATTGACTTAGTAAAATTATTGTGACAAAGACATGGAATCGAAGAATCTACATGAGAACCAGAAGAGAGTATAAGAAACCAGTATCCAAACCTTTTTGCTGGTAAGGTTTTCGAAGACAAAATCCCTAAGGGGAGAATTGTAATAACCCGATTTAGGACCTAGTCGGGATAGTGGTGCGAGGCCACGAACCCGAGGTTAGGTTATGAGTTTTCCATGTTTATGCCATGTTTGCATGCTAGTATGAAAGTTTTGTAAAGCAATTTTATTAAGTTGAGGTCAATTGGTCCAAAAAGGACTAAATTGTAAAAGTTGCAATATATGAGTTTCTAGAAGCTTTTTGCATGAAATAACTCAAGATTAATAATTGTGAGTCCTTAAGTAGCAATTTGCCCAAAATTTAATTTTGGACAAAATTGGCCTTAAGAGACTATTATGGAAATTTTTAAAGGGAAGGGCATTTTGGTCATTTGGCCTAATTAGTGATTAAATAAGATAAAGATGAGAAAATTCACTCATCTTCTTCATTGTGGCTACCAAAATTTGGAGACACCATAGCTAGGGTTCTTCATTTTTTCAAGCTCATAGTAAGTTCATCTTAGCCTGCTTTTGACATTCTTCGTATTTTTAAAGTTGTTGTATTATGAATTAGCTAATTTTAGCTATAAATTGAGTTAATATGCATGTTCAAAAATCTACCCTTGAATGACATGCTTGTTAAATGATGTTTTATGGAAGTTTAAGAGAGTTTGATGTTAGATAAACATCTTTTCCTTAATGAATTTCATGAAAAAAAATGGTAGTAGTGACCATTTTGTAACAGTTATAAAATTGGTCATACCTACTAGAAATAGTGAGAATTGATGATTTTTATAGAAGAGAAAATGATTCAGTTGAGCATGAAGTTTAAGAAAATTGCATGAAAATCATTTTACGAGAATTGGAGCAAAAGTGCAAACATTAGAAAGTATAGGGGCAAAATAGTAATTTTGCCAAAGTATGAGTTATGAGTCAATTTAGTCAGTATGGTTATTAAATGATCTATTTATGATTATAGATCAAGAAAAATGAAGCCCCGATTGAAACCGAGGCAAGAACAAAGTTGAGGACTAAATTGGACATCTACGTACATTTTGTATATTGAGGTAAGTTTGTATGATTTTTAAGCTTTATGGTTATTATTATTAAATTGCTTAATATAATGTACAATAATTGTATGAAATGATCATGTTATGTTCAAGCAAGTTATCATGTAAGTCCAAGGCAAGCTTGGCATTGATCAAGTTATCATGTAAGTCCAAGGCAAGTTTGGCATTGATCAAGATATCATGTAAGTCCAAGGAAAGCTTGGCATTGATCAAGTTAGCAAGCAAGTTATCATGTAAGTCCAAGGCAAGCTTGGCATTGATCAAGATATCATGTAAATCCAAGGCAAGCTTGGTATTGAAGCTTGGCATTGATCAAGTTAGCAAGCAAGTTATCATGTAAGTCCAAGGCAAGCTTAGCATTGATCAAGTTAGCAAGCAAGTTATCATGTAAGTCCAAGGACTCAAGCTTGACATTGAGTATGTTATCAAGAGCAAGACTTCATATAAGTCCATGTCAAGACATTGCCTTGAAACCAAGATGAGATAACCCATGTAAGACCATCTCTAGGATATAGCTTTGGCATCATATTATGTGGGAAGAGATTTAGTATCCTCGAATATTCACAGAAATTCATCGGGCAAATGAGTAAGCTAAAAGAAGATAGCAAGAAAGCTAAGAAAGTAAAGTTAGTATCAAGATGAAGTCAGATGAAGTGAGTATTATTCATGTTGTGAATGAGAAAGTAGATATCATGATTATTGTTATTATAGTATACTGATCAATGTGATCAAGTGATACAGGTATCATGGTTACCTTACAAGTATGATAATAGTAAGTGTCACGAGACATGTAAGAATCTATATGAGTAAGTAAGCTCTTTAGCTGAAATTCATAATACCATTGTTTATGTGAAATGGTTTATATTAAGCAATGATGATGCTATGAGTTGTTACATTCAAACTTACTAAGCTATATGCTTATGTTATGATTCTTTCTCTCTATGTAGTCCCGCCAAGCTAACTCGTGGATCATTAAAGTCGGAGCTCGCAACACACTATCAACTCTTATTTTGGTATAGCCAAATTACTTTACTAAGTTTGGCATGTATAGGAAACATTCATTTTGAAGACATGTTTTAAGAAGGGCCTTTGTAAAGACTGTGGCATGTATAGGAAACATTCATTTTGAAGACATGTTTTAAGAAGGTCCTTTGTAAAGACTATCAAGTTTATTATTCTTTTGTATATGGCTAAGTGATTGGCCAAATTTGACTAAGCATGTATGTTTATTGAGATCAATAAAGCATGTAGTATCATTCATAAAATTGGGTTGTTATTGCATCGTTGAATTGTGTATGGATATGATCTTCATTTCAGGGTGGCTAACGGCTTGGTAAATAGCCTGTAAGTGCCCACACGGTTGGACACACGGGCATGTGTCAAGACCGTGTTAACCCCGCACCTTAGTATTATTAATCATAATAGGCCACGGAAAATCCCACACTACGTGTGTGTGTGCCGTAAGACACGTGGTTTGGACATGGGCGTGTTCCTGCACTGTGTTGATTTAGTCAGTATATTAAGGATTAGCACACGGTCTAAGCCCACGGGCGTGTCATGGCCGTGTGAAATTAGTCAGTAACCTCCCACGGTTGGTAGACATGGGCATGCTTAAGGGTACACGGGCGTGTTCCCAAGTTACACGGGCGTGTGATCCTTGCTTCAAAAATGAGTTATTTGATTTTAATTTTGAGAGTTTTTTGACATGAGTTAAAGGTCTCGTAGGCCCTTGTTATATGTGTTGACTAAGAAAGTGAAGTTTTTAAGTTGGAACAAAATTTTATAGCCCTTAAGTACATGTTTCAGTGTGTTCAAGCATAGTAATGTCTCGTATCCAGACCCAGTATCGGTCTTGGGAGCGGGGTGTTACAATGGGTGGGAGATATGGGGGTGTCTTAGGGATACACGGACGTGCCCCTAGACTAACATGGGCGTGTGCCTTAGCCGTGGGAGTTTTGGCAGAATGGTAGGGTTTCTGGGCACGGTGTGAGCACAAGGGTGTGTGTGTCATCTAGCACGGGTGTGTACTCCCTGTTTAAATGAAAAGAAATCTTATGGATCGTAAAGTTTTCGATATAGTCTCGAGAGCCCTCGTGGGTACGAGTGAGGTCTCGTAGATCGAATATGAGGTTGTTAAAGTGACTCAAGAAAAGTAGTCGCGTTAAACCTAAGTGGAAATTAAGTACTTTTATATGGTAACGCCATGTGCCCTATTCCAACGGGAATCTCGGGTACGGGGTATTACATTTAGTGGTATCAGAGCATGGTTTAGTCAGTTGTTGGACTAACCTAGCTTGAGTAAAAGTCTAGCTATACATGCCATAGGTGGACTATGATAGTGTGATATCTCTCGGCTCTAACGAAATTGTTTTGTTAAGATAGGGATGGTTCCCAATTGAGCTAAGCCCAATAATGTTGTAAGTGATAATGAGGTAATTGAAATACTCCTATGCATTGATGAGATTCAAAGAGGTATGAATAGAAGTATATGACATGTGTGTGATAATGCATGAGATGAGAGTTATAAAGTGATTAGCTTATCTGTATTGGCTGGATGTGCATAAGGTGTTATATACTCAACCAACTGGGTTAGGTGCATATAGTGAGTAAATTTACCCAGAGAATGGGGTATACGTGTATGTATGATTATTTGAATGATGTATGATCAATATGTCCACATAGTTGAATCTCATGTGTGATTATTAAAGTAGATGATTGTATAACATTTTATTTTGTGACTCTGTATGAAACTACGAGTAATATGATGTGAGAGTTAAACTGGGAAGTTTGATTAAATAGAATGTTGGGATGAGTACAGTTGTTTAATGATAAAATGATGAATAAGACCATGGTTGGACCATGGCGATACATGTGATCCCATGAAAGACCATGTCTGGGACATGGCATTGGTGACAATACGTGATTCTGTGTAAGACCACGTCTGAGACCTGGTATTGGTATGAGATTTCGTGTAAGACCATAGTGAGGCTATGGCATCGTGATGATATGTAATGAAATAGCTGGACCATGATGTTGTGATACGAGTAAGACCATAGTTGGACTATAACAATCAGATAAATGACATACTCAAACCCGTAAGACATTCTTTAGTTGATGAGTGGTTGTAAGAGAAAGTAGAGTTAAATGTTGAGTACTCGAGCAAATATTAATATGGAACTTGAATTATTAAAGTCACAATTCGAAAGTATGAGTGATAGAGATGATTGTAGTGTGATAAACGTGGAAACTCACTTGGACTAAGTTGTGTGACTATAATAATATTTCATTGATGATGAGTATTAAATCATATGTAAGTAGTCGCGAGAGTTAGGCTAAGGGACTCTACAACCTCGCCCCCTTACCACTGTTGAATTATGATGAGATGTTATGAGAGTTAAGTTGAGTAAGTTTGTATGTGAGTAATACAATAGGTATGTTGGCATAATTGAGAATGCTTTGTATCATGTTGATACACGATACTCTACTAAATAGAGTAATTGTTGTTGAATATGAGGTTGAAGTCCTTGGGAGACTATCAATAAGATATGAAATATATAAAGTCCCGTATAAGACCATGTTCGGGACATGGCCTCAGCACCAAGCTATGATCCTGTTTAAAACCATCTTCAGGATATGGCTTCGGTAATGAATATGAAAATCGTATAAGACCATATTTAGAATATGGCATCGGTACACAACATGAAGCCCATATAAGACCATATCCGGGATATGGAATTGGCATTTAGAGTTGACTCCATATAAGACCACCTCGGGGATGTGGCATTGGTTTCGTACCTATATGAACGACGATGAATATGTGCCTATGATTATCCCTAGTGATTAAAGGGACAGATGGACGAGTCTAGAGGTAGAAATGAGAATTGTATTAAAGCCATGTGAATGGGTGAATACAAGCACCCGTGAGCGAGTCAAAATAAATGAGTACGATAGGTAGCACGGTGTATGCTAAATAAATGGCAAAATATGAGTAAGTTGGCTCTAAGCTTGTTGTTTGTGCTTGGTTATTGGATGCCATGAATGGATTATAATAATCTCCTTAAGCATTATGTATAAATGTCTGTTGCCTTTCAGGGCTGATGTAGTTGTTTTTTAATAAACTGTGATTATGTGAAAATGTTAGCCGTTAGTAAAAATCAGATAAAATGGTTGTTGATTTAGTTAATTGAAATTGACATTCCTTTACCTCCTCGTAGCCTTATTCGGGTACATTGAGGAGGAAGTTGGTGATGATTCTTGTACAAGAAGTGAAATTACAAGTTTCGCATTGTGTGATGGGATTTCGAGTAAATTGAATAGAGTTAATGAATTCAATAGAGATGTCCTTGTTAACGTGAGAGATGACGATGGTAAATGTTTTAGATTAGCATAGCAAGAGAAACTCAGATGAGAGTGTGCTTAAGGTATGTTCTCAGTATGGAGAAAAGAGTAGATTAACGTATTGAGATATAATTTGAGTTTGGTGTATATTCACACCTGATTCAATAAGAAGAATAAAATTATGTGTGTACGTGAGTAGAGAACATATTATAAAGATATGCTCATCAAAATGTTCAACCCTTGATGGTTGAGTTGAAAGCTATAGAGGGAACTACCAATTGAAAGTTCTAGTACTGAGTTCAGTCTGAATCGAGAAAAAGAGTTAACAAGTTGGTGATCCAGAGGTGATCACTTTTGTGTCTATGTTGTGAATTAGATGTTATGTAATGATCCATGGGAAAATCGATGTGTATTTCTGAATTTTAATGATTGAGGGTATCTTATACTACAAAAGATGTTCAAGACGAATTAGTGGAAATTGCTTGAGCTATTACAATGGTGGGTATAGTCATTGTAATACTTCTCAGATAGCGGACATAGTACATGTGACTGAATGGAAGATCCATGTTAAGCAATGCGAGTTAGTTACTCGGTTGACTCTAGTTGATGATATCCTAGTTTCAGCAATGTTAATGACTATAGTGAGCCTTCCTTTCAGAATAGAAGAGTTTGAAAGCGTTATAATAAATGGTATTTTAAACAAGCTATCCATGCTGGATGAGATTTTCATTGTTGATGCTTCCTCGAGATAGAAAGTGAATGATGATGAATCCAAAACTTATACAGAAGTTTTGACATGAGATTTAGTAGTGGCATATATGATAAAGCAAGAATAAAGATGTACATTTATGTACATAAATGTTTTGACAGTAGAGTACATTTCATGATAAGATTGAGTTATGGTTAGAAGTAGTTGACCACTAAAAGCTGAGTTTTCAAAGCGTACAAGTCAAGACCTTTATAGTTGGTGAATGCTTTAATGAGAAAGAGAGGTAAAACCTTAAAAATTTCAAATTTGGGTTGACAAAATTCCCAAGGAGGGGGAATGTCATTCGAATTGAAGTGAATCAACCAGTAAAGATCTGAACGAACGTTTGGACATGTGCGGAGTTCCACATTAGTGGATTATTGGATATAGTATATGCCCCAGAGGAATAATAACCTAGGTCTCAAGTTACGTTTCGACTTTATGTCTCACAGGTTAAGAGTTATTGGTAGGAGAAATTTGAGGATAAGTGGAATTTGCAATTTTGAAGAGTAGATGGAAACATTTTAAGAATGTTGGTAGTAAATCCTCCTGATAAGATTTTCGGGGATGAAAATCCCTAAGGGGGGAGAATTGTAACAGCCCAATTTAGGGGCTAGTTGAAACAGTGATCTCGGAATCACTAATTTGAGGTTAGAGAAAATTATTTTCATGTTATTCTATGTGTTATAACATGTTTATAAGGATGTATGGAAATTTTGGTGCCTTAATTTTAGCAATTTCTAGCTAAATTGTGAAAAAGGACTAATTCGCATAAAGTACAAAATTTCTATTTTAATTGCTAAAGGTGCCTAATAGCTATTGTTTATAAATTGGAGGTCCCAAGTGTGCAATTTGGCCTTGTTTTAAGTGGGTTGGCAGGCCATGTGACATAGGGGACAAGGGTTTTTAATTTTGGTCAAAGTTGGTGGGATAAAATAGATGTTTTATAATAAAATAAAGAAAAGAAAATATCACCTTTCTATCCATCTTCTCTCCACCAAAAATGAGCAGAAAAATGGGGGTTTTTGAAGCTCAAAATTTCAGCAAACTTTCCTCCTCTCAAGTAAGTGATTTTGATGACTTTTCTTGATAAAAATTGTACTTTTGGAATCCCCAAAGCTTAAGCTAGCTAATGAGGGGACTAATTTGTAACATGGTTGAGAGTCTAAGGACTTGCCATGAGAAATTTTATGCTGGTTGCTGAACTTTTATGGAAGAAAATGAATGATAGGATGATGAGAAACACCTTTTGTGAAAGGTGTTGTCATGAAAACACCTAATTGGGACTAAAATGCAAAAGTTGTAATTTGTTCATTAAGGCATGAAATAGTTGGAATTGTGGGTAGTTGTAAGAGGATTAAATGATCAGCTAGGCTTGTGTAATAAGAAAATGTGATGAAAATTTATTTACAAGCCTAGGGGTAAAATCATAATTTTGCCAAAGTATAGGGGCAAAATGGTCATTTTTGCCTAAGTGGATATTAAGTTGTAATATGATCATTAAGTGACTAAACGAATAAATTTCATTATTCTAGATCGAAGAAAACGAGATTTAGACCTAGAACGGAAGAAAAGAGAAATGTGGGCAAAAAGTCCTTTTTGGCCTTTTCGTCATCGAGGTAAGTTCGTATGCAAACCTTGCAAGTATGTACGGGTTATTTAATATTCCAATATTGTATGGAATGTATAATTATGCAATGAATGTATTAAATAAGTGTTGATGAGTTGTTAAGAGATTTGGAATCTAAGAATAGTAAGAAATGCAAATATTATGAAAAGATGATAGTTAAGGTTCCGTGTAAGACCATTTGAAATATGGCCTCGGTGGGAGATTTTGAATAGGACCATGTTGGGAACATGGCATCGATAGGTTAACTCGTGTATGATGTCAATGTAATGTGATGTGTACGAGACTTAAGGGAGTTATTTAACGATTTTAGTGACTCAATAAATATTTGAGAATTAAGAATGAATGTATTGTACATGAGAGGTGCAGGAATGCGTTAGAACTGAATTGAAGTGAATTTAGTATTTGATGAACCCATAGTGGGTGATATGTAAAGGATGCACTTTAGTTGCATAAGTTATAATTATTGTTGCATTGTGTAAATGTGAACAATTATAGTAGAAAGCTAAGTAAGAATGGTAGTGTGCAAAGAAGTTTCCGAATAAACATTTGAATTAGATAAATGCATGTGGATAACAATTCAAGAATGTATAATATCGGTGGGCTGTGTATGATACCACCTGATATATTATTAATTGATGGACTGTGTGCGATACCATCAATTATATTACTATAGGTGGGCTGTGTGCGTTACCACCTGATTAATTAGAAATTGATGGGCTACGTGCGATACCATCAATTATATTACTATCGGTGAGGCTGTGTGCGTTACCACCTGATTAATTAGAAATCGATGGGCTGTGTACGATACCATCGCTTATAATTGATTGGTGAGCTAAGTGCGAAATCACCCAAGTATAATTGATTGGTGGGTCGTAAAGCGATACCACCCTATAAGAGATTCAATGGTGGGCTAAGTGCGTAACCACCGGGAGATTAGTAATATGAGTGGCTTATTGAAAATGCTTGACATGTTGTTTTATATGATCTTATGACGATCAATGCAGGAATATATGCTAATTAAATGAGCATTTGGCTTGTAGCATGGTAAGAATATGGTAAGAGATAGAATGAGTAAGCTTTTAGGATGATTGAGTAAGTAACCATGAGTTCATGAGAAAAGCTCATCATAATAACTTGAAATCATGTATATTCAATGAATGTCAGTGCTTATCAGTTGTATGCAGATGAACTTACTAAGCATTATTGCTTACTCTTTTTCTTTTCCCATCTCTTATAGGTTAGTTTGGCTAGTTCGGGTTGGAGGCCGCAGGAGATGTTTTCACACTATCGAATAAATTCTTGGTATGGTGTTCCAAGTCCTTATGAGTCATGGCATGTATAGGGATTCTTTTAGAATTGAGTAAGTTCTAATTGATATAGCCAAATTGTGTTGGCCTAAAAGAACTTAGAGTTTTGGTTGTGTATAGCCATAGATGATGGCTGAAGTTGTTGTAATTGTATTGGAAGTTGTTCTCCCTAGTGTATGGGATGAAGACTTTATTTCCCTTATGGTTAAGTGCCTATAATTTAAGAGTTAAATTGATGCAATATGGAGTTATGTGATGTTGATTGTATGTATGTATGTATGTATGTATGTATGTATGTATGTATGTATGCAAATGCAAATAAGAGTGGCAAAAAGGCTTGGAAGATAGCCTCTAAGTGCCCACACGGTTGGATACACGGGAGTGTGTCTAGACCGTGCGAACCCTACACCTTAGTGTTTTAAATTAGGATAGACCACGGGAAAAATCCACAGCCGTTTGTGTGGACCGTGGGTGAGACACGGTTAGAACATGGGCGTGTGCCCAGGCCATGTTGAAAAAGTCAGTATATCAAGGTGTAGCACACGGTCTAGGGCCACGGGCACTTCAAGCCCGTGTGAGATTAGTCAGTGTTGACCACGGATGGGAGATATGGGGTGTCTTAGGGATACACGGGTGTGCCCCTAGACTAACATAGGCGTGTGCCCTAGCCATGGGAGTTTTGGCAGAATGGTGGGGTTTTTGGGCACGGTGTGAGCACAAGGGCATGTGTGACTACACACAGGCATGTGTGTCATCTAACACGGGCGTGTACTCCCTGTTTAAATGAAAAGAAATCTTATGGATCATAAAGATTTTGATATAGTCTCGAGAGCCCTCGTGGGTACGAGTGAGGTTTCGTAGATCGAATATGAGGTTGTTAAAGTGACTCAAGAAGAGTAGTCGAGTTGAACCTAAGTGGAAATTAAGTACTTTTGTACGGTAATGCCTTGTGCCCTATTCTGGTGGGAATCCCGGGTAAGGGGTGTTATAGCACCTATGACACCATAACACTCGATTAACTAACAAAAAAGAGAGTGTCTTAATCCAAATCTAAATCAGACGATCTAAAGAAATACTGACCCTTAGTATCGTGAACGACCACGATTTTCCTACTCTCACCAGGAGATGGTCCACAACCTGGTGCAAAATCCCGAACTGCTGATACCGCCCTACGTTTGAACTTGGGAGTAGAGATTGCAAGTCCACTCCCTTATTGCCCTCCTATCGATTTTCCTTTAATAACTCTACCACTTGCCTCAATTGAAAGAGTCTTGAACAGAATAATACTACGATGAAAGAAAGTAGTTATCTAAGGAGAGGGTTTTGGGTTACCACTACTTCCGAAGGATCAACGAGTAGAGAAGATCGAGTGATTTAGTCCCCATAATAATCGATTAGTCAAATCTATCGATCCGCTTAGTAAAATAACCAAGTAGCGATATTGAATGGACTAAGAAGAGATTCCTTACCTTAATCGATGATGAACCCGATTTCCACTGATTCAACTTATGACTATGGATGAGTTGGCAAAGATGAGAGATTTGGCTTGCCCACTATAACATTACAATAGAAAGAGATCACGATGTGAAGAAATAGGAGAGAGTGATGTTTTGTTTTAGAGAACCATCCGAATAATAAGGGGCACATAATTGGCCATGGAGAAAAGAAGATAAAAAGAAGAGAATGAAATCACTTACCGATTCGGTCAAAGAAGAGAGTGCCCAATACGAAAGAAAAAGAAATAATGAAGAGGTAGAGTACTTGTAACACCCCAAACCCGGCCCAAACACCACGACCGGATCTGGTATGTCACTAAGGAGATTTTATAAAACTTGTGGCACTTTGGAAACTAATCATCAGGTTTAAACATTTATACCGAAAACTTAATAATTTATTAAGTTATATAAGATATGAAGTTATAAATTGCCTTGGTGTTTTTTTTAAGTAAAACCGAAATTTACCACATGTCTCATTTTAATTTAAACATAAAATTTAAATGCCTAAGAATAAAAAAACCCAACATAAAACCCACAAATAAATATAAGTCTAGTGGCCCATGGCCTTATTACATTGAGACTTAAAATCCTTAATAAAAAATATTAAAAATAAAATTCTGCTAGATCAGATACTCTCTTGCATGGCCACCTTGCGCTCTTCTCCAGCCCGGTCCGATGCACTAGGTGCTACCTGAAAATATTAAATAATAGGTTGAGTCACGAGACTCAGTGTGCAACCCTCATGCACCATTAGATTTGGGCCTTAGCCCCACGTAATGTAATAGTAGATTAATATATATAACAATAATTATGCAAGCCCAACCCAAATCCTAGGTTTCGTCGCTACACTCCACCGCATCACCATTCACACCATTGGGGATTTCTACAATCAACCCACACCGCTACACGCCATCGATGGTAGTCGTGCTGCTCATCGTCAGATCATGGCCATAGCCACTACAACAGGTCATGGAAAAAGCCACTACAACAGTCACGGAAGAGCTCACATAATGTGTCACGGCAAAGCCGCTACAACAGTCACAAAAAAAGCCGCTACAATGTAACACTTCCCTTTCATCAAACCCAACCCCATGCAATCACAGAAATCGACATACTTATCACACATGTCATCTTAACAGGAACATTCACTTAGGAATGACAGAGATCACTAACCTGGTGATTTGCTTTTACCTTCTTTGGGTTTCAATCGCTATGTCGGGATTTCAGAATTTATCAGAACATATTAGATTTATATACATGTATTTTGCAAACAAATCTAAATGGAGTGGAAAGTTACACACCTGATATCGCATAGTTTTACACCCTTAGTCAGTATCCTTACTATTTGGATCTACAACCCTTAGTCTAAAACCTTGCTCAAATGCCGGAAGAACACGAAGATTAGGGCTCCCCTACATTCGGCCAAGGGTTAATAAATACCCGAATTTACACGTTAAAACTATTAGATCTCCTTACCTTGAAATCTCGAAAGTAACACGATTCGAGTGTTACTGAACTCTGACTAAGAGATCTACGCGATTAACTCCTCTTCAAATCCCGGAATGCTGAAAATAAAAGAAAAAATCAAGGTCAGTTCCCTTATAGCCATTCGACTAGAGTCCCTAAAAAGTCGAAAAGGATTGAAGCCTTAAAAATCGATACTTACCTTCAGTTTCCTTCGAGATTCAGTACAAGCAGATACCACAAAGAGGATTCAGCTTCTAGGGATGAAGATTCGGCTAAGATGAGACTTCAGGAATAGAGACTGAACTCTTGGAGATTTCGGCTATGGAAGGGAATAGAGGTATTGTTTCGACTTTTAGTGAATGGGAGAAGAATAACAATGGAGATCAGAAGATTCGGCTAATAGGAAATGTCAAAGAAAGAAGAAAGGGTGAATGAGGTGGTGATTTTTAGCTTTTTGAAAGAAAGTTGACCAAAATTGTGGAGGGAGAGACATGGAACAAAGAATGAAGAAAAGAGTGGGGTTTAAATGCCGAAATTGATGAGCTATTCCCCCTATTTATGGAAAATTCGGCACCCCCTATGGCTATTAGAAATCGATTTCTTTACTCCTCTAGGTGATGGAATTTAGGCCAACTTTGCTCTCAGCAGATAGCTCCTAATTTTTCTCCTTTTATCTTCCCTATTATCAACTATATTATCTACATTATCCCATTCATATAAATCCTCCTATTTTTGAGCCTTGTAGCCATCCACTCCACCTAACCAATGCTAAAAATTAGCTAACTTAAATCAAAGGAATTGGGCTCCTTGAAACTTAAATTTGGGCCCCTTACTCCCTGGTGTGGCGTCACCTTATTATTCCCTTAGTGGCGCTACTGACCACTGGGCCACAAGCCCATTTTGATGTTTTAAACACAGGTACTACCTTTTTAAGTCCTATAATGCCCAAGCAGAAAACTTAATTAGGGCCTCAACCTAAACCTAAGAGTCCATTTTTGTGTCCTCTCTTTTCTTAATTTGCTTATGAGGCCTCATGCCTGAGACTAGGGTCCACTAAGTAAGAACATAAATTTTTCCTATGGTCTCCCTTAACTCTAAGGCTTCAACTAATCCTGATAATACCTTAATATTATTATTCTAAGTGCTACACATACATATTAACTCCCATGCACAGAAATTAAAAGTTTCGAGATTTTTGGGGCATTACAACCTAATAAGCCTAAATCTACTAGGCTCGAATTCGAGATGTTATAATGTTAACAGGTTCGGCTATTTGGAGAGAAATGAAAAAAGATGATTCGAACAACAAGTAATATTGATTAAAGAAAAAGAGAGAAAAGTTGAAGAAATGGTGAGGAAAGAAAAGAAGAGATGGTCAAGAAAAGTGTCAAAGAATTTCGGCTAGCACTATGAAGGAGATGAACAAAAAGAAGGACTTGTGTTTTGGCAATCAAAGGGAAAAGGTTGGAGGGAAAGCACCAAAATGTTGAAAAGAATAAAAGAAAGCTATGGCAAAGATGAGAAGAAGAAAAGAAAATGCTCCCTAATGGTCACTATTTTAGGCAAGGAAAAGAGGTACCAAATGGTAAAAAGAAAAGACCTTTAAATGAAACCAATACTCTTCAAAAAGTCTATCAAAAATTCGGCACAACAACCCTTTACCAAAACTGATTATACCTTCCACCAAATGATCTTAGTTGACCAAAAATTCTTTCCCCAAGCTCCTTCCAAAAATTCAGCCAACATATCCCGCCTTAGCTCTTTCCTTTATTTCTTTCCTTATTTTCTCCTTGATCTCCTCCTTACTCTTCTCCTTAGTGTTCTTTCCATCATTAGAAAGTCTTCATTACCTTCTTTAGAGTCTTGGCCGACACTTACCATCTATCACTTGATTAGCACAAAAATTAAATCCAAAAGTTGCAATAGGTGGGATTCAAACTCCACTCCTTTAAGCCCCTTCATGTTCACCACTCTGCTACTAGCTCCACTTGTGCTAGCAAAATACACACTTATTCTTTTAAGTCTTGAAACCATTTACCTTCTCCCCTTTAAGTGCTTAAACACAAAAATTCTACTAAGGCCCAACTCAACCCCAAGCCTTCTTAGGGTCCCTAAACATACACAATTAACACTCTTAACTAGCCTATCGCATGGTATAATGTAAAACATAAAATCCCGAATTTCAGGATGTTACAGGAATGCATGCCATGATTTAGGATCCATGGCAAGCCATATTTATTGCCGGATAGGAGAGGCGACGATAAATTCGTGAACAAAGGGAACGACAGGGCCCTTTAAATCCAAGGAGAAGGGGTGGTGAGACAGGACCATCAACATCACTGACAGAACCACCGGGCCCATCAACAGCGCCCACACAGTCACCGGACCCAACACTTCAGCCGACGTCACCCATATCACAGCCTTTTCAGCTTACGCCAGGTGCGTACCCTAG
Organism: Gossypium rotundifolium; assembly: GCA_025506655.1. Classification (NCBI taxonomy): domain Eukaryota; kingdom Viridiplantae; phylum Streptophyta; class Magnoliopsida; order Malvales; family Malvaceae; genus Gossypium; species Gossypium rotundifolium. Next base: position 72,451,709 of record CP106727.1, on the reverse strand, counting down.
CCCTTATATGTATCCTAACCCTTATATGTTTCCTTTTCCCAGTCCCACGGTAGGTTGGAATGCATGGCCCGATTCGAGTCCGTTCCTGACTACTCTGGCTGGCCAGCCGATTTTGAGGCCACCGTCGCACGATGGATATCATGAGGCACTGTCGGGGAGCTCTTCTTTTTACCAGTCTCCTTCGTCGTATGGGATTCAGACACCCCCGCCATGGTTTATGCAAACATCTACCCAGTCTTTATTTTATCAAGGTGGGTCATCCTCTCAATACCCACAACCAGACCCCCTGCCAGAGGAACCAGAATCCCCTCCTGAGGTTCTAGTACCCCCGTCGGAAGCTAGAAGAAGGAGGAATCCAAATACAGAATCACAACCACCCCCATGTGGCATCGATTCGCACTGCACCAACATTGATCCCGAGGCCATTTTTTTATTTTTATATATTTAATAAAATAAAAGTGGTTTTTTATTTTTTTTGTAATCTATTTTTTAATTTTTAATAAAGTAAAAGTTGTTTTTTATTTTTTGTAATTTAATTTTTATATATTTAATAAAATAAAATTATTTATTATTTTATTGTAATTTGATTTTTATATCTTTAATAAAATAAAAGTTTATTTTATTTTTATTTTTATTGTAATTTAATTTTTATTTTAATAAAGTAAAAGTTGTTTTTTATTTTTTATAATTTATTTTTATATATTTAATAAAATAAAAATTATTTATTATTTAAATTATAATTTAATCTTTATATACTTAATAAAATAAATTTTATTATTATTTTTATTGTAATTTAATTTTTATATATTTAATAAAATAAAATTGTTTATTATTTTATTGTAATTTAATCTTAATATATTTAATAAAATAAAAATTGTTTATTATTTTATTGTAATTTAATTTTTATATCTTTAATAAAATAAAAGTTTTTATTTTTATTTTTATTTAATTTTATATATTTAATAAAGTAAAATTTGTTTTTTATTTTTATTGTAATTTAATTTTTTATTTTTAATAAAGTAAAAGTTGTTTTTATTTTTTTGTAATTTAATTTTTATATATTTAATAAAATAAGAATTGTTTATTATTTTATTATGATTTAATTTTTATATATTTAATAAAATAAATTTTTTATTATTTTTATTGTAATTTAATTTGTATATCTTTAATAAAATAAAAGTTATTTTTATTTTTATTGTAATTTAATTTTATATCTTTAATAAAATAAAAGTTGTTTTTGTTTTATTTTAATTTAATTTTTTTTTTAAGAAAGTAAAAGTTGTTTTTTTGTAATTTAATTTTTATATATGTAATAAAATAAAATTTTTTATTATTTTATTGTAATTTAAGTTTTATATATTTAATAAAATAATAATTGTTTATTATTTTATTGTAATTTAATTTTTATATCTTTAATAAAATAAAAGTTGTTTTTTATTTTTATTGTAATTTAATTCTTATATCTTTAATAAAATAAAAGTTGTTTTTTATTTTTATTGTAATTTAATTTTTATTTTTAATAAAGTGAAAGTTTTTTATTTTTTTGTAATTTAATTTTATATATTTAATAATATAAAAATTGTTTATTATTTTATTGTAATTTAATTTTTATATCTTTAATAAAGTAAACGTTATTTTTTATTTTTATTGTAATTTAATTTTATATATTTAATAAAAATAAAGTCCAAGAATTTTTATTGTAATTTTTTTAAATTTTTTTTTGTTTTGCAACTTAGTCCTTCTACAAAAGTTTACCATTTTCATCAAGAAATAAATAGAATTTACATAGCCACCAAGAGACAAAAATGCTAAGAAGACTATCAACTATTCCGATTTGGACACGAGCAAGATGTATGGCCTAGGTTCCTACACCATCCGCATAACTTCTGTTGGTTGGCCGTTTCTCGGATATCCACATTGTTGCGTATTCTAGTCGAGTAAGGTCGACCTTTTGGTTTTCGCCGCAGTTGTCTATCCAGTAACAGCTTATACGATGCAAGTGATATAGACGGCCACTTAGTTCATCTGGGACTGGTGGGAATACGTGTCTCCAAACGTTATACATGTTTTCTATTTTATACACTTCGTCGACATAGCTCATGGGATCCAGATGGAGATTCTGACAACCCGCAAGTACATGAGCGCATGGGTAACGAAGTGCATCAAATATCCCACAGTCGACTGGTCCTATTTCTCAAGTGTACATGATATTGCCTGCCAATAATACCTTGGTTCGGTCTGTCAAACTCCATCACACGAAACCATAGGTTGTCGTGATCGTGACACACTGTTTGCATGGTGTTAGCCCGTGCCTTCCCCTTGTTAATTTCTCGCAAGACCTTCACGCACCATACATGGCCTCCTTGCATTTGGCCTTTATAACTCACTGCTCGCTTCAAAATAGTGTTGCTAAATGAAAATATGTTTCTCTCACAACCGATGTTACCGAAAAATTGCACGTTCATTTTAGAACAAAATTTATGCATTCGGCCAGGTTTGAGGTCATATGACCATATTGTATGCCACCGTCGTATGCTTGTGTCCACTGTTTGAAAGGAATATTGCATAGGTAGTTTGCGCTTCTTCGTTAACTGATCACAAACTCGCCAACATCTCATGAAAATGGTCCTTATTGATCTCGTACCCTGCCAATATAAGTTGATAGCGAATATTACATACCACTCTTAAATTAAGAATAAATTGAATATTACAAACAAAATTATAGTAATAGATATTACACACCCATATTGGTCAATTGCCGTTGTTGACTTGTAAATCGATGTTGCCCGTAGTAGTTGGATGCAACATGCTTTAGGCAATATCGATGGTGTGTGCGATGCCACAGGCTTCCCTGTCGCTCTATTGCAGCTAGTATTCCAGGGCCCTGATCCGATATAACGCATATATCAAGTTGGGTGTAGACATGCCTCCTTAACCTAAATAGGAAGAAATCCCAATCATCAGCTGACTCCCCCGGTGTTATTGCAAATGCAATTGGAAGGATTCTCCCACTGTCATCCTGTGCCACGGTAGCAATAGCTGATGTGTATATCTACCATACATAAAGTCACCGTCAATTTGTACCAATGGCTTGCAGTATATAAATGCGTCTCGGCATTGCTTAAATGCCTAGAACAGACGCTTGAACACTTGGCATCCATGAAGCAATCGATCATTGTAGTACGTCGGTTCCGTTTTAAGGTCTGTTATGCTGCCTGGGACATATCTCTCTAGCACCTGACACCACTTCCACACTTCATTATATGAAGCGTCCCACCGACCATGCAACTTTTCCAATGCTTTTGCTTGGCTATCCAAGTCTTCCGGTGACAGGGTGTGTACCCCAATTGGCTATGAATATTGTCAATTAAGGTCGACACTGTAGTCTTGGGATCGGCCTTCACCGTCGGTATTATTAAGTCAGCCAACATTTTTGAATCCATCTTCGGATGATCTTGTGAAACACCTGTCAATGAAGTACGTTAAATAATGCAACATTACGTAATATTAGTATTATTCAAAAACCTTGAACACCTAGTGATACTATATCGGCAAGACATGTATGTGGACCTTTGTACTTTTTGATCTCCCACAAGCTTGTCCTTTTCCTCAGCGAGGCCATGATTTTCCATGAACATGTACCGTCTTGCACTGCACACTTCGCCTCGTACTTATTGAGCTTGGATTTAACCATGTTGTAGTTAACCCCGTTCTTGATGCTATATTGTTTCAATGCACCAAGAAAAGTATCCTTGTTGGAAAACTCTTTACCAACTTCTAATTCGCCCGAATCCAACGACGAACTTGTATGGTCATGCGTTCTGTGTGGTAGTTCAGGAAACTCCAATGCATCGTCTTGAGATAGATCGACATTATGCATGTGGGCTGGAGGCGAGTACGCCATAAATAGCGAATCTTCTTCTTCTTTATCTGAACCGCCTTCAATATCTTTAGGTACAGTTGGAACAGGCTCCGGTTAAGAAAATAATGCAACTTCTGCACCATCGGGCCCAGGATCTCGAGGTGGATCAACATCAGACTCATCATCCTACCCCCCATCATCTACAAAGAATGAGGGCCCCTTGCCGGTGGATGTCGGGGGGAGTACATTATCCCTTCTTAATCAACTTTCGTAACGTTCCCAATCATATGTGGATTTCCAACCACTAGAAGTTGATGACGTTTCCCAATATGTATTTTTAGCATCAAACGTCGAAGGAAGGATATGCATGTCCCATCTACCAACCGAGTGTCATGTTGGGGTTGTGTTTTCCATAATATCACCGAACACGGGCACTTCCGTATTCTGCCTCCCACTAATAGTGTCGGCTTGGGGTCGTGTATTCCCCTCGAACTGCAGTAGATGTTGAAGTCAAAGGAAGATCACTTGGCGATGAAAATTGTACATATACCTCAAGATAGGGTGATCCGCTGGCAAGATGAGTCTCCACTATTGCCTCAAAGCTCCGAGGACCTTTGATGTCGAATGAGTCATATCTCACCGGATCAACCGAAGCACAAAATCTATACTAAATAGACTAAACTTTCATTGGCATTGTTCTGAAGATTTTACGCCTAATTCTTTTACGAAGTTCTGTCAAATCTATGTTCTGATTAAAACCCAGTCGCGCTGTGTTCTCCGATAAAAAAAAAACAACACCATTTTCGGTGTCACAAACCTCACCATCGTAGTAAATAACAACATTAATATGTTCAATCATTTTCAGTTTCTATTTTTCTTTTGCCTCAATTTCTATTATACAACCTGAGAATGAAATTTGGTTGATTTATAGTTTAAGGATTGCTAGAGACTACTATAGCAAAAAAGCGTCCACGTGGGAGCTTTTTTTCAGTACTCTTGTTGACAGTGCATCCTGCTTGAAGCATTTTGGTCACTATTTGTTCAGAAACATCTTCTCAAAATTAATTTTCCAGATACTACTGTAGCAAAATAGCATCCACGTGAGAGCTTTTTCCAGTACTCTTGCTGACAGTGCATCCTGCTTGAAGCGTTTTTGGCCACTATTTGTTTAGAAACGTCTTCTGAAAATTATTTTTCCAGATACTATTGTAGCAAAAGAGCGTCCACGTGGGAGTTTTTTTCAGTACTCTTGCAGACAGTGTATCCTGCTTGAAGCGTTTTGGTCACTATTTGTTCAGAAACGTCTTTTAAAATTATTTTACCAGATACTCATCAGTAGCAAAAGAGCGCCCACGTCGAGCTTTTTTCAAGATTTTCTTGACGATGCATCCCGCTTGAAGCGTTTTGGGCACTATTTGTTCAAAAACGTCTTCTCAAAATTATCTTCCCAGATACAACTGTAAAAAAAATTCAAATAATTTTTATTTTGCTGATATATTTTTCCTAAAACTCTAAACTTAAAATTATTCTAATTAATTAACCTTATAATCTAGTCCATTAATTTTCCCCTAAAAACCCTAAACCCTACGACCTTAAAAATCCCTAAATCGTAGCCCTAAAACCCTAAAAACTCATACCCTAACACTAAAAACAGTTGAAAAGCCTGGGCAAAAGCGCTCCCTCAAGGGAGCGCTTTGTGCCACATCAGCAAAGCGCGTCCTTGAGGGCGTGTTTTTTGCTGATGTGGCACAGAGAATGCTTTCCTGCTGCATCACCCCAAAACACGCTTACGTGGATAAATGCATTTGAGTGAAAGTCTAAATTTGTAAATATTTAAATTCATATAAATTCAAATTAAATCCAATTTTTAATATGAGAGTATTAAAATAAAAATTAATTAAAACTACTTGAATAATTATAAAGTACAATTGGATTGATGATTAGAATGTATACTTGAACTTAAGATCACAAATTCTCATGCCCTCAAACTTATAACCAAATTAAGATCTACTTGTTTGTTTTAGAGTTTAATATTATTTAAATTTAAATATTTTAAATCTAAATTGATTTATATGTATTTAGAAATTTATGACAATCAAATTTAAAATGTTTAAGCCAATATAAATACCTTATATATTCATTTGAATTTTATAAGTAGTTAGTTTAGAAAGAGTAATTTAAAAAAAAAAACAATTTTTATATATCAAAGTTTGAATATGTTTTTGTTAAGTATTACTTTTTTTATTGATTTAGGTACCGAGTTTATTTTCTTTTGTTTAAATTAGTACTTGAACTTAATTTCATAGTTCAAATTGGTTTAAATAAGTCATTTATTGTATTTACTAATTTGGATAAAAAATCAAGTCCGTATTGGATCAAAATAAATTTTAGGTACCAAATTAAACTTTAAAACTAAATTCAAGTACTTAATTGAACTAGAAAAATCTTTAGTTAGCAAATATTTATTGTATGGTGAATCTTGTAAGCCCAGGAGATAGGATCAAATTTAATTTATTCGAGGAAAGGGGAAACCAATTTGAAGTGAATTCAACCCTATCTTAGCAACCAAGTCACCTGAAATGCAAAGAGAAGCCAAGGGAGATTAATTAGGGCGAATCAGCAGCAACAAAAACTAATAAAAGAAGGAATTCAAGAACGTAAAAAATAAAGATCCCAATGATTTAGAGTGGGTGAGAGTTGTATCTTGATTGGAGACAATGTTCTTGAAGCCATCTTGAAACCTGAAATTAACCAAGAAGATAATGCATTAGAAAAAGGATTTGTATGAGCATAAACAAGATAAATAAAGATTTGATTTGAATTAATTTCTCTCCGTTTGTACATGTTGATTCGAATGTTGACGCTCAATAAAATCTTTTTAAGTATGTTTGCATCACGCTTCTCGATTTCGAACCAAGATTCCTAAACCGAATTCATAATTTTCTTTAAGCTCAATCATATCTCTTTGAAGCTTATTAATTTTTTTTATTATCACAAACTCATCTTCACTCGAATCTACTTCGATATTGTGTAAATGATTGGACTTTTTAAAGAGATTAATCAATGACTATGTTAGGCACCCGAATGACCTTAATGCTTGCATCAATATCTTTTATCAAATCATATATATTATAAAGTAACGTTACACAAGTATTTTAGGAAACAATCCTGTGTAGAGACCTCAAGTTCTGATGTCATCGCTATTAATATTAAAAATAATCCATAGGTATACTATTAGTTATTGATGTATATAATTTTTAACAATAATTTTGTTTGCTTTATTTTGGTATAAAGTAAATTTATATGCGAATTCTTTTTCATTTTTAATTTGGCAACCTACAAATTTGTATTTCTTATAAACAAAATTGTAATTCCCATTTTCACAACAATGGAAATATTTTTTAGTGTTTGAGAAATAATATGTTTGACATTATTTTTAAGAAAACTTTTACGATCTACTCCTAAGCTATACTCATTGAATCCAAAAATTGATAATTAGTCAAATCAATAGAAATTGAATTAAACTTTTATATTTTTATATTAATATAAAAATTCAATAAAAATAATTATAAATTCTACTGACATTAATTTACCTTTAAAAATATTACCTTATTAATTTATAGTAATTATGTTAATATATTCCTTTAATCTTATACATAATAAATAATTTTGGAATAAGTAAAAAATAATTTACAAGCTTCAAAATAATTTAAAACACATTTAGTAACCAAATGCAAGAGATCGGAGGTGCCGCAGGCCAAGAATGAGACTTGGACGGCTTAAAAAGCCTAAAACAATATAGTGGGTGACATTGTGTTGCATAACATTGTAACATTGTATAATGTCACGAAATTTTATTACCTGCCATCACGACTTCACTCTCTACATGCCTAATGTTGCGACATGGCGATGAATGATGTCGCAACATTGCTTTTTGTATGCTCAATGTCATAACATTAAGAGGGATGATGTTGAGACGTTATAGAGAAATAGCCCAAAACACTTTAAATCAATCCTAAACATCATCAAAACATACCAATAAGTTTCAATTTATTTTAGAACAATATCAAAACATATTTGAGCACAAAATCATCGTAAAACATTATCAAAATCATAATCATACTCAAGGCTACTTTGATAGAGTTAAAGTATTAATACACATCATAAAAGTAGCAAATTTAGTACACAATACACTTATTCTATGTACATACCATTTCAAACTCTTCTAATACAAATGATACAAAACTAAATTCTTTATTCTCTTCAAAGCTTGCATAGGAATGTAATCCTTCATTGACTTGGTGTTATGCTTCTCAAAAAGGGGCTTCCACTTTAGCATATAAACCACTAACAAGTTAAGCTTGAAGAGTTTAGTAAGTACATTAGGACATCCTACTTTTTCATCCCTTACACTTAGTGTTGAGTCTTATATAAATTAATACCTTCACTTTGTATAAGCAACTCATTGATGAGAGTATGGTTCTTTTCACTTATTGGTGCATTCTTTAAGACTCAACGGTGCATCCGTTCAGTTAATCACTTTAGACTTTTAAGGTAACTACCATTCAATAGCTCATTTTCTCACTTTTAAGTATTCTACAAGAATCATTAGCCCTTTTGGTCAAATTAAGCATTTTATTCACCAATGCTGTAACATCCTTAAATAGGGGCTATTATGTTTGAACTGTTTGTATGTGTATGGCTTGATTGCATTATTAATTGAGGTGTTAGGGTCTAGGTATAAGCCAAGGGTAGGCCCGAGCTATGGGAAAAAATTTGTTTTTAAGCTTTGGTTAAGGGGAGCTGAAGGAGCTAGGGGTTAAGTATATTTCGTGGTGAAATTAAGACAAGAATTGCCTTGGTAAAGTGGCAAGGACGCGCTACTTAGGGCCTTAAGAGGTGACGCCACAAGTAGGGAAAGGAGAGCTCAAGTTTGAGCAGCAGAAATCCCATTTTCTGCTTACCATTTTGACGCCAAGGAGGGAGGTAGTGTGCTCAGCTCAAACTCTGTCAGATAATTGTGGATTAAGTCAGATTAATTTAAACTGGTGGCAAGGAGAAAATTTAGGAACTTGTGAAATTCAAACTCATTTGAATGGTTGGCTGAGAGGAGTTTGAGGTAGTTGCCAAAATTTAAACTCTTGTTTTGGGAGGAGTATTCAGTTGGGAAGCGGGGTAAGGGGTGCCGTTTCTCCATAGTCAGGCTAGGTGACATTTTCGGCTAGCAAAAGCCTTGATGCATTCGGTTGAGAAGCAAACCGAAACCCTTTTTTTTTTTGAACTTGCCGATTTCTCCCTCAATTCACCATTTGAAGCAAAAGCCGAAAGCTTCTTAGGCCATTGTCGAAACTCTTTAAGAGCCTCTAGCCGAACCCCATTTGAGTTCTCTCTTTTCTTCTTTGAACCGAAACCTCTTAGGCCGAATCCCTTTCACTTCTCTTCTCCCTATTTTGCTAAAAGCCAAACCATTGTGAGGTTCTTTTCTCTTCTTTCAAAAGACATAGCCGAATCACTTGGATCACTCAACCCCATTGCCAAAATCTCTCTCAACTCCCCTTCTTGTTCTATCTTTGGCTGAATATCAATCAAGCATAGATCTCCCTTGGTTTCTTCTCTAATCGGATTTGAAGAGGGTAAGTGTTCTTGGCTGAATCTCTGTTATTTCCTTTCTCTTTTCTCTGTCGACTCACATGGGGACAAAAGTCAAATTTTGGCATTTCTTGACATGATTCCTAATCATCTATGGAAACCGATTTCTCCTAGGTTCTTCGGGATTTGAAGCAGTGGATCGGGGTTATATTCTCTGCCAATCGATTTCATTAAGTCTGTGGTAAGGGTTCATGTCGATCTAATCTTTCTATCATTCTTTTGAAAAGCCAAAGGCTATTAATGACCTTGTTTAGTTGGTCGATTGTAGGAAGGGAGTAGATCTCCGGGATTTGTGGGCATGCGACTTAAGCCTAAGGGCTTAGGTGTAATCAATCTTGGTAAGGGCCTTATTGTGCGTTATCTCACTCTTCGGGATTTGCAAGTGAAGCCGAATGACTTTTGCTAATAATCTAAGTGTTGGCCGAATGTAAAAAAAAGGGAAACTAGTGCGTTAGATCTTGGTTTCCAGGATTCGATAGTCGCGTTAGTAACCAGGTGTGTAACTTACACACTTCTTAATCATAGTAGATATGCTAATAACCTAAACATGTTAAAATTGAAAGTTGTGTAGATCACGATATGATACCTTAACGGGTATGAGCATGGATTTCGGGTAAGTTCGTTTTGATGAGATTATGCCATATGATATTTGATGCTATGATCTATGATATAATTGATATATGTGTAATATTAAACCATGTTGGCATGATTTATATATATGTTGCATAATTATGGGTGATATGAGAGGAGGGGGAAGATTTGATATCTGTGTCTTTGGGACACCAGAGGTTTGGCACCTCCAGTGGTTTGGTACCACAGTTGATAATTGTGACTTTGGGTCACCAGAGGTTTGGCACCTCATAGCGACTCGTCCCAATGGCTTAACACCACAGTGGGTTGGCCCCACATTTGATAAAATGGGATTGTCGCCAGTGATTTGGTATCACAATGTGGGTTGGCCCCACATATGGATTATTTGTAACTTTGGGTCACCAGTGGTTTGGCACCACATTATTATTGATATCAGTGACTTTGGGTCACCAGTGGTTTGGCACCACCAGTGGTTTGGTACCACACGGGGTAGAAAAAGGAGTTGTGGATGGCTAGGTTTGGGTACATGACATGTTTGCTTGATTATGACTTGTGTAAGTATGTTGCTATAATCGGGAGGGGGATTATGCACTGAGTCTTGGTGACTCACCTTCTCCCCTATCTTTTCAGGTGACTCGTAGATCGTGGATGCAGAGCCGGGTGGACTCGAGGTGGCCATACGACATCTATTCCGGTTTTATTTAGACTTTCGGTTTGGGGTACTTCCATTTTAAATTGATTTTATTTGGGTTTGTAATAAGGCCATTAGTATTTTTTTATTTAGGGTTTTATTATATCTGCTTTAATTTTTTGGATGTTGTTAAGTAAACTGATTAGCGTGTTTTAAACAACTTAAGAACTAAAGTTTTCAAAAAGTATACAACACAACGGGTTTTTCTCAAATCTTACCATTGGGTAACAATATTTTCAAAAGGATAATAAAGTTGGCTTGAATGTTTTTAAGAAAAATCTAAGTTTTCCTTGCTCAAAGACAAAGGGTTTTAATTTAACTAAGTAAGAATTACTCGGGTTCCAATAGGTTTAATGTTTTCTATTGAGCAATGAATGATGAACGAATTTTAAAAAGCCTTTCGAAATTTCAAAGCAAATAAAGAAGATCTTTTCGCTGAAACTAAACCGGTAACTTATTTTCTTCAAAATGTTTTCACTCCGTGACATGCCTGACTCGGTCGTGGTGTGTTACATTTTTGGTATCAAGCCAAGTTCAAAAGCTCAGCTGTGGGCCCAAGGCCCAAAGTGTTTAAAAGTAGGGTTTTGAAAAGTTTTGTGGAAAATATGCATGGTTTGAACAGCATGGCACCGAGTCTCCGGCACCAATCCGCCCAGGTAAGTATCCCTAACCATTGTGGGAATTATATGTGGGGGAAATGGGTATTTTGGGATCGTAGATTAGTAGATTAGGAGTTATTGAACCCTAGGAATAGCTCACTCCAACACAAATTACATAAGACTTAAAGATCCACTAAACAAACCTATAAGTACGTCGCTAAGTTAAGGGTGTGGCAACTGCAGCGCATGTCTTGGAATGGATTCGGGGAGTTTGGTATTTAAGCGATCTAGTGACTCACCTCCTCTTCACTCGAATCCTACAGTGCATAGTGACGGTTCACCCTAACTGAGACGACTTATTCATAGGCTAAAGTCAATAACTAAAACTCGAAAAGGACCAGCCACCTTGTTTTGTACAACCCTAAAATTAACCATGGTTTCAAAATTTCCAAAGTACCCTTGATTTGGAAAATGACCAAAATACCCCTAATTTGTAAAATGACCAAATTACCCCTGACTTGTAAAATTTCTGAAATACCCTCGGTATGAAAAATTACCTAAGTACCTCCGAATTGAAAATTCCCTAAACACCCTTACTTCATAAAATCACCTGGAACCATATTTTGTAAAATTATGAAAATACCCCTAGCTTATGAAATTATCGAAATACCCTCGATTTTTGGAATTTTGAAATACCTGCGATTTGTACAAGATTTCCAAATTAACCTTGATTTACTACTGAAATACCCCGATAGGTTAAACTACGTAAATACCCCCGGGTAGTGAGATGACGAGAATACCCTACAGGTGGAGTGTGGGTGGAGGATGTTATTGATGAATGAACGTGATTCATTGAATTAGGGTAGAAGACTTGAAACGAAAACTTTGTGATGATCGAAAGAACTACTACTAAACTTCCTTACATAAAACTTGCTCGTGGGTAATCAGTGGAACAGAAACTAATGCATAAAATTTTTAAAGCAGATTAAGGCGTGAGCATAGTTATGAGTTCTAGGGGACGTGGTCATAATGTGCGAGGTCATGGTAAAGGCAGAATGACCGTATCGGAACTAGTTAGGTCAAGGGTGAGAGAATGAGATACCACCACCACCAGCTGCTGGTGTTGAGTACCAAGATCAGACGGGGGATGATGTAGTGTCACAGACGATGCTGCGGGTGCTTGAAAGAGTGACTAGAGTAGGTGAAGGTACGGGAGCTCAAAAATCTGTATCTGAGCGACTTGAGCCAATGGGTCTAAGGTGTTCCGAGGTGTTTCTGGTGTGGTGCCCAATACGGCTGAGTATTGGTTGGAGGCAACGGAACGAATCATCGATGATTTGGATCTGACGGCCGAGGAAAAACTGAAAGGGGTAGTGTCACTTCTCCGAGATGAGTCATACTAGTGGTGGCCCACGGTCCGGGATGGTGCTACAACGGATGATCTCACTTGGGATTATTTCAAGGTGGCTTATCAGAAGAAGTATGTTGGGACCAGTTATATTGATGCGCAGAGGAAGGCATTTCTGAGGCTGGTTTAGGGGAGTAAGTCCGTAGCGGAGTATAAGGCAGAATTCTTGAGGTTGAGTCGGTATGCTCGTGGCATCATGGCTACGGAGCATGAGCGATATGTTAGGTTCGAGGATGGATTGAAGGATGAGCTGAGATTGCTGATTGCTCCATAGTAGGAGCGGGAGTTTGCTGTGTTGGTAGAGAAGGCTAAGGTAGCCGAAGGGGTTAAGGAATCGGTGAGACAGAATACGGATAGGAATAGACAGAAGAGAGGGTTTAGACCATCTGGATCAGCCGAAAACTCTTAGAAAAGGGCTAGACAAGGTGGGCCGAATCAGTCTGGGAGACCTGTTGCTAATCAAGGGCCAGCGCATTGTAATTAGTGTGGAAAACCTCATTGGGAAGATGTTGGACCGGTGGCAAAGGATGTTTTGAGTGTGGATCGTTGGATCATCGGTGAGAGACTGCCCACGGAAGTTAACCAGGATTCAATCTAGGGGTAGGGCCGTGCTTAGTTTAGGAATGAGGGACCGCAACCGCAGAGGGGTCGTGGTGCTGGTAGAGGAGGAAATGGTTTTGGTCGGGGCCGTGGGGCACCGGAGAGGTGCAGGCAACACTGAAGCAAGACAACCTAGATTGGTATATGCAGTGAGGCGTCGAGAGGAGGGCGACACACCGGACGTTATAACCGATACGTTCCTAATTTTTGGATTACCATATACTGCTTTGATAGATATGGGTTCGACGCATTTGTATGTTGCCAGTAGTATAGTAGAGACTATGAACCTAGACTTTGAGTCTACTTCTAGGGAGATGACAGTAGTTAGCCCTCTAGGTCACTCTGTAGGAGTAAATAAGCTGTATAGGAATGTACCCCTAGAACTTCAAGGGGTCATGTTTTTGGCTGATTTGATGGAACTGCCGTTTGGGGAGTTCGATCTAATTCTCGGGATGGACTGGCTGGTGAAGTACCAGGCCAGTTTGGATTGCGCAGCTAAGCGCATGGTGTTGAGGACAATGGAAGGTGAGGAGGTGGTGATGATAGGTAATAGGAGAGATTACTTATCCAATGTGGTCTCTGCACTAAGGAGGAGAAATTGGTCAAGAAGGGCTGTGAGGCATTTCTGGTTCGGATGTGTGCCTTGGAGGTCAAGGAGTCAGCAGTGGAGAATGTCTGAACAGTGAAGGAATTTGCTGACGTATTCCCTGAAGAACTTCCGGGTCTGCCTTCGGACCGGAAAGTTAAATTCGGTATAGATTTGTTACTCAGAACTGCGCCAGTGTCTATTACCCCGTATAGAATGGGGCCAAAGGAATTAGTGGAGCTGAAGGCTCAGATCTAGGAATTGTTGGACTGGGGTTTTATCCGGCCAAGTGTTTCGCCTTGGGGAGCGCCGGTGCTCTTTGTTAAGAAGAAGGATGGTACAATGCGGATGTGCATAGACTACCGCCAGCTGAACAAGCTGACGATCAAGAACAAGTATCCGTTGACAAGGATCGATGACTTGTTTGATCAGCTTAAGGGGGCATCAATTTTCTCGAAGATCGATCTAAGGTCGAGAAATCATTAGTTTTAGGTGAAGGAGGCTGATATCCACAAGATGGCGTTTCGCACTCGGTATAGGCACTACGAGTTTCTGGTAATGCCGTTTGGGTTGATTAATACACCGGCGGCATTCATGGACATGATGAATTGGGTGTTCCAGCCGTACTTGGACTAGTTTGTCATGGTATTTATAGACGACATATTGGTGTACTCGAGATCTGAGGAGGATCATGATGCGCACTTGCGGGTAGTTTTGCAAATACTGAGGGAGAAGCAGTTATTTGCTAAGTTCAGTAAGTGCTAGTTCTGGCTCAGAGAGGTGACTTTCTTAGGTCACATGGTGTCAGCTGAAGGGATTAGAGTGGACCCTCGCAAGATCAAGGCAGTATTGGACTAGAAATCGCCTAAGTTAGTAGCGGAAGTTCGGAGTTTTCTAGGTCTGGCAGGGTATTACTAAAGATTTGTAGAAGGATTTTCTCTGATCGCAGCACCGTTGACCAAGTTATCGAGGAAAGGAGTTCCATTTGTGTGGTCTGAGAAACAACAGGAAAGTTTCAACAAATTGAGGAGGATTCTGACGGAAGCTCCGATTTTAGTTCAGCCTGAGGCAGGAAAAGAATTCACGGTCTACTGTGATGCATCGCATACTGGCTTGGGATGTGTGCTGATGCAGAAAGGGAAAATAGTGGTATATGTGTCTCGACAACTGAGACAACATGAAGTTAACTGTCTGACATATGACTTGGAGTTGGCTGTAGTGGTTTTCGCCCTGAAGATTTGGAACACTATTTGTACGGTGAGAAGTCGATAGTCTACACAGACCACAAGAGTCTGAAGTATCTCTTGACTCAGAAGAACTTAAATTTGAGATAGCGCAGATGGATTGAGCTCTTGAAGGACTACGATTGTTCAGTTGAGTATCATCCTGGCAAGGCTAACGTGGTTGCAGACTCGTTGAGCCGTAAAGTAGTGTCGGACCTAAGAGCAATGTTTGCCCATCTTAGCTTGTATGATGATGGGAGTCTTTTGGCGGAATTACAGGTTAAGCCGACTTGGGTAGAGTAGATTAAAGAGAAACAATTAGTGGATGAGGGCTTGAATGCTCGGAGATTACAAGTGCAGAGTGGTGGTTTGGAAGGTTACAGCTTGACCAACGATGGAGTGTTGTGTTTTCAAGGGAGAGCTTGTATGCCAAAGGACGTCGAGTTAAGGAAGAGGATTCTTCAGGACGCACATAACAGCCCATACGTTATGCATCCTAGAGGTAGCAAGATGTACCGAGATTTGCGAGAATAGTTTTGGTGGCCAGGTCTGAAGCGAAAAGTGACTGAGTTTATGGGTAAGTGTCTGACGTGTCAGCAGGTCAAAGCTGAGCATCAGTTCCTGTCAGGTTTACTTTAGCCGGTAAAAATTCCTCAGTGGAAGTGGGAAAGGATCACTATGGACTTTGTCAGAGGGCTATCCCATACGCCTAGCAAGAAGGACTCAGTCTGGGTGGTTGTGGATTATTTGACTAAATCGGCTCATTTCATACCAGTAAGGGTCGATTATTCACTCCAGAAGTTAGCTAAGCTGTATGTGGCAGAGATAGTGAGGTTGCACGGTGTGCCAGTATCAATCATCTCGGATAGGGATCCCAGATTCACGTCGAGATTCTGGAAAGTGTTGCATCAAGCGTTGGGTACGCAGTTGGATTTTAGTATGGCATTTCATCCGCAGTCGGATGGACAGTCGGAAAGGGTTATACAAATCTTGGAGGATATGTTGAGAGGCTGTGTCTTGGACTTTAGAGGCAGCTGGGAAGAGTTTCTACCGTTAGCTGAATTTGCATACAACAATAGTCACCAGGCGAGCATTAAGATGGCACCATATGAGGCATTTTATGGTAGGAAGTGTCGTACACCTACATGCTGGACAGAGTTGGGTGAGTGTCAGATGTTGGGATCGGAGTTGGTTGCAAAGACCGAGGATAAAGTCAAGTTGATTCAGGCTCGTCTAAAGGAAGCTTAGGATAGGCAGAAGTCATATGCCGATCTTAAGCGGAGAGATATTGAGTTTGCAGTGGGTGACAGGGTTTTTCTGAAGGTCTCGCCATGGAAGAAGGTGCTGAGGTTTGGAAGGAAAGGCAAGCTAAGCTCAAGATTTATTGGCCCATATAAGGTGTTAAGATGAGTAGGACTAGTAGCTTATCAGCTCGAGTTGCCAGCGGAACTGAGTCAGATACATGATGTATTTCACGTCTCCATGCTTAGGTGCTACCGTTCAGATCCATCGCATGTTGTGTCGGTGGAGGAAATTGAGGTGAGCCCAGATTTGACCATGGAAGATGAACCAATGCATATTCTAGCTCGGGTTGTGAAGGTTTTGTGCAAGAAATCAGTTCCATTAGTGAAGGTATTATGGCAAAACCATGGCGTGGAAGAAGCTACGTGGGAGCCAGAGGATGTGATGAGGCAGCAATACCCCAACTCTTTTGAGCAGGTAATTTCGAGGCCGAAATTATTTTTGAGGGGGTAGAACTGTAACATCCTTAAATAGGGGCTATTATGTTTGAATTGTTTGTATGTGTATGGCTTGATTGCATTATTAATTGAGGTGTTAGGGTCTAGGTATAAGCCAAGGGTAGGCCCGAGCTATGGGAAAAATTTTGTTTTTAAGCTTTGGTTAAGGGAAGCTGAAGGAGCTAGGGGTTAAGTATATTTCATGGTGAAATTAAGCACAAGAATTGCCTTGGTAAAGTGGCAAGGAGGCACTACTTAGGGCCTTAAGAGTGACGCCACAAGCAGGGAAAGGAGAGCTCAGGTTCGAGCAGTAGAAATCCCATTTTCTGCTTACCATTTTGACACCAATGAGGGAGGTAGTGTGCTCAGCTCAAACTCTGTCAGATAATTATGGATTAAGTCAGATTAATTTAAACTGGTGGCAAGGAGAAAATTTAGGAACTTGTGAAATTCAAACTCATTTGAATGGTTGGCTAAGAGGAGTTTGAGGTAGTTGCCAAAATTTGAACTCTTGTTTTGGGAGGAGTATTCGGTTGGGAAGCTGGGTAAGGGGTGCCGTTTCTCCATAGTCAGGCTAGGTGACATTTTCGACTAGCAAAAGCATTGATGCATTCGGTTGAGAAGCAAACTGAAACCCTTCCTTTTTTTTGAACTTGCCAATTTCTCCCTCAATGCACCATTTGAAGCAAAAGCCGAAAGCTTCTTAGGCCATTGTCGAAACTCTTTAGGAGCCTCTAGCTGAACCCCATTTGAGTTCTCTCTTTTTTTCTTTGAACCGAAACCTCTTAGGCCGAATCCCTTTCACTTCTCTTCTCCCTATTTTGCTAAAAGCCAAACCATTGTGAGGTTCTTTTCTCTTCTTTCAAAAGCCATAGTCGAATCACCTGGATCACTCAACCCCATTGCCGAAATCTCTCTTAACTCTCCCCTTCTTGTTTTATCTTTGGCCAAATATCAATCAAGCATAGATCTCACTTGGTTTCTTCTCTAATCGGATTTGAAGAGGGTAAGTGTTCTTGGTCGAATCTCTGTTATTTCCTTTCTCTTTTCTCTGTCGACTCACATGGGGACAAAAGCTGAATTTTGGCATTTGTTGACATGATTCCTAATCATCTATGGAAACTGATTTCTCCTAGGTTCTTCGGGATTTGAAGCAGTGGATCGAGGTTATTTATTCTCTGCCAATCGGTTTTATTAAGTCTGTGGTAAGGGTTCATGTCAGTCTAATCTTTCTATCATTCTTTTGAAAAGCCAAAGGCTATTAGTGACCTTGTTTAGTTGGCTGATTGTAGGAAGGGAGTAGATCTCCGGGATTTTTGGGCGTGCGACTTAAGCCTAAGGGATTGGGTGTAATCAATCTTGGTAAGGGCCTTATTGTGTGTTATCTCACTCTTCGAGATTTGCAAGTGAAATCGAATGACTTTTGCTAATGATCTAAGTGTTGGCCGAATGTAGGAAAAGGGAAACTAGTGCGTTAGATCTTGGTTTTCGGGATTCGATAGTCGCGTTAGTAACTAGGTGTGTAACTTACACACTTTTTAATCATAGTAGATATGCTAATAACCTAAACATGTTAAAAATTGAAAGTTGTGTAGATCACAATATGATACCTTAACGGGTATGAGCATGGATTTCGGGTAAGTTTGTTTTGATGAGATTATGCCATATGATATTTGATGCTATGATCTACGATATAATTGATATATGTGTAATATTAAAGCATGTTGGCATGATTTATATATGTTTTGCATAATTATGGGTGATATGAGAGGAGGGGGAAGATTTGATATCTGTGTCTTTGGGACACCAAAGGTTTGGCACCTCCAGTGGTTTGGTACCACAGTTGATAATTGTGACTTTGGGTCACCAGAGGTTTGGCACCTCATAGCGACTCGTCCCAGTGGCTTAGCACCACAGTCGGTTGGCCCCACATTTAATAAAACAGAATTGTCACCAGTGATTTGGTATCACAACGTGGGTTGGCCCCACATATAGATTATTTGTGACTTTGGGTCACTAGTGGTTTGACACCACATTATTATTGCTATCACTGACTTTGGGTCACCAGTGGTTTGGCACCACCAGTGGTTTGGTACCACACGGGGTAGAAAAAAGAGTTGTGGGTGGCTAGGTTTGGGTGCATGACATGTTTGCTTGATTATGACTTGTGTAAGTATGTTGCTATAATCGGGAGGGGGATTATGCACTGAGTCTTGGTGACTCACCTTCTCCCCTTCTTTTCAAGTGACTCGCAGATCGCGGATGTAGAGCCAGGTGGACTCGAGGTGGCCATGCGACATCTATTCCAGTTTTACTTAGACTTTCGGTTTGGGGTACTTCCATTTTAAATTGATTTTATTTGGGTTTGTAATAAGGCCATTAGTATTTTTTTATTTAGGGTTTTATTATATCTGCTTTAATTTTCTGGATGTTGTTAAGTAAACTGATTAGCGTGTTTTAAATAACTTAATAACTAAAGTTTTCAAAAAGTATACAACACAATGGGTTTTTCTCAAATCTTACCATTGGGTAACAATATTTTCAAAAGGATAATAAAGTTGGCTCGAATGTTTTTAAGAAAAATCTAAGTTTTCCTTGCTCAATGACAAAGGGTTTTAATTTAACTAAGTAAGAATTACTTGAGTTCCAACAGGTTTAACGTTTTCTATTGAGCAATGAATGATGAACGAATTTTAAAAAGCCTTTCGAAATTTCAAAGGAAATGAAGAAGATCTTTTTGCTGAAACTAAACCGGCAACTTATTTTCTTCAAAACGTTTTCACTCCGTGACATGCCTGACTCGGTCGTGGTGTGTTGACCGGGTTTGAGGTGTTACAAATGCTTACAAATTTATCTTGTTACGATCCTATAAACTTTTCATTAACTTCACTTCACTTGTTAATCATAGAGCACTTCAATGTTAAGTTCTTATTTCACTTACTTCACTTATTCGGAACATCACTTTCACACTTAGGTCCATTCTTAGTCAATTATACACTTCATCACTTTTCTTTAAATTATACCAATTTTTTTCATGTGCATTTGACACACATATTGTAATCTGTAAGTTCAATTATTATAATCATTTTAGTAAACGCTAGCAAAATAAGACTCAAATACTTGGGATTCCAACCAAACACCATACACTTATTACACTAAAAGTGCAATCAAACCATCATGCAGAACACTAGTCCCTCATTATGCCAATAAATGCTATGCCATAAGGCATAACTTGTTGTCTTCAAACAAAATCTTGTCTTCTAACACAATGCGTGCACACTAATCCCTATTGGCATGCCAATCGTACATTAACTATTTCACTATGCTTACAAGGGAGATTCATTTAAAAAAAAATCAGTTAAGCATTGTGAAATTCAATTAACACATTGATTTTAGTAGTAAATTCTCATACAATACACTTTTATGTATTCACCTATTTTATCATTATAAAAATCACTTGTTGGTACTCATTTATTAAATTCACTTAGTAAGCGTTTATGGAGCCATTTTTTGTCACTTCTTGCACTTTCACTAGTTCACATATTACTTAGGTGATTTATACCACCAACATGTATTATACACATTTATTGTAACACTGCACACCCAACCTAGACGTTATGGCCGAATCTTGAGGAATTACATAAAGTCGTTTTAAAACCAAATTTTGAATTCAAGAATGTACGTTTTGACAATGTTAATTTTGGTAAATCACTCTCAAATTTTTAGAAAAGTACTTGTTAAAACTATTCATTTCATTACAGAAAAACACTTGAGTAATTAATTTGTTTCGCATTGGAATTTTATAAGTTATTATATTTTATGAAAATCGTGAATTGAATTATAAAAACAAATAGTTTCACAGTTTGAAAATAATAATTACTAGATTCGACAGAAGCAAATCAAAAATGAAAAAAATAAAGTCCAAAATAGTAAAGTCCGATAAATCTAGAATAGTTTAAAAAACATAAACCATCTTAGTTTTAAATTAGAGTATCAATTCAAGCACCTATGCGCCGCCCAATCCTAAGTTTGCTAATTACCTAAGAAGCAGTATGTAACTCAACCCTTAAAGGCAGATTATAGCACAATTCACATAGAGGTTAGATACTGAACAGAATACAACATGGCATACTATGCAATGCAACATGATAACTAGATCAAATACAAATGGCATATCATGCGATGCAATACTTTATTATAGAATAGATATAGATCCTACCCCCATTCGCTACACACTATCCTTGTCCATCCCTACACACCAATTAGGGTAATAAATACCCATCTAACCTCACACACTTATAAGTGAGCGTATGCCACTTTCAGAATAGTGTAGTCAAGCTGCCAGAAATAGTGCAATAAACCGCTAGCATCAAATAAGTGTGGTCAAGCCACTAGAAAAGATATGTAGTTAATACTACCATATAAGCCAGATCATTAAACTGCCACACTTCCTCCGTCAAATCATTATCCCACCCCAATGCACATGCAAACACTATTCAGACGTTTAGATACATATATATCATACATGCTTTACACATCAGTACATAGTATCATGCTTACAAAAGTCACACATACAGAAATAAAATATCAAATTTCATGTATCATAATCATATTTGGCGCTTAACAAACCCTGCGAAATAGCTAACCTTGATACTCACTTCAAATTATGGCCCTAATTAGAGTTTATTGATAATGGGCCCACAAGGCCAACCTAGCCCAGCCTGTGTGGCTCAAACTTCTTGACACACGCCCGTGTGATCCATACGGCTTAGTACACACTTGTGTGACCCACACGGTCTAACACATGGCCGTGTGACGTCGATAGTGGGTTGTTTGGCTTTTTTCATTCACTGTTTTTACGAGTTTGAGTCACACACCTGGTCATTTTTCGATACAGTCACAACAACAACAATTTTAACACCGAATATGATAATTGAAGAAACCAAATTAACAACGATACTAAGTCCAAAATAATTATTCATCCCTAAATGTAAGAAAAAAACCTAAACTTACCAAAATAGTCCTTTACCCTTGATGAAAAACCAACGACAACCTTAATTTTCTGAAGGGGTGTTATGCGCTACCTAATTTTCACCTAACAAAATCACAAAATTAGAAAAATCTGAACCCCTAACCAACAATCAAGTAATCCTTTTACTCTCACAAGAACTAGCGAAATTGTAACACCCCAAATCCAGCCTAGAAGTTAGGCCTGAATTCGGAATATCACATTAAAGGCACAATTCAAAACGATTTTTCTAATTAAGAAATTAAGGCCCCAAAGCCCAAAATCTAATAGACATATTAATTAAAGTTTAAAAAAACCCATTTTATTATTTTAAGCATTTAGTAAACCAAGTTTGAAAATAAGAGCTTACTTAGGTTTAATAATTAAATAAACATTTAATCTCAAAACCCAAATTAAATCTGAAGTCAAAACGGAGTACAAGGTCTTATTACGTCCACTAAAAATTAATTAAATAAAACATGTATTTTGAAACAAATAAATTAAAATTCAAGCCTCTTATAGTGTGGCCATCTCTGAGTCCTCTCCCACGTCGAGTCGTCTATTCGGGATAACCTGAAACATTAAATTAAAGGGGTGTGAGTTTTGAAACTCAGTGTGCACAACCCTCATCGGTAAGAACATGCATCACAACAATCCGGCCAAGCCCATTCTCAGATGCAGTGGCAATTGGGCCTTAGCCCAAAATAGCCTCGATTGAGCCTTAACCCATATCATATGTCACAGCAGATCATGTATGCAATGCGATGCAAACCTAACCCAACCTAATTTTCCATCCGCTACACACCACCCGTACCTGCCAATCACACCAATGGGGATTTCTACAATCAACCCTCACCGCTACACACCATCGATGGCAATCATCTTTGCGATTAGTCGCTCATCGTCAGAATCGTGACATAGTCACTAGAACAGATCGTGGCAGAGCCACTACAACAGATCGTGGTAGAGCCACTACAATAGATCGTGGCAAAGCCACTACAATAGATCATGGCAGAGCCATTACAACACTTCCCCTTTAATATCATAATCCCAACCCCATGCAAGCATATACTGATGTATGGTTTCAACAGGTTTCGGCATGCATGTATAGGATGCTCATCACATATAACATGTCATCTTATCAGAACCATCTATTAATATCACAGAAGTCACTAACCTGATGAATCGCCTTTACCCTCCATGGGGATTTCAATAGCCATACCGAGTTTTCGGCATTTAATAGAATATACATAAATATATATGTTATTAAGACACTATAAATGGTGTGAGAAGTTACACATAATCACGCTAATCATCCCCAAAGGTTATAACGGTAATTTTACCTACCGAGGGTATTTCAGTAATTTACCTACCAAGGGTAATTCGGTAATTCTACTCATAACTAATCCATGTATGCAATGCATCTCAAACATAATCAATCATACAATTAACACAGACAACATTAGTACTACCATGAGGGTACAACGATCATTTTATTGTTTAGGGGTAAAACGATAATTTCACAAATTGAGGGTATTTCGATAATTTCACAAACCAGGGGTATTTCAGTAATTTCACAAACCAAGGGTATTTTGGTAATTTTGCAAACCGGGGGTTTCGATAATTTTGCAAACCAGGGGTATTTCAGTAATTTCACAAACTAGGGGTATTTCGGTAATTTTGCTAACTAGGGGTATTTTGGTATTTTTGCAAATCAGGGGTATTTTGGTAATTTCACAAACTAGGGGTATTTTAGAAATTTTACAAATCGAGGGTATTTTGATAATTTCACAAATTGGGGGTATTTCGATAATTTCACAAATCGGGGGTATTTTGGTACTTTTATAAAGTAGGGGTATTTTGGTAATTTCACAAACTGGGGGTATTTTGGTTATTCTGCAAATTAAAGATATTTTGGTAATTTCACAAACAGGGGGTATTTTGGTCCCTTTCGGGTTTTAGCTATGAACTTTGGCCCATCAACAAGTCCTCGCGGCTAAAGTGAACGGACACTATGCACCAAGTAGGATTCCAGAAAAGAGGAGGTAGGCCACTAAGGCCGCTTAAGTACCAAGATCCAATCCTAGACATGCGTATGCCCGTTGCCACACCTTAACCCAGCGACTTGTTCACAGACATGTTTAATTATTAGAAAGTCTTATGGAATTTAAGAGTTGTTCAAACTAGGCCTAAGGTCCATAAACCCTAGCATACTTGTCTACGTCCCCATAAAGCTCATCAAACCCAAATTACATTATTACGGCCCATCAGGCCCAAGTCTCATCATATGGCCAAATAGGCCCAGAACAAATTAAGATCATGTATCATGCATGTCTAATTCAATTCGTATAACCAACCAAACCATTTCATCAAACTTAGCCTCAGGGCCCACTGGGCCCATTTAGCCACTTTTGGCTTTTCGACTTTTCGACATTGTCGAAATCGTGTGTGTAGTGTTTGCACACACCTGGTAATCGCGCGCACTGCAAACCCCTTAATCACGAACCTACAATCGACATCACCTAACGATTAATCATAACTTAATATACACTTATCGAAAATTGAAACCTCACCGTAACCTTACCGTGCTCCTTACTTTATAGTAGCCCTTCCTTCGCAACTATTGGCGATTATCCTCTAGGTCTGCACCCAAACGCCCACCAAGGTATATTAACTCTCCTCATAGAATGCTCTCTATATAGCTAGCTTCTCACCTTCCTTCTTTGTATCTTTCCGATGTGGGATCCCTCCGTTAGCAGAGTTTAAATCCAACTCAAACTCTTCTCGTCCAATCTGCAAAATAAATACTCCCTTGCTTGTCATGAGATTCAAACCCAAGCTCCCTTGTAGCATAATCCACGCTCTAACCACTTGGCCACAAGCTCCTCTTGTGTCTAAAATCATGCGCAACTCAATATAACCCTATGGCAAAATTCTAGAGTCCATTTAAAAAGAAATCCAAAATGCAAGAGCCAAGACTTGAACCTTGGACCTCTTTCCTTCCTTGTGGCGTCACCTCCTTGCCTTTTAAGTGGCATCACTTTCCCACTACACCACACACTCCACTTGTGCCATTTTTCTCCACATTTTATTCTTAAAGCCCACTACTAACTCTCAGGGTTTTACTCACCTAAAACCAAAATTTCCCTAAAGCCAAAGTTTGAACCCGGGACTTCATAGAAGCCCCCTAACCTTCCAAAATCACTCACCTAATAGGTCCAACTTGCACTAATGCCGTTCTCTTATTCCCAAAAATTTTAAACGCTCCTACGCCTAAGGCCCAATGGGCCTAATTCTATTAGGCCCGAATTCAGGTTGTTACAAATCTACCCTCCTTAAAGAAATTTTGACCATAAAATTTCCAACTACTAAACACACCGCTCATGTCACAACACTATACTTTCACTGCGCACTCTAATTAAGAATTTTATGAAATTATTACTTAATTCCACTTGTTTAGGGCACATGTCTTATGTAAGTATTAACACTTTTTCTTAAAGTTATTCCACGATCGAGAATCCACTACAGGCTTAAGTTTCCTATGGGCTTTAGTCTTTAAAAGCCTATTTTAAGTAGCCCACTATCTATACAGCCCATAATTCAAGCAAGAATAAAAAACTTACTTGGCTCGACGTCGAGGCTCGATGAACCACACTTCAAGAATCACCGCCAAAATTTTTTAAAAAAAACCCAAAATCTAAGGCCCATTTCATAGCCCGAGTTTTGCAACCTAGGCTCTGATACCACTAAATGTAACACCCCAAATCTGGCCTAGAAGTTAGGCCCGAATTCGGAATGTCACATTAAAGGCACAATTCATAACGGTTTTGCTAATTAAGAAATTAAGGCCCAAAAGCCCAAAATCTATTAGACTTATTAATTAAAGTTTAAAAAACCCATTTATTATTTTAAGCATTTAGTAAACCAAGTTTGAACATAAGAGCTTACTTAGGTTTAATAATTAAATAAGTATTTAATCTCAAAACCCAAATTAAATCTGAAGTCAAAACAGTACAAGGTCTTATTACGTCTACTGAAAATTAAGTAAATAAAACATGTATTTTGAAACAAATAAATGAAAATTCAAGCCTCTTGTAGTGTGGCCATCTTCGAGTCCTCTCCCACGTCGAGTTCTCTATTCGGGATAACCTAAAACATTAAATTAAAGGGGTGTGAGTTTTGAAACTCAGTGTGCACAACCCTCATCGGCAAGAACATGCATCACAACAATCCGGGCCGAAGCCCATTACAGTAACGGTGGCAATTGGGCCTTAGCCCAAAATAGCCTTGGTTGAGCCTTAACCCATATCATATGTCACAGCAGATCATGTATGCAATGCGATGCAAACCCAGCCCAACCTAATTTTCCATTCGCTACACACCACCTGTACCTGCCAATCACACTAATGGGGATTTCTACAATCAACCCTCACCGTTACACACCATCGATGGCAGTCATGCTCCAGAAAAGAGGAGGTGGGCCACTAGGGCCGCTTAAGTACCAAGCTCTCCCTAGATCCAATCCTAGACATGCGTATGCCCGTTGCCACACCCTAACCCAGCGACTTGTTCATAGACATGTTTAATTATTAGAAAGTCTTATGGAATTTAAGAGTTGTTCAAACTAGGCTTAAGGTCCATAAACCCTAGCATACTTGTCTATGTCCCCATAAAGCTCATCAAACCCAAATTACATCATCACGGCCCATCAGGCCCAAGTCTCATCATATGGCCAAATAGGCCCAGAACAAATTCAGATCATGTATCATGCATGTCTAATTCAATTCGTATAACCAACCAAACCATTTCATCAAACTTAGCCTCAGGGCCCACCGGGCCCATTTAGCCATTTTTAGCTTTTTGGATTTTTGGCATTGCCGACATCGTGTGTGTAGTGTTTGTACACACCTGGTAACTGCGCGCTGTAAACCCCTTAATCACGAACCTACAATCAACATCACCTAACAATTAATCATAACTTAATATACACTTATCGGAAACTGAAACCTCACCGTAACCTTATCGTGCACCTCACGTTATAGTAGCCCTTCCTTCGCAACTATTGGCGATTATCCTCTAGGTCTGCATCCAAACGCCTACCAAGGCATATTAACTCTCCTCATAGAATGCTCTCTATATAGCTAGCTTCTTACCTTCCTTCTTTGTATCTTTTCGATGTGGGATCCCTCCATTAGCAGAGTTTAAATCAAACTCAAACTTTTCTCATCCAATCCGCAAAATAAATACTCCCTTACTTGTCATGAGATTCAAACCCAAGCTCCTTTGTAGCATAATCCACATTGCTAACCACTTGGCCACAAGCTCCTCTTGTGTCTAAAATCATGCGCAACTCAATATAACCCTATGGCAAAATTCTAGAGTCCATTTAAAAAGAAATCCAAAATGCAAGAGCCAAGACTTGAACCTTGGACCTCCTTCCTTCCTTGTGGCGTCACCCCCTTGCCTTTTAAGTGGCATCACTTTGCCATTACACCACACACTCCACTTGTGTCATTTTTCTCCACATTTTATTCTTAAAGCCCACTACTAACTCTCAGGGTTTTATTCACCTCAAACCAAAATTTTCCTAAAGCCAAAGTTTGAACCCGGGACTTCATAGAAGCCCCCTAACCTTCCAAAATCACTCACCTAATAAGTCCAACTTGCACTAATGCCATTCTCTTATTCCCAAAAATTTTAAACGCTCTTACGCCTAAGGCCCAATGGGCCCAATTCTACTAGGCCCAAATTCGGGTCGTTACAGAAATAATACCACATCCTTATTAAAGGAAACAACCAAACTTACCTAAAGAAGAATAATTACTTGGCGGCATGAAATGATGGAAATATAAAAAAAAAAAGAAAAGAGAAAATAATAGGATAAATGAAAAAGGAGGAAAATCGACAGAGAAAATGACAGAAAACTCAACAGCAAAAATTGAAAATTGAAACATGAAAAGAGGGGTGAGAATGACGAAAGTGGTGGAGAGAAAATATGAGATAATTTTCAAAAAGATTTTTTTTTTAAATTATGCATATTCTCCCATCACATTTTTCCTTAGAGTTCAAATTCAACCCAACTCCTACAACATGGGCGGTAAAGATAGGAAATAGAAAAAATAATTCCATTTTACATACACGAGATTTGAACACAAGACCTTTAGGTCTAGGTAAGTTGAAGCTTTACCTCTGAACCAATAAGCTCATTCCTGTCAATAGTTGAGCAAAAATAATATAAAAGCTAGTTATTCAAGGATAGAGGTTGGAACAAAAATAACATAAATTCAAGCAAAGGGATTTGAACACAAGACCTCTCACACACAACTAGAACACTTAGCTACTGAACCAAATCAATTAACATGACATGTTTCAATAATTCAAAAATTATTTTTTTGGGAATTCAACCCTCCACTCCTTCAAGAAATTTTGACCTTGAAATTTACCTAACTCAAACAGATATGGGTACTGCTGTCGAATTGAGTCTTGATTCCCAAGTGGCTTCTTTAGTACCATGATTTCGCCACAGGACCTTAACCAAGGGAATAACTTTCCTTTGCAGAAATTTTACATCACAATCTAAGGTCTGAACCAATTCATCCTCAAAAGTCAAATCCGTCCTCACCTCAATCTCTCAATAGACACACTATTGGATGGGTCAGACTGATATTGTCTTAACATGGAGACGTGAAAAGCATTGTGTATGCAATCTAACTCTAGAGGCAACTACAACTGATAGGCGACCAACCCCACCCGTCTCAAAATCTGATAAAGCCTAATGAACCTAAGGCTCAAGTTGCCCTTACATCCAAATCTAAGGATTTTCTTCCATGGAGATACCTTAAGGATAATTTAATCTCCCACATCAAACTTAGTATCTTTTCTCTTAATATCAGCATAATACTTTTGCCTGTCAGAAGCTGCCTTAAGTTGATACTGAATCAGCCTAACTTTTTCTTTAACCTCAGTAACCATATCCGGACCCATAATTCTCTTCTCACCCAACTCAGTCCAACACAGTGGAATGTGACACTTACGACCATATAGAGCATCGTATGGTGCCATCTGACTATTGGGTTGAAAGCTATTATTATAAGCAAATTCAGCTAGTGGCAGAAACTCCTCCCAACTACCTTAAAAATCAATAGTGCAACTTTGTAACATATCCTCCAATACCCGAATCACCCTTTCAGACTATCCATTAGTCTGTGGATGGAATGTAGTACTAAAGTCTAACCGAGTACCCAGAGCCTCATGAACATTCTTCCAAAACCAATATGTAAATTGAGGGTCTTTATCTAAAATAATCGATACAGAAAACCCTCAAAGTCTCACTATCTCGAAGATGTATAACTTCACTAACTTCTGCAAAGAATAATTGGTTCGAACCTGAAGAAAGTGAGCAGACTTGGTCAATCGATCCACGATGACCCAAATAGAATTCTTCTTAGTGGGTGTCAAGGGAAACCCACTAACGAAGTCCATGGTTACCCATTCCTATTTCCACTACAGAATCTTAACAGGTTAAATCAAGCTAAAAGGAAATTGGTGCTTATGCTTAACCTACTGGCACCTCAGACATCAAGACATATAATCGGTCACCTCTTGTTTCAAACTAACCCACCAATATAACTCCCAGAGATCACGGTATATTTTATTACCACCGACACATATAGCATAAGGGCTACTATGAGATTTTTATAGAATAGTCTGCCTCAAATCCACATCACTCGACACAAAAATTTGACATCAGAAACACATAATACCCTCACTGTTAAACCCAAAACCAAAGTCTTACCCTCTTCAATCTGCTGAACCCAACTAACCAAAGACTCATCCAAAAGTTGTTTATCCTGGATCTCATCAATCCAAGTCTGCTTAACCTACAACTCAACCAATAATCCACCACCCTTAAACAGACTTAGCGAGCTAACATCACCCTCAACTTTGACATTTATCTTTGACTAAGATCATCGACCACCACATTGGCCTTATTGAGATAATACTCTACAGCGCAATTGTAATCCTTAAGCAACTCAATCTATCTACATTGCCCAAGATTCAACTCTTTCTAAGTGAGGAGGTACTTGAGGCTTTTGTGATCAGTGTAGACGATACACCTCTCACCATACATGTAATGCCTCCATAGTTTTAGTGCGAAGACAACCATAGCTAAATCGAGATTGTGCATCAGATAATTGCCTTCATGTGGCTTAAGCTGTCTAGATGTGTAAGTCACCACCTTACCTTTTGTATCAAAACACAACCCAAACAGATGTGATATACATCACTATACACTACGAACTCTCTCCCAGATTAAGATAGTATCAGAAAGGGTGCCTAAGTCAAAATTGACTTAAGCTTATCAAAAATTGAATGTTTCTCACTAGTCCATGAGTGCCTTGCGTGGCACAACATAGGTCGACGTCCTTCCCAAGTAATTCAGGGTTATTTTTGTCCACGTAATCAAACTTATACGAAGACCTAGGACATGCCAAAGACCTAATTTGGGTTGTTAGCACCTCTGTAAATAAGACATTAGGGGATTGAAGTAACGAAGTCATCCTAGACACATTAAAAAATAGTAGTTTAGAAGTAGATTAAATTAATTTTCTTTTGACTTTTCATAACTCTTTTATTTTCCTATTGAAATCAGTTTATTTTCTTTAGTTAAAATATTTTAGTTTATTTTCTTTTTCATTCCATTTAATTCTTTATTCCAATCAAGAGATTTACTACTCCGTTCCTCATTCGATATTTTGTAACAGCTCGATTTTGGGTCTAGTCGGAACAGTGGTTTCAGGACCACAAATTCGACGTAGTAAAATTTGTTCTTATTATATTTTTATGGTCTACAATTTTATGGAATTGTTTCATGAAAATTTTGTTCAAAAATGTTGAGGATTGGGCACTCAATTTAGTCAAAAGGACTAAATTATAAAAAGTGCAAAAATTAAGTTCTACATGCTAGAGGTGTCTAATTTCTACGAAATTTAAAATTGAAGGTCCTTAGATGGTAATAAGACCATTGGTTAAGTTAGTGGACAAAAATAGACATGAAGTAAGAGAATTGTTATCTTTTAAGTTAGGGGTATTTTGGTCATTTGGTTAATAAATGAATTAAAAAGCCAAATTAAAAGCCAATTTTGTCCATCTTCTACCCCATGGCTGAAACTTCCATGGAGAAGACATAGCTAGGGTTTCCAAGCTTCCAACGTAACAGTCCGATTTAGACCCTAGTTGGAACAGTGGTTTCGGGACCACTAATTCGAGTTAAAAAATATATATTTTAAAATTATTTTTGACGTTTGCAGTATGTGAATTTATATGTGTGAAAATTTCGTGTGAAATTTTTATCGTTTGTGTGCTCGATTTAATGGAAAGGACTTAATCACATAAAAGGTAAAAGTGACATTCTAAATGTTAATGTGTTTAAATGAGTTGGCTTTTGAATGTCATGGCCTTAATTTGTAATTAGACCATTTTGAATGATAGTGGACATTAATGACCTTATAATGGATGTTTTAAATGTTTTATTTATTAAGGTTAAATTTGTAAATTGGTTATTAAAGTTATATTAATTAAAACAAAACAAAATTAAGTTTGTTCATCTTCTAGCCGAAGATAAGAAAAAGAAATAAGGTTTTAAGCTTTCCTAACATTCGACCATTGAGAGCTTTGATTGAGGTATGTTTTTTACTTGGTTTTTGATAATTTTTATGTTTTTGAGATCGTTGCTATGTAATCTAGCAAGCCCATGTCTCAATTTTTGAATTTGATGATGTATTCATGAATTACCATTGATGATAGCTTGTGGTTTTTGTTATTTGATGATGGAAAATAAAAGATATGTGGTAGATCAATATGTTTTGTCTTTGGATTTTTGATGAATTTGAGTAATTTAGGCTAAATTATGAAAATAATAAATTGAGAGACTAAAATGTGAAATAAATGAAATGTGTGGACTTATATGAACTATAAGAATATTCATCCAAGCATGGGAAATATGAAATTTTGCATATTTTGTGATTTTATGAAATAAGGACTAAAATGTCAAAAATGTGAATTTTAAGGGCTAAAATGCAAAATGCCCTAATTATGTGTTTGTGGTTTGAATTGAATGAAATGTGTTATTAAATATCCAAATTTGAATTTATATAGATCAAGAACAAAAGAAAACAGAATTAGATCAAGGAAGCCAAAAGTGGTCGAGTAGTCGATTCCATCCGTTCGTTTCTATACGAGGTAAGTTCATAAGTAAATAAATGCATTTAAAGTTTATGTGAATACATTTTATAATATCGAATTGAATTGTATAATTATATACATGTATTGTCGAATTGATATAAGCTTGGAATGACTTGTGTTGAGCTTGAATCGATCGAGATACGACGTCCGAAAGCCCCGTACGAACCTTAGGAATAGTTAGGATACATATGTCATGACATAGGATTCTGATATGTGATTTTGTTTAAGACCCTGTCTGGGACAGTGGCATCGATATGTTATTACATGTAAGACCATGTCTGGGACGTTGGCATTGTACGAGCTTCGACTTTTCGAGTATCCTTATTAATTTCGAATGGTTCAACGGGCAATTTTGAGTTAAGATCAATTGTGAAATATAGCTAAAGAGTCAGGTATGTGCTAGGTTAAATGATTGGAAAAGTAAGGTAAATATATACTTAAGATGAATATATGAAATATACATTATGAAAGTGAGAAATATATATGCTTATGAATATATGTGTATTCGGCCAAGTTATTATAATTTTGATATTGTTCATTGAATGGTATATGAGTTACAAGCATGAAAAATGTGTTCTTGATTAAAGATTGCTTGATTCAATCTAGTTGATCTAATGCTAATGTTCATTTAATTATTATTTACTTATGACTTACTATGCTATAAAAGCTTATTCTGTGTGTTTGTTCATTGTTTTATAGATTATCAAAGCTACGTGAAGCTCAGGATCGTTGAGGATCATTATCACACTATCGAACTATATTTTGGTACCTTTTGAATATGTACATATTTAAGTATGGAATGTATAGGATAGAAGCATTAGAATATGTTTTGAGATGTGTAAAAATAGCCATGTGATATGACTGGTTAATGAATGTGTTTATGAATAAGTTTTGTTCATGCTTATTGATGCATAAGTTGGAATGTTTTTGATGTGCTCATGAATGGCCTAATGAAATGGTCTATATTGGTAAGTTCATGGTTGATTAGGGAAATTGATATGATGAGAAATGTTATGAATTGAAATGGTTTTAAATGAAGTATTAGTCATATGTTTTGATGTAAAATTTTATGCTTTGATTTGGTATGTTTAAGTAGAGTTTGTATATGGAAATGAATGATGTTGTTAAAAGTCAAATTGTGCATGTTTTGGTATGTTTTGGATGCCTTTGGAATATGAATTTAGATTTGTTTGATGCTTGTTGGTTTGACCCAAAATTTGGGTGGCAAATTGGCCTTGCAAATGGCCTATATTCACATGATTGAGCACACGAGTGTGTGTCTTGATTGTGTCTCTTATGGTTGCAATTCAAAACAAGTCAGTAAGCCACACGGGCTGGACACACGAGCGTGTGACTGGCCGTGTGAGTAAGTTAGTAACCTCTCTAATTTTTGCATGACCTAGCACACAGGCGTGTCTTGTGGCCGTGTGGACAAGTCAGTATGTATGCCCTGTTTTGCCACGGCCTAGACACACGGGTGTGTCTAATGCCGTGTGAGGCACACGGCCTACCCACATGGGCGTGTAACCTCTGTAACTTTGATGAATGTGTTTATGCCCGATCCTTTCCCAATGTTTAAGGTCTCGTAGACCTTTTAAAGGAACTCTATGGATATGATTTGCTATGATATGATGATGGTATATTTATGTTTGAGAATTGATCGTAAAAGTTTTGATATGTCCGGTAATGCTTCTTAACCCTAGTTCGGCAATGGTTACAGGTTAGGGGTGTTATATCCAAGCTTGATTGTAAGTCCGTTCTAGCCTCGTTTTTAATGATTTTTATGTTTTTGAAATCCTCGTAACAAGATCTACCTATTTCTACCACTAATTTGAGAAAAAAGATCAAGGTCTAGGGTTTGAACCATGTTGGATATTTGTGTACTTTTTGATGTTTAATGGTAGATTATGCAAATTTGATGTTGGATAAACGACTTTTGCTAAGTGATTTTCGGTAAAAAATGCTTAAAAAGGATATATTTGTAGGAGTTATAAAATATGTAGTAAAAGTGTATTTTAATGAAAAATGTGGGCTTTTATGAGCATGGGCAAAATTTAGTTAGGCTTAGAGTGTGAAGAAATTGAATGAAACTCACATTACGAGCCTAGGGACTAAATTGTAAAAATGTGAAACTTTATGGGAAAAAATATAATTTTTCTATAATATGATTTTTGGGCTGATTTGAATAGTGTAATGATTAAATAAGTTAAATGTGCTGTTATAGATCAAGAAAAATGAGGTTCGAAATTAGAACGGGGGAAAAATGAGTATTTGACGATTAAATCCCTTTTTGCCTTTTTGATGCCGAGGTAAGTTCGTATGTAAATAATGCATTGTTTTATTTATGTTTTAAATGCTTTAATATTGTATAAATTATGATCGATTCCTTGAACGTAATCGAAAAAGTTCGAAAAGTGAGAAAATTCCGGTTGAACCTTAGGAATAGTTAGGAAACAAATGTCATGACATTAGGATATGGGATTTCGTGTAAGACCATATCTGGGATATGGCATCGATATGAAACTTCGTGTAAGACCATAGCTGGGCCATTGGCATCGATACGAGATTACATGTAAGACCATAGCTGGGATATGACATTGGTACGGTACTGTGTGTACGAGATTTCCTAGTAACCTTTAGTATTCCAAATGGTTCAAAGGGAAATTCAACGGGTATGTCAAAGAAGAGAAAAATCATGTAAGTATTACGAGTTAGTATAGGTATGTACATAAATTTTATAAGCATCGACTCTATGATATTATGAGTTAATGATTTCCATGAGAATGTTTTTGTGAAAACCTTGTGATTATTGTTCTATATTTGTGATGTATGGAACACAAGGTAAATTTGATTGACGATTATGTGGTTGGCTTTCGGGCCAAATTGAGTTATGATATAGCATGATTTATTCATACAAATTGTGATTTGTCGGATATGAGAAATAGGAAAGATTGTCATAATTGGTTATTAAAAATGGTTATGAAAGTAAGGGAAGATAAAAGCTTAGACAATTGAAAGATACTAAGATATATGCTTAGAAATATGATTACACATAATTGATGTGCATGTTTACTATGACGTTTGAAAAGATTTGTTAATTGTTGTAATATGTTATAAAGGAAAGATTATGGTTGTTAGGCTAAAGCCAGGATATGTTAATTTATGCTTATAAGTTGAAAGGGTTAGGCATTGTGACTGAATAATTTGTAACCTTGAGATTTTGGTAGATTATAATAATTTGTGTTCATATTGTTGAACATGATAAAAACTTGGTAAGATGTGAATGAGTAAGTTATACTTATGAGACTTAAATGACATTCGTATGGCTTTACATTTTGTTAATTGTATAACATATATATGGTTGAAGTTGCTGATTATTTGGATATGAACTTACTAAACTATATATATATAGATTACCCCCTTCCTTTCCCATGTTTTATAAGGTTATTAAGCTAGTTCGGGTTGAAGATCGCCGGAGATCCCATCACACTATCAAGCTATCACTTCGGGTATGGATGAATTCAAGTGTTTTGAGTATGTCATGTATAGGGACTTGGTCATTTGGTCATATGTGTCTTTATGATTGTAGCCAATATGTTGGCTTGTAGTCGTCAAAGGCTTGTTTTTCTATTTGGCCATATAAGTTGGCCTATATTGGTAACATGGTAGTAAGCTTAAGTATATTCATATATGTGTCAATGTCTATGGTGATATGATCATGGTATGCTTGGTGAATGATAGAAATGTGATTTATGTCATCAATGTGAAATGTTTGGCAATTGGGACTTAGTAAATGTTGTGAGTATGATAGATGTGGATATTGTGTTGGTCATAATTGTGGTTATTTGGTTGATCTCTCATGCTTTAATTTGTGCCATGTGATGTTGTGTTGATGTGTGCAAGTGAGGGTGGCAAAGTGGCTTGGTAAATTGCATTTATTTTATCCACACGGGTAGACACACGGGTGTGTGTATAGGCCGTGTGTGACACATGGTCTGCCCCACGGGCATGTGATCCGGCCTTGTGTCCCCTGCACCTTAATTGTTGCAAAACAGAATTTTTAAAATTGAGCACACGGTAGAGACATGGGCATGTGTCTCAACTATTGTGCTACATAGTCTACCACACGGGCGTGTGGCACAAGTCAGAAAGCACACTAATTTGAACATGGCCTGTAGCACGAGTGTGTCTAAAGGTCACACGGGCGTGTCCCTTGGACCACACGGGCGTGTGAGCCCTGGAACATGAAAATTTTTCTAAGTTTTGTAAAAATTTTTAGAGTTCTCAGTTTAGTCCCGAACCACCTCTAAAGTATGTTTTGGGCCTCGTAGTCTCGTATAAGGGACTTTATGATTGGATATGGATGGTTTTAATTTGGACGCAAATTTTATGACTCGAAATAGTTTGATTGCTTGTGATGTGAGTCCGGTAATGCCTAGTACCCTGTTCCGACGTTGAATACGGGTAAGGGGTGTTACATTTAGTAGTATAAGAGCTATGGTTTAGTCGATTCTTGGACTAATGTAGTGTATGTTAGTCTAGCTATGCATGCCATATTACTACCTGTGATAGTGTGATATCTCCCGACTTTGATGAAATTGTTTTGTTGAGGGAGAGATGCTTTCCAACCGAGCTATTTTCAAAAATGCTGAAAACGATAGTAAAATATTTGAAAATGTGTTTGTGATGAGTCAGAACTTGGAAAGGTATAAATAAGAATTCATGATGTGTATGTGATGATGTATAGAATGAAATAACCATTTGTTGAGATATATGGATAAAATGTCATTGTTCCGGTTGAACATTTTATTTTGATGGATTATGGAGATTTTATGAAACGGATACAATGTTTTAATTGTTGCAAAAAGGATTTAGCCCAGAACGACAATCCTGAATTAAGCCCTCTCGAGCATATGTTATGAAATGGATTTAGCCCAGACGGGTAATCCAGAGTAAGCCTTTAGAGCATACGTTATCGAAAGAATTTACCCTAAATTGGCAATCCTGTTATGTTGTATGTGTCTTGAGAGTGTACTCCATGAATATGTGTCAAAAGGTCACTTTTAAATATGAATTGACGTATTGTTGACATGTATACCTTGAGTATACTACCCGAGTATCTATCGAAATTACAATAGTTCAATGGGAATTATTCTTGAAATATGGAAAGGTGAAATGAAATGGAAGTTTATAATGTGATAAACTTATCCATGTTGTTTGGCATTCATATGATGGTATGTGCCTAATTTGTTGATTAAGTGAATGTGATAAGTAAACTTACTCAAGTTTATGGAATGTATGTATAAGTACACTTGTTTGAATAAGATAATCGAAAAGTTCGTGTAACATAAATATGTATGTTAATTTGCTTGAAGTGAATTACATGATTATGAAGATATTATGTTGTTGATGAATGCTAAGTGATATGTGTGTATTTATGAGAGTCGAGTTAGAGGCTTTACGACCTCACCCCCTTACCAATGTGGTATTTTACAAAGAAATTTCACGAGATTTAAGTTGAACGAGCTCACAAGCGAGAGTTTAAAGAGTTCAGTAGCAGAATAACTAATAATGTGGTCAGAGTTGAAAATAGTTTGGCAAGTTGAATACAGTTTTGAAAAAGATGCCCAGTTATTCTAAAGATCATCCGAATTTCGCAATGTCATGGTTAAAGAAAAAGTTAATCTCGAATAATTGACCTATTCAAGTATAATTTCTAAAGTATGTATTTGCTGGAATTTCTTCTGAATTGATTTTTGTTAGTGAATGGAATAATACGGGGTTAGTGATGACAGAATTAGTCAAAGGAATGATATTTGAATCGTAAAGATGTCTGAGTGTAACAATTGTAATTGAATAGATTATGATGATCTCTTCTGGGTATTTTATGTATTCATTTATCCTCACAGATATATGTGATTGTTCATTTTCTGATGAAGTTCTTATCGTATGAGAATGCTAGCTGCTTATAATGTTAGATGAGAGCACTGTTGATCTGATTGGTTGATGAGCAGCATTTCTTATCTATCTATGGGATTTTATTCTATTTTGCTTGGAATAAAATTTGTTGGTGAAAATTTATGTTAGGCTATTCTTCTGTTTCTACTGGATGTTGTGTTGTTTTGTATATATATATTTGGAAAATATATTATCTCTGTTACAATTGATTCCAGAGCGTATAAGCATTGTTTTTTTTCTTCTGGTTCTCTCTAAGGAATCATTAAGATCTTTGTTATTTTCTTATGAGTTATGTTCTCGGACTTTCAGTATGATATCGCATCTTTGATTTCTTTGTCTCGATTTTCTTATCATCATTATTTCATAAGTTATCAATCATGGTTCATCTTTAAAGTATGTTCTGTGGCTTATGATATGTCTAATATGAGTGTATTCCTGGTTTGATTATGGGAACGTAGTGATTCTGATATCAAGATTTCTCTAATTTTCGTGAAAGTAATTGACATCGGCAAAGGTTTAGATAGTGGAAGCTCAAGCTCAGATTGTACTATGGTTTTCTTTTCTCAGGTAATTTTAATTAAGGTCAATGAGTTTAATCAGGATATTTTGTTTCCTTGAGCTAATGTAGTTGTAAAGATCTTTTGACTAGCATGTGAGGAAAATTTTGAATGATTGTATGTTTGAGTTATTTTAACAGCATGAATGAGGAAGTATTTTAATATGATATTATTTGATAGTTGAGATCGACTCAGTTGTTTTATCTGAGTGAGCTGGCCAGTTGAAAGGTAATTTGAGTTATATGCATTTAAATTGTCCTCAGGTATGGAAATGAATTTTGTGCATTCATGAGTATTTAGACATATAGTCTGAAGGAAGAATTTATATTTTAGAAAGTATGATACAGAGATATCCCTAATAGATTTGTTCTAATTGGATGATGTTATTATGAGTTAAAGCTATTCTGATTGATAAAGTTAACATATTTGTGAAAGTTGAATGGTCTGTTGAGTATTAGCAAGGTAGAAAATAGTTGAAGGAATTGTTAACCGAAGCACTGGCTATGGGTTCTTTTTGAATTGGGTAAATAATTCATAATTTTTCAGTGATGCACTATCCAATGGATTGGAATGTGTTTCAATACAAGAATGTAAAGTGACAGTTTGTGCTTTCAGACGGTTAAAGTCTCATTAAAAGAATTGTTTGACAAGTGACTTAGGGTCGACCACTAGTATGTTTGTGTTGAGAAATGGATGACATCATTTGTTCGACGAAAAACATCATATGCTTCTTGATCCCAAGAGTATATAGTATCTAATGTTACAGAAAAATTTGAAATTAAGACAATGTTGATAGCTTGAACTATTGAAATATTGTGAATAGTTAACAATTAACCTTTGGGGAAAATAAATATAGTTGAAGATGCTTGAATGGAAAGTCTTGTTCATATTGTGAGTGTTGGTTACATGATTAATCTTATTTGATGGAAGTCTGAATCTAGCTAAATTAGAAGCTAAAGCGATGTTTTCTTTACAAGATTGACAACCTCAGGAATGTGATAATGAGTACTAACTAAACGAGTACAGTGTGAAACGACTTTTGATTTTGATTTTTGTTATTATTACTCCGAGATAAAATTCATGCAATGAATTACCTAGAGCTTATACAGAAAATGTGCACGA
Source organism: Gossypium rotundifolium (assembly GCA_025506655.1). Lineage (NCBI taxonomy): Eukaryota > Viridiplantae > Streptophyta > Magnoliopsida > Malvales > Malvaceae > Gossypium > Gossypium rotundifolium. The sequence goes on along the minus strand of CP106727.1, from coordinate 72,411,871 downwards.
GACTCAGTAGTAGCTCTTTTGTTAATTCATGGAGTAATAAATATTCAATTATTTGAAGAAGATGTTCTGATGATCGGGAATATAATCTGAGTACGCAGTTGCATCTTGGCAATGCAATTCATCTTTAGATTGATGGTAAGCCTGAGAGAGTAATTCAGAGCTTTGACGATATGCTCTGACATTATGTTCTAGAGTTCAAAGGTGGTTGGAAAGAGATATATGAGGTGGAATTAATTTGTGATTCTGAGGAAAAGGGTGAAAGTGATTTATGAAAGTTGAATGCAACTTCAGACTGACATAAGTAGTATACAGATTTGATGATTTAAGATATTGGATTCCAGATCAATGACAGAGTGCTTCTGGTTGTATTTCCTTCGAAGAGGCTCCTCAATGAGGTAGAGGAAGCTACGAGAACGTTACCCAAATATCTTTTCTGGTAAGATTTTTGGGGACGAAAATCCTTAAAGGGGGAGAGTTGTAACAGCCCAATTTTGGGTCTAGTCGAACAATAGTTTCGAGACCACAAATTCGACGCAGTAAAATTTTTTCTTTTTATATTTTGATGGTCTACAATTTTATGGAATTTTTTCGTGAAAATTTAGTTCAAAAATTTTGAGGATTGGGCACTCAATTTATTTAAAAGGACTAAATTGTAAAAAGTGTAAAAGTTAAGTTCTACAAGTTAGAGGTGTCTAATTGCTATGAAATTTAAAATTTAAGGTCCTTAGATGGTAATTAGACTATTGGTTAAGTTAATGGACAAAAATAGACATTAAGTAAGAGAATTGTTATGTTTTAAGTTAGGGGCATTTTGGTCATTTGGTTAATAAATGAATTAAAAAGCCAAATTGAAAGCCAATTTTTGTCCATCTTCTACCCCATGGCTGAAACTTGCATGGAGAAGACATAACTAGGGTTTTCCAAGCTTCCAAGCTCGATTTTAAGTCGCTCTAGCCTCGTTTTTAATGATTTTTATGTTTTTGAAATCCTCGTAACAAGATCTACCTATTCTACCACTAATTTGAGAAAAGATCAAGGTCTAGGGTTTGAACCATGTTGGATATGTGTGTATTTTTTGATGTTTAGTGGTAGATTATGCAAATTTGATGTTGAATAAATGACTTTTGCTAAGTGATTTTCGGTAAAAAATGCTTAAAAAGGACATATTTGTAAAAGTTATAAAATATGTAGTAAAAGTGTGTTTTAATAAAAATTGTGGGATTTTATGAGCATGGGTAAAATTCGGTTAGGCTTAGAGGGTGAAGAAATTAAATGAAACTCACTTTACGAGCCTAGGGACTAAATTGTGAAAATGTGAAACTTTAGGGGCAAAAATGTAATTTTTTGATAATATGATTTTTGGGCTGATTTGAATAGTGTAAGGATTAAATAAGTTAAATGTGATGTTATAGATCAAGAAAATGAGGTTCGAAATTAGAACGGGGGAAAAACGAGTATTTGATGATTAAATCCTTTTTGCCTTTTTGATGTCGAGGTAAGTTCGTATGTAAATAATGCATTATTTTGTTTATGTTTTAAATGCTTTAATATTGTATGAATTATGATCGGCTCCTTGAACGTAATCGAAAAAGTTCAACAAGCGAGAAAATCCTAGTTGAACCTTAGGAATAGTTAGGATACAAATGTCATGACATTAGGATATGAGATTTCGAGTAAAACCATATCTGGGATATGGCATTGATATGAGAGTTCGTGTAAGACCATATCTAGGATATGGCATCGATATGAAACTTCGTGTAAGACCATAGCTGGGCTATTGGCATCGATATGAGATTACATGTAATACCATATCTGGGATATGGCATTGGTACGATACTGTGTGTACGAGATTTCCTAGTATCCTTTAGTATTCTAAATGGTTCAAAGGGAAATTCAATGAGTATGTCAAAGAAGAGAAAAAGCATGTAAGTATTACGAGTTAGTATAGGTATGTACATAAATTTTGTAAGCATCGACTTCATGATATTATAAGTTCATGATTTCCATGAGAATGTTGTTGTGAAAACCTTGTGATTATTGTTCTATATTGTGATGTATGGAACACAAGGTAAATTCAATTGACGATTATGTGATTGGCTTTCGGGCCAAATTAAGTTATGATATAGCATAATTTATGCATACAAATTGTGATTTTTGGATATGAGAAATAGGAAAGATTGTCATAATTGGTTATTAAAAATGGTTATGAAAGTATTGGAATATAAAAGCTTAGACAATTGAAAGATACTAAGATATATGCTTAGGAATATGATTACACATAATTTATGTGCATGTTTACTGTGAGGTTTGAAAAGATTTGTTAATTGTTGTAATATGTTATATAAGAAAGATTATGGCTGTTAGGCTAATGCCAGGATATGTTAATTTATGCTTATAAGTTGAAAGGGGTAGGCATTGTGACTGAATAATTTGTAACCATGAGATTTTGGTAGATTATAAGAATTTGTGTTCATATTGTTGAACATGATAAAAACTTGGTAAGATGTGAATGAGTAAGTTATACTTATGAGACTTAAATGACATTCATATGGCTTTACATTTTGTTAATTGTATGACATATGTATGGTTGAAGTTGCTGATTATTTGCATATGAACCTACTAAACTGTAACACCCCAAACCCGGTCAACATACCACGACCGAATCTGGCACATCACAGAGTGAAAACATTTTGAAGAAAATAAGTTGCTGGTTTAATTTCAGCGAAAAGCTTCTTTGTTTGCTTTGTGTTTGAAGGAATCCGGTGCATGTATAGTTGAAAACGTTTAGTTGCTTGAAATCCCGAAAGGTTTTTTTTTAAGCTCGTGTGTCATTCATTACTTGAGAAAACGTTCAAGTTTAATGAAACCCGAATGGATTAGACTTAGTTACTTTAAAACCATTTGTATTGGAGCTTTGGAAAAACTTAGATTTGAAAATCATTTAAGTTAGTTTAATTATCATCTTATGTGTTTTATTACCCGATGGTAACGTTTAAAAAAACCCATTGCGTAGCATAATTTTGAAAACTTGATTATCAGGTTATTTAAAATATGTTAAACAGTTTACTTATCAACATTTAGAAAATTAAAGCAGATATAATAAAACCCAAAATAAAAATACTAATGGCCTTATTACAAACCCAAATAAAACCAAAATATAAAGTTAAAGTACCCAAGTCGAAAATCCATGTAAAACCGAAAGCAAGTAACGCATGACCACCTCGAGTCCACCCGGCTCCTCATCCGCGATCTATGAACCACCTGAAAAGATAAGGGAAGAGGTGAGTCACCAAGACTCAGTTCATAATCCCCCTCCCGATTATAGCAACATTCTTACACAGGTCATAATCAAGCAAACATATCATGCACCCAAACCTAGCCATCCACAACTCCTTTTCCTACCCCATGTGGTACCAAACCACTGGTGGTGCCAAACCACTGGTGACCCAAAGTCACTGACATCAATAATGATGTGGTGCCAAACCACTGGTGACCCAAAGTCACGAATAATCCATATGTGGGGCCAACCCACGTTGTGATGGCGACAATCCCGTTTTATCAAATGTGGGGGCAACCCACTGTGGTGCTAAGCCACTCGGACGAGTCGCTATGAGGTGCCAAACCTCTAGTGACCCAAAGTCACGAATATTAACTGTGGTACCAAACCAATGGTGACCCAAAGTCACAGATATCAATCTTCCCCCTCCTCTCATATCACCCACAATAATGCACATGCATATACATATCATGCCAACATGTTTAATCATTAAACATATAGTAAACCATAGCATATGCAATTTCATTAGAATCAAATATCTTAAACTTATCAAACGGACTTACCCGAATCCTTGCTCATACCCATAAGGGTACCAAATTGAAATCTACACAGTTTCGGATTTTAACAAAGTTTTAGGTTATTAATAAGTTTACATAGATTATGAAGTGTGTAAGATACACACCTGGTTACTAACATGACTACTGAATCCCATAGATCACGATCTAATGCACTAGATCCCCCCTTCCTTGATTCCTTTTGTACTCCAAACAAATCCCGAAGCCCACTACGATGAACCTTCCCCTACAATCGGCCAAAACTAAACACATGAAGTAATAGCCTTGACTTTTCATAAGAATAAGAGAAAGGTTAATTCGACATGTAACCTTACCATAGTATTCAATGAACCCATTTGATAGAGAGTAGATGACCACGATCCACTGCTTCAAAATCCCAAAGACCTAAGAGAATCCAATTTCATAGATGATTAAGAATCATGACAAATGCCAAAATTCAGCTTTTGTTCCATATGAGTCGACAGAGAAAGAAAAGAAGATAGAAGAGATTCGGCCATGACAACTTACCCACACCAAAACCAATTAGAGAAGAAGACAAGAGAGATCCACGCTTGATTGATGTTTGGCCAAAAGTTAGAACGAGAAGAGGAGAGTAGAGAGAGATTTCGGTAATGGTGATGGAATACTCAAGGTGAATTCGACTATGGCTTAAGAAAAGAAATCAAAGGAGATTCGGCCAACATGAAATGAGAGAATGAAAGGGAAATATTCGATTTGAATGATGGTGAGAAGAAGATGAAAGAATCAATGGAAAAGAGAGTGGCTTGAGAAAGAAGAAGGTTCGGCCAACCAATAAGAATGGAGAGCAAAAAGAGATGAGATTTAGGGAGAATAGTGTTTCGGTTTCAAAGAAATAAGAGAGGAATTCAAATGGAGATTCGGCTCAATACCAAAGAAAGAAATCGGCAAGAGCCTAAAGTGCTTTCGGCTTTCGGTTTCAAAGGAGGTAAAGAAAGAAAACTCAAATGGTTCCTTTTTGGGATTCGACTAGGTGCTTCAAAAGGGGATTCGACAAGTGCCAAAAGATGTTTCAGTTTTTGCTTCTCAACTGAATGTACCAAAGCTTGAATAGCCGAATATGCCACTAAGGAATTTCGACACTCTTCCTAAGTCTTTCAACCGATCACTCTTCCTTACACAATTCAACATTCAGCCAACTACTCAAACCCCTCCAGTCCACTCGTTCAAACAAGTTTGAATTTATCAGACTCCTAAATTCTCTCTTCTCCATCCATTTAAATTTGTTGACTTGTTCAACAGTTATCCATCAGAGTTTGAGCTGAGCACAACTCTTCCCCTCTCTGGCATCAAAAAGAAATCCTCAAAGAGGGATTCCTGTAGCTCGAACCTCAGCTCCCTTCCTCTGCTTGTGGCGTCACTGACTAAGGCCCTAAGTGGCACCTCCTTGCCACTTTACCAAGGCTTTTCTTGTGCTAAAGTTTACCACATAATACACTTAACCCCTAGCTCCTTCAGCTCCCCTGAACCAATGCTTGAAAATAAAATTTTCCTATAGTTCGAGCCTACCCTTGGCTTATATCTAGACCCTAAAACACCTCAATTAATAATGCAACTCAAGCCATACACATGCAAATAGTTCAAACATAATAGCCTCTATTTAAGGATGTTACATAAACTATATATATAGCTTACCACATTCCTTTCCCATGTTTTATAAGGTTATTAAGCTAGCTCGAGTTGAAGATCGCCGGAGATCCCATCACACTTTCAAGCTATCACTTTAGGTATGGATGAATTCAGGTGTTTCGAGAATGGCATGTATAGGGACATGGTCATTTGGTCTTATGTGTCTTTATGATTGTAGCCAATATGTTGGCTTGTAGTTGTCAAAGGCTTGTTTTGCTATTTGGCCATGTAAGTTGGCTTATATTGGTAGCATGGTTGTAAGCTTAAGTATATTCATTTATGTGTCAATGTATATGGTGTGTATGTTTGGTGAATGATAGAAATGTGATTTATGTCATGAATGTGAAATGTTTGGCAATTGGGACTTAGTAAATGTTGTGAGTATGATAGATATGGATATTATGTTGGTCATAATTATGGTTATTTGGTTGCTTTCTCATGCTTGAATTTGTGCCATGTGATGTTGTGTTGATAAGAGCAAGTGAGGGTGGAAAAATGGCTTGGTAAATAGCATTTATTTTGTCCACACGGGTAGACACACGGGCATGTGTCTAGGCCATGTGTGACACATGGTCTGCCCCATGGGCATGTGGTCCGGCCGTGTGTCCCCTGCACCTCAATTGTTGCAAAATAGAATTTTTAGAATTGAGCACACGGTAGAGACATAGGCATGTGTCTCAGCCGTGTGTGCTATACGGCCTAGCGCACGGGCGTGTGGCACAAGTTAGAGAGCCCCCTAATTTGAACTCAGCCTGTAGCACTAGTGTTTCTAAGGGTCACACAGGCGTGTCCCTTGGACCACACGGGCGTGTGAGCCCTGTAACATGAAAAATTTTCTAAGTTTTGTAAAAATTTTTAGAGTTCTCGGTTTAGTCCTAAACCATCTCCAAAGTATGTTTTGGGCCTCGTAGCCTCGTATAAGGGACTTTATGATTGGATATGGATGGTGTTAATTTGGACGCAAATTTTATGACTCGAAATTATGTGATTGCTTGTAATGTGAGTCCGGTAATGCTTAGTACCCTATTCTGATGTCGAATACGGGAAAGGGGTGTTACATTTAGTGGTATCAGAGCTATGGCTTAGTCGATTTTTGGACTAACGTAGTGGATAGTGAATGTCCAGAATTGAGCATAGGGTAGAGACATGGGCTTGTGTCTCACCGTGTGTGCTACACGGCCTTGCACATGGGCGTGTGGCACGGCCATGTGGCACAAGTTAGAGAGCACCCTAATTTAAGCACGGCCTGTAGCACGGGTGTGTGTAAAGGTCACACAGGCATGTCCCTTGGACCACACGGGCGTGTGTACCCTATAACATGAAAAATTTTCTAAGTTTTGTAAAAATTTTTGGAGTTCTTGGTCTAATCCCGAACCACCTTCAAAGTATGTTTTGGGCCTCGTAGGCTCGTATAAGGGACTTTATGATTGGATATTGATGGTTTTAATTTTGACACAAATTTTATGACTCGAAATTATGTTATTGCTTGTGATGTGAGTCCAGTAATGCCTCATACCCTATTTCGACATCGAATACGGGTAAGGGGTGTTACATATTTAATCCACGATTATTTAGATCTCTTTTCTTTTCTGAATTGGTCGTGTCTTCACATGATTCATGCAATCGAAGGTGATATTATGAATATCATGAGTGGTTAAATCTCTTAAGGAAGATTTACTAGTAGATGGGGATGTGATTAACGGAAGGTTTAGGGTTTCCTGAGAGGCATTTGTTTGTATGAATTATGTCTGCTGAAACCACTAGAATTAACAACCCTAGGAAGTTATCATAAGCTAGACGAGGTCGGGAGATAAGTCCAATTGAGTAAATCGTAATTTATCCTAGTTGAGAAAGCAAGGTTGGGAGATAAGTGAGTATCAACCAATCGATTAGTTAATTAAAGGCCGGAAGGTAATAATTAGTTAATCGGTAGCTAATCCACCCTAAAACCCTAATTCGAAGTTAGTTACAAACCTTGAAGCGAGTTAATATTCCTGATTGTTTTATTAATTCAGTTCACTTGTTTATTTTTCTTATTTATTTAATTTCGTTATTTATTTATTTTTATCTCATCAACTTATTTTCTGGTTTATCGTAATATAAGAATTAATTAGTACTATTTAGACTTATTATCGTAAAAAGCGTTTTCATAATTTATTCTATCTTACCTTGGGTACGATCATCATAATACTTCTAAAGTATTTTATTGTACTAAACTATATTATAATTTCACCCATGCACTTTCGGACATCGCTGTTCTCAATTTCTATAATTTTTGTGTTACATTTTTATTATAAACGACTAGGCAATCAATAATAATTTATTAAATTCACTTAGTAAGGGCTCATGGATCCATTCTTTTCACTTCTTTCACTTTTGCTAGTTTACATTTCACTTTGTGATTTACCAACACGTGTTCAAGCAATTATACACATTTATACAATCATTTTAACTTTTTCAACAAGGATTTATAACCATCACTTGACAATACCACTAATAACACTTTATAAAATCATTATGTCACTCAACTATAAATATTGTACATGCAACACCCTATACCTGACCCGGTCGTTGGATCCAAGCTACGGCATGTCACAGTCATTTCAAGAATAACTACGATAAATTATATACACAATGCTACCATTTATACATGCAAATAAGTATAACAGACATTTATAATATGTTACATAATCATTTTTTAGTCTTATAAGAGCTTACGAGAGCTCTTTTTCTAATCTGAGATCAAATTTTAAAATTTGCAAAATATCGAGTCCAATGTTGCGACTTTTGGGGTTCCTCGTTGCAATACCACTTATTAACGATTTTCATCACGATAATAAAGGTTCGACATTGTGATGTGATCATTTATTTCAAAAAGGGGACATTCGATACCTATTCAAATCACTTAAACACATAACCAATTCTTCCATTCAGACATTTAATAAAAAATGGCACATTCATAGGCTCAATGCTAACCATTAAAAAACAATTATAGATATACATTATGCAAAATGTCATTCAATACTTTTATTCCTATGAAAATTATACATTTTTAACCATTTGACCATTTGACACCAATTCATTTCATTTAACATAACATAACACATTCATATTAAGTTCATTTCATTTTCAACCATCTCAAAACATGTCATTTACAATACCATTTGACCATATCAATTTAACTGTTTCTAATTGAATATCAACTTATCTATATACGATATACAAAATTTACTCGAATATAGGTACATGTCATATTTAAAACGAAAGGAACTATACAAATATTTCTAAGTTGAGGATCGCTGGCTAATGTTGAATCACGTCTTGAGACTTTAAGATTTATTTAAACCTATGCACTGAATAAACAAATCGTATGCTGAGCAATAAAGCTCAGTGGTACTTCCATGATTCAAGTCAATTAAACATTTATAACATCATATATATAAAATGTTTTATGAACATCTATTAATAACCAAAACATTTATCATTCATGTATCAAAATCGGGATTATACACAATTTCAATTAACCACATTCATAAACTTTCATCATTACAATCAAAGTAAAAACACATACCATATCATCTATTAAACATTAAGACATTCAATTCCAATCCAAATTTCAACATTTATATATACCATCATTCCATTTCTAAATTGAATCCATTGATTCGCCAAGTTTCCATATCGCCCTTTGGTCTCATATAATCGGTTCGCATGGTCTTTCACATGCTATCGATATTCATATATTGCAAATATTCATCTGTAGTATCATTACTTATTATCAAATCAATATTAGCATGATTTAAGAAATTTATGTTTTATATTCCCTATTAACATGACTTGGACTCGAACAAATATACAAATTCCAACCAACACACCAAATTGGCACTCGATGCATCATCAAAACATCAGAAGTATATAAATTGCGCCCAATGCTCATTGATATAACTAAGGTAAAAGTTATGCCTATCACTTATCGAAACGTTTGAAGGAAAATGCGCCCAATACTCATCAATATATAGTAGAAGTAACCTGTACTCAATCTATCCTATGGCATGCCAATTATATCTGAATCTGCTTGAATAATTAATAGCATGCCAATAATCCAGTTTTCATTATATCATCCAATTCATATATAATTTCACATTTAATTTCATAATCTTACCTCAGTTCATTATCAAAACACAATTATTTGATATCATATAACATATTTCAATCCATTTTCATATCACATATCATATCTCAAATAACTCATGCTACTTTCTATTTTATTCAATCCCGTTCACTATCTCGATATTCAATATCAATCATAGCAAATCAATTCTTACGACCATAATTAACTCACCTCGATAATCAATCATGCAATTTAACATGAATATGGAAATAATTAGCTTGGTCTCAAATCATAGAAATACATATCAAATCCTCGCGTCATTCATCGACAACTCTCGCTTTTCCTTTCCTTCTCGATGACCCAACGTCGTCTTTAGCAACTTCCTTGAGCCAAAATTCACACTTTTTGTACTTTGTGAATAATTACTTTTCTCTCAGGATTTGCAATACAATTCGCAAATGAATATCGTGCTCTTCCTCAGTTTGCGAATACATCAAGATAACATTAATGAACACCAACATGTATCGATTCAAGTATTCATGGAACACTCGATTCATCTGGTCCATGAAAGCAACATGTGTGTTTGTTAACCTTAAGGGCATTACAAAAAACTTATTGTGCCCATACCTCATTCTGAATGTTATCTTCAACACATCAGACTCTTTCACTTTAAGTTGATAGCAACCAGATAGCAAACCGATCTTGGAAAACACAGTAGCACGTCACAGCTGGTCAAACAAATCATTGATTCCTGTTGAATGATACTTCTTTTTTACAGTCAATTTATTGAATTGCCTGTAATTGATGCACATCTTCATGCTACCATCCTTCTTCTTCACAAAAAGCACTGGCGAATCCTAAGGTGATATGCTTGGTCAAATAAAGTCTTTATTGAGCAGCTCCTTGGGTGCCATGCGATATTGTGTAATAGACACTGGTGAACTACTAGGGTATAGCTCGATGGCAAACTCCACTTTATGGTCTGTGGGTAATCTAGGTAGCTCGTTATGAAACACGTTGCGAACCCATCACACAAGCGAGATAAGCTTCATAGCCTTTACCCAACATCTTTTCTACTTTCAACACTAAGACCATATTGGACATAATCTGAGTTTGCTCACCAACCAAAACAACTTCCTTGCCTTCACTGCTTCACAAGGTAACTCTTTTTAGCTCAAAGTCGATCTTGGCTTTATGTTCTATCAACCAATCCATTCCCAAAATCACATCGAACCCACAAAATGGTAACTCCATCAAGTTTGCATAAAATACTTGACCTTAAAACTCTAGTGGACACTTATAGTATACTTCATTGACTAACACACCGTCCCTAAATGAACTAGTGACAGTCACTCCCTTATCTATGGTTTCTACTGGAATTAACAGCTTACAAGCTAGCTCTCATAAAACATATGAGTGCGTTGAACCAGAGTCAATCAAGGAGAACAATGAAATAGTTCGTAGAGTAAAAGTACCTGTAATAACATCAGTGGCACCTTGCTCATGGGGTTCCCTCATAGCATAGACTCGTGCGAGGCCTCTTGACACCTCTTGGGTCACAATAGTGTAAGCTAATGTTTACTGCCCAACTGGTCTTGTTTCACCTCCTCTACATTTTCCTCGTCTGAGAACACCTATTCACACTTGACTAGGGGTCATCGTCTAATCTTGCGAACTTTCCCAACTTTTTAGATAGTCTTTTTATCAAGTGATCCTTAGAACCAAACTTAGAATAACCTCCAAGATGTCTTCGCTCACAATGCTCATAAAAAGGCCAGCTCACAGACCTATATAAACCCTCCTTTCCATCCCAAGTGTTGCTCCTCTGTCGTAGATGTTCTTACCTGAGGCTTCGCTTAACACTCCTACCAAAATTTTGTAAGTCGTGATCCCTCTTGGACATTCGCCCAAACACTTGCTTCCCAGCTATAGTTTTAGTTCGCAATGAATTCATCCTTTCAAAAGTTTTAGCTTTATGCACCAGATTGTCAAAGTTCACAATAGTGTGAGTTATCGGGTATAGTTGGATATCACGATGTAGACCAAAATGAAACCTTTGACAATGATCATTCCCTTACGAAACCATCTCTGCTACGTATAGGCTTAGTCGCATAAATCCTACCTCGTATTCAGCCATAGAAAATTTTCCTTGTACCAAATTGATAAACTCACACTTGTAAGCTTCCAAATATTGCTCACTCATGAAATTTTTCTTGAAAGTTCCTATAAAAAACTCCTATGTCAATTGGTTCTCAGCAGTTCCTCGCTTCATGGTATTCCACCAATGATAGGCTTCACCAGTGAGTAAGGACACAGAGCATCCCAACTTTTAATCCTTAAAACATGCCATCTGATCAAGGATTTTCTCAACACCTTAATGCCAATACTTAACTTTTTTAGGTCTGGATCCTCTAACACCAGTGAATTCCCTACCACCTAGAGCTTATAGAAGATCCAATGGCAGCCCCAGTTTGTAAGTGCAGTGTTGGCACTAGCAGCACACTGAAAATCCCCAATCATGGCTTGCACTAAGGTCTCTATGCATTATTCCAAAATATTTTCCCTCTCAAGTTGATCTTGCTTAGCCGAAGTCCAGTCACCTTCAGAGGGGTTGCCAGCTCCATTCGCATAATTTGCAGTCATTCTATGGTGAGGCATTCTTGCTTACTCTAAACGTACACGAGACACTGACTTAGGTAAGACTTCAAACACACTTAACTAGTATCCACAACATAGCAGACATACAAATGGACACAGTTCACACTTGAGAAACTTACATGTGAACATAGTTTGCCAAAACACAACAAACTTACTAAGGTAACAAATAACAAAAGGATGATCCGAGGCGTAATCCTACAAAAGATACAGCTGAGCCAAGGCGATTTTCCCAATCCTATCCCAACAAACAAGCACACAAGCATACATAATAAATCTAATACACAAAAATTTGGCGAACTTACCTTATCAACTTCTGGTGAACACAGTTACCTGTTGGATATTCAACCCGACGAACCTACCTATCTAGCTTACTAACTTGAAAAAAATTTGCTCTCGTTCCAACCAATGTAATACCTTAAATCTGATTGAGTAAGTCTGACTCGAATCTGAAGTGCCACATTAGCCATCGAAGTGACTCTCCATTAACTCCCAACCTAACCTCCAACACGTCATAGATTCACAACAAGAAAGTTGTGCTGAGTTTCACACATTGCAGCGGAATGATATAACATCATGCATAAAACATGTGAGCTTATAAAAAAAAATAGAGGAAGTGTTTGCATGTCAATTTACAACATCTTAAGGGTTCACAAACATCACTCAATCATAACTTTGCATAGTAGCATTCAATGTGCGTTCGCATCACACATAAAGTATGAGTTCGCACATCAACATAAGTTCACATATAGTATTATAAATTCGCATCCAAACATTCATTATAGGTTCAATAAATAAACATACTTCACAACAAAAGGAATTTTACATGCATAGGTTGTAACACCCGAACCCATATCAGTCACCGAAATTAGGTTTCGAAGCGTTACCAGAACATTTAAAAAATTTATCTATTAATTCAACCAAGTTACTATTTATTCATCGAGGTCATTCATAATGTCCCTTAAATAGACCATCGAGGCCCAATATGAGCATTAGAATCAAGTCGGGACTAAATCGAGAACTCAGGGAAATTTTTGCAAAATTTTAAAATTTTCCAAGGTTCAAGGCTCACATGCCTATGTGGTCCAAGGGATATGCCCGGGCTAAAGGCCGTGTTCAAAACTAGGTAGCACTCTGACTTGCCCCACACTGCCATACCACATGCCCGTGTGCTAGGCCATGTGGTTATTTAATTTAATTCAAATTAAGTGAAGGTTTCACACGGCCAAGACACATGCCCATGTCTTTGCCCATGTGCTCAATTCTGAGCATTCTGTTTTCTCGAATTTAAGGTGTAGGGGACACACGGCTTGGTTACACGCCCATGGGGTAGGCCGTGTGGCACACATAGTTTAGACACACGCCCGTGTGTCTGCTCGTGTGGACAAAATAAAACCATTTCCTAGCCTCATTTGTCACCTAAATTTATCATTTTCCCGCACCAAAACATACAAGTACAATCCAACCATTCCAAGCATTCAAGTAAGCAAATTTCATCATTCAACATGGCCTATCATTGCATGCATACATGTTTAATATCTTACCTTGGTTCAATTCATGTGTTAAACATGATTTGATCAATTACTTAACATACATATATAGTTACCATAGCATAAGATTACAAGAATATCAAAACAACCATCACTAGCCATTCCAATGGCTAGATTACAAGCATCATTTATATTTACATGCCAGTATGGCCAACATATCCTATACATGCCATTACAACCATAATTGATTTACCATATTGTACCGACATGGGCCGATGGATAGTTTGAATGGTCTCTACCGAGCTTCCAATCCAACGAGCTTATGATTTACTCTAAAATAGGGGAAAAAATGGGGTAAGCATAAAATGCTTAGGAAGTTCATATAACAAGGTACTTAACTTACCATACCTCCTTCCTCCTATTTGAGGTAACTAAGTAAGACATATTCATTTAATTTGACCTCAAGCCCTACACACATTCTCATTGCCCTTGTTAGTCATATAATCCATGATAACATTAAGACATGTATAAGCTCAATCAACAATCAAGTTTCCATGCATATATTCTTTCCACAACATGTATTCATTAAACATGTATATATCATCTCTTATTATTACAAGTATAGTTTCATAGTAGTTCGTTTTGAGTTCAGATCATTTTATTTTAGGACTTTACTCATTTTATTCGAGTATTAACGTCACCAAGTAGTAGTACACTCAAGGTGTACAAATATATGATCAAGGATGAACACTTTCATTAAATAATTTCCATGTACAATTATCATCTTTCCATATTTTCATACATCAGTAGTCATCAATCATCATTTCCTTGTATTTCATGTAATATCCTTTTTCATTTCATATTTCATATCATATATATATCATTCCATGTCAATTTGTCTTAAATTCATATTTTCCCTTATCAAAGCTTTGCCCGTTGAATTGATTCGAAATATCGATCGATACACATGTAGTACACTCGAGGTGTATGAATCATAATCCATCAATTCTTGTCCAATGCTACCCATAAGGTACAATTTCAGAGAGTACACTCTTGAGCCACATATATATAAACAACAAGATTACCAGTCTAGGCTAAATCCTTTTTACGTCATATGCTCTAAAGAGCTTGATTTGGATTACTCGTCCGGGCTAAATCCAGTCCATATCATATGCTCGAGTGGACTTATATCAAGATTACCGTCTAGGCTAAATCTTTTTTGTAATGAAGTCATTAGGATTACTCGTCCGAGCTAAATCCATGCTACAACAAATGCAGGACCTCATCTATTTCGGCAATTACATTTATCCTTCGATTTTCTTTTGTTCAAACGAGATTTAATATTTCCAAGAATTTTCTGGCATGTGATCATTTCATACATCTTAAACATCCTTATAATTCATATGATAACATTCCAGATCCTTTCCGAGCATAAAAGCAACATTTCCATTATTTACCCTTTTAACATCTATCGGTCATTATCAATTAATTTGACCATTTTATTTATCGCGCTCAATCGGATATGAAATCACTTCATATATATATATATATATATATATATATGAATATGACATTTATACAATTTACATAATCACAATCAAAACAAACATGTAAATAAACATAATTTAGTTACACGGACTTCATCGTAAGAGTATGCCCAAAGATCAATCATGACATGGTTGTAATAACATACTTGATTTACCATGTTTATTAATACAAAGTGTTGTCATTATTATTTCAGTTTTTTTCCTGTGTGTACAAATAAAATATTTTATAATAATGTCCTGAGAATAATATGATTATTCTTAAAAGATCTTTAGTCAAGTATTATTGTTGACTAGGACAACAATAATGCATTACGACTAACATGTAGTTTATTGATGATAAAGAGTTGTCATTGATATGGAGTGTCAAAATAAATGCATGAATATGTGTGTTAGAGAACAACATATTGGACTGACCCACTATGAGTATGTTTCTTGGATTATTATGTAATTGTCACAACATTACTCATAGTGATTAATATGTATATGATCCTCAGACTTGAGATCGTCATTATCCTAACATCGTGAGCTGTATATTTTGATACAGTCAAACGTACACCGTAACTTGTTGTTCTATAAAGGCTGATGTTGGATATACCACAATCTATGTTGAGTGATATGGTTGATCAATATAGGATAAGTCCCTCCTACATATGGGAGTAATATATTAAGCCACTTGATTGGGTGAGACTAGAAATGCATGGCCATGCTCAAATAAGTTGATATGAGATGTCATACTAATTTGTATATCATAGTCTACTCAAGATATCAAGAAACATGGGATGGACTATACAAGTGTGACTATTCCATGACTTGTGTCCATTCCAAAGATAAAGGACTTAAGGATTAATGCATGAAAGGTTAATCACAAAAGGTTATGTCGAATCATGACTTCTTGTAACTTAGGTAGCAATGATGCATTGCTAGATGCCACTCATTGTTTGTAACATTAGAATCATTCTAGTATTATTGGTAACGTTACAAGAACCTACAGGGTCACACCTTATGGTTGAAATGAACGGAATAAAACATAGTTGGTATTCTGTTTGGTTGTCACATGAATTAAATTAATTAAAAATTAATTTAATTGGGCAATCAAATATTGAACATGTTATATGTACAAGGATGTTGTACTCATAATGAGAACATAGTTATATTAATATATGAATTTGGTTCGTATATAAATTTAAATAAATATAGTTTGCCGAAATCCTTGTTATAATTAATGTAATTATAATTTTCAGTTAAAACATTATTATATTTATTTATTTTTAATTATGATTCATTATATATATACCAATTATAAAAGGTAATAAGTGCATACAGAGCTTTTAAGAAACCCTAAAAATTGCTTGTGAGATCTAGCAGCTGTCAAGCAAATAAACCTCCAAAATAGTTTTGGAGATTACTTCCGTTCATCATCAAACTGGGTGGATTACGTAGAGGCCGAAATTGGAAAAGGTTGCGGCTTGGTTCGACAGTAGATCATAATTCTTATTGCCGAGGCATCGTTGTCTACTCAGATTGAAGTTTTGGTAATTCTGAAACCATTCTTTCACCCCGATTCATTCCTCACACATGGATTCATGGTTTGGATCGCCAAAATTATTTTTATTTTGCTGCGCCATAGGGGTACCGGCGTTCCAACACTTACCTCGGCAAATGTTCTTGTACATAAATCCCCTACTCTGACATTTTCCTTGTTCTAACTCCGAATTTGGTCTATCCGAATCTATATGAGTAAATTTAATGTCAATTTATCACATTTTACACTGTAACACCCCAAACCCGGCCTAGAAGTTATGACCGGATCTAGCGTGCCACATCAAGTGTTGTTTGAAAACCTTGTGCTCATTGGAAAACTTGTCAACACTTTCTACCGCTTAAAATCCCGATTTTCGTTTCTTATTAACAAAACAAGTTTTGTTCAAAGTCATTCCCTTGCAAAAATAATTTTAAACCTAGTCTATTACGGAAGTCTGGTTTAAACAATTGCGACACGTGTTATCTTGAAAATAGTAGTTAGTGTTTTAAAAACCCGTATTTAATAAACTAGTAGTTGTAATGAAAAAAGTACCAAATAAACGTTAAAAAGAAAACCCAATGGCCTTATTACAGAAATTATGAACCCAAAAATTAAAGTAAGATAGACTAAAATAAAGTAGCTAAATTTAACCTAATAATTTATTGGACGTGTTGCCACCGGAGCCACTCACAGCTCTAAATCCTCTAAGATTGGGGATTACCGGCACAATTAAAGCGAACGGGTGAGTTACGGAACTCAGTGTGTAATCCCCTTATTACAATCACAGTTTGGGCCCAAGCCCATACAATATCAATCTGGGCCTAAGCCCTATTAAGTAACGGTCTGGGCCGAAGCCCTATTCAGTAACAGTCTGGGCCGAAGCCCTATGATATGCAAAGCAAATATGTACCCAACCCAACCAAGTCCAACCAACACACCACCCATACCAACCAACACACCTGTGGGGACCAAGTCAACCCACTCGACCAACACACTA
The DNA here is from genome assembly GCA_025506655.1 of Gossypium rotundifolium. Classification (NCBI taxonomy): domain Eukaryota; kingdom Viridiplantae; phylum Streptophyta; class Magnoliopsida; order Malvales; family Malvaceae; genus Gossypium; species Gossypium rotundifolium. The sequence continues at coordinate 72,394,050 of CP106727.1, read as the reverse complement.
ATAATGCAGACTCACTGCTAATAACAGTATACGTGGCTGAGCCACTAAATCAGTGTAACGTGGCAATAGCCACTAAATCAGTATAACGTGGCAGAGCCACCAGTACAGTGCTTCCTCCAAATCCATGGCCCAACCCGAGCAGCATGCGATGTCATAATTAAATCATGTAAGTAGTGCATCACTATCAACATCAATCATACAATTACTACTCATACATCAATAATCCTACCACTAAGGGTAAAATAGTCATTTGGGGGTAAAACAATAATTTTCCCCTCGGGGGTATTTCGGTAATTTTACCCACCAAGGGTACTTTGGTAAATTACCCATCAAGGGTAATTCGGTAATTTACTCATCTACGGCCTTTCTGGAGGCCAACTATCACCTCGAGAGACACATGTTCCATTTTGGTCAAAGTAGTGCAATTGGGCCTAAAATCTAATTTCAGCCCAAACAGGCCCACAAGCTCGTGGGGCCCAAACAACCTATTTTTGGTCTTGGATCTACAAACCTTGCAACCACATCAATCGTCCGACACTTACAACGAATTTTGCCCCTGAGGCCCATTAACCCATTGGGCCCACTTAGGCCACTTCGGCTCAACAAGGCCTGTTACAGTCTCAGTTCTACGAGAGAGTTCGAGACACTCCCAACAGTCTATTACCAACACTATTGACTCGATTTAACTCTACGAACGCTTGCATGCTCGAGAGCTCTAGATTAAGGCATTGAGTCCCTAATGAAAAAGAATATGTTAGAAACGTTGCTCTAAGGCAACAAAAGAAACGGCCTTTTGGCCCCAAAGAACTCAAAATGATAAAGAGAGGAAACCACCACCCATATTCGGCCATAGCCACCACTTACCACAAGTAGGAGAGATTCAGAAACTGTTTGGAATGAAAAGCAAAGAATAATCAGCCCTCAAAGATTTAGCCTACCTAAACAAATCAAGGCTTAAAGTTGGCTAGTTTCGTTAGGTACAGAAAATATTGAGATGAAAGAATAATTATGAGTTCGACCATAGAAGAACCGAAAGAATAAAAGATTCTGGCAGAAAAAGGGCAGCAATCGCAAGATAAAGATGGAAAATAAGAAAATAAGGTGGGAGAGGAGAGGCTTAACCGTTCAACAATGGTCAAAAATTGAAGAAAAAAAAAGAAGAACAAAACAAATAGAAGATTGGGAAAGAAATGATTTCGACAAGGGTCAAAAGATGAGAAAGAACAAACCAAAGTAACCCAAAATGTCACCCCAAAAAGAAACCTGAAAGGAACACTTCAAAAACAAAGAGAGGGTTCGGTTTCTACACTTACTCAAAATGATCAAAAATGCTACCAATGACCTCTCTCTAGCTGAAATTCTCACTTAGCTAGACTCCCCTTTTCGGCCAACACACCCACACACATCACTTCATTGATTTTCTCCACCATTTCCTCCCTGAATCACTCCTAGCCTCCCATTCAAATTTGTTGACCAAATCTTCAACCATCCTTGTAGAGTTTGATCCCAACTCTACCTCTTGCTCTCCCAAGTCACAAAATAAAAGCCTCCAGTTGCAATCTATGGGATTCAAACCCCACTCTCCAAGCCTTTCCAATGATGCCATTGCCATTGAGCTACAAGCTCGTCTTCTGTTACTAAAACACACACAAATTTACTTAAGCCTTACTGCCAAAAGCCCTCCCCACTAAAGGACCAAAAACTAAAATTTTTCCAAGGCTTAGACTCGAACCTAGGCCTCCTTAGAACCCCCAAATACACTCAAATAACCAGCTGAGCAAGCACAACATGAAATTATGTAAAAATTACAACCCCTAACTTTTGGGGCGTTACAACTCTACCCCCTTAAAAAAATTTCAGCCTTGAAATTTGCCTGATTAGATGAGGTGAGGGTATTGCTGATGTATCACCTCTTCAGGCTCCCATGTGGCTTCCTCTGAACTGTGATTACGCCACAGCACTTTGACTAATGGAATAGATTTTCTTCTTAGCTCCTTAACATCCCTATCTAGAATTTACACTGGTTTTTCCTCAAAAGGAAGATCAGGTCTTACCTCGATCTCCTCTACTGGCCCTATATGAGAAGGATCAGAACGGTATTGCCACAGCATCGAAATATGGAATACATTATGTATACGATTAACTCAGGAGGCAGCTCAAGCTGATAGGTGACCGGTCCTACAGGCTTTAATATCCGGTAAGGTCCAATGAACCTGGGGCTCAGCTTGCCATTCCGTCCAAATCTCAAAATCTTCTTCCAAGGTGAGACCTTCAAGAAGACATAATCCCCCACAGAGTACTCTATCTCTTTATGCTTTAGGTCGGCATACGACTTCTGTCTATCAGATGCTTCTTTTAACCGATCACGGATCAATTTTACTTTCTCCTCGGTCTCATAGACTAGTTTTGGACTGATCAGTCACCGCTCGCCCAATTCTGTCAAACAAGCAGGGGTACGACACCTACAACCATATAATGCCTCATACGGTGCCATCTGAATACTGGATTGGTAGCTGTTGTTATAAGTGAATTCTGCTAATGGTAGATAGTCTTCCCAACTGCTTTTGAAATCAATCACATTGCTTCTTAACATGTCTTTCAAAATCTGAATTACCCTCTCCGACTGACCATCAGTCTGAGGATGAAATGTCATGCTGAAATATAGCCTCGTACCCAAAGCTTCGTGTAATACTCTCCAGAATCAAGATGTGAATCTAGGATCCCTATCCGAGATGATAGACACTGGTACCCTATGTAATCTTACAATTTTTGCCACATACAACTTTGCCAACTTCTGTAATGATTAATTGGTGCGAACCGGTATGAAGTGGGCAGATTTAGTCAGCCGATCGATAATTACCCATACCAAATCTTTCTTAGTAGGCATCAGGGGTAGCCCACTAACAAAATCCATGGTTACCCTCTCCCACTTCCAGAGTCGAATTTTCACAGATTGCAGCAATCCAGAAGGTAGTTGATGCTCAGCCTTCACTTGTTGGCATGTCAAACACTTACTTACAAAATCGGTAACCTCACGCTTAAGTCCTGGCCATCAGTACAGTTCACGTGATCTCGGTACACTTATTTCCACTAGGATGCATAGCGTATGGGCTACTATGCGCCTCCCGTAGAATCGACTTGCTTAACTCAGAATCCCTCGGTACACGGACTCTCCCACGGAAGCATAATATTCATTCCCTATTCAGCCCAAAATCCACAGTCTCTCCCTTCTTTACCTGTTGGAACCGAGGAACCAACAACGTATCCAACATCTGTTTCTCTTTAATTTGAACTACCCACGTTGGTTTCACTTGAAGTTCAACTAACAGACTACTATCCTCAAGCAGGCTAAGATGAGCAAACATTGCTCTTAGATCAGACACAACCTTACGGCTCAGTGCATCTGCTACCAAGTTAGCTTTTCTCGGATGGTACTCAATCGAGTAATCATAATCTTTAAGCAACTCTATCCATCTTCGTTGCCTAAGGTTCAACTCTTTCTGAGTAAGGAGATACTTGAGACTTTTATGGTCGGTATAAATGATCGACTTCTCCCCGTACAAGTAGTGTCTCCAAATCTTTAGTGCGAGTACCACCGCAGCTAATTCCAAGTAATGGGTAGGATAATTCACCTCGTGCGACCTAATCTGACGGGACGCGTAAGCCACCACCTTACCCTCTTGCATCAGCACACAACCCAAACCCGTATGTGATGCATCACAGTAGACAATGAATTTCTTTCCAGCCTCTGGCTGAATTAGTATCGGGGCTTCAGTTAGAATCTTCTTTAGCTTCTCAAAACTCTCCTGCTGTTTATCAGTCCAAACCAATGGTACTCCCTTATGCAATAACTTAGTTAGGGGTGTAGCAATCAGTGAAAACCCCTCAACGAATCGTCTGTAATACCCGACTAGACCCAGAAAACTTCAAATCTCAAATACTGACTTCGGTGGCTTCTAATCTAATATGGCCTCAACTTTTTGCATATCAACCCTAGTCCCCTTGGCAGACACGACATGACCCAAAAATGTCACCTCTTTCAGCCAAAACTCGCACTTGTTGGACTTGGCATAAAGTTGTCTTTCTTTCAATATTTGCAGAACAACCTAGAGATGTGAATCATGCTCCTCCTTGGTTCTTGAATACACAATAATATCATCTATAAACACCACCACAAACCGGTCTAAGTAAGGTTGGAAGACTTGATTCATCATATCCATGAAAGCAGCTGGTGTATTCGTTAACCCAAACTTCATGACCAGAAACTCGTAATGTCCATAACGAGTCCGAAATGCAGTCTTGTACACATCTTCCTCCTTAACCCTTGGCTGATGGTACCCCGACTTAAGATCTATCTTGGAGAAAACCGCGGCTCCTCGCAGCTGGTAAAATAGATCGTCTATTCTTGGTAAAGGGTACTTGTTCTTAATCGCCAGGTTGTTCAATTGACGATAATCAATACACATGCGCATTGACCCATCCTTCTTCTTCACGAACAATATCGATGCTCCCTAAGGAGACACACTCGGTTGGATGAATCCTTGATCCAGCAGCTCTTGGATTTGAGCCTTTAACTCTACCAGCTCCTTCGGTACCATCCTATAAGGGGCGATGGACACCGAAGCCGTTCCCAGTAAGAGCTCAATGCTGAATTTGACCTCACGGTTTGGAGGCAACCCGAAAGCTCTTCAGGAAATACATCCGAAAACTCTTTTGTTATCCTAACATCCCCAACAGACAAACCCTTAACATCAGATGTGCTGACATACGCTAAAAATGCCTCGCAACCCTTGCGAACCAGTTTCTCGACTCTTAATGCTGAGATTTCATTAGATAAATAATCCCTTCGCTCCTCTATCACAACCACCTCCTCAACCTTTGAAGACTTCAATACCATATGCTTAGTAGTGCAATCCAAATTCGTACGCTGTTTCACTAACCAATCCATGCCCAAAATGAGATCAAACTTGCCAAACGGCAGTTCCATCAAATTCGTTGGAAATACAACCCCTTGGACCTCTAGGGGCACATCTCTAAACAATTTATTCACTCTAACCGACTTTCCCAGTAAACTAACCACTGATAGTTCCCTCTTAGCAAGTTCAAACTGTATGCCCAATGTTCCTGACACAGTACGTGCAACATACGAGTGCGTAGATCCAATATCAATTAAAGTTGTAATGTACATCATGAATGAGGAATATACCAGTTATGACGTCAGGTGCATCGTCATCCTCTTGACGCTGAGAAACATAAACCAACCCTGGCTGTCTCACCTCTGCCCAGTGCTCCACGACCTCATCCTAACCCAATTCCCCATCTGGGTGGACCACAACCTCTCGGTGGCTACTGACCACCTCTTCCTGGCTGCACATAGCCCTAACCTACCACTTGCATCTGAACGGGCCTCTAAGTACAGTTCTCTAACCTGATGATCCCTGGACCCACATCTGAAGCACGCCCCAGTTTTTTTCCAACACTCTCCCAAATGATATCTCCCACACTCAGCGTAAGGCTGTGGTCTGACCGCAACATTAAAAGCCCCAACTCGGGCTGGCCCATCAACCCTAGGCCTCTTCCTAGGCACACTATAAGAACTTGAAGGCCCAAAATTCCTCTTACTTCTGCCCCTATCCTGGTCACGATTTTGACGCTCTGAGCGTTTCACATCCTCAGCAATCTTAGCCTTTCCAACCAGGGAAGTGAAGTCTCTTTCCCTCTGCGAGGCTATCAGTACCCGCAACTCATCCCGAAGACCATCCTCAAACCGCACGCAGCGCTCATACTCAGTCGCGACTATGCCCCAAGCATATTAGTTTAACTATAGAAACTCTACCTCATACTCCGCTATAGACTTATTTCCCTGAACCAAACTCAGAAATTCCTTTCTCCGGGAGTCCACATAACTTGCTCTGACATATTTCCTTTGGAAGGCCGCCTTAAAGAAATCCCATGTCACACGGTCGGCCACCATTGATATGCCTCATCTCGCAGTAAAGACACTGCTCCTTTCAGTTTTTCTCCACAGTGCAGTCAAGGTCATCCATGATTCTCTCAATCGCCTTCAACCAATATTCCGCTACGTTCGAGGCTACACCAGAGATGCCCCTGAAGATTTTTGCCATGTTCGAACGGAGTCGCTCAAAATTGACCCTCGGGCCACTGACCCAGTACTTGCTTCAGCTACCCTTTCCAAAACCCGTAGCATCGCATGGGACAGAGCATCATCCCCTCTGGCTCGGTCATGAGACCCCATTTTAGTCACTGGTAATGCCGACGCTTCCCTTTCAGGCATATGTCCCGATGCTGAGGACCCAGCCCTAGCACCTCGGCCTCTACCACGGCCACGTGTACCCCTTCCACGACCTCTTGTGCTCATATCGATGTAGCATATTTATGATTAAAAAGTTTTATGAATCAGCTTATAGTTCTCATCATTATTAACAAGTATTTTATGAAAAGCAGTAATTAGTGTTGTTTTCGCAGATCGCATATACCACAGTTTTAGTCTCCTATAGCCTCGGTTTCTACAACTAAGGAGTTTCAATATACTTCTACTATCCTTAGTAGCTTCTTAGTACAGTCATATCAACATATCACAGAGTATAGTATTAGGAAAATTACGGATTCAGTGCTGAAGACTTGGTGTGCCACACTTTCAGCAACACTATCACTACTTTCTAAACCAAAATTTAAACAGATTTAGAAAAATTCTCAAAACCCATCCCACAGTCGAGTTTTGCAATCGGGCTCTAATACCACTAAATGTAACACCCCAAACCCGGCCTAGAAGTTATGATCAAATCTAGCATGCCACATCAAGTGTTGTTTGAAAACCTTGTGCTCATTGGAAAACTCGTCAACACTTTCTACCGTTTAAAATCCTGATTTTCGTTGCTTATTAACAAAACAAGTTTTGTTCAAAATCATTCCCTTGCAAAAATATTTTTATAAATTTATTATTTTGTTTTTAAGCCTTTTCTGTTACGGAAGTCTGGTTTAAACAGTTGCGAAAACGTGTTATCTTGAAAGCAGTAGTTATTGTTTTAAAAACTCGTATTTAATAAACTAGCAGTTGTAATGAAAAGAAGTACCAAATAAATGTTAAAAAGAAAACCAATGGCCTTATTACAGAAATTATTAAACCAAACTCAGAAGTAAGATAGACTAAAATAAAGTTGCTAATTTATTGGACGTGTGGCCACCCCTGAGTCCCTCGCAGCTCCAAATCCTCTAAGGTTGGGGATTACCGGCACAATTAAAGTGAACGGGTGAGTTACGAGAACTCAATGTGTAATCCCCTTATTACAATCATAGTTTGGGCCCAAGCCCATACAGTATGAATCTAGGCCTAAGCCCTATTCAGTAACGGTCTAGGCCGAAGCCCTATTTGGTAATAGTTTGGCCCGAAATAGAAGAAAGAAAGAAAGAAAGAAAGAAAGAAAGGAAGACGAACAAAACAAATAGAAGATTGGGGAAAGAAATGATTTCTACAGGGGTCAAAAGATAAGAAAGAACAAACCAAAGTAACCCGAAATGTCACCCAAAAAGAAACCCGAAAGGAACACTTCAAAAACATAGAGAGGTTTCAGTTTCTACACTTACTCAAAATGACCGAAAATGCTACCAATGACCCCTTTCCAGCCAAAATTCTCACTTAGCTAGATCCCCCTTTCGGCCAACACACCCACACACATCACCTCCTTGATTTACTCTACCATTTCCTCCCTGAATCACTCCTAGCCTCACATTCAAATTTGTTGACCAAGTCTTCAACCATCTTTGTAGAGTTTGATCCCAACTCTACCTCTTGCTCTCCCAAGTCACAAAATAAAAGCCACCAATTGCAATCTGTGGGATTCAAACCCCACTCTCCAAGCCCAATGACGCCACTACCACTGAGCTACAAGCTCATCTTGTGTTACTAAAACACACACAAATTTACTTAAGCCTTACTGCAGGGCCAAAAACTAAAATTTTTCCAAGGCTCAGACTCGAACCCAAGCCTCCCTAGAACCCCCAAATACACTCAAATAACCAGCTGAGCAAGCACAACATGAAATTATGCAAAAATTACAACCCTTAACTTTTGGGGCATTACATACACTTATTTGGACTCAATTTTTATCCTAGGAAAAATTACTATTTTGCCCCTAACTTTTCCATAAATTCCATATTCGTCCTTAGGCTCGGAAAATGAAACTTGTGCAAATTACTCCCTATTCCAAGCCTAACCAAAGCCTCATTACAACTTTTAAAGCACATGTATTCATAAAATTTTAGAATCTTTCATCAAATTTTATAACTTTTCATTTTAGTGCCTAAATCATGTTTTCATCAAAAATCACTTTGTAAAAGTTGTTTATCTATCAATAGTCTTTCATTTTCTACCATAAATTTCTAATTTCCAGCATATACATCCATGACCCATTTTTATACCTTGATGACTTTTCAAATTAATCCCCCAAATAGAGAGATTAAGCTATCTCGATTCCAAAAATATCAAAATTACTAAAAACGGGACAAGAAAACTTACCCAATTTGGCCAAGAAAGTTTATTCTCTCTCTCATAGGATTTCCATGGAATATTTTGGGGAAGAAGATGAATCATCCAAAAATATCTACTAGCTTTTTATTAATGGTCTAATTACCATATAAGGACCTCAAGTTTTGAATTCCATAGCTATTTAATCCTTATAGCTACTAGAATTCAACTTTTGCATTTATGCGATTTAGTCCTTTCCCTAATTAAACACCTAATCGATAAAATGTTTGTATCAAAATTTTCACATGACATTTCTATTATATTACGGTCCATATAATAAAATAAAAATAAATTTTTATTTTCGGCTTGAATTTGTGTTATTGTTCCGATTTCACCAAAATTGGGTTGTTACAACTCTCCCCCTTAAGAAATTTTCGTCCTCGAAAATTTTACTAGTAAAGAGATTCAGACATTACCCTCTCTCATAGTTTCCTCCAGTTCCTAGGTAGCTCCCTCTACATCATGTCACTGTCAAAAACTTTTACTAAAGCTACATTTTTATTTCCCAACTTTTCTCTCCAAGTACCAAAATTTCAATCAATCTCTTACTGTAAATCGTGTCAGGCTGAATTTAACATTTATCTAAGTAATAACAGATGATGGGTTTGATCGATACTGTCATAACACATACTCATAAAAACATTGTGAATTTTGTAGAACTCTGACAATAATACCAATCAATACATAAGAGGTCTAATTCTTTTCTATAATCTTATATGACCCAATAGACCACAGTCTGATTTGCCTTTACGACCAAACCGGGCAACTTTCTTGCATGACGAAACGTTCAAAAATATTTTTTTGCCAATCTGAAACTCTATTTCTTTTCAATTTTAGATTCACATCTGATTTCATACGATCAAATACTACTTTTAGACTGTCTCAGATCCCTTTCATTTTTATTCGGTATCAACGAATCAAACCAACTACACATAACCTTTCTCACTGAACTTAGTCCAAAACACCAGAGTTTTACACTTGTGACCATATAATATCTCATATGGTAAAATTTTATACTTGACTGTTAACTGTTACTATATATGAATTCAACTAACGGCAAAAATATTTCTTTTTCAATTGCCTTTGAATTCTACAATACAAAACCAAAACATATCTTTAAAAATCTGAATCATATGTTCAGATTGTTTATCCGTCTAAGAATGAAATACAATACTAAAATGTAACTATGTACCCGGTGTTTCTTGTAACTTGTTTCAGAATTGGAATATGAACTATAGATCTCTATTAGAAATAACGAGTTAGCACATCATGTAATCTGACAATCTCCAAAATAGATTATTCGGGCAATCAATTAAGTGTGAAACTCATTCATGCCAGAATAAAATGTACAGACTTCGCCATACAACCAAAAATCACTCAAATCGTATTTTTCTTTTTTCATAAACAAGGATAATTCTGATATAAAATTCATAGTAACTTTGTACCATTTCCATTTCGATATTTTCACTGACTATAACCATCTTGAAAGTATCATCTCTATCTTTTTTATACATCCAGCATTAAAATATAGATTCAAAAATACCACCTTTCATCCCGGGCTACCAATACATCTTTTTCAAATAATTATATATTTTATCATTTCCCCAGATAAACAGAAATAGTACCGTTGTAATCGTTCATATAAAATTTTCTATACATGTTCCAAATTCATTAGTACCCAAACTCTGTCTTTGAATAATAGACATTTATCAGATATATTCTAAAATTCTGAATTAGAAATTATTTCACATTGTATTCATTTAACTTATAACTCATTATCACTTTTTTGAGTTTCACTATTCTATTGTAGAAACATCGATTAAGCTCTATACTCAGCTAAAATTGAGCTGTTATCAGACAATCATAATCGGTATTCATGGCTTGCAAAGTATACAGAGATTTTCTATTCAGAATATCTGTAACCATATTCACTCTTTCCGAGTGATATTCAATTATCAAATCATAATATTTCAACATTTCAAACCATATACGCTATCTCGGATTCAAATCTTTTAGCAACATCAGATACTTCAACTCTTTTTTTTTATAATCGGTGAATATATGACATTTTTCACCAAACAAGTAATGTTATCAGATTTCAACACAAAAAAAATAGTTGTCAATTCTAGATCATGTATCGGGTAATTCTTTCCATGTGGTTTTTAACTGTCTAAAAGTATAGGCTATTCTTTGCCTTACTGCATCAAAACATAGTCTAATTACAGTCAATAGTACAATACTGTAATAATGAATTCCTTACCCAATTCAGGCTGAACTAGAATTAATACTTTGATCAACAGAGCTTCCAACTGGTCAAAACTTTACTAACAATTTGTTAGTCCATTCAAATCTCACATCTTTCTATAATAACTATGTCATCAATGTAGCTAATTCAATTATTAATATTAAAGCTTTGGGTTTTTCCAAAACCACAACCATCAGATAGATTTTAATCCATTGTGCCATAATATGACTAACATTTCAGCTGTATAAATAAAGCAACATTCAACATCAATAGTGCACCTCAACTTAAAAGAGGGAAACCAAAGGTGGCCCCAATAATAACCAATGCAGTAATGTAGTTTCTATAATCTGTGATCCCTATCACCATACCTCATGATCGAGTCAATATTTATAACGGCAATGAATGTAATTACCTTCAATCAAAGAACATCTTTCATAAGTAACCCATGTTTACGTAATAAAGAGGTTGATGATATCTTAGAGAAAATTTAGAAGAGTAATATCATGCTTACTTAGTAGAAACAACTGTAACAAAGACAATATAATTTGCACATTCACAATGCAGGGCTTCAATCAGTAGAAGTAGAAAATAACATCACATAAACCTTATCATCAGATCTTATATCAATCATGATGAATTAGAAATCCCAAGTATGATAGAGCAATACCACTCATGAATTAACCAGACTTACAGTAATTCCATCTATCATAAGTTACTAGTCTCTCAATACGATAAATATTGCATCTGAACATACACAATTTCATATGCCTCTGAGAATAATAGAACATATAGAGTACCCAGAAGAAGTTGTTGTAATATACTTAATTATAACAGTTGTATTTAAATATCTTTGCAATTTTATCACTATTCCTCTATTCAATAAAGTCATCAATAATCTTACATTATTCAGTTCACTAAAAGAGTCAATTCAGAAGAATTTTTGGCCAATCCATTCTGTAATTATCATATCTGGATAAGTCAATTACTCATGAATAACTTCTTCCTTAGAATAATTTTCAAAAAAATATGATATCTATTTTAATACAGTCGTTACTTATTAACCCATTCTCAATTCTGACTACATTATTAATCATTCAGTCTTTGAACCCTTTAGTTCTACGTTCATGAACTCAATCCATATGAATCTGGCAAATTTTATCGTATAAAACTGTACTGGTGAGGGGGTGGAGATCGTAAGCCTCAAAATTTAACATTCATAAGTACACACATATCAATTAACGTGTACCATTAACATGTTCACTATAAAACATTTATTTCATACCTTTACAAGTCTCATTTCATAATAAGTAATGTTTTTACTCAGGCATGTGAGTATCACTTTCAGCGGTATCGAAACCAGCTCGGTTGGAAAGTATCTCTGTCTATTTGTAAAATAATTTTCTTCAAAGTCGGGAGATATCACACTATCACAAGTTATAAAATGGAATGTATTTCTAGACTCCACATATGCCACTTTCAATCTAAGAACTGACTAAACCGTAGCTATGATACCACTAAATGTAACACCCTTAACCCATATCCGTCACCAGAACATGGTTTCAGAATGTTACCAGAACATTCAGAACATTTATCGATTAATTCAGGTAAGTTACTATTCATTCAACAAGGCCATTCATAATGTCCCTCAAATGGACCCTCAAGGCCTAATATGAGCATCAGAATCAAGTTGGGACTAAATCGAGAACTCAGGGAATTTTTCGTGAAATTTTAAAATTTTCCAAGGTGTAGGGCTCACACGCCCGTGTGGTCCAAGGGACATGCCCGTGTGAGCCTGGGACACGCCCGTCCTACAGGCCATGTTTGAAACTAGGTAGCTCTCTGACTTGCACCACACGGCCATGCCACACGCCTATGTGCTAGGTCGTGTGGTTATTTAATTGAATTCGAATTAGGTGTAGGTTTCACACGGCCAAGACACACGCCCATGTTCTAGGCCGTGTCTCCCACACGGCTGAGACACACACCCGTGTCTCTGCCAGTGTGCTCAATTCTGAGCATTCTATTTTCTCAAATTTAAGGTGCAGGGGACACACGGCCTGGCTACATGCCTATGGGGTAGGCCGTGTGTCACACACGGTTTAGACACATTCCCGTGTGTCTGCCCATGTGGACGAAATAAAATTATTTTCTAACCTCATTTTCACCTAGATTTACCATTTTCCTGCACCAAAACATATCAAGTACAATCCAACCATTCCAAGCATTCAAATAAGCAAATTTCATCATTCAATAGGGCCTATTGTTGCATGCATACATGTTTACTATCTTACTTGGTTCAATCCATGTGTTAAACATGGTTTGAACAACTACTTAACATACATTTATAGTTACCATAGTATAACATTACAAGTATATGAAAACAACCATTACTAGCCATTCCAATGGCTAGAAAACAAGCATCATTTATATTTACATGCCAATATGGCCAACATATCCTATACATGCCATTACAACTATAATTGATTTACCATATTGTACCGACATGGGTCGATGGATAGTGTGAGTGATCTCTGCCGAGCTTTCAATCCAACAAGCTTCCAATTAATCTAAAACAGGGGAAAATAAAATAGGGTAAGCATAAAATGCTTAGTAAGTTCATATAACATGGTACTTAACTTACCATACCTCCTATTTGAGGTAACTAAGTAAGGCATATTCACTTAATTTGGCCTCAAGCCCTACACACATCCTCATTACCTTTGTTAGTTATATAATCCATGATAACATCAAGACATGTATAAGCTCAATCAACAATCAAGTTTCCATGCATATATGCTTTCCACAACATGTATTCATTAAGCATGTATATATCATTCCATGTCAATTTGTCTTAAATTCATATATGCTATTATCAAAGCTTTGCCCGTTGAATTTATTTGAAATATCAATGGATACACAGGCAGTACACTCGAGGTGTATGAATCAGAATCGCCAATTTTGTCCAAGGGTACCCATAAGGTACAATTTCAGAGAGTACACTCTCGAGCCACATATAAATAAACAACAGCATTACCAGTCCAGGCTAAATCCTTTTTACGTCATATGCTCTAAAGAGCTTGATTTGGATTACCCGTCCGGGCTAAATCCAATCAATAACATATGCTCGAGAGGACTTATATCAGGATCACCCGTCTGGGCTAAATCCTTTTTGTAATGAATTCATCAAGATTACTCGTCCGAGCTAAATCCATGCTACAACAAATGCAGGACCTCATCTGTTTCGACAATTACATTTATCCATCGATTTTCTTTTGTTCAAATGAGATTTAATATTTCCAAGCATTTTCCTGTATGTGATCATTTCATACATCTTCAACATCCATATAATTCATATGATAACATTCCACATCCTTTCCGAGCATAAAAGCAACATTTTCATTATTTACCCTTTTAACATCTATCGGCCATTATCAATTAATTTGAACATTTTATTTATCGCGGTCAATCGGACACAAAATCACTTCACACACACACACACACACACACACACACATATATATATATATATATATGAAATTTATACAATTTACATAATCAAAATCAAAACAAACATGTAAATAAACATAATTTAGTTACACTAACTTACCTCAGTAAAATGTTCGTGTACATAAATCCACTAATTCGACATTTTCCTAAATTCTACCTCCAAATTTGGTCTATCCGGATCTATAAGAGTAAATTTAATGTCAATTTATCACATTTTACACTTATTTGGACTCAAATTTTATCCTAGGCAAAATTACTATTTTGCCCCTAACTTTTCATTAATTCCATTTTCGTCCCTACGTTCGTAAAATGAAACTTGTGCAAATTACTCCCTATTCCAAGCCTAACCAAAGCCCCATTACAAATTTTACAGCACATATATTCATAAAATTTTAGAATTTATCATCAAATTTTACAACTTTTCATTTTAGTCCCTAAATCATGTTTTCATCAAAAATCACTTTGTATAAGTTGTTTATCCATCAATAGTCTTTCATTTTCTACCATAAATTTCTAATTTCCAGAATATACATCCATGACCCATTTTTCATACCTTGATAACTTTTCAAATTAATCCCCCAAATTGAAAGATTAAGCTATCCCGATTCCAAAAATATCAAAATTACTAAAACCGGGACAAGAAAACTTACCCAATTTGGAAAGAAATTTTCTTCTCTCTCTCCTAGGGTTTCCATGGAATATTTTGGGCAAGAAGATGACAAAAATAATTTTTATTTCTATTTAATAATTTATCATCTTTTAATAATTTTGATTTCCAATTAGTCCTTGGCCTTTTTTCTCATTTTCCATGGATGAATCATCTAAAAATATCTACTAACTTTTTATTAATGGTCTAATTACCATATAAGAACCTCATGTTTTGAATTCCATAGCTATTTAATCCTTATAGCTACTAGAATTCAACTTTTACATTTTATGTGATTTACTCCTTTCCCTAATTAAACACCTAATCGATAAAATTTTCCTATCGAAATTTTCACATGAAATTTCTATCATATTACGGTCCATATAATAAAATAAAATAAAATTTTATTTTTGGATTAGATTTGTGGTCCCAAAACCACTGTTCCGAATTCACCGAAATTGTGCTGTTACATAGGTTATCATAATATAATAGGGTTTGCATAAACACATGGGTTTTCTTTTTCCTAGGTCCACTAAGTAGTAAGGTTATCGCTATCAAGGGTACACATGTAATTTTTTGGAGTTGCTAACATACAAGGATCGCAAAAAATAGTACCTAGTGATAAATCTGACTCGTATATTATTATAAAAGTTAAGGTAATACAACGTGGTACTTATGCATGAAAAACATCAACTTTATTCATAATAAAAGGATAATTAGATATTTTAGGACATGTTTTGCAAAACAAAAATAAACTTAAACTTTAAAGAAATTATTTCAAGAATCAAAATATAACAAGTTTAAAACCCCATCGCCTATTTTCCCAGGTTCGCCAATATCTATTCAGGGATGAGCCTTGCCAAATCATCTACCTCGCCACTACCATCCGAGACCTATTTACTTGCGATGTAAGAGAGGAGTGGATGAATTTATTGAGAACTTAGTAAATAATCAAGAATTGATAGAGTATGCTTAAAATAAAAGTTTAAAACAAAAAGAAGATTTAATTTGAAAATCATGTCGCGAGTTGGGTTCACTGCAAAGATGAAAGACCCAGATCTTTTTTTGCTTGCTTATTAGAAAAACATATGAGTTTGTAAAAATAGTTTCAATTATGCCTATAGAAAAATCATACTTGGAAACTTGGCTCATAAATAGAACTTGTATAACATGAAACATGCCCGCATACTTGTCTTATTAGAATGGCTAAGAAATATAGGATATGTTCTCGAACACTTAAATCTGTTGGATATGCGGATTTCCTTATAACGCCTCAGCATGACTAAAAAAGTCCTTATAATATGTCTCATAGGTGTAGCGCGAAGCTATGCTGTCACACCCCATATTTTATTTATTTCACTACGTTAGTTTATGACACACACAAGCAATTAAATGGCCTTGTAACAACCTATTTTCAGTGGAATCGAAACAGTGGTTTCGGGACCACAAATCTGAATCAGAAAGAAAATTTATTTTAATAATATTGCATGGTTTGCATTATTTATTTTAATAAAATTGTATGTTTTGCATTATGATAGGAAAAACGTATGAAAATTTCGATAAGAAAATTTTACCGATTACATGTTTAATTATAGAAAGGACCAAATTGCATAAAATGTAAAAGTTGAGTTCTAGTAGCTATAAGTATCAAATAGCTATGGAATTTGAAATTTGAGGACCTTATATGGTAATTAGACCATTAAGAAAAGTTGTTAAATATTTTAATGATTCATCCTTGGAAATTTAGAAAAGAAAAGGACTAAATTGGAAATAGAAATAAATAAAAGATGATAAATTAAATAAATGTTTAATATCATCATTTTGTATCATATTCATCCCCAAATTTTATGGAAACCCTAGGAAAGAGAAAGCAAGCTTTCTTGGCTTAATTAGGTAAGTAATCTTGTCCCGTTTTTAGTAATTTTTATATTTTTGAGATCGAAATAACCTAATCTAGTTATTTTGGGGATTAATTTGTAAAGATATCAAAATATAGAAATTTTTCCATGGATGAATATGCTGAAATTTTAAAATTTATAGTAGAAAATGAAAGGTTGTTGATAGATAAACAACTTTTACAAAGAGAATTTTGATGAAATTATGATTTAAGGACTAAATTGAAAAATGGTAAAACCCATGGAAAAATTATCATTTTATGGAATTCATGGGCTGTTGTTGTAACATATAAAATTTGGTTAGGCTTGAAATAAGAATTAAATTGCATGAATTTCATTTTTCAAGCTTAGGGATAAAATTGTCATTTATGAAAAGTATAGGGGCAAAATGGTAATTTTACCTAGGAAGTGAATTGAGTTCAATTGAGTATGAAATGGATTAAATTGATGTTAAATTCATTTATATAGATCTGAAAAGATCAAATAAAGAGTTAGATCGAGGAAAAGAAAAGGTGACGGATTAGTATATTTTTATACACGAACAAGTGCCGAGGTAAGTTCGTGTAACTTAATTATGTGTATTAATATGTTTGAATCAAATGTTGTATTTGTGTGAATTGCATAAATGTTTAATGTATGAAATTAATCACATGCCCGATATTTCTCGATAAATGATAAGTCCCGTTTGAATAATGAAATGCGATGGATACAGTATTTTCCCGTATTGATTATAGTCCTGCATATGTTGCGGACGTTATAGCTCTGACGATCATTCTATGAAAAGCCTTCTTGAGCATTCTTGTTATATAGTTCCTGCTAGTATCCTGATCGGTAGTGATCATTAATGTGTTACGGACTACAACAACTCTTTGTGAGCGTCCTGTTACACAATTTGATCAGTTGTGATCTAGCATTTTTTGTAGACACAAACGTAGCTCTTCGTGAGCGTCCTGATATAGGCTCTTACGAGCTTCCTGACATGGCTCGCTTGAACTTCCTATTATGCTATCCAGAGCTCCCTGATAATAACTCTTCAGAGTTACCTGTTAAGCTCAATGAGCTTCCTGTTCTAAGCTCTTAAGAGTTCCTGTTTAGCCCGGATAAGCTTCATGTTACATGGCTCATATGAGCATCCTGTTATATGGCTCGAGAGAGTGCTTCCTAATTATGTTCCATAATGGGTACCCTTGAATATGAATTGATGGATTACTGACTTGTACCCTTGCTTGTACTACCTGGGTATCCATCGACATTTCAATAATTCAACGGACAAAAATTTCTGATGTGAGAAAATATAAGAATTAAATAGATTATATCTCGAAAATTCCTGAAATACTTGTAAATCTATGTTGATGAACTCATCTCCGTTTTCTTGAAATTCATGTGAATTACATGATTAACTATTTTGTTGAGTGTATGTGATTAGGAAAACGGGCCAAAATGATTGGATGCATGTTTTGTATGATAATCTTAAATGTAAACACATGTAAAGTTAAATTCCTGTTATACAAACTTACTAAGCATTAAATGCTTACTCTGTTTTATTTTTTTTTGTTTTATAGTAATCGAAAGCTTGTGAAGGTTGGATCTTGGTCGGAGACACATCACACTATCTCTCGGACTTCTCGATATATGAATCAAGCTTACTATTGGTATAATGGCATGTACAGGCTAAAATAGTTCAAATGATGAAATATTTTGGTTGTAATTAGCCATTGGAATGGCTAATGTTTAATATACTTTGATGTATTTATATAAGGACTTAACATGTTTGATATGTGTTAGAAATGGTTGATAGTGGAAGATATATAAGTAAAATCATGAATGGATTTAAACTAGTATAATGGATAAATTTTCATATAAACGTGAATAAAAATTTGGATTTTTATCACTTGAACATATGTGTTAATATATCATACACCACACTTGTAATTGGCTTGGTTAATATGTCTTGAATTGTTTGGTGAATATATTGAAGAGTTGATGTAGGTGCAAGGTAAAAAGTGTGAGAAATAAGGCTTAGAAAATGGCCTTATTTTGTCCACACGCAGGCAGGTCTCAATCAGTGTGCACACACGGCCATGGGCACGGTGTGTGGTTTGGCTGTGTGTCCCCTGCATCTTAAAAATAGAGAAACAGAATGCTCAGAACTGAGCACACGAGTAGAGATATGGGCGTGTGTCTCAGTCGTGTGACACCACGGCCCATCACATTGGCGTGTGTCTTAGCTGTGTAACCCCTTCACCTAATTTTTGAAAATTAAATTGTCCACACGGTCCAGTAAACATGCGTGTGGCTGGCCGTGTGACCCAAGACAAAGAGTTACACGAGTAAGGATACGGGTTGGAACATGACCTTGTGCCTCACATCAAATTCCCACACGGCCTGAGACTTAGGCGTGTCATTGGCCATGTGAGCCACACGCCTACTCATATGGGCGTGTGCCCAATGCAAGTAGGAAAATTTTTGAAATTTCACGAAAAATTCTATGAGTTCCCAATGTAGTCCCAACTTGTTTCTAATGTATAAATTGGGCCTCGAGGGTTCAATTAAGGGTGTAACACCCCAAACTCGGCCTAGACATTATGGTCAAATCTGGCGACGTCACATGATAGTGCTTTGGAAAACATAATTGCGCTAAAACCATTTGTAGATGATTAGAAAACGTAATTATAATAATGCCCTTTTCGATATTTTAGGTTATCGTCTAAAATGCGTTGTTTATTCATTTATTGACCATTTTCAAAACGTTATTCATTGTGGAAGCCTGTTTAAAAGTAATTTGCGAATTCGTATGTTTTTTATAAAACATTTGTTTACTTTGAAAACTCGTGTCTTGTCCTATTGTTAGCAGTTCATAAAATAATAATCCCAAATTTAAGAGAAAATTTGTAAAGGCCTTATTACATGAAATATACCCAAAAATAACCAAATCTAAATAAAAACATAAACCATAAATAAGTGTCCGAAACCGTGGTCACTGTCGAGTCTTCCGCTGCATCGATCCGTCTACTACTGGGGATTACCTGAACATATTAAACAGAAAAGGGTGAGATTTTGCAAACTCAGTGTGTAATCCCCACAGAAAACATACACACACAGAAATATCAGATAACAGACATCAATTCATAATTTAGGTCCAGAGCCCATTCTGAAATGGTGTGGACCTTAGCCCACTCGGATCTGAGAATCGACATATTCTCGGGCCTTAGCCCATTTCAGACATAATATACAGATCAGAATAGAATAGCAGAATCCTACCCACCAGCCTCTACGTACCAACTCCGTCCAACCCTACACACCATGTGGTGATAAAATTGTCCCACCCAACCCTTCACACCAGCTTGTACCGAAAGCGGCACATAATTAGAAATTTACAGCTAAGTTGCCAGATAACAGGCTTAAAAGCCTTTCAGACACTTCCTCTGAATATCATCAATCCCATGCCGATGCAATGCAACATACATAAAATGCCATGCTAATATGCAGATAGTAGTTCATACATTCAGATAAGCATACATGCTTAGTACAGAAATCAAACAGTCAGATCAATCATTTATTTAGGTGTCTAAGCATTGCTTACCAACCCTGCGGTAGGTCCGCAGTCGACTTGGGCGACCTATGTAACCTTATAGATTTTTCTAGAAAAATGGGCTCACACGCCTATATGGCCTGCATGTGTGGTTCACCCGTGTGGGCCCACATGCCTGTGTGGCCCACACGGCCCAATTGGTCGAGCCCGTGTGTTGCACAAACCTTGCCTAGCCATCACATGGTCGTGTCGCTCGCGTATAGCTTGGCTCGTTGATCACACAGCCATGTGGTGACTAACAGTCTTGCACACGACCTACCACACGAACGACCACACGCCCGTGTGGCATCGATAGAAGGTTTTTGACTTTCGCTGAAACCTCAGTTTCTACGTTTTCGGGTACACACCTGATTCGATTTCGCTGCCTACGCAATCCTAAGAACACCAGAATCTACAAATCCATTATTTGAATCCCAAATTCAGTATTTCTAACAAAATTTTAGCGAAACTAGAATAAGCCAGTCAAACGATAGTTATCAAATCCTTACCTCCAATCGAACAACTAAAACTTCGCCCCTTAAAATGTTAATGGCTAATCTCCAGCCCCTCGGTTAATTCCTACAACCAACAAAACACCTCTTCACCCAACGAATTATTTACCCTAAATAGAGAACACATCTCAAAACTTACCTAAACTTACCAAACACGTAAACGATGAGGAGACGACCGAAACAAGCACTCAGTTTACAAAGAAAGAAGTAAACAACAGGAAACAGATAAAAAAATCAGCAAAAAGGGAAAACAGATGAAGAAAATGGCAGAGAATTTTAAGAAAAGAGGAGAGCCAAAATTTTTGGGAAACAAACTTGATAAAATCGAGAAAAAGGAAAAGTAATCAAATTCGCAAAATTTCTATTAACTCCCCTATCTAGGTCCCCTTAATTATCTCCATCAACTTCTCTACTATCAGAATTTTAGTCCATCTCAACCTCTTCACATGGCACAATCAGCAAAATAAATTCCTCGTTTGCATAAGGATTCAAACTCAGGACCTCCACCATAACCAACACTCCATTTACCACCAGACCAGCATGCCCATTCTGTTAATTACTTACTCACTTTTATTTATAAGCCTATTAACCAGAGTTTGGGCTTTATTCATGAAAATACCAAAATCCACCCAAGTTGAGACTTGAACTTGGGACCTCTCAGACAATTCCATACACACCCAAATCACTTAACCACTGAAGCAGACAATCAATTGTGTCTTGAAACTACAGAAGCCGAAAATAGTGGAAAATCGGGGCATTACAACTCTACCCCCTAAAAGAAAATTTCGTCCTCAAAATTTCACCTGATCAGAAGAGGTGAGGATACTGCTGATGCATCGAATCCTCCGGCTCCCAAGTGGCCTCTTCAGTGCTATGATTTCGCCACAGCACCTTCACTAAGGGGATAGATTTCCTTCGTAGAACTTTAATGCCGCACTCTAAAATTTGAACCGGCTCCTCCTCGAATGTCAGATCTGGTCTAACCTCAATATCCTCAATAGGCACAATATGCGTAGGATCAGAGCGGTAGCGTCTCATCATTGAGACGTGAAACACATCATGTATGTGATTCAACTCTGGAGAAAGTTCTAACTGATATGCGACTGGCCCTACTCGCTTTAGAATATGGTACGGCCCAATAAACCGAGGGCTTAGCTTACCCTTGTGACTAAACCTCAAGACCTTCTTCCATGGCGAGACCTTGAGAAAAACTAAGTCTCCCACAGAATACTCGATATCCTTTCTCTTCAGATTCGCGTAGGACTTTTGCCTATCAGATGCTGCTTTCAGTCGATCTCGAATCAATCGAACTTTATCTTCAGTTTCAGAAATCAATTTCGGACCCAGAACACATTGCTCACCCAACTCGGTCCAGCACAAGGGAGTGCGACATTTACGACCATACAAGGCCTTGTAAGGTGCTATCTAAATGCTAGACCGATAGCTATTGTTATAGGTGAACTCGCCAGCGGCAAATACTCCTCCCAACTACCTCAAAAATCTATAACACAGCTCCTCAACATATCCTCCAGTACTTGAATCACCCTCTCCGACTGACCATCTATCTGAAGATGGAAAGTAGTACTGAAGTCCAACCTTGAACCCAGAGCCTCGTGCAATTTCTTTCAGAGCTAAGACGTAAAGTGAAGAACCCTATCGGAGATAATCAAAAAAGGAACCCCATACAGTCTCAATGTTTCAGATACATAGAACTTAGCCAATTTCTTGAGTGAAAAGTCCATCCTAACCGGAATGAAGTGAGCAAATTTGGTCAATTGATCCATGATGACCCAGACATAATCTTTCTTAGTGGGTGTTAAGGGTAACCCACTAACAAAATCCATATTTACTCGCTCCCATTTCCACATCAGAATCTTTACCGATGTAGCAACCCCGAAGGCAATTGATGCTCAGCCTTAACCTGCTGACAAGTCAAACAGCGAGCAAAAAATCTGTAACCTCACGCTTTAACCTGACCACTAGTATAACTCTCATAAATCTCGATACATTTTATTCCCGCCAAGATGCATAGCATAAGGGCTACTATGCGCCTCCCTCAGAATCAACTTTCTCAAATCCTCTTCATTCGGCACACAGATCCGACTGTGGAAACAAAGTATCCCATCACTGTTAATCCCAAAATTAGTAGTAACCCCATTCTAAACCTGACGAAACCGCAACTTAAGCAACTTATCCCCCATCTTCTTACCTCTGATCTGATCAATCCATGTGGGCTTAACCTGAAGTTCCGCTAGCAGACTCCCATCGTCGAATAAACTGAGTCGAGCTAACATCGCTCTCAGATCAGTCATCGCCCTACAGCTCAAAGAATCTGCCACCACATTTGCCTTACCAAGGTGGTACTTGATGGTGCAGTCGTAGTCCTTAAGTAGTTCAAACCATCTACGCTGCCTAAGGTTTAACTCCTTCTAGGTGAGGAGATACTTGAGGCTTTTGTGATCAATGTAGAGAGTACATTTCTAACCATACAGATTGTGCCTCCAGATTTTCAGAGCAAAGACAACAACAACTAGTTCCAAATCATGCGTCAGATAGTTTGCCTCATGCGTCTTGAGCTGACGAGATGCGTAAGCTACCACTTTGCCATTCTACATTAGAACGCAACCCAGACCCACATGCGACGCATCACTGTATACAACGACATCCTTCCCAGATTCAGGCTGTATCAGAATCAAAGCTTGTGTCAAAATAGATCTGAGCTTCTCGAAGCTCTCTTATTGCTTATCGGTCCAAACAAAGGGGACTCTCTTACGTAGAAGCTTGGTCAATGGTGCTGCGATCAAAGAGAACCCTTCTACAAAGCGTCGATAGTAACCCGCTAACCCTAAAAAGCTGTGGATTTCAAATACATTCTTCGATTGTTTCCATTCCAACAAAGCCTCAATCTTATAAGGATCAACACGAATCCCCTCCGCAGAAACTACATGCCCTAGAAAGGTTACTTCTCGGAGCCAAAATTCACACTTACTCAACTTCGCGTACAACTATTTCTTATGCAAAGTCTGTAATACCACTTGGAGCTGTTCATCGTGCTCGTCCTCAGTCTTCGAATACACTAGATTGTCATCAATGAAAACTACCACGAACCGATCCAGATAGGGCTAGAACACTCGGTTCATCAGATCCATAAAAGCAACTGGTGCATTCGTCAGTCCAAATGGCATCACTAGGAACTCGTAATGGCCGTACCGAGTCCTAAATGTCATCTTATGCACATCAGTCTCTTTCACCTTCAGTTGGTGGTATCCAGATTACAAATTAATCTTGGAGAACACAGAAGCCCCTCTGAACTGGTCAAATAAATCATCTATTCTCGGCAGTGGGTACTAGTTCTTAATGGTCAGCTTATTCAATTGGCGGTAGTCGATACACATACGCATGGATCCATCCTTCTTTTCTAAAAATAGCACAGGTGCTCCCCATGAAGACACACTAGGGCAAATGAACCCACGATTCAGTAACTCTTGAATCTAAGCCTTAAGCTCCACAAGCTCCTTCGGTGCCATTCGATAAGGGGCGATGGACACCGGATCTGTACCAAGGAAGAGCTCAGTCCCAAACTCTACCTCCCGCTCGGAGGCAGTCCTGGTAGTTCCTTAGGAAAAACATCCAAAAGTCTCTTATAGTTCTGATGCCCCAAACCAAAGAGTCCATAGAATTTGAAACACTGATGTAGGCCAAGAATGCCTCACATCATTTTCGTACCAACGTTTCTGCCACCAATAGAAAAATAACATTCGCCAGGTAATCCCGACGTTCTCCAATCACCACTACCTCGTTATCCTCATAGGTTCATAGAATAACCCTTTTGTAGCATAGTCCAGACTCACCCGATGCTTGACTAACCATTCTGTTCCTAGAATCAAATCGAACTCCCCAAATAGGAGGTCCATCAGATCAGCTAGAAATACTATCCCCTAAACCTTTAGCGAAATGTCTCTATACAATTTACTAACCTGAATAGATTGCCCCAACAGATTCAGAATAGTTATCTCGCTCGAAGTACTCTCAACCGGAATCCCCAAAGTTTCAGACACAGAACTAGCTACGTAAGAGTGTGTAGAGCCTATGTCTATCAATGCAGTGTAGGGTACATTAAAAATTAAGACCGTAATGACGTCCGGAGCATCACCATCCTCTCGGCGACGTGCAGTGTAAACCAGTGCAAACTACCTCACCTCAATCGGTCTCGCACCTTTGCCCGATGCTCTTTGTCCTTGGCCCATGCCATTACCACCCCTAGCCTGACCTTAGCCCCTAAGTGGCTGCTGAGCTACTCTTGGTGTCTGCGCCTTACTAATACCCACAGCTTGCATCTGATCAGTTCTAAGTGAATAGTCCCGACATGATGCTCAATCGACCCGTATATCAAACATGCCCACAAAGCCAACACTCGTCCGTACCACAGTTCCCACAAAGCGCCACCCTAGTAGGTGCAATATGAGGTCCAACTCTCACTGGCCCATCAGACATGGCTGTTTTCTTAGGCCTCGTCCTAGAATTTGAGGGTTCTAATTCCCTGTTAGTCTTTCCTTTCTTACAATTTTGGCGCTCAATGAGCTTAACCTCCTCGGCGATCTTCACCTTATCTACTAGAGTAGAAAAATCACGCTCCCTCTGTAGAGCTATCAGAACCCGTAGACTATCCCTGAGTCCATCCTCAAAAAGGATGCATCGCTCATATTCAGTAGCCACCATACCTCGAGCATACCAGCTCAATCTCAGGAACTCGACCTCATACTTGGCCATAGAACGATATCTAAGGGTGAGACTAATTAACTCACGCCTCCTAGCATTAATGTAGCTAGATACTTGTTCTGGAAACTCATCTTAAAGTAGTCCCAAGTCAGATGGTCGGACTAAGTGCCCTCCTTAACCAGCCAGCCACCACTGGTAGTGTAACAGCCCAATTACGACTCAAATTGGAACGATGGTTTCGAGACCATGAATCCGAGTTAGAAATCTTGTGATATTTATTTATTTATGTGATGTGTGTTGAATGGTGTGAATTTGATTATTTGGTATGCTTGAATTAAGAGAAAGGACCTAATAGGTAAGGTATAAAAATAACATGCAATAAATGAAAGGTCAAATTTAAGTGTGGTATAAAAAGAAGGGGTTTGCATGTCAAATTGCCCACTTTTAATGTTAGTGGACGCCAATGATGATGGGAAACAATTTTTTAGTGTTTAATAATTTAATTACTATATCTTAAGTATATTAAAATAGACATTAAACTAATAAAATAAGAGAAACATGAGTGAAATTCATTCTCTCTCTTTACTCATCTTCTCCATCGAATTTTCTTTGAAAGAAAAGAAGCACTTTGAATCTCCATTGTTCTATTGTTGCATGTGGTAATAGGGTAAGTGATTGAACTTTGTTTTAGCAAATAATTACATGATTGAGTTGATTACCTTGAATACCATCAAAACCATGTTAAAATTTTGAGAGTTTAGCATGTTTAAATTCACCATAGATGGGTATATATTTTTTTTGTTTGTTTGATGTGCTTGATGGAAGAAGGGTTAGTATAGATTTAAAAAAAAAAAACAATAGGATTTGGGTAGGAGATTTAGATGAAATGGAAAATAATGGGTTAAATTATGTTAATAAATAGTATGAACATTATGGGATTTATTTTAGATTTGAGCCTAGATATGTTCACTATATTCGACTAGATTTGGATGAGCAAATAGGATGTTTATTGAGTTTGTTATATTTGGTTATATTATATATATATATATATTGAAATTTTTAGTAACTCGAAATGGTAGTATGAGATTCGAACAAAATTGAAAATGTGCTTGCAAATTAACTATCATGTGATGGTGATATTTGAAGATAGATATAAGTATATGATTTGTAAATGCATATATTTTTCTATATGTTAATATTTATTTATTTCTTGAATATATGACTATTCGACAAGGGTATGACAAAAGGGTTTATTCATGAAAGCTTAAATTAGCCTATTGCATATGAATTAAGTGTTGTCTTGTTGAGGTTATACATGTTGTCCAATATGAAAAATTTTAAGACAAATTAGGTTGAATTAAGTGCTATCTTGTTGAGGAGTATTCGGCATTACCTTAAAAATGTGTATGAATTTTATGTATATGAGTGAATAATACAATGATGTGTTTGAGTTGAGATGAATGAAAAAAATTATTGAATAAACTCTCTTCAACTTTATTTAGATCAAGGGAAGAAAGATTTGGAAAAGGAACGGGGAAAAGCGAAACTAAACGAATAGCCAGGAAAAACCTTGAATCGTCGCTTTTAGAGGTATGATTTAAGCAATTGACCTAAATGAAATTTTATACCTTATTGTGTACTTAGCTCGAATATTAGTAAGGGTATAAAATGATTGTAACCGAATGATTTTATGGTTTTGGTGTGATTAGCCGAATGTGTGGATTATTGTTGGCTAAAGAAAGGGCATAAGTGTGTAGTCATGTAACGTTGACACCTTTGGAAAATGCAATAATGAATTAGGTGAATGTAATATGCCTAAAGAAGGTTTGGAATGTTATATATTATTGCTTAGTCTGAATGTGTATGGAATTGAATTGTTAAAGTATGCATGTCGATTATTTATGACTATTTTCATGGCGGAAAATATGATAAATTGGTTTGAGTATTGAGTTCGTGTGTTGGAATGAATGATTAGTTATGTTAAGTACTAATTGTGTGAATGATTAAGTAACGGCTCTATGTTACGAAAGCGAGCGATACGTTACGGGAAAGTTAAGTAATGGCTCTATGTGAGCGATACGTTACGGAAAGTTAAGTAACGGCTCTATGTGAGCGATACGTTACGGAAAGTTAAGTAACGGCTCTATGTGAGCGATACATTACGGGAAAGTTAAGTAACGGCTCTATGTGAGCGTTAAGTAACGGCGTTACTAAATTGTATTAACAATCGTACAGTAAGAAATTCAATAGAAAATTTTATCAACTATAATAGAGAAGTTATAATGAATGCGCATGACGGTAAGTCGCTTCAAGTTCCTTATTTTAATAATGAAGAAAATATAGATATCATATTTGTTAAGTTAAATGGGATGGATGGTATAAGTTTATTATATAGATATGTATGAAATTGCTAAATCATACTAAGCCATGGAGCTTACATTGTTTTTGTTTGTTGTGTACTTGTAGTTGTCACTCTAAGAAGTTCTACCGTGCTCAAGATCCTCTCGGTAGCTCATCACATTATCACTTCTTTTGGGTACACTTATGAAATGTCAAATTTACTAATATGGCATGTATAGGCTAAAATACCATAGGAATGTGTTTTGATGGATTAAATGTAAACTTGTGCCTTAAGATTTTGGCTAAATTATGGTGTTATGTTTTGGGTGAATTCAACCTTTATGTTTGAATTGAATGAAAGTATCATGTCTATGTTTTATATGTAAATTATAGAAAGTTGGGTTGAATGAATTAAGACTTATACTTTTGCTAAAGGAAATTGAATGAAATGTTGATCCAAATTGTTATATGGCATCTAGTGATGTAATAAGGGAAGCATAGTTTAAGTAAAGTGAAATGGCAAACTAGTAGCCATAGTCACATATATGTTTGAGAAATTATGTGATATTTGTACAGCCTCAATTTATGCGCATATTTGGTGTAGAACATAGACTAATTGGACTGATAAAACAAGTGAAGTATGCACATATTGGTCTCTAAAAATGTTGGCGATCAATCTATTGACATATATTTATATTTGGATACAAGTAGAATGGAATAGATGTATCTTCTTAGAAATAAATTACTCAATAATTTGTTAATGGAAGTGTGTATTAAAAGTTATCCTGAGTTGGATTTTAAATTGGAAATGCTCCATAATTCTTTTCTAGCGTCATATATAGATAAGGGTGTTACATTTTATTGGTATCAGAGCTACGGTTTAGTCGGTTCTTGGACTAACGTAGCGCGTAAGAGTCTAGCTATACATGCCATGTTCTGTGATAAGATAATGTGATGACTTCTGACAGTGAAACTTACTTGTTTCCTTCATTCAGTAATGGAACCGGATCCCGAGCAAGCATTGGCGGATGATGTCGAGAGTGTGGCGCCTGTTCCTGCCCAAGGAACTGCGTCGGAAGAACCTCGACCCACCGCGAGTGGCCCGGATGAAAGGGTAAAACAGGCTTTCCAAAATATGATGAATGATTGGTTTAGCCACTACTTACGAACCACCCCGGCTGGACCTCCGATAACACCAGTGGTACCTCCAGTGACTAGTCTTGATCGAACAACTAAACCCCCGATTGATCGTATTAAGAAGCATGGGGCTCAAGAGTTTAGAGCTGAGGATGATGACGACGCGAGCGAGCCAAATTTTGGCTCGATAACACTATTCGAGTATTCGATGAGCTGTCTTGTACCCCAACGAGTGTTTGAAGTGTGTTATATCACTATCTGCGGATTCTCGTACTCTTTGGTGGAACACGCTAGTGTCGGTTGTCCCTAAAGAGAAAGTTACCAGGAGTTCTTTCAAGTGGAATTCGCAAGAAATATATAAGCCGCTTTATTGTTTCTAAATGCAAAGAGTTCCTCGAGCTCAAACAGGCCAAATGATCAGATTCGAGTATGAACGCAAATTTGTGCGACTTAGTCGCTATGCTCGAGAGTGTGTTTCATCGAAGTCATTATGTGCCGAGATTTGAAGATGGCTTAAATGAGAATATAAAACTTTTGGTCGGTATTTTGGGAATTGATGAGTTCAGTAGTCTTTGGTTGAACGAGCTTGTAAAGCTGAAGAATTGGGAAAGGAAAAGCAGAAAGCTGAGTCTGAATCCAAAGACATTCGAAAGAGGATGACAAGCAAACTTTCACAGATGCCTATGAAAAAGTTTAAGAATGACGGTGGACGATTCAAGCCTAACGCCGGGATTTCTATTAGAGAACGACCGCCAGTGAGTTCTCGGGCTACATCAGTTGCAAGCGTGGGTAATGAGAGATCGGGTAAACCTGAGTGCCCGCAATGCGGCAGACGACATCATGGGGAGTGTTGGGGTAAATCTATTTCTCGCACCTGTTATAAGTGCGGCTCCCAAGACCACTTTATACGAGATTGTCCGGAGAATGCTGAGAGGTGTACGGTACAGAGTGCGAGACCGAGTGGCAATATAGCTCGAGGTAGATCATCTCGTTTTGGGGGTGGTAGAGGCGGTACTCAGAGGGGAGTTTCAGACGTGATTGTTCGATCAGATGCCAGGGTACCAGCTAGGGCTTACGCAATCCGTACTAGAGAGGAGGCCTCGTCCCCAGATGTCATTACTGGTACTTTCCTTCTCTTTGATACTAATGTGACCGCTTTGATTGACCCCTACCAACTCATTCGTATGTGTGTGAAACATTGGTATCTAGTAAAATTTTGCCTATCGAGTCTACCGATGTTGTGATTTGGGTTTCAAGCCCTCCGGTAAATGTGTGTTAGTCAATAAAGTGTGTAAAACTATCCATTGATGATTCGAGATATGTGTTTCTCGGCTGATCTGATGTTGTTACCATTCAACGAGTTTGACATTATTCTCGATATGGATTGGTTAACAATGTATGATGCAGTGGTAAATTGTAGACAAAAGACTATTGAGTTGAAATACCGAAATAACGATATAATCCAGATTGAGTCTGCGGATTTAATCGGACTACCTAAAGTGATATCGTTGATGTTGGCTTAGAAGTTTTTTGAGAAAGGGTGGTGAAGCTTATCTTGCTTATGTGATTGATAGCAATATAACTGAAAAGAATATCGAATCTGTGCGGCTTGTTAGCGAATATTTAGATGTGTTTCGGAGGAATTACGGGATTGCCACCTATCCGGAGGTAGAGTTTGGCATTGAGTTAGTGCGGGGACCACTCCGATCTCGATAGCTCCATATAGAATGGCACCTACTAAATTAAAAGAATTGAAGGCTCGGTTGCAAGAATTGACGGATAGAGGTTTTGCCCGACCGAAGTTTCTCTCCAGGGTGCACCTGCTCTATTTGTGAAGAAGAAAGATGGAACATTAAGAATGTACATCGATTATCGACAACTCAATAAGGTGACAGTTAAGAATAAATATCCGTTGCCTCGTATAGACGATTTATTTGATCAGCTGAAAGGAGCCTCGGTGTTTTCAAAAATTGACTTGAGGTCGGGTTATTATCGCCATTCGGGTTAGGGAAGCGACGCGTCAAGACCGCCTTTTCTGGACGAGATACTGTCCATTATGAATTTTTGGTGATGCCGTTTGGGCTCACTAATGCCCGGCAAGATTCATGGATTTGATGAATCGTGTCTTCAAACCGTATCTAGATCGGTTTGTGGTCGATTTTTATAGATGATATATTGATCTATTCGCAGAACAAAACCGAGCATGTTGAACATTTGAAGCTAGTGTTACTGATTTTATGAAAAGTAATTGTACGCAAAATTTAGTAAATGTGAGTTTTGGATGAAAGAAGTTAGCTTTTGGGGCATGTCATTTCAGCCTCCCAGATCCGGTTGACCCAAATAAAATTTCAGCCATACTTGATTGGAAACCTCCGCTGAATGTTTCGAGGTTTGTAGCTCGGGACTTGTTGGGTATTACAGACGTTTTGTGAAAGGCTTCGATGATAGCAACTCCAATGACAAAACTTCTACAGAAAGATGTAAAATTTGAATGGACTGATAGGTGTCAAAAGAGCTTTGATCAATTGAAGACCATATTAACTAAGCTCCAAGATCGCTCACCCAGTCGGAAAGGAATTCATTATCTATAGTGATGCCTCACTTAATGGGCTCGGATGTGTATTGATGCAGGAGGGCAAAGTGGTAGCTTATGCCTCGAGACAATTAAAACCGCACGAGAGGAACTATCCAACACATGACCTTGAATTAGCTGCCATAGTCTTCGCTTTGAAGATATGGCGTCACTACCTTTTTGGTGAAAGATGCCATATCTATTCGGATCACAAAAGTCTAAAGTATTTAATGACACAAAAGGAACTAAATCTGAGACAGCGGCGATGGTTAGAATTATTGAAAGACTACGAGCTCGTGATCGATTATCACCCGGGAAAGGCTAATGTGGTAGCCGATGCACTTAGTCACAAATCATTATTTGCTCTTCGTGCAATGAACGCTAATTTATCTATAACTGATGATGGGGTGATCATTACAGAATTAAAGGCGAGACCGTCATTTGTGTCACAGATCCGAGAAGCCCAGGAGCTTGATGAAGATTTAAAAGCAAAAAGAGGTCATATTAATTCTGAGGCGAATTCAGATTTTTGAATAGATGCTGAAGGATGTTTACGGTTCAAGAATCGAATGTGTATACCTAAGAAAGCTGATTTAATTCGAATGATTTGTGACGAGGCTCATAGTGGTAGATTGACGGTTCACCCAGGTAGCACAAAGATGTATAACGACTTGAAGCAACATTATTGGTGGCACGGTATGAAACGAGACATCTCGGATTATGTATCGAAGTGTTTGATATGTCAACAGGTGAAAGCTGAGCATCAAGCACCATCGGGACTTCTTCAACCGATTTTGATACCTGAGTGGAAATGGGACCGAGTCACCATGGATTTTGTGTCGGGATTGCCTCTGACGCCGAGCAAGAAAGATTCGATCTGGGTTATTGTGGATAGATTGACAAAATCGGCTCATTTCATCCCCGTGTGCACGGATTTTTCACTTGATAAATTGGCCGAATTGTATGTATCTCGATCGTACGGTTGCATGGGGTACCCATTTCTATTATTTCTGATAGAGACCCAAGGTTTACATCGTGGTTTTAGAAGAAGTTACAAGATGCTTTGGGTACTAAACTACACTTTAGTACCGCTTTTCACCCTCAGTCGGATGGACAATCTGAGCGTATTATTCAAATACTTGAGGACATGTTAAGATGTTGCATTCTTGAATTTGAGGGTACGTGGGATCGATATTTGTCTCTAATCGAATTTGCTTATAACAACAGCTTCCAATCGAGCATCAAAATGGCACCTTATGAAGCCTTGTATGGTCGTAAGTGTCGACTCTCATTGTAATCGGACCGAATTAGGGGAAAATAAGATCCATGGGGTCGATTTGGTTAAAGAAACTGAGCAGAAAGTGGCAATAATTCGTGATAGTTTGAAAGCGGCATCGGATCATCAGAAGTCTTATGCTGATTTAAAACGCAAGGACATTGAGTTTTAGATAGGTGATCGAGTGTTCCTAAAAGTATCACCGTGGAAAAAGCTAATGAGATTTGGTCGAAAGGGGAAGCTAAGTCCGCGATTCATTGGGCCGTATGAAATTATTGAGCGGATTGGACCGGTAGCGTATAAACTTAGGTTACCTTCTGAGTTGGACAAAATTCACAATGTCTTTCACGTATCGATGCTTCGGCAATACCGATCCGACCCTTCTCATGTGATCAGTCATTCAGAAATTGAAATCCAGCCAAATTTAACGTATGAGGAGGAACCAATTCGTATCTTGACTCGTGAAGTGAAAGAACTGTGACATAAAAGGATACCGTTGGTTAAAGTGTTATGGTGTAAGCATGGAGTCGAGGAAGCAACCTGGGAGACAGAGGAATCAATGAAAGAACAGTACCCGCACTTATTCGTCGGTAAGATTTTCGGGGACGAAAATTTCTCTTAAGGAGGGGGGAGTTGTAATAGCCCAATTACGACTCAAATCGGAACGATGGTTTCGAGACCACGAATCCGAGTTAGAAATCTTGTGATATTTATTTATTTATGTGATGTGTGTTGAATGGTGTGAATTTGATTATTTGGTATGCTTGAATTAAGAGAAAGGACCTAATAGGTAAGGTATAAAAATAGCATGCAATAAATGAAAGGTCAAATTTAAGTGTGGTATAAAAAGAAGGGGGTTTGCATGTCAAATTGCCCACTTTTAATGTTAGTGGACGTCAATGATGATGGGGAAACAATTTTTTAGTGTTTAATAATTTAATTACTATATTTTAAGTATATTAAAATAGACATTAAACTAATAAAATAAGAGAAACATGAGTGAAATTCATTCTCTCTTTACTCATCTTCTCCACCGAATTTTCTTTGAAAGAAAAGAAGCACTTTGAATCTCCATTGTTCTATTGTTGCATGTGGTAATAGGGTAAGTGATTGAACTTTGTTTTAGCAAATAATTACATGATTGAGTTGATTACCTTGAATACCATCAAAACCATATTAAAATTTTGAGAGTTTAGCATGTTTAAATTCACCATAGATGGGTATATATTTTTTTGTTTGTTTGATGTGCTTGATGGGAGAAGGGTTAGTATAGATTTAAAAAAAAAACAATAGGATTTGGGTAGGAGATTTAGATGAAATGGAAAAATAATGGGTTAAATTGTGTTAATAAATAGTATGAACGTTATGGGATTTATTTTAGATTTGAGCATAGATATGTTCACTATATTTGGCTAGATTTGGATGAGCAAATAGGATGTTTATTGAAATATTCTCCATTGTTCTGTTATATTTGGTTATATTATATTATATATATATATATATTATTGAAATTTTAGTAACTCGAAATGGTAGTATGAGATTCGAACAAAATTGAAAATGTGCTTGCAAATTAACTATCATGTGATGGTGATATTTGAAGATAGATATAAGTATATGATTTGTAAATGCATATATTTTTCTATATGTTAATATTTATTTATTTCTTGAATATATGACTATTCGACAAGGGTATGACAAAAGGGTTTATTCATGAAAGCTTAAATTAGCCTATTGCATATGAATTAAGTGTTGTTTTGTTGAGGTTATACATGCTGTCCAATATGAAAAATTTTAAGACAAATTAGGTTGAATTAAATGCTATCTTGTTGAGGAGTATTCGGCATTACCTTAAAATGTGTATGAATTTTATGTATATGAGTGAATAATACAATGATGTGTTTGAGTTGAGATGAATGAAAAAATTATTGAATAAACTCTCTTCAACTTTATTTAGATCAAGGAAGAAAGATTTGGAAAAGGAACGGAAAAGCGAAACTAAACGAATAGCCGGGAAAAACCTTGAATCGTCGCTTTTAGAGGTATGATTTAAGCAATTGACCTAAATGAAATTTTATACCTTATTGTGTACTTAGCTAGAATATTAGTAAGGGTATAAAATGATTGTAACCGAATGATTTTATGGTTTTGGTGTGATTAGCCGAATGTGTGGATTATTGTTGGCTAAAGAAAGGGCATAAGTGTGTAGTCATGTAACATTGACACTTTTGGAAAATGCAATAATGAATTAGGTGAATGTAATATGCCTAAAGAAGGTTTGGAAAGTTATATATTATTGCTTAGTCCGAATGTGTATGGAATTGAATTGTTAAAATATGCATGTCGATTATTTATGACTATTTTCATGGCGGAAAATATGATAAATTGGTTTGAGTATTGAGTTCGTGTTGGAATGAATGATTAGTTATGTTAAGTACTAATTGTGTGAATGATTAAATAACGGCTCTATGTGAGCGATACGTTACGGAAAGTTAAATAACGGCTCTATGTGAGCGATACGTTACGGGAAAGTTAAGTAACTCTCTATGTGAGCGATACGTTACGGTAAAGTTAAGTAACGGCTCTATGTGAGCGATCGTTACGAGAAAGTTAAGTAACGGCTCTATGTGAGCGATACATTATGGGAAAGTTAAGTAACGGCTCTATGTGAGCGATACGTTACAGAAAGTTAACAATCTATGTGAGCGATCGTTACTAAATTGTATTAACAATCGTCAAAGAAATTAATAGAAAATTTTATCAACTATAATAGAGAAGTTATAATGAATGTGCATGACGGTAAGTCGCTTCAAGTTCCTTATTTTAATAATGAGGAAAAATATAGATATCATATTTGTTAAGTTAAATGGGATGGATGGTATAGGTTTATTATATAGATATGTATGAAATTGCTAAATCATACTAAGCCATGGAGCTTACCTTGTTTTTGTTTGTTGTGTACTTGTAGTTGTCACTCTAAGAAGTTCGGCTGCGTGCTCGAAGATCCTCTCGGTAGCTCATCACATTATCACTTCTTTTGGGTACACTTATGAAATGTCAAATTTACTAATATGGCATGTATAGGCTAAAATACCATAGGAATGTGTTTTGATGGATTAAATGTAAACTTGTGCCTTAAGATTTTGGCTAAATTATGGTGTTATGTTTTGGGTGAATTCACCCTTTATGTTTGAATTGAATGAAAGTATCATGTCTATGTTTTATATGTAAATTGTAGAAAGTTGGGTTGAATGAATTAAGACTTATACTTTTGCTAAAGGAAATTGAATGAAATGTTGATCCAAATTGTTATATGGCATCTAGTGATGTAATAAGGGAAGCATAGTTTAAGTAAAGTGAAATGGCAAACTAGTAGCCATAGTCACATATATGTTTGAGAAATTATGTGATATTTGTACAAATCAATTTATGCGCATATTTGGTGTGGAACATAGACTAATTGGATTGATAAAACAAGTGAAGTATGCACATATTGGTCTCTAAAATGTTGGCGATCAATCTATTGACATATATTTATATTTGGATACAAGTAGAATGGAATAGATGTATCTTCTTAGAAATAAATTACTCAATAATTTGTTAATGGAAGTGTGTATTAAAAGTTATCCCGAGTTGGATTTTAAATTGGAAATGCTCCATAATTCTTTTCTAGTGTCATATATAGATAAGGGTGTTACAGGTAGGCTTCGTCGCGAAGCACGAAAATAGCCCCCTTAAGCTTCTGCTCAGTAGAGAAATCCAAATCGTCCATGATTTTTTCCGTGGCCTCCATCCAGTATTCATCCACATTAGGGGCGACCCCACTAACCCCCTGAATAATCCAACCCCATTGGACCGGAGTTGTCCGTAATCGACCCTCACCTCAAGAGATCGGTGTCTCACTCGTGTCCAGATTGGGCAGATTCTCATATGCGAAGGACCCAGCTTGAGCCCCCTACGGCCTCTACCACGACCTCTAGTACCCCGTCCGTGCATACCTCGTGCACTCATCATAAATTTAGAGTTTATCTGTATTAGCAGTTTTATGCATTAGTTTACAATTCCAATATTTATTAACATATGTTTTATACAAAACAGTATCAGAAGTTTAGAGTTCGTTATCGTGAATTGCAGTTTTACTACGATTTTCAATTTCGCTACAGTTTTTAGTTTACACTTAAAGTGTTTCAGTACAGTAAACTACCTAAAGTTGTTTCAAGCATGCAAGTAGTATTTTAGACAAATCTTAAACAGAGTTCAGAACACTTACAAGATTGGCGCCGGAGACTCGGTGTACCATATATTTATTTCAAAAACATTTTGAATCATTTAAAAATTATTCCAAAAAAACCATTTTAAAAACCCAAACCACAGCTGAGTTTTGCAACCTAGCTCTGATACCACTAAATGTAACACCCCAAACTGCCTAGACGGTATGACCGAATCTGGCGACGTCACATGATAGTGCTTTGGAAAACATAATTGCGCCAACACCATTTTGTAGATGATTAGAAAATGTAATTACAATAATGCCCTTTTTGATATTTTAGGTTACCGTCTAAAATGCATCGTTTATTCATTTATTGACCATTTTCAAAACGTTATTCATTGCGGAATCCTTTTTAAAAGTAATTTGCAAATTTGTGTGTTTTTATAAAACATTTGTTTACTTTGAAAACTCATGTCTTGTCCTACTACTAGCAGTTCATAAAATAATAATCCCAAATTTAAGTTAAAATCCGTAAATGCCTTATTAAATGAAATATACCCAAAAATAACCAAATCAAAATAAAAATGTAAACCGTAAATAAGTGTCCGAAACTGTGGTCACCGTCGAGTCCTCCGTTGCACCAATCTGGCTACTACTGGGGATTACCTAAATAGATTAAACAGAAAAGGGTAAGTTTTCACAAACTCACTGTGTAATCCCACAGAAAACATACACACACAGAAATATCAGATAACAGACATCAATTCATAATTCGGGTCTGAGCCCATTACAGAAACGATGTGGACCTTAGCCCACTCAGATACAGAATCAGACATATTCTCGAGCCTTAGCCCATTTCATACATAATATACAGATCAGAACAGAATAGCAGAATCCTACCCACCATTCTCTATACATCAACTCCGTCCAACCATCCACACCATGTGGGGATAAAATCGACCCACCCAAATTTCTACACGGGTTGTACAAAGCGGCACATAATCAAAATTTGCGGTGAAAGCCAGGATAACAGCTTAAAAGCTTTTCAGATACTTCCTCCAAATATCATCAATCCCACTCTGATGCAATACAACATACATAATATGCCATGCTAATATGCAGATAATAGTTTATACATTCAGATAAGCATACATGCTTACTATAGAAATCAAATAGTCAGATCAATCATTTATTTTAGGGTCTAAGCATTGCTTATCGACCCTACGATAGGTCCACAGTTGACTTGGGCAACCCATGCAACCTTATAGAGTTTTCCAGAAAAATGGGTTCACACACCCATTTGGCCTGCCCGTGTGGGCCCACACGCCCGTGTGGCCCACATTGCCCAAATTGGCCTTGGTCGTGTGGATCACACGGCCTGGCCCAAAATCCCACACGCCCGTTTGGGCCACACAGGCCTAATTGGTCGAGCTCGTGTGTCGCACACGGCCTTGTCTAGCCATCACACAACCATGTCGCTCGCGCACGACCTGGCTCATCGGTCACATGGTCATGTGGTGACTAACAGTCTTGCACACGGCCTACCACACGGGCGACCATACACCTATGTGGCGTCGATAGAAGGGTTTTAGCTTTCTCTAAACCTCATTTTTGATTTTTCAGGCACACACCTAATTCGATTTCGCTACCTACGCAATCCCAAGAACACCAGAATCTACAAATCCATTATTCGAATCCCAAATTCAATATTTCTAATGAAATTTTGGTGAAACTAGAATAATTCAGTCAAACGATAGTTATAAAATCATTACCTCTAATCGAACAACGAGAACTCTGCCCCTTAAAATGTTAATTGCTAATCTCAGCCCCTCGATTAATTCCTACAACCAACAAAACCCCTCTTAACCCAATGAATTATTTACCCTAAATAGAGAAAGCATCTCAAAACTTACCGAAATTTACCAAACACATAAACAATGAGGAGACGACCGAAACAAGCGCTCAGTTTATGAAGAAAGAAGTAAAATGCATGAAACAGACAAAAAAATTAGCAAGAAGGGGAAAACAGATGAAGAAAACGGTAGAGAATTTTGATAAGTGAAGGGAGTCGAAATTTTTGGGAAACAAACTTGATAAAATCAAGAAAGAGGAAAAGTAATCAGATTTGCAAAAATTCTGATAACTCCCATATCTAGGTCCCCTTAATTATCTCCATCAACCTATCTACTATCAAAATTTTAGTCCATCTCAACCTCTTCAGACGGAACAAGCAGCAAAATAAATCCCTTGTTCACACAAGGAATCGAACTCAAGACCTCCACCATAACCAGCACTCCACTTACCACCAGACTAGCAGGCCCATTCTGTTATTTACTTACACACTTTTATTTATAAGCCAATTAACCAGAGTTTGGGCTTTATTCATAAAAATACCAAAATCCATCCAATTTGAGACTTGAACTTGGGACCTCTCAGACACTCCTATACACACCCAAATCACTTAACCACTGAAACAAACAGTCAATTGTGTCTTGAAACTACAAAAGCCAAAAATAATGGAAAACCGGTGTTACAAAGGGACAATATGATTGAATATAGTTGGTTTCAGAAATGAATAGTGAGTTATATGAAATACTTGTAATTGTTCTGTAAACTCCAATAATGCTCTATAACCATGTTTCGGTTACGGACATGGGTTAGGGGTGTTGTAAGCCTAGTGGTTAAGTGAGTGAATTATTTCCAAAATGTCCCATGTTCAAGCCCCCACACTCCCACATTTTTTTATTTAATTTTTGACAATTCCAAGTGGGTCGCCGTCCACCTCACTTGCCTTAAGGGAAAGGATTCATTTCATTTTCTTTCTAGTCAAATTACCTTACATAGCCCCCTTTTCACTCCCATGATCCACTCTTGGTGCCTTCGTCCCTCTATTACCTTTTTCCTCCCTTACAATACCTTGGTCAGCCATGCACCTAGACACACTTTTATTTTTTTCTCATCTTTTCTCTCCTCCTCTTCCTTTAGCTACCCCTTTTCCTTGCTCCTCCCTTTTTTCCTATTTTCTTTCATTTTCACCACCCCTTCTCCTCATTTCTCCTCCATTCTACCACCTCTAAAGGCCACCTCACCATCGCCACTAGCGTCGCCATCACACTGCCACCGTCGTCCACCACACCTAAATTTTTTGATTCTTCTTGTTTTCTCCTCCTTTCGTCGTAACTAATTTCTCTAATCCCTAAATTTTAATATTTTGTTCATAAAAAAGAGTATTTCACATCCTATTTCTAATTCTTTTTTATATTATGTTATTTCCTATCTAGTTGTGAATCCTTCTCTCTAATCAACACTCTGTGGGAAGTTATTGAGCCCCTATTCCTTCGATATTATGCAAGTTTTAATGATTCTTCATTTATAATATTCTTTCACTTATTTATATATATTCAATAAGGAAAATATTAACCATTCGATATATTGGATTTTATGAAGTGTTATTCGAAAATCCTGGATCTGTACCCCCACTTTTGGAAGTGTGTGATTGTACAATCGATTATGTAAGTATTTCACCAAATCATTACCTGAGGGTTATTCATTAAAATAACTTGTTATAATATGGTATGAATTGTTTATACATAAGGATTCAAGATTTGATCTCTTCCTTTAGAAATTGGAACCGGAGTCGTTGTCATCGGATTTGTGAAATCAAGTGTAGGGATTTTCCTTGATAAAATATATGATATTGTTTCTATTCGAGATAAATATATATGAAAGGATTAAATAATTTTTTAATAAAATTTTTGAAAAGTGAAAATGGGTGAATACGCTAAGTATTCATATGGATTGATTAAATCCGATAAAAATGAGGATTCCAAGTAAGTGATTCTGAAACTTTAGATCTGTGATGTTTGTATGTGATTATGCTTCTAGTAAACGTGATGTTGTATGTTTTCCTAATACTCATGATATGTGATATATGGAGATATTGGTTATGCATGTATAATAAACATGACATTGATTTATTGATATTCTAATTCGCATGTTGATCATGCTATTAGTCTGATTATCATTCACATGTTAAGCATGTCATTATTCTGATTCTGATTTGCATATTAAACATGCTATTGTGATAAACCGTATTAAGATCTGATTAGCATGTAAACCATGCCTGCTGAAATTATGTTCTATAAGCCATATCACATGCATGGGGTTGGGATAATATTATATGGAGGAAGATTCTGACAGTTTAGAAATCTGCAATTTCTGGTGGCTTAACCACAATATTCTGTATCTAGCAGTATATCTACATTATTTGGTGGCTCGACCAAATTATCAGAAAAACTATTATATTTTGGTACTTGATATTTTTGGATTTGTTTTTATGTCTGTGGACTGTGGCTTGGGACTTTCTTTTGGATTTTGGTTTTTGGATTGTTTCGCATGTTTTGAATTTCTTTTAAATTATCATCGAAGAAAATTTATGAAATTGATAAGAAAAACTGGATTTTTCATAATAATGTCAAACTCAACTGAACGGTTGTATTTTCAAACTCAATACTTCATTTTCGAAACTCAACACTACCTACTCATTAAATTGAAAAATTACAAGATATAATAAACATATGTTTTCAAAATGACGAATGTCTTATGTTATTTTTCCCCTACTACATTTACTTGAAATATGATGTTTTCTGTAAACCAACAATACTTGAGTTTTTCTAAAGATAAACAATTTCAACAATACTTGGCTTTCTTTAAAGAAAATCAAAATGACGTTTTAAATAGATGTCAAATATTAAGCGAAAATAGTTAAAAGATTTTTTGCGCCAACAACATGGCAAATGTGATCTTCAAGATTTGTCCATAAAGTCTAGGCCGACTTTATCGCACTCTCCTGTACACCAACATGTCTCAGTGGATAGAGCATAGCTCAGCATTCCCATATCTCTCCACATGTCCCAGAGCCTCAACGCCCAAAACACAGAGTACAAGTCTGCAAGGAAAGGGTATTTAGTAAAATGTTACAAAGGGGAAGGATCCGATTAGACAATCCTGTAGAGTACAAGTCTACAATGAAAGGGCGTTTAGTATGTAACACCCCTTACCCGTATTCGACACCGGAACAGGGTACAAGGCATTATCGGACTTATAAGCAAGCATTCATACCAAAACAAGACATGAATTTCCACTTAAATTTAGATCTTTTAAAACATACATATCGTCCCTTAAACAAGCCTACGAGGCCCAAAACATACATTAGGAGTGATTCGGGACTAAATCGAGAACTTTGGAACATTTTACAAAACTTAGAAAAATTTTCATGTCACAGGTCCACATGCCCGTGTGGCATATCACATGCCCGTGCTTCAAGCCGTGTCCAAAATAGATGACATTCTATTTATGATGTCATCAACCAAATAAGGTCACATGGCCAAGGCACACGCACGTGTTCTTAGGTCGTGTGGCAAATTAAATTCCAAAAATTAAGTGCAGACTTCACACGACCTAGGCACATGCCTATGTCCTATGATAGTGTCTTTCACATGGCCGAGACACACGGTCGTGTCTCTTACCCATGTATTTATTATTGGGCATTCTGTTTTGCATTAATTAGGGTGTCGGGGACACAAGATCGGATCACATGCCCATTGGGCAGACCGTATGTCACACACGGCTTAGACACATACCTGTGTGTCTACTTGTGTGAACAACTTTGAGGCTATTTTCCAATCCCATTTGCCACCCTTATTAGCACAAACACATACATGACTTCAAAGGCACTTGATGTAACACCCCGTTATCCGAGACCGAAGCTAGGTCTGGATACGAGACATTACTATGCTTGAACTCACTTAAACATGTACTTATGGCTATAAAATCCGTTCCAACTTGTTACCTCATTATTAACTTTACTTGTTTGCCCGATGAACTTCTACGAATACCCGAGGATACTAGATCTCTCCCCACTTAACATGCCACCAAAGCCATATCTTAGGCATGGTCTTACATGGAATTTCTCATCTTGGTTTCAAGGCCATGTCTTGACATGGACTTACATGAAGTCTTGCCCTTGATAACTTACTCAATGTCAAGCTTGCCTTGGACTTACATGATATCTTGATCAATGCCAAGCATGCCTTGGACTTACATGATATCTTGATCAATGCCAATCTTGCCTTAGACTTACATGATATTTTGATCAATGCCAAGCTTGCCTTGGACTTACATGATATCTTGATCAATGCCAAGCTTGCCTTGGACTTACATGATATCTTAATCAATGCCAAGCTTTCCTTGGACTTACATGATATCTTGTGTGGTATATCGAGTATCCTGGAGAATTCTTATTCAATCAGGGCTTGCTCATGTCTAATCTCTTTGTTCACAAAAACGATAGGCATTACAAAATAGCAATGTATATTATACTAAGCAATTAAATGATAGTGATCATAAAGCTTAGAAATCATACAAACTTACCTCAATATACAAAATGTAGGGAGATGTGCAATTTAGTCCTCGATTTTGTTCTTGCCTCGGTTTCAATCGGGGCTTCATTTTTCTTGATCTATAATCATGAAATTCATTCATTTAGATTTCCTATGATTACAATACAACAAATTCTTCACTTGGGCAAAATGACCATTTTGCCCTTGTACATTGGCAAAATTACGATTTTGCCCCTAAGCCCGTAAATTATTATTCAACACATTTCCTCAACAATTAAGTCTAGCTGAACCTTTACTCCTCCTACAACAACCCACAAATCTAACTATTTCATGCATTTATTACCAAACTATAACATTTACATCTTAGTATCATTTAAGTGTTTTCACAACAACACCTTTTACAAAAGTTGTTTCACATCTCCCCAACATTTATTTTCTTCCATAAAAACTCAGTTAACAACATAAATAATCTCATGGCAAGTTCTTGGACTTTCAACCATATCACAAATTAGTCCCCTCATTAACTGGATTAAGCTTTGGGGACTCCAAAAACACAAAAATCACCAATTAAAACCACCTAAATCACTTACTTGAATGAGAGTTGAGTGGCTGAAAGTTTGAAGCTCCAAGAGCTCTATTTCCTCTTCAATTTTCGGTGGAAAGAGATGAGTGAATAGTGAAATATAATAAC
Organism: Gossypium rotundifolium; assembly: GCA_025506655.1. Classification (NCBI taxonomy): domain Eukaryota; kingdom Viridiplantae; phylum Streptophyta; class Magnoliopsida; order Malvales; family Malvaceae; genus Gossypium; species Gossypium rotundifolium. The sequence continues at coordinate 72,349,786 of CP106727.1, read as the reverse complement.
ATCTGTTATTTCTTTTATTTTATTCATCTTTGTCACCTAATTTCCACCAAATTGACTATCATTTAATGCTCTTGTCCCCTATTTTGCTTGTATGGCGGCCAACTCATGAAAGATGGCCTAATTTCATTCTAAAATCCTTCTAATTACAATCTATGGCTATTTGGTACCCCTACCTTAAAAATAGAACTTTTGCATCTCATGCGATTTAGTCCTTTTTCTCAATTGGTCATGCTATTAGTAAAATTAAGGCACCAAAATTTCTATATAATCATATAGTGACACCACAACACATAAAATAGTACTAAAATAATTCTCCTCAACCTCAGATTTGTGGTTTTGAGACCACTATTCTGACTAGCCCCAAATTTGGCCTGTTACAACTCTCTCCCCTTAGGGATTTTTCGTCCTCGAAAATCTTACCAGTAAAAAGGTTTGGATGTTGGTTTCTCATACTCTCTCCTCGTTCCCATATAGCTTTTTCTATTTCGTGCCTTTGCCACAGAACTTTCACTAAGGCAATACTTTTATTTCTCAGTTGTTTGACGTTCCGAGCCAAGATCTTGACTGGTTCTTCACCATAAGTCATATCAGGGTGGATCTCTATTTCTGATGGAGTAATTATATGTGAAGGGTCTGATCTGTAGCGTCGCAACATTGACACGTGAAAAACATCATGTATCTTCTCTAATTCTGATGGTAACACCAAATGGTAAGCTACCGGCCTAACTCTCTCAGTAATCTCGTAAGGTCCAATGAAACGTGGACTCAACTTGCCCTTCCGGCCAAATCTGAGAAATTTTCTCCATGGTGACTTTGGTACCCGATCTCTTTCCTCTTTAAATCCGCATAGGATTTCTGTCTGTCTGATACAGTTTTTAAACATTCTCGTATCACTTTTACTTTTTCTTCAGCTTCTTTAACTAAATTAACCCCATGGATTTGGTTTTCCTTGAGTTCAATCCAAAATAAAGGGGTTCTGCACTTACACCCATATAGAGCCTCATAAGGCGCCATCTTTAAGCTCGACTGAAAGCTATTATTGTAGGCAAATTCTACCAATGGAAGAAACTTTTCCCAACTACCTTGGAATTCTAAAACACAACATCTAAACATGTCTTCAAGTACTTGAATTAACCTTTCTGACTGACCGTCAGTTTAAGAGTGAAAAGTTCTGCTAAAACTCAATTTTGTACCCAGGGCTTCTTGCAACTTCTTCTAAAATTTAGAGGTGAATCTCGGATCTCTATTCGATAATCGATAAGGGAACTCCGTGGAGCCTTACTATTTCTGAAATATACAAGTTTGCCAACTTGTCAAGGGAGTAATCCACTCGTAAGGGTATAAAATGAGCTGACTTCGTAAGTCTATCAATCACTACCCACACAGCATCTTTGTTGCTTGGCCACGACGGTAAACCCTTTACGAAATCCATGGTGATACGGTCCCATTTCCATTCGGGGACTAAGATAGGCTAAAGTAAACCCGAAGGCACTTGGTGTTCAGCCTTTACTTGCTGACAAATAAGACATCTTGAAACAAACTCTGAAATATCTTTCTTCATTTTCGGCCACCAATACTGTTGCTTCAAGTCACTATACATCTTTGTACTTCCCGGAAGTACAGACAAACATCCGTTATGTGCTTCGTACAAAATTCTCTGAATAAGCCCCTCTTTCCTCAATACACAAACTCTATCTCTAAACATCAAGTATCCATCAGAATTAATCTGAAAGTCGGATTTAGCATCTGACCGCATTGAGCTCTCTTGATTTGCAACTCACTATCTTCTTTCTAAGCCTCAAAGATCTCTTGAAGAAACATTGGTCTAGCTCTCGACTCAACTAAAAGGGAGCCATTTTCGGATAAGGATATCCTTGAATTCAATGCTCTTAAAGTAAATAGAGACTTCTTACTCAAAGCATCAGTGACTACATTCGCCTTTCCTGGATGGTAGTCGATGACCAACTCATAGTCTTTTATCAACTCTAACCATCTTCTTTGTCTTAAGTTCAACTCTTTCAGATCATCAAGTACTTGGACTTTTGTGATCGGTAAAATCGACATTTTCACCATATAAATGGTGTCTCCAAATCTTCAAAGCGAAGACTATGGCGCCAATTCTAGATCATGCGTCGGATAATTCTTCTCATGAGGCTTCAACTGTCTGGAGGCATAAGCAATCACCTTGCCTTCTTGCATGAGTACACAGCCCAATCCATTTAAGGATGCATCACTGTAGATTACAAATTCTTTTCCTGATTCGGTTTGTACCAAAACTGAAGCTTCTGTCAACACTGCTTTCAACTTCTCGAAACTTTGTTGGCATCATTCTTTCCACTCAAACTTCGCATTTTTCTACAACAGTTTAGTCATTGGGGTTGCGATCATGGAAAACCCCTTGACAAATCGTCTATAGTAGTCGGCTAGGCCCAAAAAACTTCTAATCTCAGTAATTTTCTTAGGCGGCTTCCAGTCCATTATGGCCGAGATCTTACTAGGATCAATTCAGACTCCATCCCACGAGACAATATGTCCCAGGAATCCTACTTCCTTGAGCTAAAATTCACTTTTACTGAATTTGGCATACAGCTGATTCTCTCAGAGGATCTGTACAACTGTCCGTAGGTGTTCAGCATGTTCTTTCTCATCTTGGGAATAAATCAGTATATCGTTAATAAAATGACTACAAACTTATTGAGGTATGGTTTAAAGATGCGATTCATTAAATCCATGTATACCGTAGGAGCATTGGTCAACCCAAAGGGCATGACTAAAAATTCATAATGCCCATACCTCGTTTGAATGGCCGTCTTGGATACATCGAGTCTTTCACTCTTAACTGCTGATCTCAAGTCTATTTTGGAGAACACAGTCACTCCTTTCAAGTGATCGAACAGATCATCGATCCTAGGCAATGGGTGCTTGTTCTTTACTGTTACTTTATTAAGTTGACAGTAATCTATGCACAATCTCATGGTACCATCTTTCTTTTTCACAAAAAAATCGGGGCACCCCATGGTGAACAGTTTGATCTTGCAAAGCCCTTATCTGTCAACTCTTGCAACTGTAACTTCAACTCCTTCAACTCTGTTGGAGTCATTCTGTAAGGAGTAATGGATATCGGTACAGTACTGGGAGCTAGTTCAATGCTGAACTCAATCTCTCTAACTGGCGGTAGTCCGAGTAATTTTTCAGGAAATACATCCATATATTCACATACTACCGATACTGACTCAATTTTTAGCTCTATCTCATTATCATTCAACACGAAGGCCAAATATGATTCGTACCCTTTTCTTAAGCATCTCCGTGCCATCATATGATTCGTATCCCCATTCTCACATCTCATCTCAATGCATTTCTTCCCACAATTAACAATTACATTATGAGTAGTCAACCAGTCCATTCCAAGAATAAGGTCGAATTATCAAATGGTAATAACATAAAATTTGCTTTAAAGCAATGACCTCTAATCATCAATGGACAACCTTTACAAACTTTATTAACTAACACACTCTTGCTTAATGGATTAGACACCTTAATTACAAATTCGGTGGTATCTATAGACACGCTCAAACTAGATGCTAATTTCATGCAAATGTAAGAGTGCGTGGATCTGGGATCTATTAAAGCAATAACTTTAGTATTGTAAAGAGAAAAGGTACCCATAATAACATCAGGAGAAGACGCCTCTTTGCGAGCACGAATGGCATAAGTCCTTGCAGGCGCTCTACCCTCGGGTCTCATGCCCTGGTCTCTTGGGTTACCTCTTCTACTTGCCCTACTTCTCGGGTTTCTCTGCGGTCTCCCTTTGACCATACTCCCAGATTTTGGGTCCTGAGCTCTTCCTTCTTTCGTCATCTCGGGACAATCTTTTATATAGTGGTCTTGCGAACCACATCTAAAACATGCATTTTCATGTGTCCAGCATTCTCCCAGATGGCATCTGCCACACTGTGGGCATTGAGATTTGTTGGATCTAAAATTTTTGACACTTGCAACTGAAGTCGTCTGTGCTTTGTTCCCTAAATATTGTTTACTTTTGTCCTTCTTGGAAAACCCGGTGGAAGTAGCCGATCGGGTAGGAAAATATTTTAACTTCTTGGGTGAAGATTGGAATGACTTATTCCATGGTCTCTTTCTAGAGTCATAAGACTCCATTTTAGACTTCTTCTTCTCTTTTATTAGCTCTTCGACTTTACAAGCTCTTTCCACTAACACAAAAAATTCTTTTAATTCTAGGATAGCAACAACCAGTTTGATGTCCTCATTCAACCCGTCTTCAAACCTTTTACTCATAATAGCCTCTGTGGATATACATTCACGAGTGTACTTGTTGAGTCGTACAAACTCACACTCATAATCTATCATCGACATCTTGCCTTGCTTCAGCTCTAGGAATTCCTTTCTCTTCTGGTCTACAAACCTCTGGCTGATATACTTTTTCTTAAACTCTTCTTGGAAGAATTCTCATGTAACCCTTTCCCTCGGTACAGCCGACACAAGGGTGTTCCACCATTGGTAAGCAGAATCTCTTAAGAGAGAGATTACACACTTCATGTATTCTTCAAAGGTACATGACAACTCATTAAATACCACGATGGTATTTTCTAACCGAATCGACTCTTTCTAGATCATCCTCTTTCTCGCCCAAATTCTTACGCCCAATGCTTCCTGATCCTATCAATTGGGGTTTACCTCCTCCTACCACCTCTACTACCTAAGGGGTCACTGGAGTAGCTTATGGAACATGTGGGGGTGGAGGGGGTTGTGCGTTCGAGTTCGCCCGAATGAACTCTGTATACCATGTATTCATCATGTGAAGGAAGGCTTCTCTAGCCTCTTCTCCTCCCCTTTGACTCACCGTAGTGGGTCTATTCTTATTTTCGCTCGGCACTATCCCTTCAGCGGGAGCCGATGCATTACTTTCTATGTCATCCACCACATTCCCTTTGGAATCCATTTCTATATGTATAAACATAATTTAAAATCATCAGGAGTCGTCACACTATCAATATAGAAACATTCTTACGTATGGCATGTATAGCTAGACTCATGCTCATGCTACGTTAGTCCTAGAACCGACTAAACTGTAGCTCTGATACCACTAAATGTAACACCCCGTTATTCGAGACCGAAGCTAGGTCTGGATACGAGATATTACTATGCTTGAACTCACTTAAACATGTACTTATGGCTATAAAATTTGTTCCAACTTAAAAATTTCACTTTCTTAGTCAACACATACATTATAAGGGCCTGCGAGGCCTTAAACTCGTGTCTAAAAAATTTCAAAACTAAATCAAATAATTCATTTTTGAAGCGGGGTTCACACGCCCGTGTGACTTGGAACACGCCCGTGTACCCTTAAGCACACCCATGGCCCCAAACCGTGGGAAGCTACTGACTAATTTCATACGGCCATGACACGCCCGTGGGCTTAGACTGTGTGCTAATCCTTGATATATTGACTAAATCAGCACGGTCTGGGCACACGCCCATGTCCAACCCGTGTGTATAACATGGTCTATACACATGGCCATGGATTTACCCGTGGCCTATTCTGATTAATAACACTAAGGTGCAGGGTTAACACGACCTTGACACACGCCCGTGTGTCCAACCGTATGGGCACTTATAGGCTATTTACCAAGCCGTTAGTCACCCTGAACTAAAGATCATATCCATACACAATTCAACGATGCGATAACAACACAAATTTTATGAATAATACTACATGCTTCATTGATCTCAATAAACATACATACTTGGTCAATTTGGTCAATCACTTAGCCATATACAAAAGAATAATAAACTTAATAGCCTTTACAAAGGCCCTTCTAAAAACATGTCCACAAAATGAATGTTTCCTATACATGCCATACTTAGTAAAGTAACTTGGCTACACCAAAATAAGAGTTGATAGTGTGCTACGACCGACTCCGATGATCCACAAATTAGCTTGACGGGACTACATAGAAAGAAACAATCAAATACGTGAGCATTTATCTTAGTAAGTTTGCATGTAAAACACATGTCAATAAGCTTTGCTTGATAAAAACCATTTAGCATAACAATAGTATTGTAATTTCAGCTCTAAAGCTTACTTACTCATACTTGGTTCTTACATGTCTCATGATGCTCACTATACTCATTTTTGTAAAGTAATCATGATACCTGGGTCACTTGATCACATTGATCAGCGTACTTAAACAATAATCATTATGCTCTCTAATCCTTCATTCATAACATGAGTAATATTTAATTCATTTTGATGCTAGCTTTGCTTTCTTAGCCCTTTTGTTACCTCATTATTAACCTTACTTGTTTGGCCGATGAACTTCTATGAATACCCGAGGATACTAGATCTCTCCCCACTTAACATGCCACCAAAGTCATATCTTAGGCATGGTCTTACATGGAATTTCACATCCTGGTTTCAAGGCCATGTCTTGACATGGACTTATATGAAGTCTTGCCCTTAATAACTTACTCAATGTCAAGCTTGCCTTGGACTTATATGATATCTTGATCAATGCCAAGCTTGCCTTGGACTTACATGATATCTTGATTAATGCCAAACTTGCCTTGGACTTACATGATATCTTGATCAATGCCAAACTTGCTTTGGACTTACATGATATCTTGATCAATGCCAAGCTTGCCTTGGACTTACATGATATCTTGATCAATGCCAAGCTTGCCTTGGACTTACATGATACCTTGTGTGGTATATCGGGTATCCTGGGGAATTCTTATTCAATCGGGGCTTGCTTATGTCTAACCTCTTTGTTCACAAAAACGATAGGCATTACAAAATAGCAATGTATATTATACTAAGCAATTCAATGATAATGATCATAAAGCTTAGAAATCGTACAAACTTACCTCAATATACAAAATGTAGGGAGATGTGCAATTTAGTCATCGACTTTGTTCTTGCCTCGGTTTCGATCGAGGCTTTGTTTTTCTTGATCTATAATCATGAAATTCATTCATTTAGATTTCCTATGTTTACAATACAACAAATTCTTCACTTGGGCAAAATGACTATTTTGCCCTTGTACATTGGCAAAATTACGATTTTGCCCCTAAGCCCGTAAATTATTATTCAACACATTTCCTCAACAATTAAGTCTAGCTGAACCTTTATTCCTCCTACAACAACCCACAAATCTAGCTATTTCATGCATTTATTACCAAATTATAACATTTACATCTTAGTCTCATTTAGGTGTTTTCACAACAACACCTTTCACAAAAGTTGTTTCACATCTTCCCAACATTTATTTTCTTCCATAAAAACTCAGTTAACAACATAAATACTCTCATGGCAAGTCCTTGAACTTTCAACCATATCACAAATTAGTCCCCTCATTAGCTGGATTAAGCTTTGGGGACTCCAAAAACACAAAAATCACCAATTAAAACCACCTAAATCACTTACTTGAATGAGAGTTGAGTGGCTGAAAGTTTGAAGCTCCAAGAGCTCTATTTCCTCTTCAATTTTCGGTGGAAAGAGATGAGTGAATAGTGAAATATGATAACATCTTTTATTTCTTTTATTTTATTCATGCTATCACCTAATTTCCACCAAATTGACTATCATTTAATGCTCTTGTCCCCCTATTTTGCTTGTATGGCTGGCCAACTCATGAAAGATGGCCTAATTTCATTCTAAAATCCTTCTAATTACAATCTATGGCTATTTGGTACCCCTACCTTAAAAATAAAATTTTTGCATCTCATGCGATTTAGTCCTTTTCTCAATTGGTCATGCTATTAGTAAAATTAAGGCACCAAAATTTCTATATAATCATGTAGTGACACCACAACACATAAAATAGTACTAAAATAATTCTCCTCAACCTCGAATTAGTGGTCTCGAGACCACTGTTCTGACTAGCCCCAAATTCGGGATGTTACACTTGACATGGCATAATTAGGTGCTTCACCATCATCAAACATCCATAATCACATGCAACACATCATCATTCAACCATCAATAACCATAGGCCATATCATAATGGCAATGGCACGCGCATGCATATATGAATAGGTTTACAACCAAATAATCATTATGAGCCACATCTCATGGCCTTATACAAAATGAATCAAATTCATCATAAGCTAACACATTTAGCTAAACCAATATGACATATACAAAAAGACCAAGTCCTTATACATGCCATACTCAAAAACACTTGAATTCATTATACCCAAAAGATTAGTTTGATAGTGTGAATCGAGCTCCGACATCCTTCAATCCCAGAATTAGCTTGGTGACACTATAAGAAATGGAAAGAGAGAGGGTAAGCATAAAGCTTAGTAAGTTTGCATGTAAATAATAAGCAACATTAAACATGTAGTAACATACACATAGCATATTATAACTTTGCACATAATCATCAAATGATTATATGGCTTACTCACTTGTATTCTTACCAATAATGCATCATAAACCGAGGTCATTTCACATGAGTTTTGCATACGTACCTGTACCACTTCATAACATAATCATAGCCTTTCATATCATTGACATAATCTTTAAATTACCCGTTGAACCACTTGGAATACTAAAGGATACCGGAAACTTCATATACTTAGTAAGATGCCAATGTCATATCCTAGATATGGTCTTACTTGGGATCACATATCGATGCCAATTGCCCAGCTATGGTTTTACACGATGTCTCATATCGATGCCATGTCCCAGATATAGTCTTATACAAAATCACATATCGATGCCATATCCTAGATATGGTCTTACACAAAATCACACATAACCCTAATCTTAAGGTTCAACCGTAAATTTTACCACATCGAATCTTCGTCGAATGTACTCATAACAATAAATAAACAATTCATGCAATATCAACTATTAAATAAAGTTGCATTGTTTACACACGAACTTACCTCGGTACAAAATATGGATAACTAATTCGATTTAGTCCAAAATCTTATTATTTCACCGGTCTAGGTCCAGACTCCATTTTTCTTGATCTATAATAGCAAATTTAATTATCACATTGTTCAAATCAGTCCAAAAACCATATTTTGGAAAAATTATAGCTTTTCCCCTAAATTTTCACATATTTACAAATTAGTCCCTAGGCTCGTAAAATCAATTGTGTCCATTTTCTTTGTCACCCAAGCCTAGCCGAACATGACACAAATTTATATGAGCCCACATTTCTCATTAAAACATACATCTTGCTACTCATTTTACATCTTTTACAAATAAGTCCTTTTTATGCATTTCCATCAAAAATCACTTAGTAAAAGATGCTAAACACACATCAAACTTTTATAGTCTACCATGAAACATCAAAATACATGCATGTCACACATGGATAGATTTTTTAACATGAGCCCTAGTTCAAATAAATGGTAGAAATAGCTAGATCAGTTGATGGCAACTTCAAAAATATAAAGAACATTAAAAACAAGGCTAGTATGCACTTACTATTGAGCTTGAAAGGATGAAAAAAGCCCTAGCTATGGCTCCTTATAAATTTTGGCAATGGGGGAGGAAGTGGACATAATTTTTGACTTATTTTCCCTTTTTATTCTTTTATTAACCAAATGACAAAAATGCCCTTAAGGCATTTCTTTCAATTTTTTCCTATCGATGGCCATTTTTGTCCAAAAATTTAAAAATTGGTCAAATTGCTATCTAAGGACCTCTAGTTAATAATCCATAGAAATTTCATGCCCAAAGCTTCTAGAACATATATTTTGCAACTTTTGCAATTTAGTCCTAAAAATCAAATTGGGCACTTTATGCATAAAATTTCTTCATGAAATTTTTACACAATCATACCATCATGCCATAGACCTCAAAATACTCATAAAATAATTATTTCTACTCCATATTTTTGGTCTCAAAACCACTATTCTGACTAGGCCCAAAATCGAGATGTTACAATTCTCCCCTTTAAAGATTTTCGTCCCCAAAAATCTTACCGATGAAAAGGGTTGGGTATTGTTTTCCCATGGCTTCCTCGGGTTCCCATGCCATAATACTTTCACTAGATCAATGAAACACCTCAAACTTGGCCCACGAGCCTTGACCGGATCTGGTATTTTCCCCGGTGTAAACTGTTTCAAATTCTTTTGTTACTTAGGAAAAACTTGTGTGTTTTGAAAGAAAGATTATTTTGGGTTGGGCTTGAGTTGAAAACAAGTTTATTTCATTGTTAAAAATCCTTTACTTTAGGTGACAAAACGTTTAGGCTTAGTTTTAAAATAGATTTACTTAATCTTTTAATAAATAAAGTAAAGTAAAGTAGTGTTACTATGGCCATATTACATCAAATAATCCCAAAATTAAAATTTAAAATACTTAAAATAAAATAAAAGTCCAAGTCGTAAATTTCTTCTTTGTGCATGGCCATCCCTAAGCTTCATTAACCCGGTCCATTACTTGTAAGTCACCGAAAATAGTCCCACAATGGGTGAGTCAAACAGACTCAATGTGTAACCAACACTAAGAATTAACATTTTAGGCATGCATTATCATATCACATACATGTTCATATAACAGGTAAAAATAATGATGCAACCCAAACCCAAACCTAGTTAGCCATCCGCTACACTCCCCCGTACTAACCTGTACACCGTGGGAACTACTAAGTCGACCCTCATTCCGCTACACTCCATTGAAGGCAGTCGCTGCAGTCGACGTGCTCATCGCCCTTATAAAATTCGTGGTCTTAGGTCACCACATTCAGATTTCGTGGTCTTAGGTCACCACATTCAGATATCGCGATCTTAGGTTACCGCATTCAGATTTCGTGGTCTTAGGTCACCACATTCACTTCCCTTTTTTAATAACCTATATGCCCGAATCATATTATGCATTAACATGCCAAAGTTCACATTCTTATCATTATTCTCATGTTACTTATAACATATTTCATAATCTTATTGGGAGTAGGAAACGTACCTGAGTACTTTGTACCATAGTATGGTACCTTAGCCATATTCACATTCTTATAAACATGTACATTTAATTTAAAACATAGCCATGAACATATTAAAACTTAGAGTAGGGTACACACTTGATTCGCTTAACAAATTCGCTGAAATCCTAAAAAGTTTGATCTAATGCCTTAGATCTTAAATCTCTACATTTGATCAATCACTTAATACTTAGTAAAGAGCCATTCAGCCATAAAACCAAATCCTAGTAGGATTAGTACACTTAAATCCTTACCTTGCTGGCGATTGATGTCTAATCAAATGCCGGAAACTTTGTATCCTTCTTCCTTGAAATAGGCAATCACTAAATTACTTGAATAGATTAGTTTTGGCTTTTAAATATTAATGAAACACATCTATTTACTCAACATGGCCTTGGCCGAATGCTATAGATACTTACCTTGTGGATTTTAAATCTCGAAACTCACCGAATAACTAGGGAACACGTGGCCTATGGTGTACCTTCGGGAAAAGAATTTCTCCTTCCTTGTAGTCGACTGATCCTTAGATCTATTAACTTGTTAGTTTCGGCTATTTGGAATAATTATGAACTAGATCTAAACACCAAAAATAGGCCTTGGCCGAATATTCCTATGTGCTTACCTTCCAAATCTTAAATCCCGAATTGGATCCTTGCTTCCTTAATGCTGTTGAAATTCCTATAACCATATGTTAGATTTAATCTAACATTAAAACATAAAACATGGCCTTTGGCCGAATATACATATGTCTTACCTTAGATCCTTGAAATCCCGAAAGATACCTTCTTGTAGTTGACAATTCTTAAATCCCGAATACACCCTTCCATAATTCAGCCAAAATCAATAATAGAGATTAGTCCCTAGATTTTTGATAGGTCTAAGATATAAAAGAATTGAAACCAATTTTGGATCTCACCCTTTTAAGAAATTGGCAATACTTTTGTTAAAAGCCCTTAAAGAATCACCTTGATGACTAGATGATAAGGTTTCGGCTTTTGGGATTTAATGGAGAAGTCGGCTAGGGGTTCTCTTGGGGTATTCGATTTCCACAAAAATAAAGAAAAGAAAACTTGAGAATTTTGGCAATGGTGGACTATAGATTCGGCTTAACAAATGAAAGAGAAGAGAAGAGAGGAGAGCACTAAGAAATTCGGCAGAGATAAGAGGAGGAAGAAAAATTGATGAGTAGCCCTATTCTTTCCCTCTTATAGCCGAAATTACTACTCAGAATCCCTTACTTGGCCACCACTCTTCTATTTTGATTACTTTATCCTTTGAATTATCACTTTATTAAAAGAATTAATCCAACAATTATCTCCTAAAAATAATGATAAATAAATCTATTATTTATCAACTATTTAAACGAAATTTAAAGAGAATAAAACTCTTCCCTTGGGTTCCTTAGTGCCATCCACTTCCCTGCTCTTTGTAGCAAAAAATAAAACTCCTTTATTTGCTTCCTATGTCACTCGAACCTAAGCCCAATACCCTTGTATGTGGCGTCACCTACCTGGGCCTCAAGTGATATCTTGAGCCACTTTTCCAAGCTTTGTTTGTGTGTCAAATTCCTCCTATTAATTTTCTTAAGGCCACCTTGCCTTAGTTTCCTCTTTTACTTAACATTTCTAAATCATTTCCTTACATTTCGGGTTTCATGTTCCTATTTTAACTTGACATTTCCAAGTTTCCAAAATGTTCACTTTCCTATTTTAACTTGACATTTCCAAGTTTTCAAAATGTTCACTTTCCTATTTTAACTTAACATTTCCAAGTTTCCAAAATGTTCACTTTCCTATTTTAACTTAACATTTCCAAGTTTCCAAAATGTTCAATTTCCTATTTTAACTTAACATTTCCAAGTTTCCAAAATGTTCACTTAACATTTCCATACATTCCCAGGTTTCCAAAAATATTCAAAATACATTCATAACACATAAAACATGTCATTTCGTACAATTAAACCGAAAATGCATAGGCCCATTTTCAGGATGTTACAGTTCTACCCCCTTAAAATAATTTCGTCCTCGAAATTGCTTACTATCGTTCAAACCTAACTCATCACACTACGCCTTTGCTGAGCACTCTGATCTTAACAAAACTAACACATTTCTTATGTACTACCTCGACCACGTCCACTAGAACTCATTACTAACGTCGCAATTTAATCTGATTAAAAAGTTTTATGCATTAGTTCTTTGTTCCACTGTTTATCCGCGAACAGTTTTATGAAAAGGAGTTTAATAGTGGTTCTCTCGATCAAACAAAGTCTCAGTTCAAGTTCACCATTCTAATTTAGAGATTCACATTCACATTCACATTCATCCATCTCGATAGAGACTCATTTATTCACAACATTCACTTCACTACTTTGGGCATTCCTGATCATTCCCCATCCAGGGGTAATTTCGTAATTTTTCCTATAAGGGTATTTTTGAAAATCTTAAAAACTATGGGCATTTTATTAATTTACAACACAGGGGCATTTTAGTAATTTTCCCAAATCAAAGTACCTTGAATTTTTCGTAAAATAGAGTTTTTGGACACTTTTGCAAAATAGAGAAATTTTACTAAAATCGAGGGTAATATGGTAATTTTAGAAACCAAGGGCATTTTTGTAATTTTACAGCCAGGGGTATTTTAGTAATTTTGGCAAACCAAAAATTTTTTTGAGAAATTTTCAAAATAGATTTTGTTGCAAATCGAAGGGTTAATTTAAGGATTTAAAAAACTAAGGTTTTTATAAAAAATATGGCTAGTCCCTTTCGGGTTTTAATCATTGGTTTAGCCGATGACTAAGTCCTCTTGGTTAGGGTGAACGGTTACTACGCACCAGGTAGGATTCGAGTAAAGAGGAGGTGAGTCGCTAGGACTGCTTAAATACCAAGCTCTTACTGAATCCACTCCTAGACATGCGCAAAACAGTTACCACACCCTAGCTCGGCGACTTAATCACATGTTTGTCTAATGGTCCTTAAGTCTTATGTACTTGTGTTTTTGAGTAGACTAGTCCTAGGGTTCAACAGATCCTAGTTCACTAATCTACGTTGCCATAAAAGCCCATACATTTCACATATTCAAATCATTTCAGAAGTCAAAAGTACTTACCTGGTGGATTCGGGTCGGAGACTTAGTGGGCCATGCCAGAAAAACCTGCTTAATTCACAAAAATTCTTTTTGGGCTCAACTTTGAAAATGTTTTGGGCCTTAACCCAAGGCCGAGAGTTTAAAACTGGCTCTGATACCAAATTGAAACACCTCAAATCTGGCCCACGAGCCTTGACCGATCTGGTATGTTTCCCGGTGTAAACCGTTTCAAATTCTTTTGTTACTTAGGAAAAACTTGTGTGTTTTGAAAGAAAGATTATTTTGGGTTGGGCTTGAGTTAAAAACAAGTTTACTTCATTATTAAAAATCCTTTACTTTAGGTGACAAAACGTTTGAGCTTAGTTTTAAAATAGATTTACTTAATCTTTTAATAAATAAAAGTAAAGTAAAGTAGTGCTACTATGGCCTTATTACATCAAATAATCCCAAAATTAAAATTTAAAATACTTAAAATAAAATAAAAGTCCAAGTCGTAAATTTCTTGCTGTGCATGGCCATCCCTAAGCTTCTGCCGAACCCGGTCCATTACTGTTAGTCACCTGAAAATAGTCCCACAGCGGGGTGAGTCAAACAGACTCAATGTGTAACCAACACTAAGAATTAACATTCCAGGCATGCATTATCATATCACATACATGTTCATATAACAGGTAAAAATAATGATGCAACCCAAACCCAAACCTAGTTAGCCATCTGCTACACTCCCCCGTACTAACCTGTACACCGTGGGGACTACTAAGTCGACCCTCCTTCCGCTACACTCCATCGAAGGCAGTCGCTGCAGTCGACATGCTCATCGCCCTTATAAAATTCGTGGTCTTAGGTCACCATATTCAGATTTCGTGGTCTTAGGTCACCACATTCAGATATCGCGATCTTAGGTCACCGCATTCAGATTTCGTGATCTTAGGTCACCACATTCACATTGAAACACCCCAAACCCGGCCCACGAGCCTTGACCAGATCTGGTATGTTCCCCAGTGTAAACCGTTTCAAATTCTTTTGTTACTTAGGAAAAACTTTTGTGATTTGGAAGAAAGATCGCTTTGGGTTGGGCTTGAGTTGAAAACAAGTTTAATTCATTGTTAAAAATCCTTTACTTTAGGTGACAAAACATTTGGGCTTTGTTTTAAAAAAAAACAATTTTCTTAATCTTTTAATAAATTGAGGTTTGTAAGCTTAACAAATAAAAAAGAATAAAATATTCCTACTAAGGCCTTATTACATCAAATAATTCCCAAAATTTAAATTCAAAATACTTAAAGTAAAATAGTCCAAATAAAAGAAATCTAAACTTCACATGGCCTCCACTAAGCATCTGTAGGCCGGTCCATCACCGGCCACACACGAAAAAGTAATCCCACAGCGGGGTGAGTCAATGACTCAATGTGTAACCAACACTAAAATTTAATATTTCGGGCATACAATATCATTCATGTTCATAAAGCATTTAAACAATATGATGCAACCCAAACCCAAACCTAGTTAGCCATCCGCTACACTCCCCCGTACCAACCTGTACACCGTGGGGACTACTAAGTCGACCCTCCTTCCGTTACACTCCATCGAAGGCAGTCGCTGCAGTTGACGTGCTCATCGCCCTTATAAAATTCATGGTCTTAGGTCACCACATTCAGATTTCGTGGTCTTAGGTCACCACATTCAGATATTGCGGTCTTAGGTCACCGCATTCAGATTTCGTGGTCTTAGGTCACCACATTCACTTCCCCTTTTTAATAACCCATATGCCCAAATCATATTATGCATTAACATGCCAAAGTTTACATTATTATCATTATTCTCATGTTACTTATAACATATTTCATAATCCTATTGGGAGTAGGAAACGTACCTGAGTACTTTGTACCATAGTATGGTACCTTAGCCATATTCACATTCTTATAAACATGCACATTTAATTTAAAACATAGCCATGAACATATTAAAACTGAGAGTAGGGTACACACCTGATTCGCTTAACAAATTCGCTGAAATCCCAAAAGCTTGATCTAATGCCTTAGATCTTAAATCTCTACATTTGATCAATCACTTAATACTTAGTAAAGAGCCATTCGGCCATAAAACCAAATCCTAGTAGGATTAGTACACTTAAATCCTTACCTTGCTGCCAATTGATGTCTAATCAAATGCCGAAAACTTTGTATCCTTCTTCCTTAAAATCCGCAATCACTAGATTACTTGAATAGATTAGTTTCGGCTTTTAAATATTAATGAAACACATCTATTTACTCAACATGGCCTTGGCCGAATGCTATAGATACTTACCTTGTGGACTTTAAATCTCGAAACTCACCGAATAACTAGAGAACACGCGACCTATGGTGTACCTTCGGGAAAAGAATTTCTCCTTCCTTGTAGTCGACTGATCCTTAGATCTATTAACTTGTTAGTTTCGGCAATTTTGAATAATTATGAACTAGATCTAAACACCAAAAATAGGCCTTGGCCGAATATTCCTATGTGCTTACCTTCCAAATCTTAAATCCCGAATTGGATCATTGCTTCCTTAATGCTATTGAAATTCCTATAACCATATGTTAGATTTAATCTAACATTAAAACATAAAACATGGCCTTTGGCCGAATATACATATGTCTTACCTTAGATCCTTGAAATCCGAAAGATACCTTCTTGTAGTTGACAATTCTTAAATCCGAATACACCCTTCCATAATTCGACCAAAATCAATAATAGAGATTAGTCCCTAGATTTTCGATAGGTCTAAGATATAAAAGAATTGAAACCAATTTTGGATCTCACCTTTTAAGAAATCGGCATATCTTTGTTAAAAGCCCTTAAAGAATCGGCCTTGATGACTAGATGATAAGGTTTCGGCTTTTGGGATTTAATGGAGAAGTTGGCTAGGGGTTCTCTTGGGGTATTTGGTTTCCACAAAAATAAAGAAAAGAAAACTTGAGAATTTTGGCAATGGTGGACTATAGATTGACAAACAAATGAAAGAGAAGAGAAGAGAGGAGAGCACTAAGAAATTTGGCGAGAGAGAGGAGGAAGAAAAATTGATGAGTAGCCCTATTCTTTCCCTCTTATAGCCGAAATTACTACTCAGAATCCCTTACTTGGCCACCACTCTTATATTTTGATTACTTTATCCTTTGAATTATCACTTTATTAAAAGAATTAATCCAACAATTATCTCTCAAAAATAATGATAAATAAATCTATTATTTATCTCCTATTTAGACGAAATTTAAAGAGAATAAAACTCTTCCCTTGGGTTCCTTAGTGCCGTCCACTTCCATGCTCTTTGTCTCAAAAAATAAAACTCCTTTATTTGCTTCCTATGTGAGTCAAACCTAAGCTCAATACCCTTGTATGTGGCGTCACCTACCTGGGCCTCAAGTGATATCTTCAGGCCACTTTTCCAAGCCTGTTTGTGTGTCAAATTCCTCCTATTAATTTTCTTAAGGCCACCTTGCCTTAGTTTCCTCTTTTTACTTAACATTTCTAAATCATTTCCTCACATTTCCAGGTTTCCAAAAATGTTCACTTTCCTATTTTAACTTGACATTTCCAAGTTTCCAAAATGTTCACTTTCCTATTTTAACTTAACATTTCCAAGTTTCCAAAATGTTCACTTTCCTATTTTAACTTAACATTTCCAAGTTTCCAAAATGTTCACTTTCCTATTTTAACTTAACATTTCCAAGTTTCCAAAATGTTCACTTTCCTATTTTAACTTAACATTTCCAAGTTTCCAAAATGTTCACTTACCATTTCCATACATTCCCAAGTTTCCAAAAATATTCAAAATACATTCATAACACATAAAACATGTCATTTTGTACAATTAAACCGAAAATGCATAGGCCCATTTTCAGGATGTTACAATCAATATTTTTATTTCTCAATTATTTGACTTCCCGAGCTAAAATCTTAACCGGTTCTTCACCATAAGTCATATTCGGTCGAATCTTAACCTCTGTCGGTGAAATCACTTGTGAAGGATCTGATCAATATCGACGCAACATAGACACATGGAACACATCATAAATTTTTTCCAATTTAGATGGCAAAGCTAACCGATATGCTACTGGCCCTATCCTTTTAGCAATCTCATACGGTACAATAAAACATGGACTCAACTAGCCTTTCCCTAGTGGTAATCAATCATTAACTCGTAATCTTTTAACAACTCTAGCCATCTCCTTTGTCGTAGTTTCAAATCTTTTTGAGTCATCAAATACTTTAGACTTTTATGATTAGTGAATACTCGACATTTCTCGCCATACAAATGGTGTCTCCAAATCTTCAATGCAAACACAATGGCGGCTAATTTCAAATCATGTGTCTGATAATTTTTCTCATGTGGTTTCAACTGCCTCGAGGCATAAGCTATTACCTTGCCTTCTTACATAAGTATAAAACCCAATCCATTCAAGGATGCATCACTATAGATCACAAACTCTTTTCTCAACTCGGGTTGTACTAAAATCGGTGCCTCAGTCAACAATGCCTTTAGTTTCTCAAAACTCTGTTGATATTTTTCAGTCCATTCGAACTTGAAATCTTTCTGTAACAACCTCGTCATCGGAGTAGCAATCATGGAAAATCCTTTAACAAACCGTCTGTAATAACAGGCTAAGCCTAGAAAGCTTCTAACCTCTGACACATTCCTCAGCGGTTTCCATTCAACAAAAGTCGAAATCTTACTTGGGTCAACTCTAATACTATCACCCGAAACAATGTGGCCCAAAAATCCAACTTCTCTAAGCTAAAATTCACTTTTACTAAAAACTTAGCATACAACTGCTTGTCTCTCAAAGTTTGCAAAATCATTCTCAAGTGCTCGGTATGCTCGGTCTCATCACTAGAATGAATCAGTATATCATCAATAAAAACAACAAGAAATTTATCCAAGTACGGTCAAAAAATACGATTCATCAAATCTATAAACACAGCAGGAGCATTCATTAAACCAAAAGGCATAACTAAAAATTCATAGTAACCATACCTTTTCCAAAATGCAGTTTTTGGTACATCTAACTCCTTAACTCTCAACTGGTAGTAACTGGACCTCAAATCCATATTTGAAAACACTGTGGCTCCCTTCAATTGGTCAAACAAATCATCGATCCTTGGCAAGGGATACTTGTTCTTTATGGTTACTTTATTGAGTTATCGGTAGTTAATGCATAATATCATTAAACCATCTTTCTTTTTCACAAATAGTACTGGTGCACCCTACGGAGAATAACTAGGTCTCATGAAACCCTTATCCGTTAACTCTTGTAACTGAACCTTCAACTCTTTTAATTCCGTTGGAGCCATCCTATACGGAGCAATCAAGATAGGTGCAGTACCAGGAATCAAATCAATACCAAACTCAACTTCTCTAACTAGAGGCAATCTAGACAACTCTTTCGAAACACATCTTGATACTCACATACTACCGACACTGATTCAATTTTCAGTTCAAACTTCTTTGTATTCAACACAAAAGCAAGATAAGCTTCACAACCCTTTCTTATACATTTTCGAGCAGTCATAGAAGAAATCACTATAGGCAAGGTATCCGATTCATCTAATTTAATCCGAAGAATATCACCACTTTCACATTTTAACTCAATAATTTTTCTTCCACAATTTATTACCACATCATGAATGGTCAACCAATCCATACCAAGAATTACATCAAATTCATCAAACGGAAAAAAGCATAAGGTTAGCCAGAAGCCAGTGACCTCTAATTATTAAAGGACAATTCTTACATACTTTATCAACTAACACATACTTGCCTAAAGGGTTTGACACTTTTATCACAAATTCTGTAGATTCCACAGGCATATTCATACTAGATACCAATTTCACACAAACATATGAATGGGTAGATACCGGATCAATCAAAGCAACAACAAAAGTATCATAAAGAGAAAAAGTACCTGTAATCACATCAGGAGATGAAGCCTCTTCACGAGCGCGAATGGCATAAGTCCTCGCAGGTGCTCTACCTTCGTGCGTCACAATTGGATCTCTAGGTGCACTCTTGCTACTCGCTCTATTTCTCGAATTTCTCTGTGGCCTCCCTCTAGGAGCAATATTACCAGATCTCGCACTCTAAAATTTTTTTTGTCAGTCATCTTAGGGTAATTTCTTATCAAATGATCTTGGGAACCACACTTGAAACAAGTTCGATCATTCACTCAGCACTCACCGGGGTGACGTCTACCGCAATGCGAACATTCAAGTCGATTAGGTCGAGCATTACCCACACTCGCTATCGAAGTGGTCTGAGCCTTATGACCTGAATACTGTTTCCCATGGTTTTTGTTCGAAAACCCAACTGAAGCACTCGATTGGGTATTAAACTCTCTCGATTTCTTAGATGAAGACTGAAATGACTTACCCATCTGCCTCTTCTTTGAGTCACGAGACTCAATTTCAGGTTTTCTTTTCTCTTTAGCCAATTCCTCTACCTTGCAAGCTCTCTCAACAAGTGCAACAAATTCTTTCAATTCAAGGATGCCAACTAGTAATTGAATGTCTTCGTTAAGTCCATATTCAAATCTCTTACACATGATGGCTTCATTAAAACACATTCTCGAGCGTATTTGCTCAGTCTCACAAACTCACGCTCATATTCTGTTACCGTTATTTGGCCCTATTTTAACTCGAGGAATTCTTTCGTTTCTGATCGATAAACTTCATGCTAATGTACTTCTTATGAAACTCTTGGAAAAATTCCAAATTAACTCTCTCCCTTGGTGCAACCGACACAAGGGTGTTCCACCATTTATAAGCCGAGTCTCTCAAGAGTGATACAACACATTTCATACATTTCTCAAATGTGCATGATAACTCATCAAATATCCTAATGGTATTCTCAAGCTAGAACTCTGCCCTTTCGGGATCATCATCTATACTAGCTCGAAACTTTTCAGCTCCTTGTTTTCGAATCTTATCAACTGGAGGTCTATTCAATCTTATGAAGTCAATACCTTGAGCTGCTACATGATTAGGCTAAGGAATAGGTAGGGTGGAGGGGGTTAAGTGTTCGGGTTCATTCAACGAACTCTTATACGATACATTCATTATATAGAGAAATGCTTATTTGCCTCCTTCTCCTTAACTAACTGTAGGGGGTCTATTATCAGACGGCGCTGCCCCTTAAGTGGGCGTCGGCATATTACTTTCGACTTCATATGCCATAGCTCGACCGAAATCCATTATTGTATGAAAACACAATTTAAAAGGTCAGGAGTCGTCACACTATCATAATTCATTTATGGCATGTATAGCTAGACATGTACACATTCTACGTTAGTCCGAGAATCGACTAAATTACAGCTCTGATACCACTAAATGTAACACCCTTCCCGTAGTTGACACCAAAATAGTGTACGAGGCATTACCGAACTTATACATAAGCATTCATACAAAAACGAGACATAAATTTCCACTCAGATTTAAAACTTCTCAAAAACATACATATCGTCCCTTAAATAAGCCTACGAGGCCCAAAACATACATTAGGAGTGATTCGAGACTAAATTGAGAACTTTGGAAATTTTTACGAAACTTATAAAAATTTTCATGTTATAGGGCCACATGCCCGTGTGGATTAAGGGACACAGGCGTTTGGCATATCGCACACTCGTGCTTTAGGCCGTGTCCAAAATAGAAGACATTCTGTTTATTATGTCATCAACCAAATAAGGTCACACGGCCAAGGCACACGCCGTGTCCTTAGGCCGTATGGCGAATTAAATTCAAAAAATTAAGTACAGACTTCACACGGCTGGGCACATGCCTATGTCCTATGACCGTATCTTTCACACGGCTGAGACACACGGCTGTGTCTCATGCCCATATGTTTACTACTGGGCATTTTGTTTTGCATTAATTAGGGTGCCAAGGACACAAGACCGGATCACACGCCCATTGGGCAGACCGTGTGTCACACACGGCTTAGACACATGCCCGTGTGTCTACCCGTGTTCATAAATAGAGTCCATCTCAGCTTTCATAATTATTTCCTATAGCTTGGAATCAGTACTCTACATCACTTCATCATATGTGAGTGGGTCATCATCTTTCTATTTGGTAGATTTAGTGTTTAAAACACTTCCGCTAGACTGGAAGAACTCAAGCCTACGAGAGACCCTCCCACTGCAATGAGGCTCCCTATGTTGCTATCGTTTACATGTCTATTATTAGGAGTTGGTTCTGGAACCATTTTCGTAGGGTTTTTATATTTCCCGAAAGCTTCTCGGGTACCTCTTTACTTCGTGGTTTGAATTCATTCATGTAACTTTCTTCAAGGAAAGTAGCATGAGTTGATACTATAACAATTTTCTCTTTTGGGTTATAAAACAAACCACTATTTGTTTCCTTTTGATATCCTACAAACATGCACAATTCTATGAGTCCAACTTCCTCGCATATTTATCCAATACATAGGTCGGGCATCCCCAAATCTTAAAATGAATAAGATTCGATTGCTTTTCATGCCACAATCCGTATGGGGTTTTCGATGTTGCCTTAGTTGGCATATCATTCAGAATATAGAAAATCATTTTTACAACTCGCATGTAACGCTTAGAAACAGCTCACACTTCACTAGTTCGCAATTCCATCTCAGTTCACATGCAATGCTTAGAGACAGCTCGCACTTCACCAGTTTGTATCTCCATCTCAGTTCACATGCAGTGCTTAGAGACAGCTCCCAGTTCGTAACTCCATCTTAGTTCACAAGCTCTCTATTTATAGCTCGCATGCAGCGCTTAGAGACAATTCGTGAGCTCTCTGGTCTCAGCTCGCAAGTAGCACTTGTTGGTGAGTATCTCGCAGTATACAGCTCGTGGTACACAGTTTGGATACATTGCAACTCACAATACATAGCTCACATATATTACAGCTTGCAGCACGCAATCCACAATCCTAAGGTTGCATGTATTGCTCACCGACATGGAGCTCACAGTTCACAACTCACATGTATGGCAACTCGTTGAAAACAACTCGCATACATTGTAGCTTGCATGCATAGAGACCGTACACTATAGTTCCCATCTTGCACTTTCCTATTTTGCAGATATGCGAGATGTGTCATGGTAGTCAATCTCCAACACATACACAAAGGACTTAGTCTACTATCAGATTGTGAGAAGCAAAATCATGGAACCAACGTCAAAGGAAATCACGAAACCACTATAGTAGTAAAGTAAATCAATGAACTATTACGCCTAAAAATAAAAAAGATGAAAGGATCTCAACAATATAAATAGGGAGTAAATTTCAGCATAATGAGAGTGAACGAAAATATAACACGACAGAACAGAATAGAATGCAACACATAGAATTTGAGAGTAGAAAAAAATCAAAACACAAGAATGAGAGCATTGAGGCTGAAAACGACGCAGAGAGTTTTTGAGAAGCAACGTGAACTAGCTGCGGAGAACCATCGACATTAGACTAACATTCTTTCTTTCTCTTATCTATTTCTTTTTCTATTGTTTTCAAATCATGGATGCAACTTTTTTGTTGGTTTTCACTTTAATGATTTTGAATTAAATTTGTTATGCTAGAATATATATATCTGGATCATTAGCATGAAATTATCGATGCTTTGCTAATTATGTTTTATGCAATTGGTTGTTTATTCATTCAAGTGGTTTTCACATTTAACACTTGCTAAAGAGTAGCTAATATTAGGAAGCAATTGAATTAATTAATACATTTGAGAAGATAGTAATTAATAGACATACAACTCGAAAGGTGCATGTTTAATTATTCCAGTAATTAAATTTGTAACTGTATAGACATATATTGTTACCTTGCATAACCTTAAGACCGATGCCTAAAAATGTGATCTTGATGTTAACTTGACATAGACATAAGTTAAGGTGATTAAAAGATTCAACGTAGTGACTTCGAGAAAAGCCTACAACCAGTGGATTCCAGATTAGTAAACTACCATATCACTATAACATTCCACAGCGTTCCTTTCGATGATTGCATGTTAGGAGGAAATAAATGTTCTAGCCTTTCATGTCATTTTCATTGAACTTTTGTCACTGTTTCCAGTGTTATTACATTTTGTGTTATTGTTTTAATTTGTTTCCCATACTTAGTTAAATTTAATTTAAGTACTTAGTAACTCAATTCACTCATATTTTTGTTACTTTCCATTTTTCCATTAGTTAATCTTGCAATTAATTAAATTAAATTCTGTCACTGTAGAGACGATACTCTATACTTACTATTTTATTACTTGTTAACAACTGTGTACACTTGTACATACTTATTAATCTCGTGACACACAGCAAAAGGCTTGTGACAGAGGCACGCATAATAGCCTAAGGCAATCATTTGAGTAAAATCATATTACTAAACCCACCAAGATTGGCTTACTAAACCCACCAAGATTGGCTTACTTCTTGGAACATTCTAGAAGACCCATCTACTTGAAACTTAATGATTTAGTAAGCACTCTAGTAACTTGAAATTTAGCATGTTAAGAATTCTAATGAAAAAGATAATAGAAAGCTTAAATTTTTTTAGAACTTTATGTTGTAGATAAGTTTAAATCTGAGCCATTGATGTAATTTAATTTATATCATTGATACTCGTTTATAAATAGAGACCTTCCCTGACTTTACTTGTGTCATTCAACATTGAGTAACCCGTACACAGAGCATTTACTCTAAAGCTTTCTTTAGTTTTCTTACTTTTTGCTTATTTTGTGCTTTAGTGCCTTTGAAATTTTTTTAAGATTCTCATCTTCAATGGGTCAAGCTGACTTGGGCAATTTAAAGTGAATTCTTCATCAAAGGCCACACAATTTGCTTTGCTAAAATCTAGCTCATAAAATACCTCTAATTAAGTACTAAACGTTGCTCAAAACCTTCATTAGCAAACATTAATTGCTTGGCCTATATTTTAGATTAAGGGTTAGGCATTTTGGAACAGTCTCTAAATTAACAAGCACCACTTCATTATATAAAAGAGAGAGAGAGAGAGACTACAATAAGAATGGAAGGTAAATTATTTCATCCTTGACAACGAAATTTTCAAATCTTATAAACGAAATTATCAGTTGGCACATTTTAAAATCTTTTTAGAAAATTTTTAAAAATAGATTTCACTTCAACGCATATAATTAAAGAAGATAAGAGTGGAAAACTCTAATATTTGAACTTTGAATATTTAATATAAACTAAAAAATAAAAAAGTTAAATTACATTTAATTTCAAGCTGCAATTTTGATAAAATTTTGGATTTATATCACATTTGGTGGCACGTCCTTTATAAACAAATACTCAAAACCCAATCTGTAAACGTGCCGCCCCTCTCTCCCCCTAAATTTAAAAAGGACCAACCTCTTTATTTCTTCTTCTTCTTCTTCGACCTAACCAGTTCGCTCTCTCTCTTCTTCCTTTAGGATTAATCAACGGTCATCATAAGATCTTCTGATCATCAATCATGGACGCTGGTGACAGTAATTTCAATAAAGCCGGCAACCCTTTTGTCTCTGAACAACAAGTAGAAGGAAACGACAATGTTTCGTTAGAAACCGGCGCTGAATCTCCTCCTCCTACTACTTTCAACGACATGAAACTCCCCTCCCCTAGAAAAGGGTAATGCTCTTTCGTTCTTTATTTTTGGCCGAGAAAATTCTGTTAAGTTCGTTGTCTGACTTTTTTTTTTCGGTTTTGACGTAATGGGGTTTTGTTACGGTAGAAAACCTATACAGAAAAGAGTGGTGTCAGTGCCAATCAAGGACGTTGATAGTTCGCGCCTAAAAGGGGAAAGTGCTCCACCGTCTGATTCTTGGGCTTGGCGAAAGTACGGCCAAAAACCAATCAAAGGCTCTCCTTATCCCAGGTATGTAACTCAACTAGCCGTAAACTTAACTCATGTTTTGTCTGCATCGAGGAGTAACTTTCAAAGTTTAAGATTCTATGATCTTCAACCGTTGTTAAGATTTCTGTTATTATCTTGGCGGACAGAGGTTATTACCGGTGTAGTAGCTCAAAGGGATGTCCAGCAAGGAAACAAGTTGAGAGGAGCCGCGTGGACCCTAAAATGTTAGTGATCACCTATTCCTACGAACACAATCACCCTTGGCCCGCTTCTAGAAACAACACCGCAGCCGCCAAACAAGCGGTGGCTGCAGCAGAAGCGGAGACACCAACCATGACCACGACGGCAGCAGTAAAGCCTGAGCCATCTACTTCGCAGCCGGACACGGAACCGGAATCAGAAAGCGAAGAAAGGTTCGCTGATCTGACGGACGACTCCATTCTCAAAACACGGGATGAATTTGGTTGGTTGGGAGAGATGGAAACGACGTCGTCGACGGTTTTGGAAAGCCAGATATTTTCGGAAAGACACAACGGAGAGGGTGACGTTGGTATGGTATTCCCGATGAGGGAAGAAGACGAGTTGTTATTCGCTGATCTGGGCGAGCTGCCCGAATGCTCCTTCGTGTTTAGACACCAACGGAAGATGGGACCACAAGTTGGGATCTGCTGACAAGTGGCTGAATAGGATTTCAGAATCGGCGGAGGAGGAATCGTTAGTTTCAACGCAGTGCGGTTATTGTCTGGCACAAGATACGAAACGGAAATCAACAAAAGGAAAACGGATTTTTTATTTAAATTATTTTTTAAACAAAAAACTCTGTTACATTACATCTATCTTTGTTATAACAATTTCCGTCGGCTTAAGGGACTTGATTGAATAGAAACAAATTTAACGTGACTCATAGCAGCAATTCTGGATTCTCAAATTTTAATTCTACCGTTGGTTAAAATGATATCAGAACCTTTTGTTTTATTATGTAATTCCCACATTTTCTTCATCACATCACATGTTTCCTTTCAAACATTATGAGATAATTTTCTACGTTCAATCATGTCGTGGCCTGGGTTATCGTAAAATGAACAAAGTCAATGGTTCTGGATTATTTATGTTCAAAATTCAGTCTCTATTGCTCATGAAAAGAATATTGCATAAATAATAATTTCTCTTTTGGTTGTGTCTTCATGTTATTTGAATTTAAAATGATTGTCGAAAATAAATATAATATATATTTTTTATTTTATGGATAAAATAACTTTAAACTTATCTCTAAATCTGTGTATGATTATAAATTATTAAAACCATGGAAAAAAAAAAATCATATAACATAGCTTAAGACAAGTTGGACGGTCATGACTTTCATCCAAAGGAAAAATAAAATAAAATCTTGCTTACCTAAGCTTTGCTTGTACCTTAAGCTTCTTCTTCTTTTTTTCCAGCTAATTAGCCAGCCAAGCAGAGAATTACAATATGAT
The DNA here is from genome assembly GCA_025506655.1 of Gossypium rotundifolium. Classification (NCBI taxonomy): domain Eukaryota; kingdom Viridiplantae; phylum Streptophyta; class Magnoliopsida; order Malvales; family Malvaceae; genus Gossypium; species Gossypium rotundifolium. Next base: position 72,322,401 of record CP106727.1, on the reverse strand, counting down.
AATCCCTGATATAAAATAAAAGAAAACAAATACTAATATAATACAAGCAGTAGTTGAGGAAGAGGATAAGAATTGAGGGACCCAAGTGGATATTAAAGGATGAAACGTTTTAATTGTTTTTGGCATAATGATAAATTTAGCCTTTAATATTTATAATTTTTATCAATTTGATCCGTATTCTTTTTTTAGCTAACCTTAGTCATTAACATTTCAAAAAGAGTAAAATCACTTTTTTTAATGGAAATGTAGATTAAAATATTAGTTTTTTAACGATCTTGGTGTGGCAATTCGCGTGACTATTCACTTGTATTTTATACTAACATGACACTATTTCTTTTATATGTGATGATGTCAACAAATATTTTAAAAATTAAATTTTAAAATATATATAATTATAAAGTACATAAAATTGAAAACAAAAATATGAAGTATCATGTGGGTTATCATGCTTGATTGTCATATTTAAAATTTTAATGTTTTAGTCAATATTTTATTAAACAAATAATTCAGTTCTTTTTAAAGATCGATGGTAAAATTTAACTCTTTTTAAAAGCTTAAGTTCAAATTTAACTAAAAAATTTAAGGATCAAATTGACAGAAAAATATAAATATTAAAAGACTAAATTTATCATTATGCTTTTGTATACCCAACACTTTACGCAAAAAAAAAAAAAAAAAATATGGGTTTAGCCTAAACAAATATAAACAGCTCAACAAGCAGATTAGGCAAACAGCAAAAGTCCATTGAGGTATATTAACATTTTTACCACTTAACTATTGAAGAAGTTATATTTCAGTTATCAACATTTGAAATTTTATAATTTGAAGAAGTTATAATTTGTCAAAACTTTTTTGTTAATATTTGCTTCATTATCAATATTTTCATTCTGGACTTTTATAACAATTTAATAGACAATTATTTAAATTTCGCTATACTATTTTTTTATCTACATTAAAATATGTTGAAATGATAGTTAAATAAGCATTCCAATTCTATAAAATTAAAAATTATTTTAATTTTTATCTTTTATAATTATACCTTCTAAATTTAATTTTAAAAATAAATCTAATCAATTGAAACAAAATTTATTTAATATATATTTAAATACTTAATACATCAGTCAATTAAGAAATTATAACTAAAATATGAAAACTTTTTAACCTCAACATAAAATATTAATCATTTTAAAAATATGAAGGACCAAATTGCGAACATTTCATAATTTTGACCAACTAAATATTTTTTTTTTCTAAAAGTTGAAGTAACCAAAATAAAAAATAAAATGATTTCTTTTAAAATTCATAATTCCACGCTACATGTTAAATGTTGTGATAACTAATAGATGCTATATTATTATGTATGTAATCTAATCATCAGTTAATAACAATTCAGTGATCAAAATTTTCAATTTATTGATTCTAAAGCCTAAATTGACAATTTTTTATATTTTGATTATCAAATCAAACCTGTTATTCATATTTGTAATTTACCTTCTTGTTATCAATTATATATTACTATTTTTTAATCGTTAAATTTTAAGGATAGTCCCTATACTTATCAAAATTTATGTGGATTTAGTTTGTTTATGTAACACCCTCGATCTGGTTTAGGAGTTTCGGCTAAGTCGAAAGCGTTACATTCGATCACTGAGGTTATCATGTAAAGCCTCTCTTTTCCTTGCGTTAATTTGTATGAAAATTGCTCTTTTGTTTTTTGGAAAACATTCATTTAATTTAAACTGACTTTACTTTACAATTCAATTACAATATTATTAGTGTAAAGATTTTGGAAAACAAGATAAGGTTTTTCAAGAAGGACTTATCAAAACTTTTAAGAATTTTATAAAGCAACGGAAAACATTTAAAGTGATGTATTTCTAAATGGAAAGGCAAAACATGCAAATATCAAATTATTATCTAAGTGTTATGCCAATAAGCTAAACAACTTCACCCTAGATATAAAAGCGAGAAATAATTAAAAACTAAAATCCCGAAAATCACTAAAGAAAACTTTAATAAAAACTTTTAGAATAATAATAACGAAAAATGAGCTACGAGTTTGAGGTTCCTCCGATGCCTTTCCGTGTCCTAATTTTCTATGCTACTTGTGAGGGAAAGAAAGGGGAAATGAGTTTAAAACGGCTCAGTGTGAGACAAAATTCTAAATTATTACATATAATTGAAAACAATAACGTATATAGAATTCAGTAGAAATTAAAGCATTCATCATGACACATATAATAAATTAATGAATAACAATTATATATGATGCAATTAACGTTTTAAAGTTCCCACCCGTCCATACTATCCACCCTCGAGCATTGCTCGACACACCAAAAACCCACTACAATAGTTGGCCATCCGGTTTGATTTCCGGTGATGATGGTTGTTCACTTGTCATCTATGACAGTGACTTTTACTACAATAACTTACCATCTTGGCTGCCCGATTTTGATGGCTTTTTAAACTATCATCCCTGTTTAGTTCAATTTTAATGGTGTTTTTAATCTACCATCTCATCTTGTCCGGTTTAGATGGCATTGTTGTCTACTTCCTGCAGTATTGAATTTCGATGTGGACTTATTTTTCCACTATCTCCTACGGGACTTCTCCGTCCTCCATACCCGATTTCTTGTAATTATGCACATAAACTTAGCATGTTCTATGCTTTTTATCATCATTTTATGCTACCTTCAATATTTGATATTGGCATTATAAGGCATTTATTTAAACATACATTTATCTCATTATCACACAATTACATATAATTGGTGCAAGTAAACAAAGAAAACATAGTGTCACATACACACGATTTTATGTGAATTAGTAGTCTAATTATTTAACACATTTACCGGTTTGCATGATCATATAGGCTCGCATATACCTAAGGTTCGCATGGCATATAGGCACGCATGCACCTAGGGATCGCATAAAGGCTCACAAAGCTAACTCAAAGTACAACTACAGTTTTCTCCAAAATGAGTTTATTTAAGGTGTTCAAAAGTAACATAAGTTAGCTTAGCCATTTTAGTGGCTAATGTAGCCTTCTCAATCCCATAACGTCTAGGTCGGGTTTGAGAGGTTACATCCTTCCCATATTGTCCCCATCAAAGAGATCGAGCTCTGATTGGATTTATCTTTTGAGAAATAGCCAATTAGTATTATAGATAAGGAGGTTAGAATACTTAGAAATAAACAAATTCCTCTAGTTTTGTGGCAAAACCATGAAACCAAAGAAGTAACGTGGGAACCCAATGAGCTGATTCGTCAAACAATAATCCTCACTTGTTCAATTTAGGTAAGTGAAATTCGAGGACAAATTTTCTTAAGGGAGGGAGATTTGTCACATCCCAAAAGTGGACCTAAAAGAAATAGGATAAAATTTATATTGTTATTTATTTTTTAAAAAAAATAGGGTAATGGTATTAGAATGCTTTAAAATTATTTTTGTTAGAAATTAACAAAAATAAGCCTGTTGGTTCAAGTGGTAAGGCTTTAGCCTATCCATAGGTCCCAAGTTTGAATCCCTTAGTGAGCAGTTAACCAAAATATTTTTTCCTTGTTTTTGCCCCCAAAAAGTGACGAAATTTAAAAAAAAAACCCAACCCCAAAACTATTTTTTTTCAATTTAGTCCCTATTTTAAAATAAGTCCTAATCCTACATGAATTTGTAAAGCCTATTTCAATTAGGAAAAAAAAGCTTTATAAATAGCTAATTTCAAAACAAACCCTAGAATTTATGTAGAAAATTTTCAAGAAAACACTTATAAACACTTTCTCTCTCAAATCAAAATTTCAAAGCCAAAGGACTCAAAAGTTTTCAAAATCATCCCTTAAGTGGATCTTCAATCTCCTCTCCAAACTAAAGGTTTTTAAGTCTTCAAAACAAGTGTGGAATATAAACCTAAATCGTGAGTATAATTGAACTTTATAGGAAGTAGAGAACTAGCTTAGGTGAACCCTAGAAAGAAACCCCTAGTGCGCGAAACCTTAAGTATGAGCCTCTATGCAAGCCCTTATGGAAACCCCTCTTTCTGCATGTTCGAACCTCTTGTAGGTGAGACCCCTTTGCATGCAAACCCTTGTAGGTGCAAGCCCAACTGTGAGCCTGTGAGTGCGAGCCTTAGAATATATGAACCCCTTGTATGTGAATCCCCATTTTCATGTGAACCCATACATACGAGCCCCTGTTAAACGAACCTATATCTAAATCCATATAGGACTGAATACACGAGCTCTTGAACATACATGTGAACCTTATCTGTTTATGACATGTGAACCCCCTTACATGCTATTACTTGCGAGCACCTTACAAATAATATATGCGAACTTATTTGAATTTATATGCGAACCACGTGTTTATTATATGCGAGCCATGTTATACGAACCATATTTGATTATATGCGAACCCTAGGATTCTGCAAGCCTATATGCAAACCCTAAGTACATGCTAGCCTACACGCGAACCCTAGGTACATGTGAGCCTATGTGCAAACCCTAGGAACTTAAAAGCATTCATTCATTAGGTTGTGTATACTTAGGATTCATTTTATTGTTGATGGTGTTGTTTTAGAAATGTAACATCCTAGATTAGGGGTTGTGCGTTTGGAGCATAACTCAAGTGTTAATAGGCTTTAAGTGTGGTTGGTAATGTTTTAAAGGTTTTTAAAACTCTAGGATTAAAAGTGGGATGCATTGTAAATTTTTGAAATTTTAAATTAAAAGGGGAAATTAAAGCAAGGTGGCCTTAAGAGAAAAAGTATGTGAAATTTGACACACAAACAGGCTTGGAAAAGTGGCCTGAAGATGCCACTTAGGGCCTCTGGAAATGGCGCCACATGCAAGGGTGCTGGGCCTGAGTTCGAGTCACATGGGAAGCAAATAAAAGAAGTTTTATTTTTGCTTCCAGAAGCATAGAGGTGGAGGCAACAAGGCTCTTAAAAAGGGAGTTTTATTCTTTTTAAAATTCGGCTAAATAGGGATAAATGATGATTTATCTTAAGTATTTTTAAAGAGATAAATAAGGGATTTATTTATCATTATTCCCATGAGATAAAGGTTGGATTAAACTCTTTTATTTTATGATAATTAAAGGATAAAGCTATCAAATAGAAGAGTGGTGGCCAAGTAAGGATTCCTTAGATGATAATTTAGTCTATAAAAGGAAGGAAGGAGGGCTACTCATTAATTTTCTTCCTTCTCTTCTCTCTCTGCCAAATTCTTAGGGTTCTCTTCTCTTCTCTTCTTTTTCTTTTGTCTAGTCAATTCCTAGCCTCCTCTCTCTTTTATTCAAAACCAAAACACAATCCAACGTAGTCAATTCTTCATAGCACCAAAAGCCGAAATTCTACCAAAGCCGAATCTTTGTTATGACAGAAGGGTGTTGCCGATTTCATCCAAAAATGTAAGATCAACTATTATTTGATTTTCAATCTCTCTTTAGCTGAAATATAGGAATATAACTCTTTTAGAATTCCATGGCCGAAATTTGAAAGGTTTTCTTCGGGATCTAGTAGTTGTCGACTACAAGGAGCGATTTCGGGATTTAGATCCGTAAGGTAAGGCAGTAGTGATTTTCGGCCATAGGCCATTTTGGTATATAATGTTAGCCGATTCTGACTTAGGTGGTGTAGGAAGGAGTTCTACAATCGCAAAGGTGCAAATCGTTAGACGTGGGTTTCGGGATTTAGTCAATTGTGCTAATCAGGTGCGTAGTTATCGCACTATTCTCCTGTTATTGTATGTTGTTAAGTATGTTTGATTATGATGTGTATGTTACCCGAAAATAATGGCTAAGATGGTGGATACCCGTAGTGGGTAATCAATTAATCAGGTCAGTGCTCTATTTTGCCTATGATATATGTGTGATATTTGTGGTGAGCATGTGATAAATATTTACTCTGATTGTTAATCTGACATGATACACATATATGCATGGTACTTGGGATGTGAAAATTGAAGGAAAGGGTGTACATCATTATGTACGTGGTCTAATGCTAGCCTCGTGGTACATTAGCGCTTAATGTTAGCTATGTGCTTCATCAAGGGAGGTGTTGGCTAAGTGCCCATCTCGGCGGTTGATAGCTGTGTGCATCACCGTGGATCGATTGATATGTGGGATCCCTATGGGATCGGTGGCTCAGCCACGACCTTGAGCAGCAAGTCTGCCAAGGTAAGATATGTGGATCATTATGTGATCGGTGGTGGATTAGCCACGGCCTTGGGCAGGGAGTCTGCTAAGGTAGGTGTAATGGATGGACTTAGGTTGGGTTGGGCTTCATAATTGCATATTTATGTGTATGGACTGTGTGGATATAGGCCAAGCCTATATGTAGAGATATGTGAAATGACTATGCACTGAGTCGGTTTGACTCACCCAATATTTTAAACCTTTCAGGTGATGCGTAAAGCTTGGACCGGGTTGGAGTGGATACAAAGGTGGCCATGTAGAAGCAGCTTTTCATGCAGAAAGATATTTATAATTAATTAAGCATTTATATCTTGATGCTTTTGATTATTCAATTATTGTAATAAGGCCCTAAAAGTATTAAAAGTCTGCTTTAAGTGTTTCTCATTAAGTTTATTATTGTGTTTTATTATGGATTGACAATTGAGGAATTATTTGCAAACAATTTTTATTTAAATCTATATATACTAAAGTTTTAATCCGGATATTTTTATAAACACCACACCTTACTTAAGAACTTTAATGAACACTATTTTCTAAACTTAACAAAATTTCCGTGTTTTATCCTTAAGTTCAAATTTGTTTCAAACGTTTTCCGCAGTGGCATTTCAAATTCGATCGTAGTGAATGGGCCGGGTTTGGGGTGTTACAAGAAAAATCGTTTTCTTGTTGCTCTTCTTTAAAAAAAAAAAACTCAATGTTAAACTAATGCAGCGAAAAAACCATTTTTCAAGTTATTTTGGAAACTTAGTTACCTTATCGATTTGTTTTTCAAAAACAGTTCCCTTGCAATGCAGCGAAAACTAGGGAACAATATCAAATTTTACTTAAGCCTGATATCATGCATTATTCGATTATTATGCTTGAGTAATCCATACATGCAAAAATCCCAGATTAAAAGTTACCAAGCCACAATTCAGAAGTCATTAAAAATTGCAAACCAAAACCATTAAAGATTTATTAATACTTATTAAAAAAATAATCTGAAATTAAAAAAATAATCTGAAGTCCAAGGAGATTCTCTGAATGTCGAGTTCGGTCCTAATTTCAAGGTTTACCTGAAAAGTTAAACACTATTAGGGGTGAGCTTATGAAAAGCTCAGTGTGAGTCGAACAATTATTTAAACAAACATAAATAGTGAATATAGTGAAACATATTAGCTTTAATAGAAGAAAACAAAATCATCATAGGAATTTCATATCATTACATGACCATTATCAAATTAATGTCAAACGGTGTATGAGCATGGGACATCATTCATTTGAGTAACAATCGTTAATTTCAATACCATTCAATACAAAAAAATACAATACGTAGCATAAATTAGTAACATTCGAATATGTCGTGCACATGATGCAATGTAAAAAGGTTCCCACCCATACCATCCGCTACACACCACGAGTTCCCCAGAACCAGTCATCTGAACTCCAAAACATTATGGGCTTAAGCCCGTTGTGGTTAAAACCACCGATAACAATATGCAGAAAATTATGCAAGCAAAAATTGCAGACAAACTACCAGTAAAAATGCGATAAATTGCCATTCCCCTCGGTACTCCATGTGTAATGCACTGACTACGAATAATGCTAACTTAATATGCCGCTAGTACTCCACGAAACTCCGTCAACCATAAAATTCCAACCCAATGTATATGCAGTATGTCACATAATCTCATACATAATCACATCTCAATAATTTTCACATTCATTTGACACGCTCAATATGTCCTCAATAATCACATACTTTCAGTAAATGGAAATAGTGTTCCAATATTTCAAATTACCATTGCATTGGTATCAATCAATATCGTTCAATTTCACATACTTTACAGATTTTCATTGTGCATAAATAACATCCTTTTCAGTACACAATATAACAAATATCTCATGCGATTAAATCATACATAAGCTTAATATCTCAACACATTATATCATTCACTCAAACAATCTCATATCTCATAACTCAAATATGCAATTACAAACTCAATCAAATATTCATACTATCAATCTTTTAAGGCTCGAAACATACCTGGTTCGGCCACTCTCAAAATCAATAATTTGACTATTAAGTCAATCCAATCAGCCAGCTAATTTATCAAATATAACATGATATTTAACATTTTCAAACAATTTTATGAGTTTAGGACCCACACCTTATTTTTCGATTCCTCGCAGCACACTAACGAATCTTTCAATTTTCCTTAATAATTCCTTAAATTAACCAAAACCAAAATTCAGTATAAATTCAATCAATTTACCATTAAACCAGACCCCAAACACCCACTTATGAGTTCAAACCAATCGTTGAAATTATAACTATTTTATGAATCAAATCTAATTAGATTCCATACACTGTATCGATACGAGCCGTACATACAATCGTTCTTCGCCTTTACAGATGATTTGGGGCGTTTGGGTTAGCACATAATTCAATAATATACTAGAAAATTAGTAGCTAATTAATGATTAAATTCTTTCATTTAATCAATTCATAACCTTTACCCAACAACTTTGTCAAAATAACAAACAAGTTACCCTTAATTGTACTTACGCTTCACGATTTGCAGGTTTCGAATGGCCAATCGATCAAGAACATTTTTCCATAATTGAAATGGGTTTAAAAGCTGATTAGGAGGGTTCAAGAACTCAAATTAATGCTGAAAAAATATAGGCAAGAACCAAGAAACAAAACAACCCCCTTTCTTGCACATAGGCGCACGCACCACCACCCATGGTGGCCAAAATTGGGGCTGAATTTTAAAATGGTTTGAGATCTCATTAAAATTTGGAAAAATACCTTTGAAATAATTTAAAATCTATCAAATTATATATCTAAAAATTTTGGTTTTTATTTGAAAAAATTAATCAAGAAATTGAAATGAAAAGAGACCTTACCCAAGCTAGTCGAGAGAAACGGCAATGGCACTTTCTTGGCAATGTTCAGGATTGATCTTGGAGTTCAAGATTTCAGATTCGGGGCTGATTTTAATGAGGAAAAATGAAAGAAATATGGTTGAGAATATGTTACAAATCTTGTGGCAAAAATAAAAAAAGAAAGAGATGGTAAAACTAGGTGTAGGCGACGACAACAATGGAGGAAAGGGGAAAAAAATTAAAATCAAAGAAAATGAGAGGATGAGAGGAACAGCTAGGGAAATGAGGATGAAGACTAAAGGCTGATTATTAGTGAAAAATTAATATTTATACCTATGTTAACTAGGCTTGGATAACTCACACATTAAAACAAAGGGTTTTTGTCAAAAAATTAAATTATTTGCATGGAAATGAAATCGAAGTTAAGACTTAAAGGATAAATTCACTAATGTTTAACCATCAAACCAATAACTCATTCTTGATATAATTTTGAAATATTTATTTTAAAAATAAGACATGTCACAAGCTAGGGTTTAAGGCAAAATTTGTAAAATAATAAAAATGGTGAGAGAGAAGGGATTTGAACTTGGGTTTCAAGAAACATTTCACTAACACTTAACCAACAAACCAATACCTCATTTATTTCCTAAAAATGCATAGATAATTTAAAAAATTAAGGCATGACCACTCTCTCTTGATTCGTAAACTTGATTCTACTAACCCCCAATTTTTTGGATGTTACAAAAGATCAAAACAATAGATCGCAATATAGACACATGGAACACATTGTGGATTCAATTTAACTTAGAAGGTAGCTCAAGTTGATAGGCTACTAGGCCGATCCGCTTTTATACTTTTTAGGAACCAATGAAACAAGGACTCAATTTTCCTTTTCTTTTGAATCTTAGAACCTTTTTCCATGGTGAAACTTTTAAGAAAACTTGCTCACTGACGTGGAATTCAATATCTTTTCTTTTTAGGTCTGCATATGATTTTTGTCTGTTAGAAGTTGTTTTTAACCTCTCTTGAATTACTCAGATTTTGTCTTCGTTTTCTTGTACTAACTCAGGACCCATTATTTTTCTTTTTTTCAATTTTGGCCAACATAAGGGTGTACTACATTTTCTTCTATAAGTGCCTCATATGGTGCCATCTTTATGCTTGCTTGATAACTATTATTGTAAGTAAACTCAGCTAGTGGTAAAAATTCTTCCCAACTGACTTAGAAGTCAATGACACAACTTCTCAACATGTCTTCTAATATTTGAATTGTTCTTTCAGATTGTCCATCAGTTTGTGGGTGGAAAGTTGTTCTAAAGTCAAGTATTGATCCTAATGTTTCGTGTAATTTCTTCCAAAACCTTGAAGTGAAACAAGGATCTCGATCTAATATAATCGAAATCGGTACTCCATGTAATTTAACAATCTTCGTAACATACAAATTTGCTAATTTCACTAAGGGGTAATCGGTTCGGACAGGGATGGAGTGAGCTAACTTGGTGAGTCAGTCCACTATTACCCATACTAAGTCTTTTTTCGAGGGAGTTAGAGGTAATCCACTTACAAAATCCATTGTTATCCTCTCCCATTTCCATTGTGGAATCATAATTAGTTGAAGTAACCCCAACGAAAATTTGTATTTCACTTTTACTTGTTGACATGTTAAACACTTTGCCATAAAGTCTATTACGTCTCTTTTTAATCTTAGCCACCAATATAATTCTTTTAAGTCTTGGTATACTTTATTGCTTCCAAGGTGCATATCATATGGACTATTATGGGCTTCCCATAATATTTTCTGTTTCAATTCTGGATCGTTTGGGACACAAAATCTTCCTCTGAAGCAAATGACCCCTTTTTTCTTAATCGAGAAGTCTTCATCGATCCATTTTCCACCCTTTTATGTGCGGCAACAACTCTATGTCTAAGGGTTGTTTGATTTTTATTTCCTCCTCTAAGGATGGTTTAACTTGTAATTCTACTAAGATGCCTCCATCATCGTAAAGGCTTAATCTAGCAAACATTGTCCTTAGCTCTATTTTTGCTTTTCTACTAAATCATCTACTACAACATTGTCTTTTCCTAGATGGTATTCAATGGAACAGACACAATCTTTGAATAACTCGATCCACCTCTTTTTTCTTAGGTTGAGTTCTTTTTGAGTTAGAAGATATTTCAAACTTTTGTGATCTGTATAAATCATGCACTTTTCTCCATATAGATAATACTTCCATATTTTAAGCACAAAGACTACTGCGACTAACTCTAGGTCGTGTGTAGGATAATTGCGTTCGTGAGTCTTAAGTTGCCTTGAAGCATAGGCAACCACTTTTCCATCTTGCATTAAGACACAATTGAGTCCCACATGTGATTCATCATTATAAATAACATACTATTTTCCTAATTCGATTTGAATTAAAATTAAGGCTTAAGTTAGAACTAATTTTAATTTTTCAAAAATTCTTTACTACTCCTCGGTCCACTTAAAAGGTATGTCTTTCCTTAACAACTTAATTAAGGGGGCGACTACTAAGGGAAAACCTTCAACAACAATGACTCTGTGCTCAGGAACGATTGTTTTCTCAATCTGAACAAACTGTCACCTCGGGTTGTCCGACAACAATAAATCTATGCTTATAATCTACCACCCCAAGTTGTCCAAAAAAGATGGTTTTAATCAGTAATTTGACCCTATGGCATCCCAACTATATCTAACACGATCCGAACAGCTAATAGGGTAACCCAATTTTCGATTCATTATATATAGTTAAAATCATATTTAATCATATCCAATTAACCACTAATTCATCAAATCATCATATAATACAACATATTTCAACTCATTTTCATACCAATGATCACATATCAATCAAATTATAAAATTTTCTATTCTAATTCAATTTAGCCGTTATCTCGATAATCAATCTCAATCAAAGTAATTCAATTAAAAAATCCAATAACAACTCACCTAAATATTATATGATGCATCATGACATGCATAATGACTTTCGATTTTTCTTTCCCTCTTGGTTCCATATGTTAGCTATTATAAAACATATAATATTATCGAATTACATTCAAATAATAATCAATCACAATATCAAACATTTTTTACAATTTATTCAATTTAGTCCCTAAATCCAATACAAACATAACTTTCAATCTAAAGTTTCAGATTGAAATTTGGTTTCATAATTACTCATTAGGGACCTCCATTTCGTATTCCTACTGAAATTCCCTATCAATTTTACATTTTATTCAATTTGATCCCTAATGTACAAAACTATCAATTAGGCTTTACAATTTAGTCATTTCCTTAAACTAAGCTTAATTTCTATCAATTTGGCACATAAATCATTCAATTCTCAACAATGACATATCATCAAAACTTCACCAATTAATCAAATTAATCCTTGGGCTAGCTTAATCAAGCTTCCAAGATCAAAACTCTATAAAGACCAAAGGAAGATGGTTAGGGACTTACTTGAAATTAAGGTTAAAAGCTTAAATAAAAAACAATGGAACCCCCTTTTAGTTTCAATGTTAGGCCGGTTGGAGAAAATGATTCTTCTTCTCCTCATCCACTAGTTTACATATATATAGATTCAGTTTTAATTAGTTTAATTAATTAGGTTTTAATCTTAATTAACTTCAATTTATTTAATTTAATCCAAGTTCATCATTACCATCCACTAGTGTCATGGGTTGCACATGGGAGCCCACAACCATGATGAACTTGTGCGATCCATCGTGTTCAAAAGAGGTCATTTGGCCCAATCGGACTGGCCCGTTGCTTGGAGAGATTGAAAGCTCACCTCCAAAGCTTGGCAAATATGGAATGTGATTTTCAAAGATATGTGATCCTAGATATTAAATGTAATCTTTAGAAGATACAATTCTGTAATTTTAGAGATTTGATATCTAGATAGCTTTTAATCTTAGCCATTGATGTACTTTGATCTGTACCGTTGATTTTGGTTAGGCTCAACTATAAATAGAGGCATCATTCCCCTCATTGTAATTCATTCAGTTATTAATAGAATTTTGAGAGCATTCACTCAAACTTTTCTCTCAAGTGTTCTTGCTTTTCTGTGGCTTTTGTTCATCTTTTGAGCTCGTTCCTATTTCGTTCTTCCGCTATTCTTCGTGGTGGCTTAGAAGAATTGTGTTGAATCCTCAATTGTTGTGAGTTACGTTGACTTAAGCATTTTTGAGCGAAGAAACTACCTAAGGCTGCACGGATCGCGTGGGAAAAATCTAAGTCCATGACACTAGCACATGATTAGCAATGGTTTATTAACCATTTTGGCCCTTGGATAATTACAATTTAAGTCCCTAAGTCATTTCTAATTAAAAATTTATAGCGATTAGACTTTACAATTTAGCCTCTGAACCTTAATTAATCACAATTTCCGCTAAATAACTACTCAAACTTCAATTCACCTATACAATAACTCCGTAAATATATTTATTTAATATTTATATACTCGGCCTGTAATTTCTGGTTCCACTGGAAACTGGGTCTTTACACTTAATGTCTCAAAATTAAAGTATAGGGACTAAATTTTAAATTTTAAAAGAGCACAAGGACCTTTGACATATTGAAACCTTATTATTTATTTCATTGTATTATTTTATAATTATTAATCTTTTATTATGAAATTTACTATCAATATTTTCTCTTAATTGCTAATTAGGAAAAATATTTAATTAATAATTTTGTTTTCAAAAGGTTTGCAATTTTAGAAACATGGAATTTAATTAAGTATACTTGTGAGTTACTTGAACAATTAATATAAGCTAACTTATAAAATTGATGTTACAGTAGTGATGACGTTTTAAATGTATAAAAAATATTTTTATTAATAGCTTAAGTAAATGTTAATGATGAAATTTATAATTATTGTATTTATCTAAAAAAAACTTAATATTTTGTTTTGAATTCAAAATTTATTATTATTTTAATATTATGTGAACTCTATTTTAAATATTTATTAATTTAAATTTAAATAAAATAATAAAATAACATATTTAAATAAAATAATGTTATTAATTTTAAAAATTAAAGGGCATTTACATAATTTAGTTTTAGTGCGTAGTTTTGAAGTTTAAATAGAATAGATTATATACATTAGGTCCTTCTGATTAACGATAATTATTTATTTTGTACATTAACGATTAATAATATTGAAAGTTCTTTTTCTTATATTTAATATATGAATTCTAAAAGAGAATGTATTAATTAGATTTGTATCTCTAACTACTGACATTAGGCATTTGTTAACATTTCCGCTATCATATTTACAAAAGAAAAAATAATGGTTATGTGACATTGCTTATAATTTCTCATTTCTCATGGTAATCAGATTATATTTGAGATATATTCTTTATAAAAATATAGCCACAAATATGAAATTCATATATTTTATTAATATCTCTACCATCTTCATTGTATAATAAAAATGTATTAGACTATATTTAATGTAAAAATTGATTAGGGAATAAAATATTAAATTTATAATTTAAATTTAATATGAGATAACACAATATTAACGAGGTTTATTATTTGATATCTTGTCGTTGTATTTTTTTATTCCACGAGCAGTTTTAAATTTTGACATGTGCCTATTTTTAAAAAATATTTATTTTTAATATTTTCTATAGGCACTTATCAACTCCTTAACCCTACTTATGAAGTCTACAATATCCACAGGCAGTGTACTAAATATTATCCTATTAATAATACATGTTGCTAAACTTAATTAATTAATTTTTATAATATCTACATCTATTGTTCACAATATATCCATTTAAACTTATTTTATTTTCAATATATTATTATATGTTATATATTTTTTGAATAAAAATAATTTTAATATGAATACAATATTATAACTGATATATATACTTTATTTTTATATCAATATTTTCGTGTGATATCTACGCATGCTCTTGAGCACATATTAAAATATGTATTGATATATTAAATATACACTAAAAGTATAAAATTAATTATAATTCTATCTATAATTAAGTTAAATACAAACTATAAAGCAATTGACACACATATATATATATATATATATATATATATATGGGTAAACTATAAAAGTAGTCACCTAACTATGTTGTTAGTTCTATTATGGTCATCCGATTATTAATTTTTTCAATTTAATCATTAACTTTTCAAAATTAAATATCTTAGTCATTCTCCTGATAGCTATCGTTAGATGAGTTATGGAAAGCTGATGTGAGTTTTTTTTATTGGCCTAACAACATATTTCGCCATCTAATGTTTATTCAGTTTATCAATTTGATCTTAAATCTAAACAATTCAACAAATTTAACCCTTAATGTTCAAAAAATTTCTCATTTTAGTTTTATTTCTAAAAGATCAACAAATTTAATCATCAATGTTTACAAAATTTTTATTTTAATTCAAACTCTAAAAATTTCAATAAATTTAATCCCTAACGTTTACAAAATGATAAATTTTGATTTTTTTTTTTAAAAAAAAATCTTAAACCATTAGTTGTTGGGTTTCTTTTATCAATGGCTACAAAGCGATTGAATTGTACTCTAAAATCCTTACGTATCTAAGTAGATGCTATATCTTTTTTTTTCTTGACTAAATTGTATGACTTCGGTTGTGTCTAATGTGCTAGATTTTAGCCTAATGTGGGATCGTCATGGAAGCTAGAAAAACCGCTAACATAATTCTCGATGATGCAGGCTGTCAATGCACCTTGGCCGATAATCCAAGCTAATGCAATCTATGTTTCCACCAGCATACTCTCTCTTTCCGATAATGGGCACATTTTAGCTCCCTACTAATCATAGGTTACATCCGAGATTTTTCTGGTATTCAATTGTTATTGATCCTATAGTTGAGTTCTAATAACCATGTTTGAAAATTGTTTACCATGGTCTAGGTGTTTGGGATGTTGGTTAGTAAGATGAAGAAGAACAAATTTGATAAACACAATGAAGAAGAAACCCATAATTTCTTTTGATTTTTTGGTTAAAAAAGTCATATACGCATATATTTAGAGTTTATATATAATTTTATAAATTTTAAAATATTCTTTTAATTTATATATTAGATTTTTTAGAAGTTTTTAAAGTTTATATATTTGATAAAATAGATTTTATATATTTTATTAAAAATGCCACATGGTGCTCTTTGATGGGCTAAAATAGCGAACAATTGTTTTAAACCCTGTTAAAATTTTGGACCAAAAATCATAACTGAATGATATTTTAGGTAGAAAAAAATAGCCTTCAATATTTATAGATTTTTTATAAATAGAAAATTTTCATTTTCTAAATGTTAAGAGTTCAATTTATTAAATTTTTTAGAATTTAAATTAAAATGAAAATTTTGATAAAATTGATTGCTAAATTTTTGAATTATTTATATTTAGGATCGAATTGATATACTATGTAACATTAGAGGTTAAATTTATTATTAAATTAATAAAAAGCTCACATTAGTTTTTCGTCACTCAACTAATAAGAGAGTGACTAAATCGAAAAATTGATAATTGAGTGACCAAAATAGAATAGGTTAATACTTTAGTGATTATTTTTATACTTTATCCTATATATATTTAGTAATTTTAAACTTAAAAATATATTTTTAAAAATAATTTTAACTTAAAATATATTTTAAATAAAATATTTTTAATGACATTGATTAATGTAAATTTATATTTTTTCTTCAAATATCATTCATCTTTTCCAAATCATTAATTAATTAAACAAAACCAAAATTTTAAAAATATTATAATATTAATACACATACATTGCATCTCCCGAAATCCAAACTAGTTTAAGTAAAATGGTGTTAATGTCATTCATCATCACTTGTAAAATGACCAAAAATCTATTATTTTAGAGATAATATCATATTTGGCTTTTGTACTTTCATAAAATATCTCATGTAGTATCTGTATTTTAAAATGTCTAAACAGTACCCAAACTATCAATATGTATTTTATTATAATGCATGTACTTTCATAAAATGTCTAATGTGGCACTTGAACTATCAATATATGTTTTATTATGGTACTTGAATCAATAAAGAAAATTCATCACGTATTTTTTTAAATCATCAACTCTACATGGATAATACAACATTATGTGAAAATATAAAATAAAAATTAAATCAAATTAAAAAGACAAATAACTAAACATATGACTAATAAAAAGAAATAAATTATAAAAATATGGTTAATAAAAAAAGTAAATATTAATAACACCATCTTATCTTCTCCAAATAGTTTTTCATTTAAAATAATAATTTTAATTGATCTTTAAATATTTTTTTATTATCCATGAAAGTACAGATATTTTCATGCAAGTGTAGTCTTTATTTAATTTATATTAACTATATCCTTAATTATTATTTTAATTTAATTTAATTTTGTTTTCTTTAATTTTTACATAATATTATATTATCCATACCGGTTTCATGATTTGGAAAGAAAATTTGTGTCAAATTTTTATTGACTAATTTAACAATTCACTAATGTTGTTAACATCACATACCATATTAAAAACATATTAATAGTGTCACATTAGACATTTTAAAGTATAATTATTGCATTAAATATTTTATAAAAGTACAAGTACAAAATATAATATTATCTCTTATTTTTATAAAGCAATAAATATTAATTTTTATATAAAATCTAGAAAAATTCTATGTAAAAGCAAGAAAAGTAGTTAATCTTCACTGCAACTTTCTCATTTTCAATTCAATCAAAGTGACATTTTATTTTTATATAGTTATTATGAATTTATTATATAATATCTTTATGCAATTATTCCATTTATTTTATTGAATTTATTATTTTTATTATTTTAGCCATCACATCAGCTAATATTTACTTTTATTTGAACTCCATCGGCCTGTATTCATCAACGAAAGTCATAAAAATCATCGCTGAAAACCCCGTAACCCATATCATCAAAAAGCTCATTAAATTACATAACATTTTGGTATGGTTAAATCAGACGAACTTTTGGAATAATTTATGATGGGTTACGGGGATTTTTTGGATCTGTTTGAGAAATGAAGAAACAAATGGCATATGGTATTTCCAACAGAAGAGTTGGGCACAATTTGTTCTAGGTAAACAGATGTTCTAAGCACATATTTAAATGCAATAGTGTAAGACCCTGTTCTTCGTAATCCTCTGATATTCTAACAATAACAGTCATCAGGAAAAAATGAATGAAAAATTAAATCAATCTCTGCTCAGATCTCCTACTTTAGGCACCCTTTTAAGAAAATTTTACAAAACCAAGGTTTATGATGAAATCGAAACCCCGGCCGCATCATTTAAACAATCTGACTTCAGATGAGTGTGATCATCCTAGCTTGAGCAGCAACCTCCCTTCTTCATAGCTGACACGTCTTTACCGACATCGATTTTCTCTCCCTTCGATGGGACAGCTGAAGCATTCCCTTCCTCGCTGGTTTCCATAGCTTTCTTGCTCACGATATGGTAGATCTGTGTCAGAACTTCGGCAAATGCATTTTCGACATTAGTAGCTTCCAGGGCAGAAGTTTCCATGAAGTAGAGGGATTCTTTCTCCGCGAAGGATTTCCCATCTTCGGTTGAGACAGCCACAAGGTGACGAAGATCGGATTTATTACCAATGAGCATGACTACAATGTTGGGATCTGTGTGATCCCTCAACTCTCTTAACCACCTCTCGACATTTTCGAATGTGGAGTGTCGTGTAACATCATACACAAGAAGTGCGCCAACAGCTCCTCGATAATAGGCACTTGTTATGGCACGATACCTATCAAGTAAAAAAGCGAAGTTCGATCAACAACATAAAACAAACAGAAGAGCATGTCACGGATCTGGAATTAGAACACATTTATCTGCAACTCTCGTTTGGAGTACAAAATGATTATGTTTGAAGTACAAAGTAGTATTGAGAATCATAATTCATTCGGCCATTTAACCTCATCAGCCCTAATTATACATACTGTGTCCAAATCAAAGGTTCAATAGTGCATCTACTTCCTATGATATAGAAACTACACTGCAAGTATTAATACACGATATCTAATGTTTATCTAATGCAAACTCTGCAGAGAATCTCAGCTAAAAGATTTCTTAATGCGTACACTTTATTCCCAGGATGGGAGGATAGAGCCTTAGGGTCTGTTTTTCAAATCAACGAATCACAGCAGAAAACATACGCCAACTTAGTAGCCTTACATCCTACATAGATCGGAAGGGACTTAAAATGGTGGGACAGCATCAATGCTTAAGTAGCTATGTTCACAGAAATTGTTATAAGGAATGCTGATGATGGGAGTAAGAATGATTGCAAAGCAATAAGAAGGAAAAATAAAAACACATATTTTACAGCCTCAGTCCTTCGCCCTCACAAATCCCCCTATTTTGCCTCTCTATTTTATTTCTTCAAGTGATAGAATTCGAATCACACAACTCTAACAGAATTTAAGTCACAGGCATAGAAACCCTAACTGAAGTCCTAGTTTATAATTTTCTTGGTCTTTTGGATATCTAAGCCCCCAGAATTTCAGTTTGATATAGTAGTTAGCACATGCTAACAGTATTTTATTTTCATCAATTCGTGAATGAGAACTTCAATTCAGTCTCATCAAACAATCTTGGAGCAGATTGGACACTTTACTAGATATTCGGACAAGGGGATGAAAAACCAAGGCCTGCAATATACATGAGCATGCCTCAAAAGAATCATGTCATTTGTCAACCAAGATTCAGCGGTCTCAGAAGTGAAGCAAGCTAGATGTGCAATAGGGGAATTGCTGAGCCATGCTGGGGGCAATTGAAAAGACTGTAGAGGAGTATTTGGCTGGGGAGATAATATGGCAGGCAGCATTTGCAATAATATTCTCACTTTGGCAGCAATAGGCGATGATCAAACTTGGTCACTGGTGATGACGTGGCAGCTAAGATGGTAAAGATTCCATAGTAAAGTATATTGCCTTGGTGGCAAGCTGGCAGCTGCAGCACTCCTACCGTACTCTGGGACACAGGAAAGAGGCAGTCGACTTAAATGGCTTAGCAGAATTACTTTTAACCACTTCTTGAATCAGAAACCTAAAAGGGTACACCTCATTGGTTGCTCGCTCTATCCTCTAGGATCAAAAGGACTTCACATATTGACAAATTTTCATTGTCAAAACCTAAAGTTACCAAAACTCCAGTCAAGTCTATATTGGTCAACGGCGTATAACATCCAAATTTTAACATTTTGGTGTTCAACAACAAACTTGACTGCACCATTACTCAATTAAAACACGCTAGAATTCTCTTAAAATCAATAGTAGTAAATTATAGCATGTCGCTCTTCGAGTAAAGTATCCCACATTGCAAAAGAAACCTTAAGGTAAGTACAACTTCACCAGAATAAAAGAAAAAAATATTACTGAGGCACTACTCTTTCCCCATAAAATCAAGCTTTGCTTGGTAAGGTAAAAAGAAAATAGGAAAGATGAAAAGTTAACAGAAGGAGAAAAGTAGAAACACACAAATTACATTTTCTTTTTGGCTGGAATACTTGGTAGGAAAGATGGAAAATGAAAAGTTGAAGTATAGAAAAATATTTTTCTTTCCACCCATTGCCTGGTAGAGTAGAAAAATAAAAGAAACAAAATGAAAATTTAAAAAAAAAAGGTAAAATCTGGTAAATATGCACACTTAACTTAAATCTTTCTAATTTTATCTCTTCTTGTCATTCCAATTTGGGATGATTTGTTTTTATGCATTCAGATGGAAAATGATCATACATCTCCTATTTTCTTTCATCTCACTTTTCTTTGTTAACAAGGCACACCCTAAAAGTTGCCACTCAAGGACTTGAAAGGTCCCTCCCTCTAGAAACTAACATCATTTACTTGTTCAAGCCATTTCTTCCATAATCAATTTACCACACTGTAGCTATAAGGTCCCTGCAACATCCCAAAATACCAGACTAGATTGATGCTAAACACTAGACTAACAAATTCCATGCACAAATCGGATTCAAGATCCTGGTAAGCAATCATCATCTCTTTGTGACTAGTGATAACATATGAGAAAATCAGAAAGCGGGCAAGTAACGAAGACAAACATATCTTATATCTAGCAGGAAGCGAACATATTAATGCAAAGCATGACCATCTCGTTTGTTACTCATTTTGTCAAGCCACTTAACTGTAGATGAATGCACACAACTCGTATAACCAGATCACAAGATTAAGAATAGTCAAGATCTGCTGACATGCACTTCAAATCTATGTTGGATCTATTTGCAATACAAGCCTATTAGGAAAGATACTAAATCTAAACAACAGATTTGCAAGAAACAAGCAATCATAACACCATTTACTTACAAGCTACTCACAGATCTAGATAAGCAAGACCCTCTCTAGTATACTGGTAAAAGGAAGATTTGTTAAACCCCATTTCAGATCAAACCAAACTCTTCAAGAATCAAAGTTAGTTTCTTTTCCCAAGCAACAACGAATTTCAAGAAAACAATCTCCAAGAAGAAGGAAAACCTTATACGCTTATGATATTTGCCTATCTTTGTATACAAAATCAGAAAAGAGCTATAAATACCCAGATCAGAAAAAAAAAAAAAAGGAAAGGAAGACGAGAAAGTAGGAAAAGTGAGACCTTTCTTGACCAGCAGTGTCCCAAATCTGAGCCTTGATGACCTTTCCATCAACATTCAAGCTACGAGTAGCGAACTCAACACCAATAGTGGACTTGGACTCGAGGCTAAACTCGTTCCTGGTGAACCTCGAGAGCAGATTTGACTTTCCGACTCCGGAATCACCGATCAAAACCACCTTGAAAAGATAGTCATAGTCATCCTCAGCTCTGTAACCAGCCATCTTTTCTCTTTCTCAGAACCACAGCTGTTACCCTCTTTCTTTGCGTCAAATAAAAAAACGAGTGTGTGAAAGAGGTGATGGCCCGCGGCTTCCAAGTACATTAAAAGCCTTCTTTTTTGAGATCTGTCTAAGAAAAAAAAATCTAGTTGTTTTGGTTTTGGTATGAGTTGGAAATGTAAAAGGCTGATTGTCTGCTACGTTGGACTCCAGAAAATGTGGGGAAATGTCCTTGAAAGTTGGGGCCTTTTCTGGAATGACTTCAATGCCTTCAAAAATTTTCACCTATAATGTCTTTTTGCTGTTGGAAAATGAGGATTTATGGGTCAATTTAACCAATGTTATGTACAGTCTTTTGAAGTGGGAATGTTGTAATTTCCGGACACTATTTGTTGATTTTCGGGTTCTTTTCCCTTTTTAATAACACGAAAAACGATAAAAATATGATAGAAGATTTTATATTAAGATTAATTAGCATTTTTCTCTTTTTAATAAAAAAAAATAAGTAAATTAATTTTTGTATTATTAAAAATTAATGTACTTTATTTAGGTTGAAAAACTAAATTAGTAATTAAAACTAATAAAAAAATGCTCTAGTCTTCATCGAGTGATATTGTTAATGTGAATGGAGATGATGCCTTTATTACTAATGCTTCCAAAATTAAGAAGGTTCACTTCAAGGATTCGGACATGTCTTCTGATGATGTGATGGTTTTGGATCCTATACCAGAGCCTTCGTTGTTATGAAAGGATATGTTAATGGGAAAGGAAACTTTATATCAGAATAATAAGAAGGATGGCCATCACTCTACTGATAGTTTCGCTCTTATGGAGCAGGATGTCAAGAAATATTTTATTGATGGGGTTCCTTCCATTGATTTTTCGGAGAGAGTTTATCAACTCTTGGAAAAGGAAATGTCAACCTCGGTGGTACTTAAGATGTTGGGAAGAAACCTTGGTATCTCGACCTTGCAAAATAGGTTAAATAGGATTTGGAGACCGTCTAAGCCTTTTCAAATTATGGATATTGAAAATGGCTATTTTCTTGCAAAGTTTCAGAATACTAAAGACTATGACAAAATCCTTTCTCAGGGACCATGGGTTATTTTTGGTCACTACCTTACTGTCCAACCTTAGACCATCGACTTCAACCCTAACCTACCCTATCCAAATTCGGTTCTCACATGGATTCAGTTTCTCGGTCTGCCCAGTCATTTTTATAAGAAATAGATTCTCATGGAGATCGGAGGTATGATAGGCAAAGTCGCTAAGTTGGATTTGAACACAAACAATAGAGTAAGGGGACAGTTTGCACGTATGGTGATTTTTGTAAATTTAGGGCGGCTGTTGGTCTCTAAAATTCTTATTAATGGCAACCTACAGAGGATTGAATATGAAAACTTACCCGTGATATGTTTTAAATGTGGCTGTTACAGCCACACTAATGAAACATGTTCATCGAACATACGGACCTCAGGGGAGACTGAGAAGGGTGAGTCGTTGAGGCGTGTTTTTACCACTGCTGCGGTAATTGGAGAAGAGGAGTATGGACCTTGGATGCTGGTGGAGAGGAGGTCCAAGCGTGGCAATCTGGAAGGAAACAAAAAAGGACATAATCTAAAAGGAGAGAAAATTCAGGGATCGCGGTTCTATTCCTTAGCTGATTTAGCTGATTTAGAGGAAGTTTCATCGGGAGCGGGTGTGATTAATAGTGAACAGGTGGCTATAAAGAATAAAGGGAAAGCCCCTTTAATTATGTAACACCCCTTACCCGTGTTCAACACTAGCACCGGGTATGAGGCATTACCAAACTTATCTTGCTTGAACGTATAACTTTGGGGCTATCAAATTTCATTCCAACTTAAAGCTTTTCATTCACAATCATAACATCCTCATTATGGGCCTACGAAGCCTTAATCATACGAACGGAGGGTCTCAGGATCAGACTGGAAACTTTTGTATACTTAGAAATTTTTTTTGCCTTAACTGGGTCACATGCCCGTGTGAAATGGGACACGACCGTGTGGTCTCACACGCCCATGTCTCCAGCCCGTGTGAGATTTATTTTTCATTTCGAACCTACAAGGGTTTTCACACGGCCAGACACACACTTGTGTCCTTCACACAGCCTAGACACGCCCGTGTCCTCGCCTGTGTGTGAAAACCTGGGTATTTTGTTTGTGATGTCAGCAACCTTACAAGGGGCACACAACCTAGGCACACGCCTGTGTGTCTAGCCCGTGGTCGACATTGAATTGCAACATTAACATGCAGGGGTCACACGGCCTGGTCACATGCCCATGGGACAGACCGTGTGTCACACACGGCTTAGACACACACCCATGTGCCTACCCGTATGGACAAGAACAAGGCTATTTTCCAAGCTCTTTTTATCACCCTAACTCACACCACATAAATCCTATTCAACCATTTACCAAACAATCTAATCATGCAACATACACTTTTATGAATAACCTCATCTTTTCATAATTTAGTACTAATGAGCCATCAACTATGGCTATATACAACAGAGTTCATCTTTAAAAGTGCCAACACACTTGGCTAAAACAACAAAACATTTCACTAAGTCTAGCCCCTATACATGCCATACTCAAAATGCTAAGTCTAACTATACCGAGATTAGCTGATAGTGTGGGTGATCTCCCGATTATCTTTGTATCCCGAACTAGCTCTTTTACACTATAAAACAAGGGAAAAGAAATGAGTAAGCTTTAAGCTTAGTAAGTTTACATGTAAACTATAAACATCATAACATACTAAGCAAGAACAAATCACATTCCCATAATAACGTTTACTCATCTCATCTCTTACCACATTCTATCCATACCACAAATAAAATGCTCACATTTACTTGCACACATTTCTTGCACTCATCACCACAAACCACATGATATATTTACTTGGAAAATTTCTCGATGAACCCCTCGAAATGATACTAAGTACTCCGTGGTTTTGCACATAGCCTACCAATAATTAATAATAGGGTGGTATTGCACATAGCCCACCAACAAAAATAATTACGGTGGTTTCGCACATAGCCCATAAAATAACAAAATAAACGATGGTATCGCACACAACCCATCGTGAATAAATAGTAAGGTGGTATCGCACACAGCCCACCAAAAATGATATTTACGGATAATTTTCGCACTTACATATTTATTCCAAGGTTCATACGAGAATTACTGACTATCTATTAATTTCAATCAATCACAATCATAATTGATCTCATTCAAACAATGCACCAATAAGTAACGACAATGTATTAAAGATGTATCGTTTACACATAAACTTACCTCGGTGCAAAATGTACTAGTTAACGGTTTAGTCCGTAACCTTTCCTTTTCCTTGGTCAAGGTGGTTTCCGCGCTTTTCTTGATCTATAATAATAAAATTTACTCATTCAATCACTTTATAATTCATGATACATCAAAATTTCTACTTAGGCAAAAATGACCATTTTGCCCTCATACTTTGGGAAAATTACTATTTTGCCCCTAGGCTCGTAAATCATTTTTTATCACATTTTATCATTAAACAAGCCTACCTGAACATTTATTTCTCTTACAACAACTCACAAAACCAATTATTTCATGCATTTATTACACAATCATAACCTTTACAAATAAGTCCTATTTAGGTGTTTTCATGTTAACACCTTTCACAAAAGTTGTTCATCAACCTACTAACATCCATTTTCTTCTATAGAAGCTCAGCAAACAACATGAACACTCTCAACCATTTTGCAAATTAGTCCCCTTATTAGCTAGCTTAAACTTTGGGGGTTCCAAAAGTACAAAAAATATCAAGAAAGACCCCTAAAATCACTTACTTGCAAGATAATAGTGTGGCTAAAAGTTTGAACTCCAAAACCCTCTAATTTCTTTTCAATTTTTGATGGTAGAAGATGAATGGATAGTTAAAGATGATATCTTTCTCCTTTGTCTTATTTTATTCATTTTTAATTACCTAATTCCACCAAATTTTGACCAAAATTTAATGCCTTTATCTCCCATGTCCCTATGGCCGACCAGCAACCCTTAATGACCTAATTTAACTTTAAGGACCTCCAATTTAATATTCTATGGCTATTAGACACCTCTACCTTGTATAATAGAACTTTCGCACTTTGTGCGATTTAGTCCTTTTTCATAATTAAGCATGAAATCACCAAAATTAATGCACCAAAATTTTCATACATCCTTATAAACAAGCTATAACACATAAAATAATATCAAAATAATTTTCTTCAACCTCAAATTAGCGGTCCCAAAACCACTATTTTGACTAGCCCCAAAATCGGGCTGTTACAACTCTCCCCTCTTTAGAGATTTTCGTCCTTGAAAATCTTACCAGTAAAAAGATTTGGGCACTGTTCCCTCATGGCTTCTTCCTGGTTCCTCGTAGCCTCTTCCATACCGTGTTTTTGCCACAACACTTTTACTAAGGCTATGCCCTTATTTCTCAACTGCTTAACCTCTCGAGCCAAAATTTTAACTAGTTCCTCTTCATAAGTCATGTCTGGTCGTAACTCAATTTCTATTGGAGGGATCACATGCGAAGGATCGGAATGATATCACCGCAACGTCGACACATGGAACATATTGTGTATTCTCTCCAATTCTGCCAGCAATGCCAACCAGTATGCTACTGGTCCAATTCTTTCAGTAACCTCATACGGCCCTATAAATTGTGGATTCAATTTGCCCTTTCGACCAAATCTCAATATTTTCTTCCACGGGGATACTTTTAGAAATACTTTGTCTTCCACTTGAAACTCAATTTCTTTCCTTTTTAAATCCGCGTATGACTTTTGTCGATCTGAAGCAACTTTCAGACTATCACGGATCACTTTCATTTTCTCTTCGGTCTCTTTAACTAGATCGACCCAGAGAATTTGCTTTTCACTAAGCTTGGTCCAATACAAGAGAGTCCAACACTTGTGCCCATATAAAGCTTCGTACGATGCCATCCGTATACTCGACTCATAACTATTGTTATAGGCAAATTCAACCAAAGGTAGATATCTTTCCCAACTACCTTTGAACTCTAACACACAACATCAGAGCATATCCTCAAGAACTTGAATCACTCTTTCAGATTGGCCATCGATTTGAGGATGGAATGCAGAACAAAAATTCAATCTTGCACCCAAGGCTTCTTGCAACTTCTTCCAAAACCTTAAAGTAAATCTAGGATCTCTATCTGAGATAATAGATATAGGCACTCCATGCAATCTCACCACCTCAGCAATATACAACTCAGCTAACTTATCAAGTGAATAATCCACACGCATCGGTATAAAGTGAGTTGACTTTATTAATCTATCCACAATAACCCACACAACATCTTTCTTTTTCGGAGTCATAGGTAACCCCGTAACAAAGTCCATGGTGATTCGATCCCACTTTCACTCTGGAACCATCACTGGCTGGAGTAATCCCGAAGGTACTTGATGCTCGACTTTCACTTGTTGACAAATTAAACATCTTATAACAAACTCGAAGATGTCTATTTTCATACCCGACCACCAATACAATTTCTTCAAATCATTGTACATTTTCGTACTGCCCGGATGTATTGACAAGCAACCACTGTGTGCTTCATGTAAAATTTTCCTGATCAACTCATCATCCTTAAGTACACAAACCCTGTCATGAAACATCAAACAACCATCTGAACTAACCCAAAAATCAGAGCAATTTTTCGATTCGCACTGAGCTCTCTTAGCTTACATCTCACTATCATTCTTTTGAGCTTCACATATCTGCTGAATAAATAATGGTCTAGCCCTCAACTCGGCCAATGCAGAACCATCATCAGACCACACTAAGCTCGTATTTATAGCTCTCAAAGCATACAGAGATTTTCTTCTCAAGGCATCCACAACCACGTTCGCTTTCCCTGGATGGTAACCGATTATTAACTCATAATCCATCAATAATTTGAGCCACCGCCATTGTCGCAAATTCAAATCCCTTTGGTTTATCAAGTACTTCAAACTCTTGTGATCGGTGAAGAATCGACACTTTTCACCATATAAATAATGATGCCAAATCTTCAAAGCAAAGACAATCGCAGCCAACTCCAAATCGTGAGTCAGATAATTCTTCTCGTGTGGTTTTAGCTGTCTTGAGCGTAAGCTACTACCTTATCTTCTTGCATCAACACACAACCGAGACCATTTAATAACGCATCACTGTAAACCACAAATTCCTTCCCCAATCAGGTTGTACTAAAACTGGTGCATCAGTCAATAATGCTTTCAATCTCTCGAAACTCTGTTGACATTTTTCAGTCCATTCAAACTTAACATCCTTATGCAATAGCTTCGTCATCGGTGTAGCAATCATGGAGAACCCTTTGAAAAATCGTCTGTAGTAACCCGCCAAACCCAAAAAGCTTCTAATTTTTGACACATTTCTTGGCAGTTTCCACTCCACAATAGCCGAGATCTTACTCGAGTCAACTCAATGACATCACCGACACAATGTGTCCTAAAAATCTGACCTCTCGGAGCCAAAACTCACTCTTGCTGAATTTAGCATATAATTGCTTGTCTTTTAAGGTCTGCAAGACAATTCTTAGATGCTCTGCATGCTCACTCTCATCCCGGGAATAAATTAATATGTCGTTGGTAAAAACAACCACAAATTTATCCAAATACGGTCGAAAGATGCGGTTTATTAGATCCATAAAAATCGTAGGAGCATTTTTTAAGCCAAATGGCATGACAAGAAACTCATAATGGCCATATCTCATCCAAAATGCAATTTTCGGCACATTTTGCTCCTTAACCCTCAACTGGTAGTAGCCAGACATTAGGTTTATCTTAGAGAACACCGTAGCTCCCTTCAATTGGTCAAATAAATGATTTATCCTTAGCAAGGAATATTTATTCTTCATTGTCACCTTGTTGAGTTATTTGTAGTCTATGCACAATCTTATCGACCCATCTTTCTTCTTCATAAAAAGTACCGGAGCTCCACACGGTGAATAGCTCGGTCTCACAAAACCCTTATCCGCTAACTCTTGCAACTAAACTTTCAATTCTTTCAACTCCAATGGTGCCATCCTATACGGAGCAACTGAAATAGGTGTTGTACCTGGAACTAACTCTATCACAAACTCGACCTCTCTAACTGGAGGCGATCTAGGTAACTCTTCCAGGAACACATCTGGATACTCACATACCACCGGCACTGATTCAATCTTTACCTCGACTTCTTGAGTATTCAGTACGAAGGCGAGATAGGACTTGTACCATTTCCTCAAGTATTTTCAACTACTATAGATAAAATTAGCATAGGCAAACCATCCGATCTACTTGACTCAACCCGAATGACATCTCCATTTACACATTTCAATTCAATGAACTTACTACCACAGTTCACTAATACATTATGAGTAGTTAACCAATCCATACCAAGATCAAGTCAAATTCATCAAACGGCAACAACATGAGACTTGCTGGAAAACAATGACCTCTAATTGTCAAAAGGCAATTCCTACACACCTTGTCAACTAGCACATGTTTGCCTAACGGGTTTGACACTTTTACTACAAATTTTGTAGACTCAACAATCATACTCATTCTAGATGCCAATTTCATGTAAATGTAAGAATGGGTAGATCCCGGATCAATTAAAGCAACAATAGGGATATCATGAAGAGAAAAAGTACCCGTTATCAGATCTGGAGATGATACCTCTTCGCGAGCGCGAATGGCATAAGTCATTGCAGGTGCTCAACCTTTCGACCTCACAGTAGAGTCTCTAGGCGCAACTCTACTACTAGTATCACCTCCCAGGTTCTTTTATGATCTACCCTTCGAAGATAGATTGCTTGGTCTTTCTTCTTACTTTCTTTCCTTCTCTTCCTCTCTGGACAATTTCTGTAACACCCCAAACTCGGTCAGCACACCACAACCGGATCTGGCATGTCACGGAATGAAAACCTTTTAAAATGAAAGTTTGTCGGATAATTTTCTTAGAAAACCCTTTTTAGAAATCCTTACTTACAGTCTAATTATTGTTACAAGTTTTTAGAAACCATTCAAGTTATCTTTTGTTATCATATATTAAGTGGTGTTACCCGATGGCAACGTTTGTTTTTTTTTTAAAAAACAATACAAAGGCGTTATAGTTTTGAAAACATTGCGTTTTGCCGGTTAATTAATAAAATCATATATCCCACATAATTAAAATAATAGCAAGTAATAAAATAAAACAAAAATAAATCTTAGCGGCCTTATTACATAACCCAAAATCAAAATTTAAAATTTAAAAAGTAACTAAAAGAAACCATAATCCAACGAACATGCATGGTCGCCTCGAGTCCTCCCGGCTCCATCTCCACAATCTATTCACCGCAAAATATAAGGGAAGGGGTGAGTCACCAAGACTCGATGTGTAAATCCCCAACCCGATAGTGCATTCACTTACACAAGTTATCAATAAAACATGCAAACCATGCAAAACATGCAACCCATAACCTAGCCATACAAACACCTTTAACTACCCGTGTGGTCAAAACCACGGTGGTCAAAACCATCGTGACCGTAGTCACAAATATATCGGTGTGGTCAAAACCATCGATGACCAAAGTCACAAATCAAGTGATGGGGCCAACCCATCGTGTGGTCAAAACCAGCGATGGCAATCCGTAAATAATCTCGTGGGGCCAACCCACGTGGTACCAAACCACCGGGACGAGTCACAAATCGATATGTGGTCAAAACCATGGTGGTCAAAACCATCGGACTTAGTCACAAAATATAATATCAAGACAGGGCAACCCGTCGTGTGGTCAAAACCACGGTGACAGTCAAAATAAATCATCCCCCTCCTCTCATCAAACCCATCATCATGCTCATAACATACATGCCATAGTATCGAATGATCATGCAATTAACATATAACATAGCATCAACGGTTCATGATGATGTATACTAAAAGTCACATAACAGGGGACTTACCTAAAATCCAAGCACATACCCACAACGTATAATCACCGATTTCATTGCTAAAACAATATTATGTTAGGCACATTATACTAATAGAGTGTGTAAGCGTTACACACCTGACTATACGCAAAATCCCGAAACTACGCGATACCACGAGATCCTGAAACGTATGTCCTTACTGCACCTACAATTGGCCAACATCACCCTTTAGATCTAAAGCCATTCGACTTATTCACAAAGTCTCGAAAGATGAATTGCACAAGGTTAATTCCTTACCTTGGTGCCGATTTGGTTTCCAACCAAATCTCGAAACCACACACTAAGTCCCCCTTGCAATCGGCCACACCCTTAATCGGCGGTTAAATCTTCCAACTTTACTGTATTCGGCTACTTCACCTCCCCCCTACAATCGGCTTAACACAATATTAGAGATCTAGAGGCCATTCGGCCAAAACATAAATCCCGAAACCAAAAGGGATTATCATCTTTTTACCTTGATGACTGATTCGGCTCAAACACCAAAGATCGGCACCCCTTAATGGTGTTAGAGGTTTCGACTACACACCTTCCTGCAATTGATTAACACTACATCAACTCTCATAGCCATTCGACTATGATCAACAAATCCCGAAAGGAGTAAACCATACCACAACAACCACACTTACCTTAACATACAAGTTCTCTCTGGCTTTTACCAAGATTCATTTAACACCCAAAGATAGAAGAATCGACAACCAAAAGAGAAGGTGAGACTACTAAGAGATTCGGCCATAAACCGAAAGAGAGAAAGAGAAAGGCAATAATGAAATAATAAGGACTTACCACACCAAGATTTGGGATTCGGCAAAGAGAATCAAGAAGAGATGAATGTCGACACTTGGGATGATGAAAAGAGAATACAAGAAGAGGGGTTTATGAGCAAAATATTCAGCCAAGATGAATGAGAGGACTTTCGGCACAAACGTTTTGAAAGAGAAAAGAGGAAAGTTAGGTGTAAAGGGTTCGGCTATGGTGTTTTCGGCTTTGAGCAAAATAGGAGGAAAAAGAGAGAGATGAGGGAGATGAAAATTTCGGCCAAGTACTTTGAGAGAAAAAGAAATAAATTAACACTAAAGAGCTTAGAGGGACATTCGACTATACCACAATCTCCTCAAAATCGATAGCCCCTTTTGCCCACAATCCACCATTCGGCCAACTCTCTTCAAATGAGTTTGAAAACATCCCAACTCCTCAATTCCCTCATCTACATCTTATTTGACTCCCTCTATCCTTATCCCCTAGAGACCAACCTGAGCACTCCTCCTTCTAGCTTGTGGCGTCAAAATAAGTAAGCGAGAAAAGAGATTTACTGCAGCTCAACCAAGGTTCTCCTGCTCCTGTGGCGTCACCTCCTTGTGATTTAAGTGGCGCCTCTTTGCACACTTTACCAAGGCACTTCTTGTGTCTAAAATCCCAATAACTCCTCTTAACCCCTAATTCCCTAGCTCTTTCTTCTTAAGTGCTAAAAAAAATTTTAGCCATGACCCGGGACTAACCCAAGGCCATGCCTAGACCCCACAACATATCAACCAACACATGCAACCACATGCAAAATGCAGAGACCCTAGTTTAAGGATGTTATAATTTTGGATGAAATGGTCGGGTGAACCACACTTGTAACAATTACGATTGTTTCCCCAGCCTTCCCCAGTATGTTGCCTACCACAATTTGGACACTCTAGTTTATTTGACTTTGGATTGCCCACACTTGCCATTGAGGTGGCTTAAACTCTCGAGCCCGAGTATGTATTACCTCGATCTCAGTGTGAATATCCAACTGACACAGCATCGGGGTTCATTTCCTTGGACCTTTTTGATTGAGTTTGGTATGATTTACGCATTGGCCTCTTTCTTGTATTTCGGGACTCACTCATGGCTTTCCTCTTTTCATTATCCAACTCCTAGACCTTGCATGCCCTATCAACCAATACCACAGATTCTTTTAGTTTCAAGATTCCAACTAAAAGTCTGATATCCTCATTCAGCCCATCTTCAATCCTCTTACACAAGATAGCTTCGGTGGACACACACTCTTGTGCATACTTGCTGAGCCTAACAAACTCACGTTCATACTCTGCCACAATCATTTTACCTGGCTTCAATCCAAGGAATTCTTTCTGTTTCTGGTCCACGAATCTCTGACTTATGTACTTCTTTTAGAACTCTACCAAAAAGAAGTCCCACGTTACTCTTTCCCTTGGAACACCAATGTTAACTTTTTCCACCAATAATATATCGGGTCTTTCAGTAATGACGTGGCACATTTCAAGCTCTCCTCTAGTGTGTAGGAAGGTTCATCAAATACTCGCATTGAGTTCTCAAGCCAGAACTCCGCCCTCTCGGGGTCATCGTCTATATTAGCTCTAAATTCTCTCGGCCCTTTGTATAACTTGAGGAGCCACAGGGATTGGCTGAGGTATAGGTGGGGGTAGAAGAGGTTGGGCATTATGGTTCGCTTGTACAAACTCGGTGTACCAGTTACTCATCATGTGGAGAAAGGCTTCCCGAGCCTCTTCTCCTCGACTAATAGTCTCGGGTCTACTCTCTACAGGCGCGGTCCCTTGTGTAGGAGCCGGCGCATTACTAGCGACGTCATTAGCAACCGCTCGGTCGGGATCCATTTACTATATAAAACAAAGTTTAGAATTGTCAGAAGTTACCACACTATCAATATACGTTTATGGCATGTATAGCCAGTGTAACACCCCTAACCTATATCCATCACTGAATTAGGGTTACGAGGTATTACCAGTCATATAATAGTTCATATAGATATTCATTACATTTCACAACTCAAAATTTAATCACATCAATGCTCGTACCTTAATCAAATATCGAGTCTTAAAACCATAGCATTCTTAACATTTCATAATTAAAACATAATCCAAATCTATTAAAACATATCATATACAAAATGTATAACAAAACAACTATTCCATTAGTCGAATATCAAACCTATTATTATTTATATCTTTTGTATATATAAAATTTAAACATCAACCGAACCATACTTTACTACTATTTTTTTTCATTTATACGGCAATGGTGATATAAAACATAACCAATCATACTTAGTTACTATTATACCATGCGATATTCACTAATGTCAAAGGCATATCTAAGCAAAATTTACGAATCAATATTAACTTATTCGATTAATTAATTCATGACTATACCAATTCACATGTTATGCATATTAATCTAAGTTAAAATAACCACACAGCATACTAGCCATACATACACATATACTCATTTAAATAATTATCATTTCAAGACCAAATATACTTCTTCTCTTGACAAAAGTTCATGCGCATATGACCATATTGATTTTAACCATTTTGTGCACAAATAACATTAAAAGTACCCCCCAATTCGCATTCTTAAAATACATACACATAATCAATCACTTAACTACATATTCGGTCATCCAAGATAACTTCAATACATAACATAAACTATACCACATACTCAATAATAAGAGTCTAATACTTTGCCGAATCATAAATCCAAACATTATCAATGTATATACCATATATTAAGCTCATCAACATGAACCAATTAATAAGTCTTTCTTATCATAATCTAACATGCACAAATAATAATACCACTCTCACACATGATTAAACCATAATCAAGCATAAATAATATTTCATGGCATGAGCAAACAATATCATCAAAACACTAAACAAGTTATTCCAAAATAGATAGCCATTTTACATGGCTAGCATATTTACACTATTACAAAACATTAGTTATACGGTTCAATCTAGCCTATACATGCCCTTTTAAATAACAAACTAAGTTTTCAATACCAAAAGAAAGTCGATAGTGTGGTTGACTTCACGGATGATCCTTCGAGCCCGTAGTTCGAATCAAAATCTATAAAACAGAGATTAACAAAGACACACACACAGTAAGCTTACTAGCTTAGTAAGTCTCAAGCAAATATAAATATAATGAGCATATAGCATAAAACATAATTATTTCATTATGTAAAATATAGATCGTTGAATAATAGTAATACTCTTTACTTAAATATCATTACTACAACATTGAAAACCAATCTAGGCATCGATCTTCTATTTCTACTTATTCACGAGAACAAGCGCTTTTGTCACACTCATCAATGATCTTTAACTATACATTAAGAATTTTGTTCACTTCATTCCTTACTAAAATGGTAGGTTAGTTTTACACGAACTTTTACCACATAACACTATATAAACATCTCACCTTGTTTGATGTTCGAACCTCCACTTATAGCATATCATAGGCATAAAGCACGCTAGGCATTTAAAGCCGAAATAAATCATCGCACTAAGCACTCAAGTAGGCACTAAGCGAATATATCATCGCAGCACGAAGCTCTTTGAGCATTAAGCGAATATATCACTCGCACGACGAAGCACGCTAGGCACTAAGCGAATATATCATCGCACGAGGCACGCTAGGCGATGGCGAATATATCATGACACGAGGCTCGCTAGGCACTAAGCCCGAATATATCACTGACACGAGGCGACTGCTGAGCACTAAGCAGAATATATCACCTGAGACGAGGCACTGCTAGGCACTAAGCCTTGAATATATCAATGTGATCAATCATTCCACACACATTTCATATCTATATTACATATCCAATTCAACTAAACTTATTCACCTTAAACAAATGAATCATTACTTCATCATACAATCCCACAATTCGCATTGATACACTTATTCATATCACATTATCAATTTATGAAATCAATCCAATACACATATATACATTCGACTATAACATGATTATATACTAAATTTTATCAAACATTATCATTTAATAAGTTCATGAATAATTCTTTAACAAATTTCATTAAGGACTTACCTCGGTTGTCGATAGGTAGTGCATGAATCGCCTATTCGAGAACCTTCGTCTTTCCTCGATCTAACTCGCTTTTTCTTTGCTCTTGATCTAAAACACATTAAATTTAGCTTATTCAAGCACAATTCATCTCAATTTAGTCCCTAAGCACATAAATGGGCAAATTACTATTTTACCCTAATATTTCACAACTTTGTAATTTAGTCCTATTTGCATAAAACTCAAAATACATCAAATTTCCCATACTCCTTAAGGTCCGAATATATATGAGGACTATACAAGTCCATATCTTTCATTTATTTTGCAATTAAGCCCCTCTAAATTTTTATTTTTACAATTTGGCCTTAAAAACACAAATTCACCAAACCTTCCAACACATAATATACTAATTTTTAACCTATCTATCATCTAACATCATCAAGCATCATAAACCTCAAGAATTCATCAATGGCCGATTCATACATACACAATAATCTTAGAAATTCTAGCATGGGTCGTGCGTTTGAAGCAACGATCTCAAAAACGTAAAATAATCAAAATCGAACTCAATTACATACCTAATTAAGCTTGCAAAGACCGAATATTTGAGAGCTTTGGTTTCTCTCTTCTTTTCTTTTGTTTGGCAATTACAATGAAAATAAAGATGAACATTCCACTTTCTTTTCTTTTATGTTTCCTTTATAATATGTTTATAATATAATAATATATTGTAATATAACATATAATATAAACATATATTTACTTTATAAAATTTGCATGTTGCCATCCACTATCTCTAAAAAAATGGGTTATTTACCCTTTTAATGCTTCATATTAAACCATGCTAAAATAGGCACTTTACACTCTAGTATGCCACTTTTACCTTTTACGCGATTAAGTCCTTTTTGTCAAATTCGATGCTCAAACGATAAAATTTTTCTACGAAACTTTCACACACATAAATTCATATATAATAAACTCAAAATATAAATATTAAATATTTATCGGACTCGATTCGTGGTCCCGAAACCACCTTTCCGATTAGGGTCGATTCGATCTGTTATAACTCTCCCTTAAGGATTTTCGTCCCAAAAATCTTACCGTTAAACAACGTCGGATATTGTTGCCTCATTGAATCTTGAGGCTCCCGTTGCCTCTTCAACTCCGTGTCGATTCCATAACACTTTCACTAAGGAAATCTTTTTGTTTCTTAACTCTTTCATTTCCGAGCTAGAATACGGATCGGCTTTTCCTCATATCGTCATATCAGATTGTATCTCAATCTCGATTTTGAGCAATCACATGTGACGGATCGATCAGATCTACGAGCATAGAAACATGAAATACATCGTGTATCTTTTCTAATTCGGAGGGTAGCTTCAATCTATAAGCAACAGCCCAATCGTTCAACGATTTCATATGGTCCGATGAACCTCGATTCAACTTGCCTTTTCGACCAAATCGAGTACTTTCTTTCACGGAAACTTTTAAGAATACACGATCTCCTACCGAAATTCAATGTCTTTACGTTTCAAATCAGCATAGGACTTTTGTCGATCCGATGCGACTTTCAAATTATCTTTGATTATGGCCACTTTCATTGGTCTCTTTAATCAAATCAACCCGTGTATCTTATTTTCACCGAGCTCACCCAATATAATGGTGTTCACATTTTCACCAGTATAAGGCTTCATAAGGTGCCATTTTGATACTTGATTGAAAGCTATTATTATAAGCAAATTCAATCAAAGGTAGGTATTGTTCCCACGTACCTTCAAACTCGAGAACGCAACATCTCAACATGTCCTCAAGTATTTGACTAGTTCGCTCGGACTGACCTTCGTCTGCGGATGGAAGGTCAGACTAAAATGAAGTTTAGTACCTAAAGCTTCTTGCAACTTCTTCCAAAACCGCGATGTGAATCTTGGGTCTCGTCTAAACAATGGAACTCGGCACACCATGCGGTCTCACAATCTATGATACGTACAATTCAAAGAAGTTTATCAAGTGAATAGTGCATGCGTCTTGGCACAAAATGAGTGATTTAGTCACCTATCAACTATAACCCAGACGGCATCTTTCCTACTCTGTCATAGGGAGACCGGATACAAAATCCATTGTGATTCTATCCCATTTCCATTCGGTATCATGATTGGCTGAAGTAGTCCGGATGGCACTTGATGATCAGCTTTTACTTACTGACAAATTAAACATTTAGAGACAAATTCAGATATATCCCGTTTCATGCCCGGCCACCAATAGAACTATTTCAAATCATTATACATCTTTGTGCTACCCGGATGTAATGATAATCGACCACTATGGGCCTCACTCAGAATCATCTGTATCAAATTTGAGTTTTTCGGAACACACATTTTGTTTTTAAAATTCAAACAGTCATTTGCATCAATCTGAAAATCTGATTCTGTACCCTTTTCACACTGAATTCGACTAGCAATCAAATCTTCATCAACTTTCTGTGCATCACAAATTTGCTGAATAAACATCGGTCTTGCTCGTAACTCGGCTATGATCGAACCATCACTAGACATAGCCATCTGTGCATTCAATGCACGAAGAGCAAATAATAATTTCCGACTTAACGATCCGCAGCGACATTAGCTTTTCCCGTGATAGTCAATCACCAATTCATAGTCTTTCAGCAGCTCTAGCCACTGCGTTGTCTCAAATTCAGTCCTTCGAGTCATTAGATACTTTAGACTTTTATGATCCGAATAAATGTGACATTTCGCCAAATAAATAGTGACGCCAAATTTTCAATGCGAAAACAATGGTCGTAAGCTCTAAGTCATCGTCGGGTAATTTCTTTCGTGCGGCTTCAGCTTGTCTTGAAGCATAGGCTATGACTTTGCCTTCCCGCATCAAAACGCAGCCCAAACCATTCAAAGAAGCATCGAAAAACAACAAATTCTTTCCCCGATTCAGTTGAACTAACACCGGAGCTTCCGTCAAAGGGCTTTCAACCGATCAAAACTTTTCCGACATTTTTCGACCACTCGAACCGGACATCTTTCTCGAAGAACCTTGTCAACGGGTAGCTATCATAGAAAATCTTTCACAAATCGTCGATAGTAACCCGCAAGTCCCGTAAAACTTTGAATCTCGAAAACATTTTTCGGTGGCTTCCAATCAAGTATAGCCGAGATTTTGTTCGGATCAACTCAAATGCACGATCTCAAACCACATGTCCCAAAAAGTGACCTCTTTCATCCGAACTCACACTTACTAAACTTCGCATCAAATTGATGATCTCGCAAAGTTTGTAGCACTAACCTCAAATATTCAAGTGTTCAATTTCATCTTTGGAGTAGATCAATATGTCATCAATAAACACCACCACAAATCGATCCAAAATTGTCTAAAACCCGATTCATCAAATCCATAAAATAGCGAAGTGCATTAGTAAGCCCAAAAGGCATTACCAAAACTCAAAATGTCCGTACCTCGTCCAAATGCGATCTTTGGCACATCTCAGTATCTCGACTAAGAATCGATAATAACCCGATCTCAAGTCTATCTTCGAAAATACTAAAGCCCCTTTCAACTGATCAAACAAATCATCAATCCGAGGTAACGGGTACTTATTCTTTATAGTTACCTTATTCAGTTGCCGATAATCAATA
The DNA here is from genome assembly GCA_025506655.1 of Gossypium rotundifolium. Classification (NCBI taxonomy): domain Eukaryota; kingdom Viridiplantae; phylum Streptophyta; class Magnoliopsida; order Malvales; family Malvaceae; genus Gossypium; species Gossypium rotundifolium. The sequence continues at coordinate 72,282,936 of CP106727.1, read as the reverse complement.
CACATTCGCATCGTTCCATCTTTCTTTCTCACAAAAAAACGGTGCACCCAAGGAGAGAAACTTGGTGGTGCAAAGCCCTATCTCGTTAACTCTTGCAACTGTGCTTTCGGCTCTTTTAGCTCAAGAGGTGCCATCCAATATGGAGCTATTGAGATCGGAGTCGTTCCTGAGCTAATTCAATGCCAAACTCAATCTCTCGTATAGTGGGTAAACCCGTAGTTCTTGAAACACATCCGAGTATTCACATACAATCCAGACAGATTCAATGCTTTCGGACAATTTATTATCCAAGACATAAGCCAAATAAGCTTCACACCTTTCCTCACATACTTTTGGGCTAACATCGATGATATAACTGAGGAAACCCACCAATCATCGGATTCAATTCTAATGATCTCACCGCTCGGTGTCTCAAATCAATAAGCTTTCTTTTGCAATTCACCACCGTGCATCATGCGAAGTTAACGGTCCATTCCTAAAATTATATCAAACTCATCGAAAGGCAACAAAGATTAAATCAATGGGAAGCAAAATCCCGAATCATCAATGGGCAACTTTACACACTTTATTAACAAACACACATCTACCCAAAGGGTTGGATCGCGAATCACAAACTCGATGACTCAATCGGCGAGTCTTCTCAAATACCGAGTTTCACATACATATGAATGGGTCGAACCAGATCAATCAATGCAATCACAGAGTATCATAAAGGGTGAAAGTACCTGTAATGACATCCGGAGAAGCGGCATCCTCTCTAGCTCAAGTAATATAAGCTCTAGCTAGAGCTCTAGCCTCGATTGATCTGTTGTGTTCTTTGTCCCTCTCGACTACCACTTACATTGCCGAATGCACGGGTGGTGCGCCTGCATCTTGATGCACTACTTGGTCTAGAGTTCTGTCTTTTCCGCCTAACATCGGGCACTCTCGAATAAAATGGTCCGAGGATCCACATTTAAAGCAAGACCGGTCCACGAACTCTACAACTCCTGGATGCCATTTTCCACAATGTTTGCATTCAACTCGATTACGTGGGGCGTTACCAACACCGCCATCGAGGTAGCTCGGGAGCCCACTGAGGTCGATCACGTCTAAATGAATCAAGTAGCTTTGTGTCGATCAAGTCATCTCTAAACTTTTTAGATGTGGAATGAAAATTTTACCCGACGATCTTTTACGGGTGTCTCTAGCTTCTATCTCACCTTTCTTTTCTCTTTCCCAAGCTCTTGACTTTGCAAGCTCGCTCAACTAGTGTCACAAATTCTTTGATCTCAAGAATGCCAACTAGTAACTTCAAATCTTCATTCAAACCGTCTTCAAACCTTTTGCACATAATGGCTTCAGAGATACACACTCCAGCATATCGGCTCAATCGACAAATTTTCGCTCATATTCATCCGGTTATTTGCCTGTTTTAGTTCAAGAAATTCTTTAAGTTTACGGTCGATGAACCTCTGGTGATATATTTCTTGAATTCATTCGGAAGAAATCCCGTCACTTTTTCTTTGGAACCATCGATACTAGTGTATTCCACGGTGATAAAGGTGTCGAAGCAAAGATATAGCACATTTTAAACATTCGTGTGGAGTGCAAGATAGCTCATCAATACCCAAATAGTGTTATCAAGCCACATTTCATTTCGCTCTGCATCATCATCATCATTAGCCTTGAATTCTTCTACCTAAATTTCTTAATTTTATCAGCAGAGGCCTACTAGATCTCATTGGATCTATCATCGAAGTCTTTGAAGGTACCGGAGTTGGATTATTCGGGGTGGAGGTTGTTGTACCGTTGGATTATTCTCGAATAAACTGGGTAAACCATTCATTCATCATTTGGTAGAAGGCTTGTTTAGCCTCTCCTCGTGGTTACCGTCCTTTGGTTGAGAGTCTAGTGGCACTGATCCATGTGCGAGACTAGGCGAGACACTCTCCACATCATCGGCTACGGCTCTATCAGGATCAGAATCCATTTACTATATAAAATACAATCGAAATTGTCAGAAGTCACCACACTATCATATATACAATTTAAAGGCATGTATAGCTAGACTCTTTCATACTACGGTAGTCCTAGAATTGACTAAACCGTAGCTCGATACTAATAAATGTAACACCCTAACCCATATCCATCATTTGAATTAGGGTTACGAGGTATTACCACCATATAATAGTTCATATAGATATTCATTACATTTCACAACTCAAAATTTAATCACATCAATGCTCGTACCTTAATCAAATATCGAGTCTTAAAACCATAGCATTCTTAACATTTCATAATTAAAACATAATCCAAAGATCTATTAAAACATATCATATACAAAATGTATAACAAAACAACTATTCCATTAGTTGAATATCAAACCTATTATTATTTATATCTTTTGTACATATAAAATTTAAACATCAACCGAACCATACTTTACTACTATTTTTTTTTCATTTATACGGCAATGGTGATATAAAAACATAACCAATCATACTTTAGTTACTATTATACCATGCGCATATTCACTAATGTCAAAGGCATATCTAAGCAAAATTTCCGAATCAATATTAACTTATTCGATTAATTAATTCATGACTATACCAATTCACATGTTATGCACATTAATCTAAGTTAAAATAACCACACAGCATACTAGCCATACATACACATATACTCATTTAAATAATTATCATTTCAAGACCAAATATACTTCTTCTCTTGACAAAAGTTCATGCGCATATGACCATATTGATTTTAACCATTTTGTGCACAAATAACATTAAAAGTACCCCCAATTCGCATTCTTAAAATACATACACATAATCAATCACTTAACTACATATTCGGTCATCCAAGATAACTTCAATACATAACATAAACTATACCACATACTCAATAATAAGAGTCTAATACTTTGCCGAATCATAAATCCAAACATTATCAATGTATATACCATATATTAAGCTCATCAACATGAACCAATTAATAAGTCTTTCTTATCATAATCTAACATGCACAAATAATAATACCACTCTCACACATGATTAAACCATAATCAAGCATAAATAATATTTCATGGCATGAGCAAACAATATCATCAAAACACGAATCAAGTTATTCCAAAATAGATAGCCATTTTCGCATGGCTAGCATATTTACACTATTACAAAACATTAGTTATACGGTTCAATCTAGCCTATACATGCCCTTTTAAATAACAAACTAAGTTTTCAATACCAAAAGAAAGTCGATAGTGTGGTTGACTTCACGGATGATCCTTGAGCCCGTAGTTCAATCAAAATCTATAAAGCAGATTAACAAAGACACACACACAGTAAGCTTACTAGCTTAGTAAGTCTCAAGCAAATATAAATATAATGAGCATATAGCATAAAACATAATTATTTCATTATGTAAAATATAGATCGTTGAATAATAGTAATACTCTTTACTTAAATATCATTGCTATAACATTGAAAACCAATCTAGGCATCGATCTTCTATTTCTACTTATTCACGAGAACAAGCGCTTTTGTCACACTCATCACTGATCTTTAACTATACATTAAGAATTTTTGTTCACTTCATTCCTTACTAAAATGGTAGGTTAGTTTTTACCGAACTTTTACCACATAACACTATATAAACATCTCACCTTGTTTGATGTTCGAACCTCCACTTATAGCATATCAAGGCATAAAGCACGCTGAGGCATTTAAAGCCGAAATAAATCATCGGCACTAAGCCTACTAGGCACTAAGCCCGAATATATCACAAGACGAAGCACTGCTAGGCATTAAGCCCGAATATATCACCAAGACGAAGCACGCTGGGCACTAAGCCCGAATATATCACCGCACGAAGCACGCTAGGCGAGAAGCCCAAATATATCATCGACACGAGGCCTCGCTAGGTACTAAGCTTGAATATATCACCTAAGACGAGGCTCGCTAGGCACTAAGCCCAATATATCAATGTGATCAATCATTCCACACACATTTCATATCTATATTACATATCCAATTCAACTAAACTTATTCACCTTAAACAAATGAATCATTACTTCATCGTACAATCCCACAATTCGCATTGATACACTTATTCATATCACATTATCAATTTATGAAATCAATCCAATACACATATATACATTCGGCTATAACATGATTATATACTAAAATTTATCAAACATTATCATTTAATAAGTTCATGAATAATTCTTTAACAAATTTCACAAGGACTTACCTCGGTTGTCGATAGGTAGTCTTGAATCGACTATTCGAGAACCTTCGCCTTTCCCCGATCTAACTCTGTTTTCTTTGCTCTTGATCTAAAACACATTAAATTTAGCTTATTCAAGCACAATTCATCTCAATTTAGTCCCTAAGCACATAAATGGGCAAATTACTATTTTACCCTAGTATTTCACAACTTTGTAATTTAGTCCTATTTGCATAAAACTCAAAATACATCAAATTTCCCCATACTCCTTAAGGTCCGAATATATATGAGGACTACACAAGTCCATATCTTTCATTTATTTTACAATTAAGCCCTCTAAATTTTTATTTTTACAATTTGGCCCTAAAACACAAATTCACCAAAACTTCCAACAGATAATATACTAATTTTAACCTATCTATCATCTAACATCATCAAGCATCATAAACCTCAAGAATTCATCAATGGCCGATTCATACATACACAATAATCTTAGAAATTCTAGCATGGGTCGGGTACGTTTCGAAGCAACGATCTCAAAAACGTAAAAATAATCAAAAATCGAACTCAATTACATACCTAATTAAGCTTGCAAAGACCGAATATTTGAGAGCTTTGGTTTCTCTCTTCTTTTCTTTTGTTTCGGCAATTACAATGAAAAATAAAGATGAACATTCCACTTTCTTTTCTTTTATGTTTCCTTTATAATATGTTTATAATATAATAATATATTGTAATATAACATATAATATAAACATATATTTACTTTATAAAATTTGCATGTTGCCGTCCACTATCTCTAAAAAAATGGGTTATTTACCCTTTTAATGCTTCATATTAAGAAGCCATGCTCAAATAGGCACTTTACACTCTAGTATGCCACTTTTACCTTTTACGCGATTAAGTCCTTTTTGTTAAATTCGATGCTCAAACGATAAAATTTTTCTACGAAACTTTCACACACATAAATTCATATCTAATAAACTCAAAATATAAATATTAAATATTTATCGGACTCAGATTTGTGGTCCCGAAACCACCTTTCCGATTAGGGTCAGATTCGATCTGTTACAACTCTCCCCCTTAAGGATTTTCGTCCCGAAAATCTTACCGTTAAACAACGTCGGATATTGTTGCCTCATTGAATCTTGAGGCTCCCGTTGCCTCTTCAACTCCGTGTCGATTCCATAACACTTTCACTAAGGAAATCTTTTGTTTCTTAACTCTTTCATTTCCAGAGCTAGAATACGGATCGGCTTTTCCTCATCGTCATATCAGTTGTATCTCAATCTCGAATGAGCAATCACATGTGACGGATCCGATCTGTATCTCACGAGCATAGAAACATGAAATACATCGTGTATCTTTTCTAATTCGAGGTAGCTTCAATCTATAAGCAACAGCCCAATCGTTCAACGATTTCATACGGTCCGATGAACCTCGGATTCAACTTGCCTTTTGACCAAATCGAATACTTTCTTTCACGGGAAACTTTTAAGAATACACGATCTCCTACGAAATTCAATGTCTTTACGTTTCAAATCAGCATAGGACTTTTGTCGATCGATGTAGCTTTCAAATTATCTTTGATTATGGCCACTTTACATTGGTCTCTTTAATCAAATCAACCCGTGTATCTTATTTTCAACCGAGCTCATCCGATTATAATGGTGTTCGACATTTTAGCCAGTATAAGGCTTCATAAGGTGCCATTTTGATACTTGATTGAAAGCTATTATTATAAGCAAATTCAATCAAAGGTAGGTATCGTTCCCACGTACCTTCAAACTCGAGAACGCAACATCTCAACATGTCCTCAAGTATTTGAATAGTTCGCTCGGACCGGCCAAATCATCTGCGGATGGAAGGTCAGTACTAAAATGAAGTTTAGTACCTAAAGCTTCTTGCAACTTCTTCCAAAACCGCGATGTGAATCTCGGTCTCATGCAAAACAATGGAACTTCGGCACACCATGCGGTCTCACAATCTATGATACGTACAATTCAACAAGTTTATCAAGTGAATAGTGCATGCGTCTTGGCACAAAATGAGTGATTTAGTCGACCTATCAACTATAACCTGACGGCATCTTTCCTACTGGGTGTCATAGGGAGACCGGATACAAAATCCATTGTGATTCTATCCCATTTCCATTCGGTATCATGATTGGTCAAGTAGTCCGGATGGCACTTGATGATCGACTTTTACTTCTCGACAAATTAAACATTTAGAGACAAATTCAGATATATCCCGTTTCATGCCCGGCCACCAATAGAACTATTTCAAATCATTATACATCTTTGTGCTACCCGGATGTAATGATAATCGACCACTATGGGCCTCACTCAGAATCATCTGTATCAAATTTGAGTTTTTCGGAACACACATTCTGTTTTTAAAATTCAAACAGTCATTTGCATCAATCAAAATCTGATTCTGTACCCTTTTCACAATTGAATTCGACTAGCAATCAAATCTTCATCAACTTTCATGCATCACAAATTTCTTTGAATAAACATCGGTCTTGCTCGTAACTCCTGCTATGATCGAACCATCACTAGACATAGCCATCTGTGCATTCAATGCACGAAGAGCAAATAATAATTTCTGACTTAACGCATCCGCAATGACATTAGCTTTTCCCGGGTGATAGTCAATCACCAATTCATAGTCTTTCAACAGTTCTAGCCACCTGCGTTGTCTCAAATTCAGGTCCTTCTGAGTCATTAGATACTTTAGACTTTTATGATCTGAATAAATGTGACATTTCTCGCCAAATAAATAGTGACGCCAAATTTTCAATGCGAAAACAATGGTACGAAGCTCTAAGTCATCGTCGGGTAATTTCTTTCGTGCGGCTTCAGTTGTCTTGAAGCATAGGCTATGACTTTGCCTTCCTGCATCAAAACGCAGCCCAAACCATTCAAAGAAGCATCAGAATAAACAACAAATTCTTTACCCGATTCATCTTTGAACTAACACCGAGCTTCCGTCAAAAGGGCTTTCAACTGATCAAAACTTTTCTGACATTTTTCTGACCACTCGAACCAGACATCTTTCTGCAGTAACCTTGTCAACGGGGTAGCTATCATAGAAAAATCTTTCACAAATCGTCGATAGTAACCCGCAAGTCCCAGAAAACTTCGAATCTCGAAAACATTTTTGGTGGCTTCCAATCAAGTATAGCCGAGATTTTGTTGGATCAACTCAAATGCCCGATCTTTGAAACCACATGTCCCAAAAAGTGACCTCTTTCATCCGAACTCACACTTACTAAACTTAGCATCACGGTGATGATCTCGCAAAGTTTGTAGCACTAACCTCAAATGTTCAGCGTGTTCAATTTCATCTTTGGAGTAGATCAATATGTCATCAATAAACACCACCACAAATCGATCCAAAAATTGTCTAAAAACTCGATTCATCAAATCCATAAAAATAGCAGGTGCATTAGTAAGCCCAAAAGGCATTACCAAAACTCAAAATGTCCGTACCTCGTCAAAATGCGTCTTTGGCACATCTATCTCGACTGCATGGCCGATAATAACCCGATCTCAAGTCTATCTTGAAAATACTAAAGCCCTTTCAATTGATCAAACAAATCATCAATCCGAGGTAACTTGGTACTTATTCTTTATAGTTACCTTATTGATTTGCCGATAATCAATACACATTCGCATCGTTCCATCTTTCTTTCTCACAAAAAAACCGTGCACCCAAGGAGAGAAACTTGGTCGTGCAAAGCCCTATCTGTTAACTCTTGCAAGCTGTGCTTTCACTCTTTTAGCTCGATGGGGTGCCATCCAATATGGAGCTATTGAGATCGAGTCGTTCGGAGCTAATTCAATGCCAAACTCAATCTCTCATTATAGGGGTAAACCGGTAGTTCTTCAGGAAACACATCTGAGTATTCACATACAATCGGTACAGATTCAATCTGTTTCTCAGACAATTTATTATCCAGTACATAAGCCAAATAAGCTTCACACCCTTTTCTCACATACTTTTGGGCTAACATCGATGATATAACTGTAGGAAACCCACCTGAATCACTGGATTCAATTCTAATGATCTCACCGTTCTGGTGTCTCAAATCAATAAGCTTTCTTTTGCAATTCACCACTGCATCATGCGAAGTTAACCAGTCCATTCCCAAAATTATATCAAACTCATCGAAAGGCAACAGCATTAAATCAACTAGGAAGCAAAAATCCCGAATCATCAATGGGCAACTTTTACACACTTTATTAACAAACACACATCTACCCAAAGGGTTGGATACGCGAATCACAAACTCAGTAGACTCAACTGGCAGAGTCTTACTGAATACCAGAGTTTCACATACATATGAATGGGTCGAACCAGGATCAATCAATGCAATCACAGTAGTATCATAAAGGGTGAAAGTACCGGTAATGACATCTGGAGAAGCAGCATCCTCTCTTGCTCGAGTAATATAAGCTCTAGCTAGAGCTCTAGCCTCAGATTGATCTGTTGTGTTCTTTGTCCCTCTCTGACTACCACCTACATTGCCAGAATGCCTGGGTGGTCTGCCCCGTACTGATGCACTACTTGGTCTAGAGTTCTGTGCTGTATTCGGCTCAGCTAACATCGGGCACTCTCGAATAAAATGGTCTGAGGATCCACATTTAAAGCAAGACCGGTCACGAACTCTACAACTCCCAGGATGCCATTTTCCACAATGTTTGCATTCAACTCGATTCTGTGGGACGTTACCAACACCGCCATCGAGGTAGCTCGGGGAGCCCACTAGAGGTCGATCACGTCTAAATGAATCTGAAGTAGCTTTGTGTCGACTGAAGTCATCTCTAAACTTTTTAGATGTGGAATGAAAATTCTTACCCGACGATCTTTTACGGTGTCTCTAGCTTCACTCGACCTTTCTTTTCTCTTTCCCAAGCTCTTGACTTTGCAAGCTTGCTCAACTAGTGTCACAAATTCTTTGATCTCAAGAATGCCAACTAGTAACTTCAAATCTTCATTCAAACCGTTTTCAAACCTTTTGCACATAATGGCTTGATAGATACACACTCCGAGCATATTGGCTCAATCGACAAATTTTCGCTCATATTCGATCCACGGTCATTTGCCCTGTTTTAGTTCAAGAAATTCTTTACGTTTACGGTCGATGAACCTCTGGTGATATATTTCTTGCGAATTCATTCGGAAGAAATCCCGTCACTTTTCTTTTGGAACCAGCGATACAAGTGTATTCCACCGGTGATAAGCGGTGTCCCAAGCAAAGATATAGCACATTTTAAACATTAAATGCTGAGTGCAAGATAGCTCATCGGTACCCAAATAGTGTTATCAAGCCACATTTGAGCTCGCTCTGCATCATCATCATCATTAGCCTTGAATTCTTGACCCTAAATTTTTAATTTTATCAACAGAGGCCTACTAGATCTTATTGGATCTATCATCGAAGTCTTTGAAGGTACCGGAGTTGGATTATTCGGGGTGGAGGTTGTTGTACTGTTGGATTATTACGAATAAACTGGGTAAACCATTCATTCATCATTTGGTAGAAGGCTTGTTTAGCCTCTCCTCGTGGTTACCCGTCAATTTGGTTGAGAGTCTAGTGGCACCGATCCATGTGCGAGACTAGGCGAGACACTCTCCACATCATCGACTCACGACTCTATCGGATCGTAATCCATTTACTATATAAAATACAATCGAAATTGTCGAAGTCACCACACTATCATATATGCAATTTAAAGGCATGTATAGCTAGACTCTTTCATACTATGGTAGTCCTAGAATCGACTAAACCGTAGCTCGATACCAATAAATGTAACACCCTAACCCATATCCATCACCAATTAGGGTTACGAGGTATTACCAGATCATATAATAGTTCATATAGATATTCATTACATTTCACAACTCAAAATTTAATCACATCAATGCTCGTACCTTAATCAAATATCGAGTCTTAAAACCATAGCATTCTTAACATTTCATAATTAAAACATAATCCAAATCTATTAAAACATATCATATACAAAATGTATAACAAAACAACTATTCCATTAGTTGAATATCAAACCTATTATTATTTATATCTTTTGTACATATAAAATTTAAACATCAACCGAACCATACTTTACTACTATTTTTTTTATTTATACGGCAATGGTGATATAAAAACATAACCAATCATACTTTAGTTACTATTATACCATGCGCATATTCACTAATGTCAAAGGCATATCTAAGCAAAATTTCCGAATCAATATTAACTTATTCGATTAATTAATTCATGACTATACCAATTCACATGTTATGCACATTAATCTAAGTTAAAATAACCACACGGCATACTAGCCATACATACACATATACTCATTTAAATAATTATCATTTCAAGACCAAATATACTTCTTCTCTTGACAAAAGTTCATGCGATATGACCATATTGATTTTAACCATTTTGTGCACAAATAACATTAAAAGTACCCCAATTAGCATTCTTAAAATACATACACATAATCAATCACTTAACTACATATTCGGTCATCCAAGATAACTTCAATACATAACATAAACTATACCACATACTCAATAATAAGAGTCTAATACTTTGTCAATCATAAATCCAAACATTATCAATGTATATACCATATATTAAGCTCATCAACATGAACCAATTAATAAGTCTTTCTTATCATAATCTAACATGCACAAATAATAATACCACTCTCACACATGATTAAACCATAATCAAGCATAAATAATATTTCATGGCATGAGCAAACAATATCATCAAAACACGAATCAAGTTATTCCAAAATAGATAGCCATTTTCGCATGGCTAGCATATTTACACTATTACAAAACATTAGTTATACGGTTCAATCTAGCCTATACATGCCCTTTTAAATAACAAACTAAGTTTTCAATACCAAAAGAAAGTCGATAGTGTGGTTGACTTCACGGATGATCCTTGAGCCCGTAGTTCGAATCAAAATCTATAAAAGCAGATTAACAAAGACACACACACAGAAGCTTACTAGCTTATTAAGTCTCAAGCAAATATAAATATAATGAGCATATAGCATAAAACATAATTATTTCATTATGTAAAATATAGATCGTTGAATAATAGTAATACTCTTTACTTAAATATCATTGCTATAACATTGAAAACCAATCTAGGCATCGATCTTCTATTTCTACTTATTCACGAGAACAAGCGCTTTTGTCACACTCATCACCGATCTTTAACTATACATTAAGAATTTTGTTCACTTCATTCCTTACTAAAATAGTAGGTTAGTTTTTACGAACTTTTACCACATAACACTATATAAACATCTCACCTTGTTTGATGTTTAGAACCTCCACTTATAGCATATCAAGCATAAAGCCTGCTAGGCATTTAAAGCGAAATAAATCATCGGCACTAAGCTTTGCTAGGCACTAAGCCCGAATATATCACCGACACGAAGCTTGCTAGGGCATTAAGCCCGAATATATCACCAAGACGAAGCACAAGTAGGCACTAAGCGAATATATCATTGCAAGACGAAGCTCCTTTAGGCGATGGCTGAATATATCATCGACACGAGGCCCGCTAGGTACTAAGCCCGAATATATCACCCGACGAGGCACTGCTAGGTACTAAGCCCTAATATATCAATGTGATCAATCATTCCACACACATTTCATATCTATATTACATATCCAATAATCATTACTTCATCGACAATCCCACAATTCGCATTGATACACTTATTCATATCACATTATCAATTTATGAAATCAATCCAATACACATATATACATTCGGCTATAACATGATTATATACTAAAATTTATCAAACATTATCATTTAATAAGTTCATGAATAATTCTTTAACAAATTTCGACAAGGACTTACCTCGGTTGTCGATAAGTAGATGAAATCGGCTATTCGAGAACCTTCATCTTTCCCCGATCTAACTCTGTTTTTCTTTGCTCTTGATCTAAAACACATTAAATTTAGCTTATTCAAGCACAATTCATCTCAATTTAGTCCCTAAGCACATAAATGGGCAAATTACTATTTTACCCCTAATATTTCACAACTTTGTAATTTAGTCCTATTTGCATAAAACTCAAAATACATCAAATTTCCCCATACTCCTTAAGGGCCAAATATATATGAGGACTATACAAGTCCATATCTTTCATTTAATTTTGCAATTAAGCCCTCTAAATTTTATTTTTACAATTTGGCCCTAAAACACAAATTCACCAAAACTTCCAACACATAATATACTAATTGTTAACCTATCTATCATCTAACATCATTAAGCATCATAAACCTCAAGAATTCATCAATGGCCGATTCATACATACACAATAATCTTAGAAATTCTAGCATGGGTAGGGTACGTTTCGAAGCAACGATCTCAAAAACGTAAAAATAATCAAAAACCGAACTCAATTACATACCTAATCAAGCTTGCAAAGATCGAATATTTGAGAGCTTTGGTTTCTCTCTTCTTTTCTTTTGTTTGAAATTACAATGAAAATAAAGATGAACATTCCACTTTCTTTTCTTTTATGTTTCCTTTATAATATGTTTATAATATAATAATATATTGTAATATAACATATAATATAAACATATATTTACTTTATAAAATTTGCATGTTGCCATCCACTATCTCTAAAAAAATGGGTTATTTACCCTTTTAATGCTTCATATTAAGCCATGCTCAAATAGGCACTTTACACTCTAGTATGCCACTTTTACCTTTTACGCGATTAAGTCCTTTTTGTCAAATTCGATGCTCAAACGATAAAATTTTTCTACGAAACTTTCACACACATAAATTCATATATAATAAACTCAAAATATAAATATTAAATATTTATCGGACTCAGATTCGTGGTCGCGAAACCACCTTTCCGATTAGGGTCAGATTCGGTCTGTTACAGCTAGACACTTACACACGCTACGGTAGTCCTAGAACTGACTAAACCATAGCTTTGATACCACTAAATGTAACGCCCCTTACCCGTGTTCAACACAGGAACAGGGTACGAGGCATTTCTGGACTTATCTTGCTTGAACGTACAACTTTGGGGCTATCAAATTTCATTCTAAAACATCCTTATTATGGGCCTACGAGGCCTTAATCATATGAACGGAGGGTCTCGGGATCAAATCGGGAACTTTTGTATACTTAGAATTTTTTTTGCCTTAATAGGGTCACACGCCTGTGTGAAATGGGACACGCCCGTGTGGGTAGGCCGTGTGGTCTCACACGCCCATGTCCCCAGCTCGTGTGTGATTTATTTTTCATTTCAAACCTACAGGGGTTTTCACATGGCCGGACACACGCCCGTGTCTTTGGCCCGTGTACTTCATACTGGACTAGACACGCCCGTGTCCTCGCCTATGTGTGAAAACCTGGGTATTCTATTTGTGACGTCAACAACCTTACAAGAGACACACGGCCTAGGCGAACACCCGTGTGTCTAGTCCGTGGTCGACACTGAATTGCAACATTAACATGCACGGGTCACACGCCCTGGTCACACGCCTATGGGATAGACCTTGTGTCACACACGGCTTATACACATGCCCGTGTGCCTACCCGTGTGGATAAGAACAAGGCTATTTGCCAAGCTCTTTTTATCACCTTAACTTACACCACATAAATCCTATTCAACCATTTACCAAGCAATCCAATCATGCAACATACACTTTCATGAATAACCTCATCTTTTCATAAATTAGTAATAATGAGCCATCAACTATGGCTATATACAAAAGAGTTCATCTTTAAAGGAGCCAACACACTTGGCCAAAACAAAAAACATTTCACTAAGTCTAGCCCTTATACATGCCATACTCAAAATGCTAGGTCTAAATATACCGAGATGAGCTGATAGTGTGGGTGATCTCCTGATTATCTTTGTATCCCGAACTGACTCTTTGACACTATAAAACAAGGGAAAAAGGGAGTAAGCTTTAATCTTAGTAAGTTTACATGTAAACTATAAACATCATAACATACTAAATAAGAACAAATCACATTCCCATAATAACGCTTACTCATCTCATCTCTTACCACATTCCATCCATACCACAACTAAAATGCTCACATTTACTTGCACACATTTCCTGCACTTATCACCACAAACCACATGATATATTTACTTAGAAAATTTCTCAATGAACCCCTCGGAATGATACTAAGTACCCGGTGGTTTTGCACATAGCCCACCAATAGTTAATAATAGGGTGTATCGCACATAGCCCACCAACAAGAATAATTATGACGGTTTCGTACATAGCCCACCAAATAAAAAAATAAACGATGGTATCACACACAACCCATCGTGAATAAATAGTAAGGTGGTATCGCACACATCCCACCAAAAAGGATATTTACAAATATTTTTTCGCACTTACATATCTATTCTGAGGTTCATACGAGAATTACTCACTATGTATTGATTTCAATCAATCAAAATCATAATTGATCTCTTTCAAACAATGCACCAATAAGTAACGATATATGTATTGAAGATGTATTGTTTACACATAAAATTACCTCGGTGCAAAATGTACTAGTTGACGGTTTAGTCCGTAACCTTGCCTTTTTCTCGGTCAAGGTGGTTTCCGCGCTTTTCTTGATCTATAATAATAAAATTCACTCATTCGATCACTTTATAATTCATGATACATCAAAATTTTTACTTAGGCAAAAATGACCATTTTGCCCTCATACTTTGGCAAAATTACTATTTTTCCCATAGGCTCGTAAATCATTTTTATCACATTTTCTCATTAAACAAGCCTAGATAAACATTTATTTCTCTTACAACAACTCATAAAACCAATTATTTTGTGCATTTATTACACAATCATAACCTTTACAAATAAGTCCTATTTAGGTGTTTTCATGGTAACACCTTTCACAAAAGTTGTTCATCAACCTACTAACATTCATTTTCTTCCATAGAAACTCAAAAACAACATGAAAACTCTCAACCATTTTGCAGATTAGTCCCCTTATTAGCTAGCTTAAGCTTTAGGGGTTCCAAAAGTACAAAAAATCAAGAAAGACCTCTAAAAGCACTTACTTGCAAGAGAATAGTATGGCTGAAAGTTTGAACTCTGAAACCCTCTAATTTCCCTTTAAGTTTCAATGGTAGAAGAAGAATGAATAGTAAAATATGATATCTTTCTCCTTTGTCTTATTTTATTCATTTTTAATCACCTAATTCCACCAAATTTTGACCAAAATTTAATTCCTTTGTCTCCCATGTCTCTATGGTCGGCCAACACACCCTTAATGACCTAATTGCACTTTAAGGTCCTCCAATTTAATATTCTATGCCTATTAGACACCTCTACCTTGTATAATATAACTTTTGCACTTTATGCGATTTAGTCCTTTTTCATAATTAAGCATGAAATCACCAAAATTAATGCACCAAAATTTTCATACATCCTTATAAACAAGCTATAACACATAAAATAATATCAAAATAATTTTCTTCAACCTCAGATTAGCGATCCCAAAACCACTATTCTGACTAGCCTCAAAATCAGGCTGTTACAATTTAGCTCTCAAATCAAGGCTCCAACGGGCAAGAAATTGGTTAACAGTTCTAAGAAATCCACAATGGATTTTTTGGTGGTGGATTTGCCTAAGGGCCAGGCCCATGACCCAATGATATTTTCTCCTTAAGCTGGTCAGTCCATGGTTAAGCCTAAGATGGGCCTAGGTCAGCAATTGGATCCGACTGATAAAAACTTGGCCCTTTTCTTAAATAGTAAGCAGGCCTCTAATAAATATTATGGTAGGCCACAACAAGAAGTCCAGGATTTAGAAGCACATGCAGGTGAACCTTCGAAAGACTCAATTACCTCATTTATTTCTTTACCAAATGCTGAAGAAAATAATAGGCCTTTAATTTCAGGTATTTCTAATGCGATTTTCCTTCAATTTTAAATTTATAGAATGTTGATAGTACATGTCAAATATAAGTGGAACCTCAATTATCTCTTCATAAACAAGCGGACCATGTTGTGCATTTTAATCCTGCTTTTGAAGAAAACTCTTTTGTTAATGTGGAGGTGAAGGAAGGTGTTTTGAGGCCAAAAATCATTCGGCAGTCGTGTTTTATAACAAAAGTATGCTGGCGAATGTGACTAAAGAATCAGGGGTAGTCAATCGATTGGAATTAATTTATCTGAGGCTCCTAAGGGTCAAAATTCCAAAGGGACTGGTTCAAAAGGAGGTTGGAAGCTCAATAAAACCTTAAAAGGACCAAGAAGTTTTTAAAAATTTGAAAATATTCGAGTTCCATTTGCTGATTCTATGAAGAGAGCAACGAAACTTATTGCTTTGAAATTTGATGGAAAATCTACTAAGGATCTGCAGAGGCAACTTGGGGAGGACGTGGAACTTTCTTCTTCCGTTCCTCAATGAGATAAGTTTTCTATCCTTTGATTTTTTATTTTATTTATATGAATTTATCTATTTTATCTTAGAATGTACAGGGATGTGCGCCTGATAAGTTTCTACAAGGTTTTCGTGAGTATAATAATCAGTATAAGCCTGATATAATCAGTTTACTTGAGCCAAGAATTAGTGGGAATAAAGCTGACACAATCATTGCTAAGTTGAGTTGGGATAAGTCTCACCGTGTTGAAGCAGTAGGATTTTCTAGAGGTATATGGATCGGATGGAAAAATTTGATTGACTTAAAGGTGGTTGGTAACCATTCTAAATTCATTTTGGCTCGTATATGTTCTTTTTTAACCCTTAAGCCGATCCTTGTTGCTTTTGTGTATGAGAGTCTTGATAAAATGAAGCAAGAAGGTTTTGTAGAATGATTTAAGTCACTTAATTCCAATTGGGGATGTTCCTTGGATGGCAATTGGAGATTTCAACCCCATCCTCTTTTTCGATGATAAAAAGGTGGTCATATCAAAAGTCGCAGATGTCAGTTCTTTGGTGACTTTATGGATAAAGCCCTTTTGCATGATCTAGGTTTTCAGGGACCATCTTTTACATGGCATCGTGGTAATCTCTCTGAAATACTTGACAGGGTTGTGGGTAATGATATTTGGATTGATTCCTTTCTTAATTGTTCGGTGTCCCATTCACCCAGAATAAAGTCCGATCATCGTCTCCTCCTTTTTAAATTTTTCCATGAAGGAAGGCTTGCTCCTAATCGTCCCTTCCATTTTTTAGCTGGCTGGTTACACCATCAAAATTTTCCTAAATTTGTCAAGGAGAATTGGAGCTTCAACGGTAATTTGTCTAGTACGATTTTTTTTTACGGATAAACTTAGAAACTGGAACAAATATGTTTATAGGCACATCAACCAAAGGAAGAGACATTTAATGCATAAGCTTTCTAGAACTCAACATGCATTGGACCTTTCAGGGTCTAAATATCTTATGCATCATGAAATTTTGATCCGTGAGGAGCTTGAAAGGATTCTTCATCATGAGAAGATACTTTGGAAGTAAAAATCAAGGTGTGAATGGTTAAATTTGGGAGACTGCAACACGAGTTATTTTCATAGATGTACTATTTAGAAGAGAAATTTTAATAAAATCACTACTCTATGTAACACTAATGGGGATTGGGTTTTTGATCATGAGATTCTCAAAACTAAAGTAATTACATTTTTCCAGAATCTTAATGGGGAAAATCCAGGCTCATTAGGAAGTATGTCTCCTAGTGCTTTTCCTAGCCTTAGCAATAAAGATGTTGACTTTCTCAGAAGGAATGTTACGAATGAGGAAATAAGGGATGCTCTCTTTGATATGGCACCTCTGAAAGCTCCAGGTAGCGATGGGTTTCAAGCTGCGTTCTTTCAGAACCAATGGGATATTATTGGAGATACCATTTGTGAGTGGGTCAAGAAAGTTTTCGGAAGAGGTATCATTGATCCAGAGTTTAATAACACACTTATTTTGTTAATTCCCAAAGTCCAAAATCCAAAGAATTTCTCCCAGTTTCTACCCATTAGCCTTTGATCGGTGTTGTACAAGTTGGTTATGAAGGTTATCGCTAATAGATTTAAGAATATTTTTCCAAAGATCATAGGTCAAGAACAAGCAGGCTTCATTTCTGGAAGAAGTATTATTGATAACATCATTATCACTTAGAAAGTTTTACACTCTATGCAGACTAAGAAGAGTTTCCAATGGATAGAGTCAAGATTAATTTGGAGAAGGCTTATGATAAAGTCAGATAGGATTTTGTTGAAGCATCTTACAACGCAGCAGGTATTCCTTCTCATTTGGTTAAAGTTATTATGAATGCTATCTCCTTTTATTCTATGCAGGTTTTATGGAATGGCGAGCCAACTGTCACCATACCTTTTTGTTCTCTGTATAGATTGGTTGGGCCATAGATTTCATGGAAGCATATCTGCAGGGGAGTGGAGTCCCATTCATTTATCATGCACAGGTCCGAATCTTTCGCATATTTTCTTTGCAGATGACTTGGTGATTGTTAGTCAAGCTGATTTATTTCATAGTGGTCTTCTCAAGGATTTTCTGAGTAATTTTTGTGAGCTATCTAGTCACAAGGTTAATGCTAGGAAAACAAATGTGTTCTTTTCTTCGGGGGTGAATGAATCTTTAAGGAATGTCTTTAATGGCATCCTTAGTTTTCAAGAAGTTAATAACTTGGGTCACTATCTCGGGGTTCCACTTTTTCATCGAAGAGTTACTAATAGCATCTTGGATTTCTTGGTGGAATGAGTTCGTAGTTGTCATTCTAGTTGGGATGCTAAGAGACTCTCATTTGCAGGAAGGGTTACTTTAGCCCAATCGGTTCTGTTGACTATACCAAGTTACCTTATGCAATTGACCCTTGTCCCTAAAGGAATATGTGACTCTATTGAAGAATTAGCAAGAAAATTCATTTGGGGAGCTGCGGACAGCAAAAAGAAGATGGCCTTAGTAGGGTGGGATGATATATGTAAGCCTAGGATTCATGGAGGCCTCGATTTCTGTCGCTTGGGGGATCAGAGTAAAGCTTTCATGATGAAAATGGGGTATAATCTTATTACTAAGTCTGAAGCGCTTTGGGTTAAGGTCCTTGAGCTAAGTATGGTTTGTGTGAAAGTATGCCGGACTCTATAATGAGGAATAATTGTTCCTATATGTGGAAAGCTGTTGCCAAAGCTTAGCCTCTGTTGCGTAGTAATATTGTAACAGCCTAATTTTTAGTGGTGTTAGAAACAGTGATCCAAGATCATTAAATCTGACGAGTGAGTTGGAAATTTTAATAAATTAAAATAAATGAGTTAAGTGTGACATTAGAAATATTTTTGAATCAGTGAATTTTGTGATTTAAAAAGGAAATTATTAGGTAATTAGGTCAAGAACGAGGTATCGAGTCCTCAAATTCATAAACCGAGCCATAAATATTTTTAGAAATATTTATGGAGTGTTATTGAGTTAGTATTAAAGTATTGTTAGGAAATATTAACGTTTTAATGGTTAATTAATTAAAAAGGACTAAATTGTAAAAGGTGCAAAATTTGCTAAAATGATTGAATAGCTTAAGTATCAAATGAGGGAGGATTAAAAAGGCAAATTAGCCTAAAGGGAATGGCTGAGGCGGCATAAGCAAGAAAAAAAATCTGAAATTAGGTGAAATAAGGGCAAAATTGTAAATTTTACAAAATTAAACAAATAAAATATCAATTAAAAGAGAAATCTAGACATTTTCTTTGAAAATTGATAGCCAAAAACGCCATAGAAGAGTTCCTCCAAGATGGTTTTTCATAATTTTTCTCCATATCAGGAATCCGAAGATAGACGTGAAAAAGAGAAAATATCAAACTAGTCCCTAAATTTTTACAAATTCTATTGATTGGCCCAGGTAAGTTCATATGGCTAAATTAATGAATTGTTATAAAAATTTCATGAATGTTATGGTATGTTATTGTATATGACTATTATTAAACTGAGATAATAATGAAAGTATGAATGTTTGAATAAAAGTTCTAATTTAGTGGAACATCAGATTGAGTACTTTCGTTCAGTGATTAATACGCATTGACGGAAAAGGCCATGGTTGGACCATGACTGTAACACCCTAAAAATCTGAGTATTTAAATTGGCATGATTTTGGTGTTTAGATTTTAAAGGAAAAAAATTTTTTTACTTTTATTTCAGTGTTTATTAAAGTCCTAGAGAGGGTAAAGCATAATTTGGAGAAGAATAAAATTTATTAAATTGAGATTTATGGAAGTGGAACAAAGGTGATTAAGACTTAAGCTAAATTATGTGCTAAAAGTGTCATAAAATGAGCATATGGCATGGTGGAGATTGGCATGGGTTCAAGTAAGAGGAAGAGGTTCGAATCCCTTGTATAGCACCTAGATAAAATTTTTGTTTTAATTTTACGCTAATGGCTAGGAAGTGTCGGCAAGGGACATTTAAGGAAGGTGTTGACCATGTATTTTTGGTTAGTGTATCAATGGATTAAGGTAACAACTAACATATGGTATGGAATCAAAAGTTTAAGGAAAGATAGGGGGAACATAAGGCACATATCAAGGGGAAAAATTGGAAAGAAATCATGGCCATTTGACCATATGCTGGACGGCAATATTGGTAAGGGGGAAGAGCCAAAATTTTGTTAGTTTGGCTAAAATCTCATTCTTTTCTCTTTGGTTATTCTTTGCACATTGTGCAGATTTTTCTTTGTTTTCTCCTTTCAACATCCCTCTTGGCCGATTTTTTCATTTGGTAAAGCCAAATTTTGTGACCATTTGGTCATTCCTTTTTGCTTATCTTGATAGCCAAATCTTTGTGCCTTTTCTTCTTGTGCCGAAATCATCTATACCAAAAAGAAACATCTCTTTCTTTTTCTTTGCCATGGCCGAATATACCAGCACCTAAGTTCATATTTTTCTTTTCTTTTTCTTCTAATCTCCTTGAAATCAAAACATCATCACCATCATCTTTTCGTTCTTATATTATTTCTTTTCCAATCGAAAATTCTCTCCATCTTCACTCTTTTGGCGAATGTTATTGTGCCTATAAGCCAAAAAATTATTTTTCCATTCTTAATCATTTATAGCCGAATCTTCCATCAATTAAACATCATTCTTAATCTTTCTTTTCGTAGTAGGAAGTAGGTAAGGGTTCCTCTCCATTTTCGATTAATTGATTAGTGATTTTATGGCCGAATATCATTGGTTAATTGAGGGTCTTTTGGATTGATATAGCATTCATACTAATAACGTTTCTTTCGTTATTATTTAGTGCAATAACGGAGATTGGAATTCAAGTGATCGGAGAAACGTTGGAAGCGTTTCATTGTGGTAAGGAAATCCTACTCTTTAAATCTCTAGTATTATTGATATTATTTTAGATCTAACTAAATTCTTTTGGATCTTGAAGGCTGTCAAGATAGGGAAGAAAAGGGCGGTGTTTAGTTATCGTAAGAGGGTGGATCTGTAAATCCCCATTCAAACGAAGAGCGGTTTACTGCGATCGGGATTTTCCATAGGGTTGTGGGCCATCTTCCAAAGAAGTCCATTATTCAAGTAGTACGAACCTCGTGAGCCGTTATCGTTGGTGGATTCTCGGCTAGTGAATCGATAAGCGAGGCAAAACCGAAAATCAAGTGATTCAAAATCAAGAGGGTAAGATTTTGGATCCATTATCGATTAAGATTTATTTTACGAGTTAGTTGACTAACGAATCAAAATATATTTTAGGTCTTAGAGGCGAGAAGGGTTAATACTCACGGTATCGAGGTGTGTAATTTCACACTCATTATTTTGGTTGGATGTCAAATTTCGGTATGGAAGTAAATCGTAAAACGATTAGATCGGTAAAAACGTAAAATTTATATTTTTGACGAAAATGCGTAAAAATGACTAAACCGTGAAAATTACGAAAACATACGAGAAATTAATTGTTATTTTGAAAATTGGATGTATCGTGAAAATGGTAGTAAATACTCTAGTTCGTGAAAATGGGCCAGTAAATACTCTAGTTAAGTGAAAATGGGCGAAATTACTCTAGTTAAGTGAAAATGGTAGTAAATACTCTAGTTCGTGAAAATGGGCCGTAATTACTCTAGTTCGTGAAAATGGGCGTAATTACTCTAGTTCGTGAAAATGGGCCAAAACACTCTAGTTAGTTAAAATTTAGCCAAAATACTCTAGTTTGTTAAATGGGCCAAAGCCCACTAAATTGCTAAATAGACAAATTGCTATAATTATGGGCCAAATGAAATGTTATTGTTAAACCCACCATGTTATGTATTGTTAATAAATTTTATATTTTAAAGTACATGTATAATTGCATGGGTGGGATATATGAAGAAGAATGGCGATTGCCACAATATCGGCTTATTGCCTCTAGTTCTATGGCTCGCCACAATATCGACTTATTGCCTCTAGTTCGGTGGCTTCGCTTACAATATCGACTTATTGCCTCTAGTTCTATGGCTCTCACACAATATCGACTTATTGCCTCTAGTTCGGTGGCTATGCCACAATTATAAAAAGGTTTAATGCCTACGATTGGTGTGATGGCGGGGTGGGTTGACTTGATCCCAGGTGTGATGGTTGGTACGGGGTGTTAGCGGATGGATATTAGGTTTGGGTTGGGAATTACATTTTCATGCATTATTAATTATTTTAAATTCATGATGTCTTGTTGAATTGAATTGGGCTCAAGCCCACATAATATCTTGACAATCGCCCAATAATGGTGGTAAGTGAGTTACACACTGAGTTCTAAGTAACTCACCCTTTAATTTCTTTCCATCTCGGGTAATGGAAACGATGTGGACTTAATGAGGATGACTTCGTGGAGGCCATCTTGCTAAATAAGGGTTATTTAAATTCGAACTTTTAATTATTATTTTTACTATTTTGGGATGTTGTAATAAATGGCCTCTATAATTAACTTATGGATTTTATGTGTGTTTGGAATTTAAACTTTATTTTGGGCTTTTAAATCATGAAATGTGATTTATGATGCTTTACTTAAATAAATTTGGGTTTTCAAAGTATATGGAATTCTTTATAAATAATTCTTTTATTGTTAACTCTTTAACAAATCTCCTAACGGTTTTGATAATACAATGATTTTCAACTAATGTTTTTTTAATATTTATCAAAATCTAATACTCTTCAAATTTTAAACTCAGTAAACAATATTGTAGTTTTCAACTCATTAAAGATTTAAGAATAGTTCGAATCATGTAACAAACCAAATCTAGTCTCAACGCATAGATCGGGTTTGGGGTGTTACATTTAGTGGTATCGAGCAGGTTTCAAAAACTCGATTGTGGTTTGGGTTCAAAATAATTTCGTATGAAAACGTTCGATGATATTTTAAAGATCGAGATGGCACCACAAGCATCCGTGACAAGTCAAGTAAGTATTATTGCTTAATGATTACTATGATATGATCATAGGAACACTCTAGAACTTCTAGTTTTAGATGTGAAAAGCTGTAGAGATTGAGACTATAGGACACGTTAAGAAAAACAACTTTATATCTCAAATCTCATAAAATATCGTTAATAAACACGAAACAAAATCTACGATTCATAAAACTTGTAATCGATAAACGAACAAGCAATCATGAGTACAAGAGGACGTGGTCGTGGGCGCGTTAGGCGTGGCCGTGGTAGAGGCCGAGGTGCCGCTACCAAGCACCAAATCATATGCGAAAGTGGGCGACTGCGTCAATAGAAAGTGAGACCGGATCACGCGATCACATGGAAGAAGATCATGCATTGACTCAAGCAATGCTACGAGTCTTGGAAAGGGTCGCTGGAACTAGAATTGGGCCAACAACTCGTGGGTCAATTTCGAGCGACTTAAGGCTAATAATGCAGAAGTTTTCAGAGGAGTCTCTGGTGTAGCTCCGAATGTGGCCGAATACTGGCTCGAAGCTGTGGAACGGATCATGGATGATATGGAATGCACGGCTGAGCAAAAATTGAGAGGAGCTGTATCCTTATTGAGAGATGAGGCGTATCGGTGGTGGCTTCTTGTTAGAAGGCAATCAAGCCGCCTTGATTAATCGGGAATTCTTTAAACCGCCTTCCAAGAAAAGTATCGTGAACGAGCTATGTAGGCGCTCGAAGGAAGGAATTTCTAAATCTTGTCCAAGGAAGTAAGGCCGTGGCGAAGATATGAAGTCGAGTTTTACGTCTGAGCCGTTATGCGGGACAATTGTAGCAAGATCATGAGCGTTGTATGCGTTTGAGGATGGACTTAATGATGAGTCGAGAGTTCGATTGCTCCGCAACAAGTTAGAAATTTTTCCACTCGTGGAGAAGGCCAAAATAGCGAAGAGGCTAAGAATTGAACAGCGAGCCGAGAAAGATCCGAAACAAGAGAGACACGATCTGGTTCTTCCAAGAGATTCCAGAAGAAACCCCGGAATGATGAATCAGTTCAAGGCAGAACCCCGGTAACAAATAATCGAAGTCGAGATTGCACTGAGTGTGGGAAAAGGCATTTTGGGGAATGTTGGAGGAAAACGGGTGCATGCTACAAATGCGGTTCAATGGAACATCAGTACAAAAGTTGTCCTCGACGTATGGATACGACTCAAGAAGTCCGTAATAATGATGCCTGATCGGCCGGGGTAATCGTGACCACCGAGAGGTCGTGGACCAGGTCGTGGTGGTAATGGGGCTGGTCGTGGTCAAGGTGCACCGGGTCGAGGCAATGGTAATAGAGGAAATGCAGATGCAAGACAGCCTGGACTGGTTTATGCAGTTAGACGCCGCGAAGACGGCAATGCACCTGATGTGATAACCGGTACGTTCTTCATTTTTGATGTACTGTTATTGCCTTAATAGATATTGGCTCTACTCATTCATATGTATCTCATCGCCATATCTGGAAATCAATTTAGAATCTGAAATTCGAAAATGAGATGACGATGTCAATCCTTTAGACGATCGATGAATCATTAATAAAATATTTAAAGACGCGTGCCCTTAAGAATCCAAGAGGAAGTATTCTTAGCAAATTTGATGGAACTACCTTTCATGAGTTCGATCTCATTCGGGCATGGATGGTTGGTTAACCATCGGCGAATTGGATTGTCTTTGAAAAACGAATGTCGATAAGGACCGGGATGATAAGGAAATCATAATGATTGGTGAGCGAAAGAACTATCGGCAAATGTGGTATCGCATTAAAAGCGGAGAAGTTGGTGCGGAAAGGATACGGAGCATTCCTAGCCTTTATCATCTTTGTGGATGCCAAGGAATTATCCGTGAATGATGTAAGGACGGTGAAGGAATTTCCGATGTGTTTCTGAAGAACTTCCGGTATACCTCGGATCGAAAGTAGAATTTGGCATTGAGCTTTTGCAGGGGCGGCTCCAAAGTGTCCATTGCTCCTATAGAATGGCAGAAGGAGTTGGTGAGCTCAAAGCTCAAATTCAAGAATTGCCTGGATCGGGATTCATTCGACCAAGTGTGTCTCCGTGGGGAGCACCGGTCTTGTTCGTCAAGAAGAAGGATGGATCGTCGCGTATGTGCATTGACTACGCACGAGTTGAATAAATTGACGATCAAGAATCGGTATCCTCTGCCGAGAATTGACGATCTGTTTGATCAATTGAAGGGAGCTTGAGCTTTTCTCAAAATTGATTTAAGGTCGGGTTATCACCGACTTAAGGTGAAAAAGCGGACATCTATAAGACAAACATTTCGGACACGTTACGGACACTATGAGTTTGTAGTGATGCCGTTTGGATTAACCAATGCACCAATTGCATTTATGGACATGATGAACCTAGTCTTTCAACCATATTTAGACCGGTTTGTGGTAGTGTTCATAGATGATATATTGGTTTATTCGAGAAGTGAGGAGGAACATGACCAGCATTTGCGGATAGTATTACAATTACTTGTGATAAGCAATTGTATGCCAAATTTGGTAAATCACGAATTTTGGCTAAAGGAGGTGACTTTTCTTGGTCATGTAGTATCGGTAGAAGGAATAAGGGTGGATCCTCGGAAAATTGAGGCTATTCGGATTGAAACCACCAACATCGATGGTGAAATTCGGAGTTTCTTGGGTTTGGTGGATACTATAGGCGTTTTGTAGAGGGGTTTTCGTTGATTCTTTGCACCTAACTAAAGCATGCGAAAGGGAGCTCCGTATATCGACCGATAAGCAACAAGAGAGTTTGAGAAATTGAAGAAGATCCCGACGAAGCTCCAGGTTTGATTCAACCCGAGGTGGAAAAGAATTCACTTTATTATTGTGATGCGTCTCACACTGATGCAGGTTGTGTGTTGATGCAAAATGGAAAGGTGGTGGCCTATGCTTCTCGTCAATTGAGACCACACGAAGTAAACTACCCTACTCATGATTTAGAGTTAAGCTGCCGTTGTCTTTGCTCTAAAGATTTGGAGGCATTATCTCTATGGTGAGAAGTCCATAATCTACACGGATCACAAGAGTCTTAAATACCTCCTTACCCGTAAGGAGTTGAATTTAAGACAAAGAAGATGGGTAGAATTGTTGAAAGATTACGATTTCTCCATTGAATACCATCCCGGAAAGGCTAACGTGGTAGTAGACGCGTTAAGTCGTAAGGCGGTATCTCAATTAAGAGCTCTGTTGCCCATTTGAGTCTATACGAGGATGGCGGTTTGTTAGCGTAACTTGGTGAAGCCGCTATGGTTGGAACAAATCAAGGAAAAATGACATCGGATGAGAAGTTGGGACCTTTACTTGACAAGTTGAAAATGGTGAAATTGAGGATTTTGGAATAAACACGGAAGGTGTGTTGTGTTTTCGAGGAGAGTATGCATGCCTAAGGATCTAGATTTGAGGCAATCGATTCTACTGGAGGCGATAGTAGCCCTTATGCTATGCATCCGGAGGAAATAAGATGTATCGAGATCTCCGTGAATGTATTGGTGGCGAGGTTGAAGCGTGAGATTACAGAGTTCGTGGGAAAATGTTTGACTTGTCGCAAGTAAAGCGAACATCAATTACCGTCGGATTGTTACAACCGATAAAGATCCCTCTTTGGAAATGGGAAAGGATAACTATGGATTTTGTTAGTGGGTTACCGTTAACACCGCTAAGAAAAATTCCGTTTGGGTAATTGTTGATCGGTTGATGAAGACCGCCACTTCTTGCCGGTTAGACGGATTATTCTTTGCGAAGTTGGCGAAACTTTACGATCCGAAATTGTGAGGTTGCATGGGGTACCGATATCTATTATATCGGATAGGGACCCTAGGTTTACATCACGATTACGAAAGCTCTGCATGAAGCCTTGGGAACAAAGTTGAATTTCAATCGGCTTTTCATCCTCGGTCGATGGTCGATCGGAGAGAGTAATTCAGATATTGGAAGATATGTTAAGAGGATGTGTAATCGACTTGAGGGTAGTTGGGAGGATTATCTACCATTTGCGAAATTAGCGATAACAACAGACTATCGGTCTAGCATTGGATGGCACCTTACGAGGCATTGTATGGTCGTAAGTGTCGCTCTCCTATTTGTTGGACCGAGTTGGGCGAAAAGATGATGTTAGGTCTGAGATGATATCGAGACCGAGGATAAGGTAAAAGTTATTCGAAACACGGTTGAAAGAAGCCTCGATAGATGAAGTCGACGCAGATCTGAAGCGGAGGGACATCGAGTATAGTGTGGGAGATCGGGTTTTCTTGAAGGTATCTCCTTGGAAAAAGATCTTGATTCTAAGGAAGGGCAAGCTAAGTCCTAGATATATTGGACCTTATCGTGTGATGAAGCGGGTTGGTCCGATGGCATATCGATTGAGTTACCTCCGGAGTTAAACCAAATTCATAATGTCTTTCATGTTTCCATGTTGAGGCGTTATAGATCGGATCCTTTGCACATTATACCAGTAGAAGAATTGGGTGAATTCGATTTGTCCTTTGAAGAAGAACCGGTGGAAATCCTAGATCGAGATGTCAAGGTATTAAGGAAGAAAAGCATGCATCGTTGGTCAAAGTTCTATGGCGTAACCACGGAGTGGAAGAAGCTACGTGGGAGCCGGAGGATGCAATTCGGCAACAATACCTCACCTTTTTCAACTGTGTAAATTTCGAGGACGAAATTTTCTTTAAGGAGGGTAGAGTTGTAACACCCTAAAATCGAGTATTTAAATTGGCATGATTTTGGTGTTTAGATTTTAAAGGAAAAATTTTTTACTTTTATTTACGTGTTTATTAAAGTCCTAGAGAGGGTAAAGCATAATTTGGAGAAGAATAAAATTTATTAAATTGAGATTTATGGAAGTGGAACAAAGGTGATTAAGACTTAAGCTAAATTATGTGCTAAAAGTGTCATAAAATGAGCATATGGCATGGTGGAGATTGGCGCATGGGTTCAAGTAAGAGGAAGAGGTTGAATCCCTTGTATAGCACCTAGATAAAATTTTTGTTTTAATTTTACGCTAATGGCTAGGAAGTGTCGGCAAGGGGACATTTAAGGAAGGTGTTGACCATGTATTTTTGGTTAGTGTATCAATGGATTAAGGTAACAACTAACATATGGTATGGAATCAAAAGTTTAAGGAAAGATAGGGGGAACATAAGGCACATATCAAGGGAAAAATTGGAAAGAAATCATGGCCATTTGACCATATCTTTGGACGGCAATATTGGTAAGGGGGAAGAGCCAAAATTTTGTTAGTTTGGCTAAAATCTCATTCTTTTCTCTTTGGTTATTCTTTGCACATTGTGCAGATTTTTCTTTGTTTTCTCCTTTCAACATCCCTCTTGGCGATTTTTACATTTGGTAAAGCCAAATTTTGTGACCATTTGGTCATTCCTTTTGCTTATCTTGATAGCCAAATCTTTGTGCCTTTTCTTCTTGTGCGAAATCATCTATACCAAAAGAAACATCTCTTTCTTTTTCTTTGCCATGGCGAATATACCAAAGACCTAAGTTCATATTTTTCTTTTCTTTTCTTCTAATCTCCTTGAAATCAAAACATCATCACCATCATCTTTTCGTTCTTATATTATTTCTTTTCCAATCGAAAATTCTCTCCATCTTCACTCTTTTGGCCGAATGTTATTGTGCCTATAAGCCAAAAAAATTATTTTTCCATTCTTAATCATTTATAGCCGAATCTTCCATCAATTAAACATCATTCTTAATCTTTCTTTTCGACCGTGGGAAGTAGGTAAGGGTTCCTCTCCATTTTCGATTAATTGATTAGTGATTTTATGGCCGAATGTCATTGGTTAATTGAGGGTCTTTTGGATTGATATAGCATTCATACTAATAACGTTTCTTTCGTTATTATTTAGTGCAATAACGGAGATTGGAATTCAAGTGATCGGGAGAAACGTTGGAAACGTTTCATTGTGGTAAGGAAATCCTACTCTTTAAATCTCTAGTATTATTGATATTATTTTAGATCTAACTAAATTCTTTTGGATCTTGAAGACTGTCAAGATAGGGAAGAAAAGGGCGGTGTTTAGTTATCGTAAGAGGGGTGGATCTGTAAATCCCCATTCAAGCGAAGAGCGGTTTCGCGATCAAGGATTTTCCACGGGTTGTGGGCCATCTTAGAAAGAAGTCCATTATTCAAGTAGTACGAACCTCGGAGCCGTTATCGTTGGTGGATTCTCGGCTAGTGAATCGATAAGCGAGGCAAAACCAAAATCAAGTGATTCAAAATCAAGAGGGTAAGATTTTGGATCCATTATCGATTAAGATTTATTTTACGAGTTAGTTGACTAACGAATCAAAATATATTTTAGGTCTTAGGAGCGAGAAGGGTTAATACTCACGGTATCGAGGTGTGTAATTTCACACTCATTATTTTGGTTGGATGTCAAATTTGGTATGGAAGTAAATCGTAAAACGATTAGATCGGTAAAACGTAAAAATTTATATTTTTGCGAAAATGCGTAAAAATGACTAAACTGTGAAAATTACTGAAACGCCTCGAGAAATTAATTGTTATTTTGAAAATTGGATGTATCGTGAAAATGGGCCGTAAATACTCTAGTTCGTGAAAATGGTAGTAAATACTCTAGTTCGTGAAAATGGGCGAAATTACTCTAGTTCGTGAAAATGGTAGTAAATACTCTAGTTCGTGAAAATGGGCCGTAATTACTCTAGTTAAGTGAAAATGGGCCGTAATTACTCTAGTTCGTGAAAATGGGCCAAAACACTCTAGTTCGTTAAAATTTAGCCAAAATACTCTAGTTTGTTAAATGGGCCAAAGCCCACTAAATTGCTAAATAGACAAATTGCTATAATTATGGGCCAAATGAAATGTTATTGTTAAACCCACCATGTTATGTATTGTTAATAAATTTTATATTTTAAAGTACATGTATAATTGCATGGGTGGGATATATGAAGAGAAGAATGGCGTTGCCACAATATCGACTTATTGCCTCTAGTTCGGTGGCTCTCTTACAATATCGACTTATTGCCTCTAGTTCGGTGGTTTCGCCACAATATCGACTTATTGCCTCTAGTTCGGTGGCTTCGCCACAATATCGACTTATTGCCTCTAGTTCGGTGGCTATGCCACAATTATAAAAAGGTTTAATGCCTACGATTGGTGTGATGGCGGGGTGGGTTGACTTGATCCCACAGGTGTGATGGTTGGTGCAGGGGTGTTAGCGGATGGATATTAGGTTTGGGTTGGGAATTACATTTTCATGCATTATTAATTATTTTAAATTCATGATGTCTTGTTGAATTCTGAATTGGGCTCAAGCCCAAAGATAATATCTTGACAATCGCCCAATAATGGTGGTAAGTGAGTTACACACCTGAGTTCTAAGTAACTCACCCTTTAATTTCTTTCCATCTCGTAATGGAAACCGATGTGGACTTGAATGAGGATGACTTCGTGGAGCCATCTTGCTAAATAAGGGTTATTTAAATTCGAACTTTTAATTATTATTTTTACTATTTTGGGATGTTGTAATAAATGGCCTCTATAATTAACTTATGGATTTTATGTGTGTTTGGAATTTAAACTTTATTTTGGGCTTTTAAATCATGGGTGTGATTTATGATGCTTTACTTAAATAAATTTGGGTTTTCAAAGTATATGGAATTCTTTTATAAATAATTCTTTTATTGTTAACTCTTTAACAAATCTCCTAACGGTTTTTGATAATACAATGATTTTCAACTAATGTTTTTTTAATATTTATCAAAATCTAATACTCTTCAAATTTTAAACTCAGAAACAATATTGTAGTTTTCAACTCATTAAAGATTTAAGAATAGTTCGAATCATGTAACAAACCAAATCTAGTCTCAACGCATAGACCGGGTTTGGGGTGTTACAATGACAATATGTGTTATGTGATTTCCGTATAAGACCATATATGGGATATGGCATCGGTGTGTTATGTGATTTCCGTATAAGACCATATCTGGGATATGGCATCGGTGTGATATGTGATTTCCGTATAAGACCATATCTAGGATATGGCATCGGTGTAATATATGATTTCCGTATAAGACCATAGCTGGGCTATGGCATCAGTGTGATATGTGCTTCCGTGTAAGACCATAGCTGGGCTATGGCTTCGGTGTGTGATATATGACTATGTACAAGACCATAGTTATACTATGGCATTGTGAAAACGAAGTACTCAATTCCGAACCGTTCCCTAAATTGATTAAGAAAAATAAGCGATAAATGGACTCAAGAGATAGAAATTAAATAGTTGTTAATATTGAGCTCAATCATGTGATGTGTATTGACTATGATTGTGATTGGTAGGAAATGATAGTAAATTATGTGGTTATGATTTACTGTAGAATATTTGGTAAGGTTTCTCTTTACAACCTATGAACTTACTAAGCTTACATAAGCTTACTCCTGTGTGTTTAATGTTCTTTGTAGATTCACGTGAAATTGGTGGATCGGATCAACACATCAGGGCACACTATCTAGATTACTTTGGTGAATTTTATTGTGCATCTTAAGGTTTATATGGCATGTATAGGGTTTAATTGAAAGGAAGTGAAGGTGTTATAAACTTAGTTATCAACATTTTTCACTAAAATAGTTTTGGATAACAGCGGTAGTCTAACTTTGAAAATTCATAAAAAATTTTTGAAATTGAATTAGAGGATGAATAAAATATGAAATTAAATCCTATTGAGTCTAGTTTTACATGGAAGAAACGGTGTAAGCAAAAAAAAAATATTTTATGAGATATTTTAATTTTTGTAAGACAAGGTTAGAATGATTTTGGGTTCCCCTGTTCTGACTTTGGAAAACCATTAAGAATTTTATAAAAATTATTTGGGGTTTAAATTTATATTTTTAAATTATTAATGAGTCTATTTTCAATAGAAATAGACGGGAGCATTATCTAAACCCCATACTAAGAGATAATTAATTTTTAGTAAAGAAAGGTCAAAGCTGTCAAACAACAAAACAAGGGTAAAATTAAAGATTTTAATGTACTTATTGGCTAAATAATAAATTCTAAAAATTTTATGGTAGAAATATATTTGAGTCTAGTTTCAAAAAATTAAATGGATCTTAATTTAGAATTCTGCAGCTCAAGAAATAAATAATTTAGTTACTATGACTCGAGTGGATAACTTTGATATAAACATAAGTAAATAGTGGAATTATGTGTAATTATTCTGTAAACTCTGGTAACATCCTGTAACCCTATTCCGATGATGGATGTGGGTTAGGGGTGTTACAAATATGATCTGGTCCATTGGTAATGGAAGTCTGTTCGATGTTGGAAGGATAATTGGGTTCCCAATACGGGACCACTTAGTAAGTATGTCCCGGGCCTTGGCAACATTGATCCTGAGACCAAAGTTAATGAGATGGTTTTGGGTAATGGTGATTGGAATCTTGAACTTTTTAGTTTATGGTTGTTAGAAGAAGTGGTGAAACGCATCATTGGTATCCCTCCTCCTTTACACCAGGCCAGACCTGACATTCTTTCGTGGTCTAGAACAACTAATGGGATCTTTTTTTGTGAAGAGTGCGTACTTTTGGTTGAAAGAAGAGTCTTGGAACCCAAAGGAGGTGAATTGGAGCATGCTTTGGAAAATTCCAGGACCTCAACGTATGAAACATTTCATATGGCTAATTCTCAAACAGAGGCTTTTAACTAACTCTAAAAGAGTTAGAAGGGGTATTGCGCAAGATGCGTCGTGACTTCTTTGTGGCCATTTTAAGGAGGATATTCTTCATCTTCTTAGAGATTTTTCTTTTGCGAAGGATATTTGGCACAATATCATTCCTGCTAACCAACTTGGAAGTTTCTTTTTTGGCAATATTTCGAAGTGGTTATCCTCAAATTTGCAATTGATATCTACAAACAAGTTGAGCGACTCATCTTGGGCATGTTTATTTGGAATCATTCTTTGGTGCATCTGGAAGAACTGAAATTTGATCATCTTTCAAGGAAACACCATGACTCCAAAGGAAACTATCAGTGTTTCCTATAGTTGGGCAAATCACTTTCTCTCTACCCATAATGAAGTGGTGGCATATCAGATGAAGCAATTTTCAAAATGCCATAGCTCAGGCACGTGCGTATTCCTTAATACTGATGGTGCTGTTAATTCTTTGTCTGGTTTCTCTACTGTAGGTTGTGTGATATGTAATAGCAATGGGGAGAAGATCCTAGGCTATAATCGCTTTTTGGGGGAATGCTTAGTTGCGACTGTTGAATTATAGGGCTTATTGGATGGATTACTTATTCTTCAAAACAAGGCTATGATAAGGTCATTATTCACAAGAATAATCTTGAGAATGTAACTTCTATTAGTGACAGCAAGCATGGTGGTCCAAAAAACTCCCTAATAAGGAGGATTCAACAAATTCTAGCCTTTAAAGAGAATTGGTCCTTGAATTATGTTCCCAGAGAGACAAATCGAGTAGCGGATGCTTTGGCTAAAATGGCTCTGTCAAGTGCTAAATTGTTAAATTTATTCAAGGAACCCCCTTTGGAGATTAAAGAGATCTTGAAGGATGGTAACTCTTGATAATTTGCTTACGATATTATCTATGTAAATTTCTTAGTTTATTTTAACAAAAAAAAAATAACGTAACTGATGAAATAATCAGACAGTGCTATTCATGCTAACGTATATGAATCAATTTTTAACCATAGAAATGGATGAAAATTTTAATAAAAATATCAATTTGTTATTTAATCTAACATACAGAGATTGTAACACCCCTAACCCATATCCGTCACCGAAACAGGGTTACAGAGTATTACTAGAGTTCACAAAACATTCACATGCAAATTTGTATTAAAATATCATTCATACTAAAAAATTTTCTTATTATCCCTTGATGGGACCTCGAGGCCCAATATGAACATTAGAATCGATTCGGGACTCAATCAGGATCTCATAAAAATTTTCTCAAAGTTTCCAAATTTCTCTTATGAACAGTGCCCACAAGCTCGTGTGGTCTAGGGACACGCCCATATGATCAGACCGTGAGGATTACACGGTCATAGGACATGCCCATGTCTCAGGCCGTGAGGCTACACACACCCGTGTTGTAACATCCTGATTTAGGGCCTAGTCGAAATAGTGGTGCGAGACCACAAATTTGAGGTATATGTATGAGGTTTTGAGGTTTATGTCATGTTTACATGTTAGTGTGAAAGTTTCATGAAGCAATTTTGTTAAATTGCGGTTGAATTGTCCAAAGGACTAAATTGCAAAAATTGCAAAATGTGAGATTCTAGAAGCTATTTGTGTGAAATAGCTTTGGATTATCAATTAGAGGTCCTTAAATAGTAATTTTCCCAAATTTTAATTTTTGGACAAAATTGACCATGAATGGGTTAAAATTTGAGAGTTTGACAAAAGGGCATTTTGGTTATTTGTCAATTAAATGATTTAAAATGGGAAAACATGATAGAATTTCACTCATCTTCTTCTCCAAGCTGCCAAAAATTGTGAGAAGCCATTGTTAGGGCTCTTTAACTTTTCAAGCTAGCTATTAAGTGTATTCTAGCTCCCTTTTTGATATTCTTCATATTTTTGAAGTCCTAGTAGCATGAGTAAGCTATTTTTAACTATATGTTGAGCTAAGATGGATGTTCAAAAATGTACCTATGTATGACATGCATGTATTTCGATGCTTTATGGAAGAATATGAAAGCTTGATGTAGTAGAAACATCTTTTGCTAAATGAAATCCATGAAAAATGCATGTAGGGACTAGTTTGTGAAAGTCTTGAGATTGGTCATACATGTATGATTTAGTGAGAATTGATGATTGCTTTAGTTGAGTAAATGGTTCGGCTATGCATGAAAGGCTAGAAAGTTGAATGAAAATCACTTTACGAGTCTTAGGCCAAAAGTTTAAATATGAGAAAGTTTTAGGGCAAAATGGTAATTTTGCTAAAGTATGAGATAAGGGTAAATTTAGTCAATGTGTCTATTGAATAAGTTGATTTATTCATTATAGATCGAGAAAGACGAAGCTCGGATCGAAATCGAGGCAAGAGCAAGGTGGTGGACTAAATTACACATCTCTATACTTTTGAGTGCCGAGGTAAGTTTATGCGTAAATAATGCATTCATACTAACAATTTGTTGATGCTAGCTAGTGTATAGCATGATTGAGAATGATTGAGAACCGATGTGGTTCAAGTGGAATGAATGTAGTAGATATTGTGAATGGATGAATGAATTGTGAAGTAGACAAGTGAATGTGTAGTGATAATGCTTGATGGTGGGCTAAGTGCGATACCACATTAATACTTAATAAAGATGGGCTGTGTGCGATACCATAGTTAAGTATTTCATTTAGTGGGCTATGTGCGAAACCACTATGGTTACTTTGATTGTGGTAGGCTAAGTGCGATACTACCCTATAACTTGATTGTGGTGGGCTAAGTGCAAAACCACCGAGAATTCAGTTGCGTAGATGTATTATTGAGTAAATTAGTTGTGTGGATGTATTATTGAATAAATTAGATGTGTGGATGTCATTTGGTAGTATAAGGCTAATTGTTGTTTAGCTTATACTATAATGCTTAAATTGTTTATGTGTAAACTTACTAAGCTCAAAGCTTACTCTCTTTCTTTTCCCTTGTCTTATAGAGAGAAAAGGTTGATTCGAGATACGTGGATCAAACAGAAGATCGCCCACACTATCAACACACTCCGGTACATTAGACTCAATGTTTTGTATATGGCATGTATAAGGGCTAGACAAGTTAGTGAATTTTGTTGTAATGGCTAAGATGTGTTGGCCTTTAGATGGATAATCTATTTTGTATAATGCCATGCTTGATGGCTACTTTATTATATGAAATGGTGTAGTTATCCATGTGAGATTGTGTTTGAATTTGAATGGATTATGGTATGTTGTTTGAGTATATGTTGTAAAAAAAAACTTGAGGGGTGAGAAGAGCTTAGCACATAGCTTTGTTCTTGTCCATGTGGATAGACACACGGGCATGTGTCTAGGCCATGTGTGACACACGGCCAACCCACGGGCATGTGTATTGGCCGTGTTTCTTTGACAGAATTGAGTAGTATAGGCCACGGGCTAGCCACACTGGCGTGTGTATAGACTCTAGGCTGTGTAAGGTAGTCAGTGTTCACCACGGGTGGTGAGCACGGGCGTGTGCCCTAACCGTGGGGCATTGGAAAAATGCTTGAGTTTTCATGCACGGTTTTTGGACATGGGCGTGTGTGTTTATACACGGGCGTGTGTCATCTAGCATGAGCGTGTAGTCCCTGCTTAGATGGAGGAAATTTTAAGATTTGAAGAAGTTACGATATAGTATCGAGAGCCTCGTGTGTATGAGTGAGGCCTCGTAAGTCGAGAATGAGATTGATGAGGTGACTTAAGAGAGTAGTCACGGTGAGCCTAAGTAGCGATCATGTGGTTTTATCTAGTAATGCCTCGAGCCTGATTCCGGCGAGAATTACAGGTAAGGGGTGTTATACGTGTCCCTAACCCATGTAACTCTTTGACTTGCAAGGAATGAACAAATTGAAGTTACAAGGTCAAGTCACAAGCCCGTGTGCTAGGCCGTGTGGTGAATTTAATTTTCGAAATTAAGGTGCAATTTTCACATGGCCAGGACACACGCCCGTGTTCAAGGCCGTGTCCCCCACACGACTGAGACACATGCCCGTATCTCTGCTGTGTGTTCGATCTTGAGCATTCTGTTTCTAAATTTTAACATGCAGGGGACACAGGCCTGGCTACACACCCATGTACTCGGCCATGTGTCACATACGGCCTAGACACACGCCTGTGTGGAAAAAAATGAAGCCATTTCTTAGCCTCATTTTCTCACCCAATTTTGCTAACAACCTACACCAATATTTGCATATACATACCAGCCAAATCAAGCATTAAACTAACATCTAACATGGCATAATATCACATGTAATTCATGTTTATAATCGTACTTTTAGTGTATATTCAAGATAAGCATACTCTTTTCATCCACATTTAACATATAAGCAATGATCATGAGATAACTTATAAACATACCAAACAAATCATTACTAGCCATTCCAATGGCATGATTACAAAACATCATTTACAAGTCATCATTTAGACAAATAAGCCTATATTATACCAAAATGAAATTTCTAAATATACCAAAAAGGAGATAGTGGATAGTGTGATTA
This sequence comes from Gossypium rotundifolium, assembly GCA_025506655.1. Lineage (NCBI taxonomy): Eukaryota > Viridiplantae > Streptophyta > Magnoliopsida > Malvales > Malvaceae > Gossypium > Gossypium rotundifolium. The sequence continues at coordinate 72,245,082 of CP106727.1, read as the reverse complement.
TGCTCCGATCGATCCTTCAACATTCGCGAGCTTACGAGCACTATAAAACAAGGGAAAATAAATGGGGTAAGCATTTTCATGTTTAGTAAGTTTGTATAACGAAAAATAAACTTACCGGTCATATCTATTCAAACAAGCATACATAAACATACATTTCATCCATTATAGGTAGTTCACCTAAACGTATACACTTGATCAGGCAAGTTAGTCATACAACATCATATAAATGTCAAGTCAACATAAATGAGGTCATTACATACAAACTTCCATTAATTCCACCTTTCCATATTTCAGGAGTCTTTTCTGTTGAACTAATGAAATTTCGATGGACATTCTGGTGATGTACATAAGTATACATCTAAATTATCTGTCAATTCCTATTCATAATTACCCATTGGGCATAAGTTCAAAGAGCACACTCTTGAGCCACATATGTTACAACAGAATTACCAGTCCAGGCTAAATCCTATCAGTAACCTAAGCTCTATAGAGTTTAATTAGGGTTACCCGTCCGGGCTAAACCCAATCTATATCATTTTCTCAAGAGGACCCGTCCGGGGTAAATCCTATTTGTAACATTTGTCATATCCTACTCATCTAAAAAAAATCACCATAATCCATCGAATTTCAATATTCAACCGGGGCATGACACTTTATCCATGTTTTCCAAATTATAGTATTTTATTATGTTCATCATCACATACATATTAGTAAAATCATATAATTCAATTCAAGCAATTTAACATACATATTTAAGTCACACGAACTTACCTTGGCAATTGTTTGTGTTTGAATTCCAACTAATCCGAAACTTTTTGTTTCCCTTGATCAAATTTCATAGTTGGTCTTTCCTGGTCTATATAAGAAAATTTAATTATTAACTCATCACAATTTACATACATTTGCATTCTTCTACATCCTAGGAAAAATTACTATTTTGCCCTTACTCTTTTCAAAAATTCTAATTTCATCCCTAGGCTCGGAAAATGAAATTCATGCAATCTAGTCCTCTTTCCAAGCCTAACTGAAATTTAATAACAATTTTTACAGCACACACATTTCACAAATTTCAGCATTTTCCATGAGTTTTACTACTTTTTTCATTTTAGTCCCTAACTAGGTTTCCATGAAAAATTACTTTGTAAAAGTTGTTTATCAACTATCTTTCATTTTCTACCATAATTTTCAAATTTCCAGCATTTACATCCATGACCCAAATGTCTTACCTCAATAACTTTTCAAATTAATCCCATAAATAGAGAGATTATACTATCCCGATTCTAAAAATATAAAAATCATTAAAAACGGAACTTGATTTCATAACCAAAATTTAATAACCGAAATTTAATAACATTTGGGTCATGCAATCTAGTCCTCTTTCCAAGCCTAATCGAAATTTAATAACAATTTTTACAGCACACACATTTCACAAATTTCAACATTTTCCATGGGTTTTACTACATTTTTCATTTTAGTCCCTAACTAGGTTTCCATGAAAAATTGCTTTGTAAAAGTTGTTTATCAACTCTCTTTCATTTTCAACCATAATTTTCAAATATCCAGCATTTGCATCCATGACCCAAATGTCTTACCTCAATAACTTTTCAAATTAATCCCATAAATAGAGAGATTAGACTATCCCGATTCTAAAAATATAAAAATATTGAAAACAGGACTTGATTTCATACCTTTTTAAGCTTGAAAAGTCTTTTTCCCCTCTCCCAGGGTTTCCATGGAAATATTGGGGAAGAAGATGAATAGAAAAGATGATAATTTCTTTTTATTTTTCTATCATTTTTTAATTTGTTGATTTCTAATTTAGTCCCTAGCCATTTTTAATTTTCCCATGGATGAGTCACCAAGAAAAATCTACATACTTTTTTTAATGGTCTAATTACCATATAAGGACCTCTTGTTTTAAATTCTCTAGCTATTTAATACATATAGCTACTAGAACTCAACTATTGCATTTTATGCAATTTAGTTCTTTCCGTAATTAAGCACTAAATCGATAAAATTTCCGTGCCAAAATTTTCACATTTCATATCTATCAAAATATGGACCATATAATAAAATAAAAATAAATCATGTTAGATTTGTGATCCCGAAATCACTGTTCGATTTCACCAAAATTGGGCTGTTATAGAGACTAAATTGCCCATTTTTTTAGTTAAGAGGGTAAAATGCAATCTAACCCTTAGTACAAGAACATTCATGATAATTTTACTAGGAATAACTTATTGAATCCAAGTTGTGGCTTATTGTCAAAGGATCTACTTTCCCCAAAAATAGCACGGGTTTGAATCATTATTATACCAAAATTTCTAACCTATACAAGCTAGAAATATTTGTTACAAATATTGGCATACCGTTAGAAATTTTAGTATTAACTTGTAAAAAGGTGATTTGGTTAAACATTTTTCTAAGTTTGTTTTAAGGGCATACAACAGAATTGTCAAAAAGAAACCTTCAATTTGAATGCTTCCGATGATATATTGGTAATGTTGTCTGAACTCAATCGAATCAATTGGTTGAATCGATTGGATCAAAGTGGTCGAGGTATCGATTTGGAGAGTGACAAAAAACCAGTAGACCCAGGAACCAGTATAGATCGGTTGAACCAAACTAAAAAACTAGTTGAATCTATAGTTAAATTGGTTGAACCTAACTTTACTTTAATATTTAATGTTTTCTTTATTTTTTGATAATTTATTTTCTTTAAACCAAATAGACCAATTAAATCAGGAACTAGTGGTCTGATCGGTTTAACCACCGGTCTAATTTAAAAAAAAAGGATTTTGATTATCATTTTATGCTAAGAATGGTGTATACTATTTATTATAGTCTCTTTCTTCTTTTTATTCTTCTTGATTTTGTTATTAAAATATATAAAATATTTCCCTTTTCACAATAAAATATTAATATTTGATTTCTAAATATTGCTATTGGAAATTAGTTTCTAAAATGTTTTTTAGGGTTTTTTACCAAAATTGTAACAACCTGATTTAGGGTCTAATTGGAATAGTGGTTTTGAGACCACAAATCTAAAGTAGAAATATTTATTTTATGATTGTTTTAAGGCTCATGATATGATTGCTTGATTGTGTGAAAGTTTCATTGAGAAATTTTGTTGGTAAAGTGTCCAATTTGACTTTTAAGACTAAATTGTAAAAGTTCCAAAATGTGTGTTCTAGAAGCTTTAAGTATGAAATAGTTATGGATTCTTAGTTAGAGGTCCTTAAATAGAAAATTGACCAATTTCTATTTTTATGGACAAAAATGGACATGTTTAGGAAAAATTTCAAAGAAAGGCTTTAGGGGCATTTTGGTCATTTGGTTAATAAAAGAATAAAAAGGGAAAAATCAAGTCAAAATTGGTGTCCATCTTCTCTCCTTGGCCAAAATTTCAAGACACCATAGCTAGGGTTTTCTTCAACTTTCAAGCTTGATTGTAAGTGCATCCTAGCCCCGTTTTCAATGCTCTTTATGTTTTTGAAGTCGTATCCACCTGATCTTTTTACTTCTACCATCGTTTTGAAGTAGGGTTCATGTTTAAAATTTTACCCATGTAGGACATGGATATTATTTGATGTTTTATGGTAGAAAATGAAAGTTTAATGTATGATAAACGACTTTTGCTAAGTAATTTTCAGTAAAAACGTTAAAAAGGACTTATTTGTAAAAATTATAAAATATGTGTAAAAAATGTGAATAAATGGAAAATGTAAGCTTTTATGAGTATGAAAATAGTTTCGACTAGGCTTGGATGTGATGAAATTAAATGAAATTCATTTTACGAGCCTAGGGACTAAATTGTAAATATGTCAAAGTTTAGGGGTAAAAATGTAATTTTTTCATAATGTGATTTTTGGACTGAATTGAAGCATGTGAATAATAAATGAGTTAAATTTGATATTATAGATTAATAAAAATGAGGTTCGGATCTAGAATGGAGAAAAAATGAGTAATTGACTATTAAGTCCTTTTCACCATTTTTATGTTGAGGTAAGGTCGTATGTAAATAATGCATTGTTATATTTATGTTTTAAATGCTTTAAAGTTGTATGAATTGTGATTGACTCTATGGAAGTATTTGTTAAAGTTACGACAAGCGAGAAATCCCGGTTGAACCTTAGGAATAGATACAAATGCCATGACATTAGGGTTATCTAAGATTACGTGTAAGACCATATCTAGGATATGGCATCAAGTTGAGACTTCGTGTAAGACCATATCTGGGATATGGCATCGATGTGAGACTTCGTGTAAGACCATAGCTGGGCTATTTGCATCGATACGAGATTACATGTAAGACCATATCTGGGATACGACATTGGTATAGTACTGTATGTACTAGATTCCCGAGTATTCTTTAGTATTCCAAATGGTTCAATGGGAAATTTACCATGTATGTCAAAGAAGAGAAAGAGTATATAAGTACTACGAATTGGAACAAGTATATACGTGAAGTTTATAAGTATTGACTTCATGAAATTGTGAGTTCATGATTTTCCACGAGAATGATTTTTATGAAGACCTTGTGATTATTAGTCTATACTTGTGATGTATGGAATACATGGCAAATTTGATTGAAGATTTTGTAATTGGCCTTCGAGCCCAGTTATGTTATGACATAGCATGTTGTATTCATGCAAATTGTGATTCATCGGATATGATATAAAGGAAAGATTGGTAAAATTACCTATTAAAATGATTATGGAAGCATGGAAAGATAAGATTTAGGCAATTGAAAGATGTAAGAGTATATGCTTGAATTGTAAATGCTCATACTTAATGTGTATGTTTTATGTGAGGTTTGAAATGGTTTGTTGATTGTGGTAAGTGATATGTTGTTCTGATGATTGAGCAAGATGTGCTCATTAAGTCTAATGAAATTTATGTTAATATATGTCATGTTATTCATATGACAATGTGTAATTAATGTTGTTTATTATTTGCATATGAACTTACTAAGCTATATAGCTTACTCCCCTTTCCTTTCTCATGTCTTATAGGGTTAATAAGCTAGCTCGAGTTGGATTTCGTCGGAGATCCTATCACACTATCAAGCTATCATTTTGGGTATAAGTGAATTCAAATATTTTAAGTCTATGGCATGTATAGGGACTTAATCATTTTGTTAAATGTGTCATTGTGATTGTAGCCCATGTGTTGGCTTGTGACTGTCAAAGGTTTGTTTTGCTATTTGGCCATGTAAGTTGGCTCATATTGGCTAACATGGTTGTAAGCCTAAGTATATTCATACATGTTTCAATATCTATGGTGATAAAATCATGGTCTGCTTGGTGAAAGTGGAATATTTGGAAATGTGATTTATGGCGTAATTGTGTAATGTTGAAATTGTGACCTATTGATAAGATGAGGAATTTGAGTATAATTTTGTAACTAGATAGAAATTGAATAAAACCTAATAAATGTGGGATTTGTATGTTTGATCTAGGGCTTAATAAATGTAGTGAGTATGTTAGATAAACATATAAAGTTTATATGTTTCAACCATGAATGTGGATGCTTTGGTTACCGAAGTATGTAATGTTATGTGCCGTTGAATTGATTTGAGTGTATGTGTGAATAAGGGTGACAAATGGCTTGGGAAATAGCCTTTTTATTGTCCATACGGGTAGACACACGGGCGTGTGTCTAGGTCGTGTGTGACACACGGTCTGCCCCATGGACATGTGTTTCGGCTGTTTGTCCCCTGCACCTTAATTGTTACAAAATAGAATGCTCAGTAATGAGCACACGGGCAGAGACACGGGCGTGTGTCTTAGCCGTGTGGACGACATGGCCTTGAACACAGGCGTGTGCCCTGGCTGTGTGAACTCTGCACCTATCTTATGAAAGATTATGAAAATTTAATCAATCAGACGGCCTAAGCACACGGGCGTGTGACTTGGCCGTGTGACCTTAATTTGATGATGACTTCATAAACAGAATGCTCTCTAATTGGAACACGGCCTGAAGCACGAGTGTGTTTTAGGGACACACGGCGTGTCCCGAACCCACGCCGGCGTGTGACCCCTTTTTCATGAAAAATTTTCTAAGTTTTCCAAAAGTTTCCAAAGTTCTCGGTTTAGTCCTAAACCACTTTCGATGCATGTTTTGGTCCTTGTAGGCTCATTTTAGGGACGATATAAATGATTTTTAAAATTTTTAAATTTGAGTGGAAATTCATGTCTTGGTTTTGAATGTTTGCTTGTGAATAAGTCCGATAATGCCTTGTACCCTATCCTGGCGTCGGATACAGGTAAGGGGTGTTACAAAAAATAATATAAAATAATTAAATAAATAATGAAATGGGAGAAAGGCAATAATATTTATGAATCTAGGTAGAAGCTACAGTAAAAAATTGATGTCGCTTGACCAATCGGTGGCACCCCTCTCCCCAGCCAACGGTCACATCAAGTTTTATAAATATATATTTTTTATGGGTGCCGCCTACTCAATCGGCGGCATTGGACTGAAATGTGATGACCTAAAATATTTAGGTACCGAATATGTAAATTTTCCATTTTGATTGAAAAGATTTAAGGGTGCCACCTGACAGCTTGACGACACCAAACTTCAAAAAGGTAAATTGCTTAATAACCCCTTCTTATTTATTTTCTTTTGTTTCCCTTCAACACCAAAAATAGAGAGGCCTATTACTAATTAGTCCAAAAAAAATTTCTACTAAAAAGTATTTTGTAAAAATTGATTTCAACCTGAAATAAATATCATTTATTTTTGAAAAGAGTTTTTTTCAAATTATTTTATTCTAATTGAATAATTTTTGAAAAAAATTTACAAAAAATTATTTTTGAAAAATAAATAAAATTTATTTCTAGTTGGAATAAGCTTTTTTACAAAATACTTTTAGTAAAAAAAAAATTAGACTAATTGGTGAGAGACCTCTTTTTTTTTGTGTTGAAGGGAAATAAAAAGAAATAATAAACAAGAAGGGTTTTATGTAGCAATTTACCCTATGTGAAGTTTGGAGCCGCCAAGTTATGAGGCGGCACCCTTAAAACTTTTCAATCAAAATGGCAAATTTACCTATCATGTACCTAAATATTTTAGGCCATAGCATTTTAATTCGTTGTCGTCGATTGATTAGGCAACACCCATAAAAGAATATTTTTTTAAAACTTGATGTAACCGGTGGCTAGGGAGAGAGTTGTCGCCGATTGGTCAGGTGGCACCAGTTTTTTACTATAGCTCCTGCCTAGATTCATAAATATTATTGTCTTTATCCCATTTCTGTATTTATTCAATTATTTTATATTATTTGAGTAAAAAATCCTATTTTTTAACATGACATCACCATCATGGGTGGCAATATTCATTTAAAATTTTAAAAATAATGATTTCTTATCATTGTATTTACTCACATACCTTTCCAACTACCATAATCAATATCATTAATAAGACTTCGCACCTATGGGTGGCAAGGTCAAGTTAAATGGGCTTGTAACACTTCATATCCGACCCGATCACCAAATCTAGACTGCAGGGTGCTACACTCCATTAATTATACTAATAAACTCCTACCTTAAGGAAATATGTTGCAAATTGGGAATCATATAATATTAACTTTTATTTTAAAATCCTTATTATAGTGCATTTTATATAACGAATGAAAGCCTAAAATAAACATATATAGCGTAGTTATATAACCCGTTACGCATAAAGGATTTACTTTGTAACGCCCCAAATTTGGGCCTAAAAGTATTGGGCTTTGGGCCTTGGGTCTCAGAAAATTTTTAAGTGAGCAAGAAAATAACAAATTGCATGTTTGCTTTAATGGTTAAGGAATTTGGAGTGTCTAGGGGTGTTGGAGATGTTCTGGGGTCAAAACCAGTAATTAAAGAGTACCAACCTCGTATACCATATCCCGATGGGATGAAGAAAGACAGTACAGACGAACAGTTCGGTAAATTTCTTAAACTTTTAAAGAAATTACATATTAACTTACCGTTTCTTGAAGCTCTTTTGTAGATGCCAGATTCAAGGAAATTTTTAAAAGAGTTTTTGACAAACAAACGAAGATTAGACGAGGCGTCGCATGTGGAACTAAACGCAGTTTGCTCAGTAATCCTACAAAATAAACTACCACAAAAGTTAAACGATCCAAGGCATTTTACAATTCCATGCCTAATTGGTAGTTTATCTGTTGATAATGCTTTAGCTAATTTAGGGGCAAGCATAAATGTTATGCCTTATAAAATGTTTAAACATCTAGGTCTCGGGAAACCCAAACAAACTAGTATTAGCATTCAATTAGCTGATAAAACTATTAGAATTCCTAAGGGTATAATCGAAGATGTTCTAGTAAAAATTGATAAATTCGTATTCCCAGTAGACTTCGTTGTTTTAGACATGGATGAGGACAACAATGTTCCTTTAATTTTAGGAAGACCCTTTTTAGTAACTGTTAGGACGAAAATTGATGTTGGTACAGGTGAACTCATACTCTTATTAATTGTGATTTAAACGGTCACTCTTCGTTGCTCTTTGTAACACCCATATTACAAAATTAAGTAAATAAAAACATGTAGTTTGAAACAAATAAATGAAAATTCGAGCCTCTTATAGTGTGGCCATCTCCGAGTCCTCTCCCACATCGAGTCATCTATTCAGGATTACTTGAAACATTAAAATTAAGGGTGTGAGTTTCAAAACTCAGTGTGCACAACCCTTGGAAAACAAATCACATACAAATATCCATATTGGGCCTAAGCCCTATCAAAATCGGTGGTCTTGGGCTTTAGCCCATAATGACCTCATATCACATCGTATCATTTATAAACAAATAATACAAACCCACCCCAAAAATCCATCTGCTACACACACCATTTCCCTTCCAACCTTATGACTCCTGTGGGGAATTCTAGCTCAACCCACCCCTCCGCTACACACCAAGAGTAGCCCGGTTATAGTACTACCGAACGTTGCAGCTAAGCTGCTAATCAAATATTGGGCTTAAAGCCTCCGGTTGATCCATACCATACAAACATGCGATCCTCGGATCCATACTATACTACCATGCGATCCTCAAATATTGACACGAGTCATTAATATATATGTTAGGCACACGTACCACGGTAAATATGATTGCCACAAAGCCATAATAACAAAGACAAAGCCTTCTAGATTGGCACAAAGCCCATAATTATGGTACAAGCCCATATTAATGGCACACGACCCTCGGTAACATTATCGGTGCAAAGATGGTCGCTTCGGTGGCTAAAAGCCCACGATGGATCCATACCATACGGCCATGCGATCCTCGGATCCATACCATACGACCATGCGATCCTCAAATCTTCCTCCGTACCATAATTACCACACATATGCATCCTAAGCGAAATATCATATGAATGTATCAAACACACAAGTAACATCCATAAACTTATATTCGTCACATAGGGGTATTTTTGTCATTTCACTACCAGGGCTATTTTCGTAATTTCACCCTACAGGGGTATTTTGGTAATTTTACAAATCAGGGGTATTTCAGTAATTTCAACAACTAGGGGTATTTTGGTAATTTTACAAATCGGGGGTATTTTGGTAATTTCACAAATTGGCGTACTTTGGTAATTTTGCAAACTGGGGGTATTTTGGAAATTTCGTAAATCGAGGGTATTTTGGTAATTTCACAAATGGAGGGTATTTCAGTAATTTTGCAAACCAAGAGTATTTTGGTAATTTTGCAAATCGAGGGATTTTGGTAATCTCACAAATCGAGGGTATTTTGATAATTTCACAAACCGGGGTATTTTGGTAATTTTAAAAATTAGGGGTATTTCAGAAATTTCATAAATTGGGGGTATTTCGGTAATTTTACAAATTGAGGGTATTTTGATAAATTTATAAATCGAGGTATTTCGATAATTTTACAAGCCAGGGGTATTTTGGTAATTTCACAAATTGAGGGTATTTTGGTAATTTTACAAATTAGGGGTATTTCGATAATTTTGTAAATCGAGGGTATTTTGGTAATTTTGTAAATCAGGGGTACTTCGATAATTTCGCAAATCAAGGGTACTTTGATAATTTTATAAATCGGGTATTTGGTAATTTCACAAATCGGGGGTATTTCGGTCCCTTTCGGGGTTTAGCTATGAACTTTGGCCCATCAACAAGTCTTCACAGCTAAAGTGAACAGACACTACGCACCAGGTAGGATTACAGAAAAAAGGAGGTGGGCCACTAGGCCCGCTTAAGTACCAAGCTCTCCCTAGATCCAATCCTAGACATGCGTACGCCCATTGCCACACTCCAACCCTGTAACTTGTTCACAAACATGTTTAATTAGAATTAAGTCTTATGGAATTTACAAGTTGATCAAACTAGACCTAAGGTCCATAAACCCTAACATACATGCCTACGTCCCCATAAGCCCAAATCACTCCTTATGGCCTATTAGGCCCATATCTCATCATATGGCCTATTAGGCCCAAAACAAATCCAATTCATGCATCATGCATGACTAATTCAATTCGTATAACCAACCAAACCATTTCATCAAACTTAGCCTCAGGGCCCACCGGGCCCATTTAGCCACTTTCGGCTTTTCGAATTTTTGGTATTACCGACATCGTGTGTGTAGTGTTTGTACACACCTGGTAACCACGCTGCGTCGCAAACCCCTTAGTCACGAACCTACAATCGACATCACCTAACGATTAATCATAACTTAATATACACTTATCGAAAACCAAAACCTCATCAGAACCTTACCGTACTTCACGTTATAGTAGCCCTTCCTTCACACTATTGGCGATTATCCTCAGGTCCGCACTCAAACGCCCACCAAGGTATATTAACTCTCCTCATAGAATGCTCTATATATAGCTAGCTTCTCACCTTCCTTCTTTGTATCTTACCGATGTGGGATCCCTCTGTTAGCAGAGTTTAAATCCAACTCAAATTCTTCTCATCCAATTCGCAAAATAAATACTCAAATCTTCCTCCGTACCATAATTCCCACCCATATGCATCCTAAGCAGAATATCATATGAATGCATCAAACACACAAGTAACATCCATAAACTTATATTCGTCACATAGGGGTATTTTTGTCATTTCACTACCCAGGGGTATTTTCGTAATTTTACCCTATAGGGGTATTTTGGTAATTTCACAAATTAGGGGTATTTCAATAATTTCACAAACTGGGGTATTTTGGTAATTTCACAAATCGGGTTTATTTCGATAATTTCACAAATTGGGGTACTTTGGTAATTTCGCAAACTAGGGGTATTTTGGTAATTTTGTAAATCGAGGGTATTTTGGTAATTTCACAAATCGAGGGTATTTCGGTAATTTTGCAAACTAGGAGTATTTTGGTAATTTCGCAAATCGAGGGTATTTTGGTAATATCACAAATCGGGGTATTTCAATAATTTCACAAACTGGGGGTATTTCAATAATTTCAAAAATTAGGGGTATTTTAGTAATTTCAAAAATTGGTGGTATTTCAGTAATTTTACAAATCGAGGGTATTTTGATAATTTTACAAATCGGGGGTATTTCGATAATTTTACAAATCGGGGGTATTTTGGTAATTTCACAAATCGAGGGTATTTTGGTAATTTTGCAAATCAGGGGTACTTCGATAATTCTGCAAATCGGGGGTACTTCGATAATTTTACAAATCGGGGTATTTTGGTAATTTCACAAATCAGGGGTATTTCGGTCCCTTTCGGGGTTAAGCTATGAACTTTGGCCCATCAACAAGTCTTCGCTAAAAGTGAATGGACACTACGCACTGTGTAGGATTACGAAAAGAGGAGGTGGGCCACTTGGGCCGCTTAAGTACCAAGCTCTCCCTAGATCCAATCCTAGACATGCGTCACGCTGCCACACTCCAACCCTGCAACATGTTCACAGACATGTTTAATTAGAATTAAGTCTTATGGAATTTACAAGTTGATCAAACTAGACCTAAGGTCCATAAACCCTAACATACATGCCTACGTCCCCATAAGCCCAAATCACTCCTTACGGCCCATTAGGCCCATATCTCATCATATGGCCTATTAGGCCCAAAACAAATCCAATTCATGCATCATGCATGACTAATTCAATTCGTATAACCAACCAAACCATTTCATCAAACTTAGCCTCAGGGCCCACCGGGCCCATTTAGCCACTTTCGGCTTTTCAAATTTTTGGCATGGCTGACATCGTGTGTGTAGTGTTTGTACACACCGGGTAACCACGCGCGCTGCAAACCCCTTAGTCACGAACCTACAATCGACATCACCTAACGATTAATCATAACTTAATTTACACTTATCGAAAACCAAACCTCATCAGAATCTTTACTGCACCTCACGTTATAGTAGCCCTTCCTTCGCTACTATTGACGATTATCCTCTAGGTCTGCACCCAAACGCCCACCAAGGTATATTAACTCTCCTCATAGAATGCTCTCTATATAGCTAGCTTCTCACCTTCCATCTTTGTATCTTACCGATGTGGGATCCCTCCGTTAGCAGAGTTTAAATCCAACTCAAATTCTCCTTGTCCAATCCGCAAAATAAATACTCAAATCTTCCTCCGTACCATAATTCCCACCCATATGCATCCTAAGCAGAATATCATATGAATGCATCAAACACACAAGTAACATCCATAAACTTATATTCATCACATAGGGGTATTTTCGTCATTTCACTACCCAGGGGTATTTTCGTAATTTTACCCTATAGAGGTATTTCAGTAATTTCACAAATCGGGGGTGTTTTGGTAATTTCACAAATCGGGGGTATTTCGATAATTTCACAAATTTGGGTACTTTGGTAATTTCGCAAACTAGGGGTATTTTGGTAATTTCGTAAATCGAGGGTATTTTGGTAATTTCCCAAATCGAGGGTATTTCGATAATTTTGCAAACTAGGAGTATTTTGGTAATTTTGCAAATCGAGGGTATTTTGGTAATATCACAAATCGGGGGTATTTCGATAATTTCACAAACTAGAGGTATTTCGGTAATTTCAAAAATTGGGGTATTTCAATAATTTCACAAATTAAGGGTATTTCGATAATTTTACAAATCGAGGGTATTTTGATAATTTTACAAATCGGGGGTATTTCGATAATTTTACAAATCGGGGGTATTTTGGTAATTTCACAAATTGAGGGTATTTTGGTAATTTTGCAAATTAGGGGTATTTCGATAATTTTGTAAATCGAGGGTATTTTGGTAATTTTGTAAATCAGGGGTACTTCGATAATTTCGCAAATTAAAGGTACTTCGGTAATTTTACAAATCGGGTATTTTGGTAATTTCACAAATCGGGGGTATTTCGCTCCCTTTCGGGGTTTAGCTATGAACTTTGGCCCATCAACAAGTCTTCGCGCTAAAGTGAATGACACTACGCACTGTGTAGGATTACGTAAAAGAGGAGGTGGGCCACTAGGGTCGCTAAGTACTAAGCTCTCCCTAGATCCAATCCTAGACATGCGTATGCTCGTTGCACACTCCAACCCTGCAACTTGTTCACAGACATGTTTAATTAGAATTAAGTCTTATGGAATTTACAAGTTGATCAAACTAGACCTAAGGTCCATAAACCCTAACATACATGCCTACGTCCTCACAAGCCCAAATCACTCCTTACGGCCCATTAGGCCCATATCTCATCATATGGCCTATTAGGCCCAAAACAAATCCAATTCATGCATCATGCATGACTAATTCAATCCGTATAACCAACCAAACCATTTCATCAAACTTAGCCTCAGGGCCCACCGGGCCCATTTAGCCACTTTCAGCTTTTTGAATTTTTGGCATTGCCGACATCGTGTATGTAATGTTTGTACACACCTGGTAACCACGCGCGCTGCAAACCCCTTAGTCACGAACCTACAATCGACATCACCTAACGATTAATCATAACTTAATATACACTTATCGAAAACCGAAACCTCACTGTAACCTTACCGTGCACCGCAGGTTATAGTAGCCCTTCCTTCTCTACTATTGGCGATTATCCTCTAGGTCTGCACCCAAACGCCCACCAAGGTATATTAACTCTCCTCATAGAATGCTCTATATATAGCTAGCTTCTCACCTTCCGTCTTTGTATCTTACCGATGTGGGATCCCTCCGTTAGAAGAGTTTAAATCCAACTCAAATTCTTCTAGTCTAATCCGCAAAATAAATACTCCCTTGCTTGTCATGAGATTAGAACCCAAGCTCCCTTGCACCCTTAATGACGCCTTGCCACTAGACCACTCACTTTCTTGTGTCTAAAATCATGCGCAACTAAATATAACCCTATGGCAAAATTCTAGAGTCCATTTAAAAAGAAATCCCAAAATGCGAGAGCCAAGACTTGAACCTTGGACCTCCTTTCTTCCTTGTGGCATCACCCCCTTGTCCCTTATGTGGCGTCACTTTGCCACTACACCACACACTCCACTTGTGTCATTTTTTTCCACATTTTATTCTTAAAGCCTACCTCCTAACTCCCAAGGTTTTATTCACCTAAAACCAAAATTTTCCTAAAGTTAAAGTTTGACCCCGGGACTTCATAGAAACCCTCTAACCTTCCAAAATCACTCACCTAATAGGTCCAACTAGCACTAAAGTCGTTCTCTTGTTCTCAAAAATTTTAAACGCTCCCGTGCCCAAGGCCCCATGGGCCTAATTCTTCTAGGCCCAATTTCGGGATGTTACAAATCTACCCTCCTTAATGAAATTTTGCTCTCGAAATTTGCAACTAACTACTAAACGCACCTCTCAAGTCACACCACTATGCTATCACTGCGCACTCTGATTTAAGAATTTTATGAAATTAGTACTTAGTTCCACTTGTTTAGGGCACATGTCTTATGTAAGTAACAACAATTTCTTAGAGTTACTCAGCTCGAGCTTTGCAACCTAGGCTTTGATACCACTAAATGTAACACCCCAAACCTGGCCTAGAAGTTAGGCCTGAATTCGTAATGTCACATTAAAGGCACAATTCGAAACGATTTTGCTAATTAAAAATTTAAGGCCCAAAAGCCCAAAATCTATTAGTCTTACTAATTAAAGATAAAAACCCATTTTATTATTTTAAGTATTTCGGAAACCAAGTTTGAACATAAACCCTTACTTAGGCTTAATAATTAAATAAACAATTGATCTCAAAACCCAAAATAAATCTGAAGTCAAAACGGAGTACAAGGCCTTATTACATCCACCGAAAATTAAGTAAATAAAAACATGTACTTTGAAACAAATAAATGAAAATTCAAGCCTATTATAGTGTGGCCATCTTCGAGTCCTCTCCCACGTCGAGTCGTCTATTCAGGATTACCTAAAACATTAAAATTAAGGGTGTGAGTTTCAAAACTCAGTGTGCACAACCCTTGGAAAACAAATCACTTATAAATATCCACATTGGGCCTAAGCCCTATCAAAATCGGTGGTCTTGGGCTTTAGCCCATAATGACCTCATATCACATCATATCATTTATAAACAAATAATGCAAACCCACCCCAAAAATCCATCAGCTACACACACCATTTCCCTTCCAACCTTATGACTCCTGTGGGGAATTCTAGCTCGACCCACCCCTCCGCTACACACCAAGGGTAGCTCGGTTACGGTACTATCGAACGTTGCAACAAAGCTGCTAATCAAATATTGGGCTTAAAGCCTCCGGTGGATCTATACCATACTGCCATGCGATCTTGGATCCATACCATACGGCCATGCGATCCTCAAATATTGACACAGAGTCATTAATATATATGTTAGGCACATAGCCACGGTAAATATGATTGGCACAAAGCCATAATAATAGCACAAAGCCTTTGGTATTGCCACAAAGCCCATAATTACTAAGACGAAGCCCATATTAATAGCACACAACCCTCAGTATTATTATCGGTGCAAAGATGGTCGCCTCGGTGGCTAAAAGCCTACGGTGGATCCATACCATACTACCATACGATCCTCGGATCCATACCATACTACGCAGACGATCCTCAAATCTTCCTCCGCACCATAATTCCCACCCATATGCATCCTAAGCAGAATATCATATGAATGCATCAAACACACAAGTAACATCCATAAACTTATATTCGTAACATAGGGGTATTTTCGTCATTTCACTACCCAGGGGTATTTTCATAATTCTACCCTACAGGGGTATTTTGGTAATTTCACAAATTAAGGGTATTTCAGTAATTTCACAAATTGGGGGTATTTTGGTAATTTCAAAAATTAGGGGTAATTCGGTAATTTCGCAAATCGGGGGTACTTTGGTAATTTAACAAACTGGGGGTATTTTGGTAATTTCATAAATTGAGGGTATTTCAATAATTTTGCAAACTTGGAGTATTTTGGTAATTTCACAAACCGAGGGTATTTTGGTAATTTCACAAATCGAGGGTATTTTGGTAATTTCACAGATTGGGGGTATTTCGATAATTTCACAAACTGGGGGTATTTCGATAATTTCACAAATTAGGGGTATTTCAATAATTTCACAAATTGGTGGTATTTCGGTAATTTTACAAATCGGGGGTATTTCGATAATTTCACAAATCGGGGGTATTTCAGTAATTTTACAAATCGAGGGTATTTTTGTAATTTTGCAAATTGAGGGTATTTTGGTAATTTCATAAATTAGGAGTATTTCGATAATTTTATAAATCGGGGGTATTTTGGTAATTTCGTAAATCAGGGGTACTTCGTTAATTTCGCAAAGCAGGGGTACTTCGGTAATTTTACAAATCGAGCATTTTGGTAATTTCACAAATCGGGGGTATTTCGGTCCCTTTCAGGTTTTAGCTATGAACTTTGGCCTATCAACAAGTCTTCGGCTAAAGTGAATGTACACCATACGCACTGTAGGATTCGAGAAAGAGGAGGTGGGCCACTAGGGCGCTTAAGTACCAAGATCTCCTAGATCCAATCCTAGACATGCGACGCTTGGCTGCCACACTCCAACCCCGCAACTTGTTCACAGACATGTTTAATTAGAATTAAGTCTTATGGAATTTACGAGTTGTTCAAACTAGACCTAAGGTCCATAAACCCTAACATACATGCCTATGTCCCCATAAGCCCAAATCACTCCCTTACGGCCCATTAGGCCCATATCTCATCGTATGGCCTATTAGGCCCAAAACAAATCCAATTCATGGATCATGCATGACTAATTCAATTCGTATAACCAACCAAACCATTTCATCAAACTTAGCCTAAGGGCCCACCGGGCCTATTTAGCCACTTTCAGCTTTTTAGCTTTTTGGCATTGCCGACATCGTGTGTGTAGTGTTTGTACACACTTGGTAACCACGCGTGCTGCAAACCCCTTAGTCACGAACCTACAATCGACATCACCTAACGATTAATCATAACTTAATATACACTTATCAGAAACTGAAACCTCATCGTAACCTTACCGTGCACCTCACGTTATAGTAGCCCTTCCTTCTCTACTATTGGCGATTATCCTCTAGGTCTGCACCCAAACGCCCACCACGGTATATTAACTCTCCTCATAGAATGCTCTATATATAGCTAGCTTCTCACCTTCCATCTTTGTATCTTACCGATGTGGGATCCCTCCGTTAGTAGAGTTTAAATCCAACTCAAACTCTTCTCGTCCAATCTGCAAAATAAATACTCCCTTACTTGTCATGAGATTCAAACCCAAGCTCCCTTGCACCCTTAATGACGCCTTGCCACTAGACCACTCACTTTCTTGTGTCTAAAATCATGCGCAACTAAATATAACCCTATGGTAAAATTCTAGAGTCCATATAAAAAGAAATCCTAAAATGCAAGAGCTAAGACTTGAACCTTGGACCTCTTTCCTTCCTTGTGGTGTCACCCCTTGTCCCTTATGTGGCGTCACTTTTCCACTACACCACACGCTCCACTTGTGTCATTTTCTTCCATATTTTATTCTTAAAGCCTACCTCTTAACTCCCAGGGTTTTATTCACCTAAAACCAAAATTTTCCTAAAGCCAAAATTTGAACCCGGGACTTCATAGAAACCCTTTAACCTTCCAAAATCACTCACCTAATAGGTCCAACTGCACTAAAGCCATTCTCTTGTTCTCAAAAATTTTAAACGCTCCCGTGCCCAAGGCCCCATGGGCCTAATTCTTCTAGGCCCAATTTCGGGATGTTACACTCTTGACTCGGCTAGGACATCAAGAAATCAAGGTGAGAAAATAAATTCTATTAATGACCATTTAGTTAAACCTTCTTTTCAGGAAGCACCATGAAACTACACACTCAGGTTAGATCCTATACCTCATGACAACAAAGAAATAACTTACAAGAAACGACGGCTTCAGATCGATGAACTAGATGAGTCGAAGACACATTTCAAGGAGAAATTTGGAATACACGAAGTAGACCCTCGAATATCTTCTCCGACCTTAATACAAAAGAAGAAATCCCTTTTAAGGTACTCAATATTCTCTCATATGGAACAGTCGAGGTAAGTAATCCTATATTAGGCACTTTTAAAGTAAACGCTACTCGACTCGAACTATATACTGATAATAGAATTGATAGCATGAGAAAGGATTTTCACCTCCTCAAACTACTATGATTATGCGAATGAGAGGTAAGTTTAACTTAAGACTTTAAACGAGCGCTTCTTGAGAGGCAACCCGAGCACTAACTTCACTAATGTCATATTTTTGATTTTTTGCACCTAATTACAAACTAACCAATTTAATAAAGTGTAGGCTTCCCTACCACACAGCCTTGCACATGGGCGTGGCCGTGGCAGTGTGGATACCACGAGTAAGCACAAGGGGCGTGGCGAAGATCGTGCAGAAATATAACGAAAATTTTCCCCAAGACATGGGCTCCAATTAAATACCACGGCCGTGGTCGAAACTGCCTAAAGAACACGAGCTGAGATAAATCCACACGGTTGTGCGAGGCGGTTGTAGTCGACATTATTAGCTTTTTCACATATCGCCTCCATCACCACCTCGAGATCACTCCGATGATGATTTTATTATTTTTATTTTTCAATATTAAGTATAATTTGATTTCTTTTATCTCTGGCTGTTTAACTCTCGAGCAACTATAACAAATGTCTATTAAATAAGAACTCCCTAAAAACTTTACTGATGACTTTGCAGTTTAAAAAGGTTCAAGGTGCCACTCAAGGAACAAACACACCACCGGAGTATTCTCCACCACCTTCACCTGTACCTAGTCATCATTGATCATCCTCCAAGGATTTCATCCATAATTTAGGAAGTTTCACCTCTCTCCCTCTCTTATGACTTTCTTACTAATCATTATCTATCTTTGTATATTGAGGACAATGTACGTCTCAAGTGTGGCGGGGTCAACTATAGTATTATTTGAAAATCCCTGAATTATGCCTTATTCTTAAGTAATTTCCTCATATCACTAATTAGAATGAAACTTCTATTGAATTATGATTTTTATTGATATGTTTTAGATTAAGTCATAGTTAATTGTGCATTGATAATTTAAACTTTAAGATACTAGAGAATCAAGCATGATAAGTCTATTTTTCAGAATTAAAAATTTGCTAGGTTGTTGACCTAAATTTGAATATTACCTTGAAGTTTGAAATTTGCAAGGTTGATATCAAAACCCATAATTTTTGTGAGATTTTGAGCGCTTTTAGAGCATATATTCTTTTCTTGCTCACTTTATTGATTATGAGTGTGGATGTGGTATATTATCCAATGCTACATAAAATCAAGATAGCATTCACAACAATCAAGATATTTAACAAGTTATATGTGTATGTACACACCGTCACCACCGGATAGTCTAAACCCAAAAGAAGAGTCGACCACCCTAGATCCCTCTCGACTACATTCTCGCCAACCATGGATTAGTACTATGGCCCATTCGCCAACCCAAGTAATTTAAAGGGTCATCTTCAACCCGAATCCTTACCTATTTGCTTTTGGATACTAATCACAACACCCGCTTCCGATCGCTTCACCAATTACCATCGGTTAGTAAACAAAGTTAATAGCCTTCGCTTTTAAATCCATGAAAATCGATTCTTACCCCACTTACCACTTGATTGGTCACGATTGAAACTTAGTTTGACGATCTCCAAAACTCAAGCACCTAGATGATTTAATTCAACAAAAGATTAGCACCTTTATCGCCAATTGCCGAACCAACTACTTACCCTTATCAAAGCCGACAAGAGAGGAGAGAATATGGGCATTCAGCCAAATATACTTACCAAAAGGGATTAAAAGAAAGCCTCCCCTTGTACAATATTCACCTAGGTGTTCTAAAAAAAGAAAGAAATTCTAAGACCTTGATAGGATCAAATTTGATGGATTAAATAAGGCTGGACTTTTAGTAAGAAAAGAAGAAGAAAGGTAAAGGAAGTAGATGATTCACTAATGTGGGTAAAAGTAGAGAAGGAAGAATTTTGGAGAAAGGAGGAGGGAGTTTCCCAAACGACTTTTATGAAGAAAGAAATTAAAGGAAGAATGAGAGGGAGGGTAATCGGTTTTGAAAAGAAAAGAAAAGAAGTGCTAAAAGGAAAAGGCTAATAAATTGCCAAGTAAAATGGCTAAGAAGAATTCAGATACCCTTCACCAAGACTCCATACCGTCCACTCCACTCCAACAAGGAGTTCAACTTTGATCAACCTCCTTGAATCACTCCAAGCCACTCACTCAAATTAATTCAAACTAATTTGAATTTAATTCCTAATAATCTCTTATTAATCCATACAATATCTCTTTTACCCTCTATTATCCTTAGAACCAAAATAAAATCCCTTTAAAAGCTCATATTATCTTTTAATAATAAAAAAGAGTTTAAAGGGAGGAAGACTCTCCCATATGTGCCAGCCCAACATAATGCCAAAAGAGGAGAATTGTGACTCAACCAAGGTTCTCCCTTGTTCTCGATGGCGTCAATTGTAGCTCCCAAGTGGCCCTCCTTTGCCACTTATTCTAGGCTCATTTTATGTCAAATGTTCCTTATTTATTCTTATAATCCCTAACTCCTAAGGCTATCCACCCTTAAAGCTCATAAATAATATTTTCTACTCTTCCGAGCCAACTCAAGGCCTTTAATTAAATCTTATCAAGCCATAATTAATATCTCACCATTCCACACATAAACAAAATAATACAAATACAAATAACCCCATATTGAGGATGTTACGCCTATCCCCTTAAAAGAACTTCGCCCCTCAAATTACCCGATCAAAAGAGGGGGTATTGCCGCCGATCACATCCCTGTTCCCACGTAGCTTCCTCTCGCACCATGGTTCCGCCATAGCACTTTCACTAAGGGCATGATTCCCACGTAGAACCTTTATATCTCTATCCAAGATCCGAACCGTTCTTCCTCAAAAGATAAGTCCGAGTTGACCTCAATTTCGTCATAGGCACCACGTGTGATGGATTCAACCGATACCGCCAAGCATCGACACGGGAAAACATCATGAATCGACTTAACTCTCGCCGCAGCTTGAGCCGATAAGCTACCGGTCCTACTACGCTTCAAGATCAGATATGGGCTAATGAATCTTGGGCTTAGCTTCCTTTTCGCCAAACCTTAGTACCTTCTTCCAAGGCGACACCTTCAGAAGACCTTATCCCCATCAGATACTCCATTTCCTTGCGCTTAAGATCAAGATAGACTTTTGTCTATCCGATGCTTCCTTAAGACGAGCCCTAATCACTCAACATTGATTTGTTGTTCTAGAACTTGCTTTGATTATACATGTTAAGACCACATCATTGATTTGATATACAGAGATGATAAATGCACTTAGGATTTAACCCACTTACTCCACTAAAAGCCTACCTTCACAATTAACCCCTAGTGAACCCCTTTGATCCTAATAACCCTTTTATTGATTCACCTATTAATATTAACCTAAAACCCATCTTGTATTTGTTATCACCATTTCTCTTGACTACCTTTCTATCGAGATTTGATTTGATTACTTGCCTAATTATTTTATTTCAGTAGTTAAATTCATCTTATATTATGTATTTACTTGATTTGTTCTTAAAAAGAAAGTCGAAGTATATTCATTATTAGTTCTGTGATTAAGTGAGCTTATACATTTAAATGCAACATCTTGAAGAAGAAGCTTGTATTATCCATACTTTCTAATTCAATCTCGATTTTAACCTTCTAATTCAGCCTATATCCACACCTTTAACCAAGCCCTATTACAACCCTTTAAAGACCATTTTATTTGTGTATCATTTCATTTTATAGTGGTGGAGATTTGATTTTCAGGCAAGCCTATGGGATTAGCTTTTCATCTTTGACTGATGAGTTCTTTATTTTGAAACTTAAACACCTTGAGTGATTTGATTGAATCTTTAGTGACGATGTCAATCCTTGTCAGTTTTAAACCAAAGGTAATTATTCGGATAAGGGGAAACACCCATGTTTTCGTGCTATAAACTTATGACTTTGATTGTTTGAATCTTCAGGACTCTTTTAGTTAAATAATCCATGTATAAATTATCTATGAATTATGATGACGCATCGTTGATGAGAATTATGAATCGAGGGAAATTAATTTAATTGTGAGTTGAGATTTTTGCTTGAGGACAAGCAAAAGCTCAAGTGTGGGGGTATTTGATAAACCATAATATGTTCATATTTTAATTCTACGTTTAGCATACTTTTGGATGATTTATTCCCTGAATTGTAGAATTTGGTGCTCCTAATCCTTTAATTTCATGTTTTATACTTAGGAGAGCACCGGAGGATGAAAAGAATGAGAAATGGGCCAAGTACATAATCAACATGGCCTGGGCCCGAGACACACAGCTGTGCCTCCTTAGCAGATCCGACCATAGCCTGGCCCTAAATCACACGGGCATGTCCCTGCCGCAGCAAAGAAGAGTTCCATTCAGATTAGGGTACTTAGAGGAAAAAAAAGACATTCCAAAAGCCTATATAAACACCCTAGATGCCAACCTTAAAGGGGGCGTTCGGCTAGGCCAAGGAGCCAAGCTAGAGAGCCAGAATTGTGTGATTCACTCGAAGAAAGCCAGTTGATTCATCCCAGAAGCCAGAGTCATACTCAAGACTAAGGATCTCTCCGTCAATTCCTTTAGGGGGTTTTAGGGTTTTCTTTATGTTTTGTTTATATTTATTTCTGAGATGTATTCTTTTATGATTATGAACTAATCCCCTCAAATACCTGAGGGGGATGAAACCTAAGATGGATCTTATTATTGTTTTCTAAACTATATGATAAATACTTGATTTGTTCTTAACTATGTGTTCTTAATTCTTGCTTTGATATTTTAGGATATTGATTCAAGTATTGATGTGCTTAGGCAGAGGATGAATATTTCCTGCTTAAGAGTAGATCTAGCATAATTAAGCGGAGTTGATCGCAACCCTAGAGATAAGATGATGAAAATCTATCGAATTAGGGTCAAACCTAATATGGGAGTCCATAGATCAAGTTAATCCAATTTTAGGGGTTCTAATTAGAAAGAGATTTCAATTAATCAACCTAGGGTTAGACGTTAGTAGCCTCGAGAGAGGTATTAAATAAATTAGGGAATCCTATGGATCAAGTCAAGTGAATAAATCGTCTGGTTCAGAGTTAGATAACAAGTGAAGTCTAGGTGGATTCTTCCTCGGGTATTGTCTTAATCAATTGGTTTTTCCCACAAGTATTTCCCCAATTCCTTCTCTGCGTCTTAGCATCTTTAGCTAATTAGTTAGTTAATTTTAGATTAAACAACAATTCTCTTAAATCTTCGGCTAAATAATAAAAAGAAAGTTAGTATTAGTACTTTTTGTTCCTTTTGGTTCGACTATCTAGTCTTGCCACTAAACGATACTACTGTTCAATAGGTGCGCTTGCCTCAATCGTGGTGATAGTTAGTCTCTAGGCTCGATCATTCATTATATAAATTTTAAGACTTTTTTTTGTAACACCCCAAACCCGGCCTAGACGTTATGATCGGATCTAGCATGTCACATAGAAGGGTTGTTTAAAAACTGCGCGTTCGTTAAAAAGTTCATATTCTTTTTAAAACTTCGAGCTTTGTTGTTTGTGAAATTCAAATTTGTTTTTATGGTTTTCTTGTAAAAACATTATTATTATTATTATTATTATTATTATTATTATTATTATTATTATTTCTGACAACTTTTTTTAAAACAGAAATCAGATTTAGTGAATTGCAGAAATGTGATATTTTGAAAAAACCCGTTCGTTAACATTTTACGAAAACTCCATGTTAATCCTTTAGCAATAAATCATAGAGGGAAAGAAAGTTTAAAGGAAAATTTAAAGTTAAAAGGCCTTATTACAAAAGATAGAACCCAAAATAAAATAAATCTCAAAATAAAGCAAAACAAAAATTTACTAAAGTTTGGGAGAAGTACTCCGATGTATGGCCACCACAGAGTCCTCCGCAGCTCCAAATCCTCAATGCTGGGGATCGCCCGTAAGGTTAAAATAGAGGGGTGAGTTACGAGAACTCAGTGTGTAATCCCCTAATCGGTCATTAACTGGGCCTGAGCCCATACAGAAGCAGACTAGGCCGAAGCCCTATTCAGTAACAATTTGGGCCTTAGCCCTATAAACATGATCATGCACACAAAGTATGAAGCCCAACCTAACAATCCATCCACTACACACCCCCGTACCAGCCCAACACACCTGTGGGGACCAAGTCAACCCACCCAGCCCAACACACCAATATGGCAGACAAACTGCTAATCACTGAATTTGTAGCGGAGCCACCGGATAACAGAATATACATGGCACAGCCACCAGACAGAAATGTGGCAGAGCCAATACACTTCCTCCGATCATCAATCCTACCCCATGAAACATATCATAAATGCAATGCATCATACCTACAGAAATGTAAATAAAGCATATACATGTTAACAAACCATAGTCAGGGGTATAACGGTCATTTACCCTTCAGGGGTATTTTAGTAATTTAACCTTTTAGGGGTATTTCAGTAATTTCATATTTAACGCCCTTTCCGAAGGCCTACTATCGCCTCGAGTGACATAGGAACCTTTTTGGGTCTCTATGGAACTATTGGGCCTAAAATCCATTTTAGGCCCAAACAGGTCCACACGCTCGTGTGGCCTATTTCGCATGATTTCGGTCTCAGTTTTCCAGATTACACCAACGAACCTATCAATTGATAGTTTTCCAACAATTTTCCCAAGTGGACCGGATAGTCTATTGGGCCCATTTGGCCCATTTTAGCTCAATTAGGCCCGTTATAGCCTCAGTATCGCGAAAGTGCTCGTGACACTCTCAAGGGCTTAACGTCATTATTCGCATTTTGATTTACCACTACAAGCGCTCGTACACTAGAGTGGTCATAGATGTCAATTTTTGGCTTTTATGATTTTGGTCGATTCGCATAACACCACGTGCAATCATTCAGAGGGGTGTGATATTACACACCTGTTACGAGCATAGATTGGAACTCGATAATACGCACATACAAAATCAATTCATCCCTAACTGTTAGTCTCAACACTGATAAAACATAACCAAGGCTTGAGTCCGAATAATCATTACCATCACTTACCACAAAGAAATCTCCTTCGATACACCAAACAGCTCAGCCCTATCCCTTGACTAACACTCGCAGGTTCCTATCACCATTGATGTATCAAAACATAAAGGGTTATCAACCAACCACATTCAGTAATGAAGAGAAACTCCCAATACCAAAAGCACTACTTACCCTCAGATTCAACAAGAACAGGTTCTTGAACAATCAGAAGTTGAACACCCACAACCCTCAGAAACGATAATCAACTGGAAAGGAAGGGAAAAGATTAATTCTGCGTGACCAAATAGGGAACGACAGATGAAGTATTAAGGGAGAATGGATTCGGCCTAACCACAAAAGTCAAGATGAGAGTTTTGATTTTTGAAGAGAAACAAGAGAGAAAAGAAAGAAAGTAGAGAAAGAAACAACCATTACCTTAGATTGGAGATAAGTTGAATGGGAGAAGAGATTTAACAGCCAAACGAAGAAACTGAGGATCACTATGGAGCAATTCGGCACTTAGCAACCAAAGCAAAAGGTTCAAGTTCGACTATGGCATTGGATCGAAATGAAAAATCTAATGATGAGAAAGAAAAGAAATAAGCCAAACCAAGACTAGAAGCATAGGGGTTTCAGCTATGGTGAAACACAAGAGAGAAAAGGTGAGAGGAAAGTAGAAAAGACTAGATGAAGAGAGATGAAAGGAAGAGTTTCGACTCACTGGTGTTTAGGTAACAAGCAAAGAAAAATGAATGAATACAAAATGGGAAAAAGAGGGAGAGAGAGAAGCTAACAATTCGACAAAGAAGGCTTTAGGGGAAAAAGACCCGAAATACACCAGGAAAACAAAAGAAAACCACCCAATGGCGCGCCAAAGTTTTGGTTTATGCTCTCTACAGAAAAATGCCAAATTTGATTCCCAAAACCAACCTCTAGCCGAAATTCTCAGCCCCCCACACTCCCCATTCAACGAACACCTCTTCTCTCCTCTATCCCTACGATTTTCTTGTCCTTTTCCTCCTAAGTTTGCTCTCCATCATCCATTTGAACCAATTGACCAAGTCTCCAACTCCTTTAGCAGAATTTGACCCAAACTCAGCTACCTCCTCTTCTGAGACAAAAATAAATACTTTTAAAAGCTTTCCAAGGGAATCGAACTCCTTCCCCTTGCTCTGCCAATGACGCCACAGCCACCACACCACACACTCCACTTGTGTCTCCTAAACACACCAAAATTTACTTAAGTCCTACTTCTAGTAGCCCTCTCCCCTAAAGAGCCAAAAATAAAAGTTTTTCCTATGGCCTAACTTGAACCCGAGACTTCATAGAAACCCCGTAACCTTTCAAAATCACTTACTTAATAGGTCCACTTGCAGTATTGTCGTTCTCATTTTCTAGGAAATTTTTGAATGCTCTTACGCTCAAGGCCCAATAGGCCCCATTCTCCTAGGCCCAATTTTGAGGCGTTACAAATCTACCCCTTTAAAGAAATTTCGTCCTTGAAATTTCCAGCTATCTAACAGCGATTTTAACATAGGCTACTCCACTACACTGCCGCTGCACACTCAATAACACTAATATACTTCTACCCTAATCTAAAAACCTCTTCACCCAACCAAATATCTAAGGATAGAAGCAAACAGGTATTTACACACATACATAAAATTTCCTACATTCAAACACCACATCCAACCAAAACGTACCCAATTTAATGGTGATGAAACAATCCCGAGCCTTATGCTCCTTAAACCCGCACCTCAAGCATGCTCCTAACCTCCTCCAGCATTCACCCGAAGGACGCCTTCTGCAATATTCGCAAGCCAGAAAGTTTGGATGTGCTTTAACATGCTTCACAGAATAAGACTGCGACCCTAGAGAACTGCGATCTCTTTTCTTCTTACAATCCACGCACCCAACTCGAAGTGTTTCTCCAATTTCTTTAACCTCTTCCAATACCTCCCTAACTAGCTGAGTCAACACATCAGCTCTGACTCGGTCATGAGACCCTATTTTAGTCATTGGTGATGCCAATGCCTCCCTTTCGGGCATATGCCTCGATGTCGAAGATCCAGCCCTAAAGCCTCGGCCTCTACCATGGCCGCGTGTACCACGTCCACGTCCTCTGGTACTCACACTACTGAATTGAGTTAATCTGATTAAGAATTTTATGAATTAGTCTATAGTTCCAGTGCTTATTAAGAAGTGTTTTATGGAAAACAGAAATAAGAGTCATTTTCGTAGATCGAATTTCCTACTATTTCAGTCTCTATAGTATTAGCTCCAATAACTAAAGTGTACTACCACTGTTTCTAGTAGTTTTCTATATAGTCATTTCATCATATCATTAGATAAAGTAAGTGGACTTACGAATTTGGTGCCGGAGACTCAAGGTGCCATACTTCCAATAACGATATCTATATTCTAAACCATATTTCAAAAAAATTTTGAAAAACATTTTCAAACTCATTCCACAGTCGAGTTTTACAACCTGGGCTCTGATACCATAAAATGTAACACCCCAAACTTGGCCTAGGCGTTATGAGCGGATCTAGCATGTCACATAGAAGGGTTGTTTAAAAACTGCGCATTCGTTAAAAAGTTCGTATTCTTTTTGAAACTTCGAGCTTTGTTGTTTGTGAAATTCAGATTTGTTTTTATGGTTTTCTTGTAAAAACATTATTATTATTATTTTCGACAACTTTGTTTATAACATAAATCAGATTCAGTGAATCGCGGAGATGTGATATTTTGAAAAAACCCATTTGTTAACATTTTACGAAAACTCCATGTTAATCCTTTAGCAATAAATCATAGCGGAAAGAAAGTTTAAAAGAAAATTTAAAGTTAAAAGGCCTTATTACAAAAGATAGAAACCAAATTAAAATAAATCTCAAAATAAAGCAAAACGAAAATTTACTAAAGTTTGGGAGAAGTACTCCGATGTATGGCCACCACAGAGTCCTCTGCAGCTCCAAATACTCAATGTTGGGGATCATCTACAAGGTTAAAGCAGATGGGTGAGTTACAATAACTCAGTGTGTAATCCCCTAATTGGTCATTAACTGGGCCCAAGCCCATACAGAAGCAGACTGGGCCAAAGCCCTATTCAGTAATAATTTGGGCCTCAGCCATATAAAGATGATCATGCACACAAAGTATGCAACCCAACCTAACAATCCATCCTCTACACACCCCCATACTAGCCCAACACACCTGTGGGACCAAGTCAACCCACCCATTTAACACACCAATATGGCGCATAAGTCGCTAATCACGTAATTTGTGGCGAGCCACCGAATAATGTAATATTCGTGGCACAACCACTGCATGTAAATGTGGCGTAACCACCGTAATACACTTCCTCTGATCATCAATCCCACCCCATGCAACATATCATAAATGCAATGCATCATACATACAGAAATGTAAATAAAGCATATACATGTTAACAAACCATAATCAGGGGTATAATGGTCATTTACCCTTCAAGGGTATTTCGATAATTTATCCTTTCGGGGGTATTTCGATAATTTTGCATTTAATGGCCTTTCCAAGGCTTACTGTCGCCTCGAGCGACATAGGACCCTTTTTGGGTCTCTACAAAACTATTGGGCCTAAAATCCATTTTAGGCCCAAACAGGCCCATACGCTCGTGTGGCCCATTTTGCATGATTTCGGTTTCAGTTTTCCAGATTACACTAATGAACCTATCAATTGATAGTTTTCCAACAATTTTTTCCAAGTCGGTCGGATAGCCCATTGGGCCCATTTGGCCCATTTCGGCTCGATTAGGCCCGTTACAGCCTCAGTGTCGCGAGAGTGCTCGTGACACTCTCAAGGGCTTAACATCATTTTTCGTATTTCAATTTACCACTACAAGAGCTCGTACGCTCGAGTGGTCACAAATGCCAATTTTTTGACTTTTTGGCTTTTGGTCGATTCGCATAACACCACGTGCAATCATTCAAAGGGGTGTGAGATTACACACCTGTTACGAGCGTAGATTAGAACCCTTGATAATACACACATACAAAATCAATTCATCCCTAACTATTAGTCTCAACACTGATAAAACATAACCAAGGCTTGAGTCCGAATAATCATTACCATTACTTACCGTAAAGAAATCTCCTTCGATACACCAAACAGCTCAGCCCTATCCTTTGACTAACACCCGCAGGTTCCTATCACCATTGATGTATCAAAACATAAATGGTTATCAACCACCCACATTCACTAATGAAGAGAAACTCCCAATACCAAAAGCACTACTTACCCTCAGATTCGGCAAGAACAGGTTCTTGAAAATCAAAAGTTGAACACCCACAACCCTCAGAAATGATAATCAACTGGAAAGGAAGGGAAAAGATTAATTTGGCTTGACCAAATAGGGAACGACATATGAAGTATTAAGGGAGAATGGATTTGGCCTAACCACAAAAGTCAATATGAGAGTTTCAGTTTTTGAAGAGAAACAAGAGAGAAAAGAAAGAAAGTAGAGAAAGAAACAACCATTACCTTAGATCGGAGATAAGTCGAATGGGTGAAGAGATTTAGTAACCAAATGAAGAAACTGAGTATCACTATGTAGCAATTCGGCACTTAGCAACCAAAGCAAAAGGTTCAAGTTCGGCTATGGGGTTAGACCAAAATGTAAAATCTAATGATGAGAAAGAAAAGAAATAAGCCAAACCAAGACTAGAAGCATAGGGGTTTCGACTATGTTGAAACTCAAGAGAGAATAGGTGAGAGGAAAGTAAAAAAGACTAGATGAAAAGAGATGAAAGGAAGAGTTTTGGCTCACTGGTGTTTAGGTAACAAGCAAAGAAAAATACATGAATACAAAATGGGAAAAAGAGGGAGAAAGAGAAGCTGACAATTCGGCAAAGAAGGCTTTAGGAGAAAAAGACCCGAAATGCACCAGGAAAACAAAAGAAAACCAACCAATGGCATGCCAAAGTTTCAGTTTATGCTCCCTACACCAAAATGCTGAATTTGATTCCCAAAACCAACATCTAGCTGAAATTCTCAGCCCCCCACTCTCCCACATTTGGCCAACACCTCTTCTCTCCTCTATCTCCATGATTTTCTCCTCCTTTTCCTGCTAACTTTACTCTCCATCATCCATTTGAACCAATTGACCAAGTCTCCAACTCCCTTAGCAGAATTTGACCCATACTCAACTATCTCCTCTTCCAAGACATAAAATAAATACCTTTAAAAGCTTGCCAAGGAATTCGAACTCCTTTCCCCCTTGCTCTGCCAATGACGCCACAGCCACCACACCACACACTCCACTTGTGTCTCCTAAACACACCAAAATTTACTTAAGTCCTACTTCCAATAGCCCTCTCCCCTAAAGAGCCAAAAATAAAAAATTTTCCTATGGCCTAACTTGAACCCGGGACTTCATAGAAACCCCGTAACCTTCCAAAATCACTTACCTAATAGGTCCACTTGTAGTAATGCCGTTCTCATTTTCTAAAAAATTTTAAAACGCTCTTACGCTCAAGGCCCAATAGGCCCAATTCTCCTAGGCCCAATTTTGGGGCGTTACATTTTCCACCACCATCAAAACCTTTGACAATCATAAGCCAACACATTGGCTACAATCACAATGACACATTTAATGTAACACCCCTTACTAGTATCCGATGCTAGAATCGGGTACGAGGCATTACTAAACTTAACTTATATCGTCATACAGTATCGGGCTATAATCTTTCATTCCAACTTAAAACTTTTCATTTGAAATCATAAAGTCCCTATTATAGGTCTAAGAGACCGAAAGCATACATATAGAATAGTTCAGGACTAAATCAAAAACTTACGAACTCTTAGAAAATTTCTGGTCAAAACAGGGCCTTACGCTCGTGTGGAAAGGAACATGCCTGTGTGGGTAGGGCGTGTGGTCACAAAAGCCCATGTTCTTAGCCCGTGTGGGTTTTATTTTTCATTTTGAACCTACAGGGGTTTTCACACTGCCTGGCACACACCCGTGTCTATGGCCCATGTCCCTCACACGGCTATGACACGCCCGTGTCTTCACCCGTGTGTGAAAACCTTGACATTTTGTTCATGACGTCAGCAATCCTCTAGGGACACACGGCCTAGTCACACACCCGTGTGCTAGCCCGTGTGACGAATTGAATTTTTCGCAACTTAGATGCAGAGGACACACTGCCTATCAACACGCCCTCGGGGCTGACCGTGTGGAAAATTATAAGGCTATTTACCAAGCCAATTGCCACCCTAAAAACAATCACGCTTATACCAATTCAAGCAACACATAGCATAGAAATAATACACCATTAACATTCACTAATTCATCATACATCTACTTCACACACTACTCATTCGATTGCATCAACTTACACTTCATGAATTTCATCATCTTGAATATATATAACTTAACTATTATCGGCCAATTCCAATGACCATTTACAAAATGAATTGAGTAACATTAATAGCTAACATCTTGGCTAACAAATATGACATATAACAAAATAACCAAGTTCCTATACATGCCATACCCAAAATAATCAAATTTTACTATACCAAAAGAATAACTTGATAGTGTGAATCGAACTCCGACATCCTTCAATCCCAGAGCTAGCTTGGCGATACTACAAGGAAAAAGGGAAAAGAGAGGGGTAAGCATAAACCTTAGTAAGTTTGCATGCAATAGATAACAACATAAGATCTTATGATAGACTCATACTTAATTTTGAGTAATAACACAAGTTCTCAAGCACATAAACATGACTTACTCATGCTTACTCTTACCAATCACATATCACATATCAGACTTATTTCTCGTAAATATCTCATATGCACCTGTATCACTTCATCACACAACTTTATCACTTTTACCATCTTGAACATAAACTTAGCTCTTTTCCATCTCTAACATAAACTTAGCTCTTTACCCGTTGAACCACTTGGAATATCGAAGGATACCCAAATTCATCATACATGTAGTGAGATGCCAATGCCATATCCCAGATATGGTCTTACATGAGATCACATGTCGATGCCGATGCCATATCCCATATATGGTCTTATATG
This sequence comes from Gossypium rotundifolium, assembly GCA_025506655.1. Classification (NCBI taxonomy): domain Eukaryota; kingdom Viridiplantae; phylum Streptophyta; class Magnoliopsida; order Malvales; family Malvaceae; genus Gossypium; species Gossypium rotundifolium. The sequence goes on along the minus strand of CP106727.1, from coordinate 72,212,484 downwards.
GGATCTCCTATAGATGTCGATGCCATATCCCGATATGGTCTTATACGAGATTGTATATTTATGCCATGTCCTAGACATGGTCTTACACGGTTTTCTTATTCGATACCGATGCCATATTCGATATGGTCTTATATGGGATTTCAATTTGATACCAAGGCCATGTCCCAGACTTGGTCTTATACGGGACCTTATAATCTCATATCTTGACAATGGTATCCTTTCTACTCATAAGGTCAACCGGGACTTTCACATCATAAAACTTCGTCATATTCTCATCGAAATATCATTAATCATTTTCATAGAAATAATTTACATCTTCATGAAATGTCAAGAATATTTAAGCATAATAACATGATGTTGAATTATTACACACAAACTTACCTCGGTAATAAAATGTGTATAGTCGTTCATTTTAGTCCACCACTTTATTCTTTCCTCGGTTTCAGTCCGGACTTTGTGCTTCTTGATCTATAATAACAATTTCACTTATTTAATCATCACATTGACTATAATAGCCTATGAATCATACTTAGGCAAAAATTATCATTTTTCCCCTAAACTTTCTCATATTTGCAAAATGGTCCCTATGCTTGTATGATGAAATATACTCATTTCCTTGGTTACCCAAACCTAGCCGAACCTATCTTAAGCTTATAGTAGCTCATATTTTCCTTCAAAACTGATTTTTACTACACAATTTATCACTTTTACAATTAGGTCCTTTTTATGTGTTTTCCATGAAAATCACTTAGAAAAAGATGTTCATCATACATCAAACTTTCATATTCTTCCGTTAATCATAAAAATACATACATGTCATACATGGGTAAATTTTTGAACATGACCTCTAGCTTAAAATATAGCTAGAAATAGCTATGTTGAGCTACGAGGATCTCAAAAATACGAAGAACATTGAAAACTGGGCAAGGAGGTACTTCTAATCAAGCTTGAAAGTGAAGCAAAAATCTAGCTATGGCTTCTTGCAAATTTCGGCACTTAGGGAAGAAGATGGACAAAATTTTTGACTTCTTTTTCCTTTTTTTGTTAACTTATTAACATAATGACCAAAATGCCCTTAAGACCCCTTTCTTGAGATTTTTCCTTCCCACGCCCATTTTTGTCCATCTTGACATATAATGGTCTAATTGCTAAATAAGGACCTCTAATAATTTTTCTAATGCTATCTCATACTTGAAACTTCTAGAATCTCATAGTTTTCAATCTTTACAATTTAGTCCTAATGAATAAATTGATCACTTATTTATAAAATTTCTTCATGAAATTTTCACAAAATCATGCAAACACATCATAAGCCCCATAAAAGCCATAAAACACATATTTCTACTTTGAATTTATGGTCTCGCAACTACTATTCTGACTAGGCCCTAAATCGAGCTGTTACATTTAACAAAATGACTAAGTCCCTATACATGCCATAGACTTAAAACAATTGAATTCATTTATATCCAAAATGACAGCTTGATATTGTGATAGGATCTTTGGTGAACTCCAACATGAGCTAACTTAATAACCCCAAAAGACATGGGAAAAGAAGGGGTAGGCTATATAGCTTAGTAAGTTCAAATGCAAATAAAACAAAACATTATTCATACACTTGACATACAAATAACTTAACAAATATTAACATAAATGTCATTTAAGCTTAATAAAACCACTTACTCAATCCCAACCTTACCAGCAACTCATCATATAAGTAACATAACATATTTTACATGAATATCATTAAACTTCATGAGTACAATTTAATCAATTAGTTCTTGCCTATAGCTCATCATTTGAATAACATAACATACATCAATGTAAATGTCATTAAACTTCATAAATGTCATATGAACATAAATGTCATTTAATATCAACATAACACATGTCAACATAATTGTTATATACTAATGGCTCATCACATGAATCTCATAACACATGTCGACATAATTGTCATATACCAATAGCTCATCGTATGAATAACGTCACACATATTAACATAATTGTCATTTAAGCTTCATATGCACAACTTGCTCAATCACAAAATCATCAATCGAATTTACTATGTATTTCATACAACACAAGTATAAATTCGTAATCACAAGGTTTTCATAAAATCATTCTTGTAGAAATCATGAACTCACGATTTCATTAAGTCAATGCTTATAAATTTTACGTACATATCTGTACCAATTCGTAATACTCACATACTTTTTCTCCTCTTTGACGTACCTATTGAGTTTCCTGTTGAACCATTTGGAATATTAAAGGATACTCGGGGATCTCGTGCACACAGTACCGTACCAATGCCATATCCCATATATGGTTTTACATGTAATCTAGTATCGATGCCAATAACCTAGCTATGGTCTTACACAAAATCTCACATCGATGCCATATCCCAGATATGGTCTTGCACGAAGTCTCATATCGATGTCATATCCCAGATATGGTCTTACACGTATTCTTAGTGACCTTAATGTCATGACATTTGTATCTTAACTATTCCTAAGGTTCAACTGATATTTACTCGCTTGTCAAAACTTCGTCAATTTCATCTATAGAGTCAATCATACAATTCATGCAATAGCAAAGCATTATAAATACAATTATAACGTTGCATTATTTACATATAAACTTACCTCGACATAAAAATTGGCGAAAAGGACTAGATCGTCAAATACTTATTTTCCCCCGTTCTAGGTCCAAACCTCATTTTTCTTGATCTATAATATCAAATTTAACTTATTCAATCATTATACAATTCAAATTAGTCACATTATGGCAAAAATTACTTTTTACCCTAAAGTTTAACATTCTTACAATTTAGTCCCTAGGCTCGTAAAATGAATTTCATCCAATTTCTTCAAAGCCCAAGCTTAGCCAAATCTATTTCATGCTCATAACAGCCCACATTTTTCATTTATTCACACTTTTACTACTCATTTTACAACTTCTACTAAAAATTACTTAGCAAAAGCTATTTGTTCAACATCAAATTTGTATAATCTACCATTAAACATCAAAATACACAAATATCCAACATCGTTCAAACCCTAAACCTTGATCTTTTCTCAAATTAGTGGTAGAAATAGGTAGATCTTGTTACGAGGACTTCAAAAACGTAAAAATCATTAAAAACTGAGCTAGAACGGACTTACGATTGAGCTTGGAAGCTTGGAAAACCCTAGCTATGTCTTCTCCATGAAAATTTCAGCCATGGGGTAGAAGATGGACAAAAAATGGCTTTTAATTTGGATTTTTAATTCATTTATTAACCAAGTGACCAAAATGCCCCTAACTTAAAACATAACAATTCTCTTACTTCATGTCTATTTTTGTCCACTAACTTAACCAATGGTCTAATTACCATTTAAGGACCTTCAATTTTAAATTTCATAGCAATTAGACACCTCTAGCTTGTAGAACTTAATTTTTGCACTTTTTACAATTTAGTCCTTTTGACTAAATTGAGTGTCCAATCGTCAAAATTTTTGAACGAAATTTTCATGAAACAATTTAATAAAATTTTAGACCATAAAAATATAATAAGAACAAATTTTACTGCGTCGGATGTGTGGTCCCAAAACCACTGTTCTGACTAGACCCAAAATCAGGCTGTTACAACTCTCCCCCCTTTAGGGATTTTCTTCCTGAAAATCTTACTAGAAAAGAGATTAGGGTAACGTTCTCATAATTTTCTCTACCTCATTGAGGAGTTCTCTTCAGGGAAATACTTCTAGAAGCACTCTATCATTGATCTGGAACCCACTATCTTAAATCATCAAATCTGTATACTACTTATGTCAGTCTGAAGTTGCTTTCAACTTTCATGAATCACTTTCACCCTTTTCCTCAGAATCACAAATTAATTCCACATCATATATCTCTTACCAATCACCTTTGAACTCTGGAACATAATGTTAGAGCATATCGTCAAAGCTCTGAATTACTCTCTCAGGCTTACCATCAATCTAAAGATGAATTACATTGCCAAGATGCAACTGCGTACTCAGATTATATTCCCGATCATCAAAACATCTTCTTCAAATAACTGTATATTTATTACTCCCTGAATGAACAAATGAGCTACTACTGAGTCTCATTCAACATTTTCTGTATAAGCTCTGGATAATTCATTGCACGAATTTATCTCGGAGTAATAATAATAGCAATTAGAATTAAAAGTCATCTCACACTGTACTCGTTTAGTTTACCACTCACTATCACATTCCTGAGATTCTCAATCTTGCAAGGAAAACATCATTTTAGCTTCTAATTTAGCTGGATTTAGACCTTCATCAAATAAGATTAATCATGTATCAAATACTCACAAAATAATCAATGATTTTCCATTCATTCATTTGCAACTACATCTACTTTATCAAAGGTTAATCGTTAATTATTCACAAGCTTTCAATAGTTCAAGCCATCAATATTGTCTTAATTTTAGATTTTTCTGTAACATTAGATAATGTATACTCTTAGGATCAAGAAGCATATGACGTTTTTCGTCAAACAAACAATGTCATCCATTTCTCAACACGGATATACTAGCTTCCGACCCTAAGTCACTCGTCGAACAATTATTTTAATAAGACTTTAACCGTCTGAAAGGACAAACTGTGACTTTACATTCTTGTATTAAAATACATTCCAATCCATTCGATAGTGCATCACTGAAAAATTACGAATTCTTTACTCAATTCAAACAGAACCCAGAGCCAGTGCTTCGGTTAACAATACCTTCAACTGTTTTCTACTTTGTTAATACTTAACAGACCATTCAACTTTCACAAATGTGTTAACTTTATCAATCAAAATAGCTTTAACTCATAACAACATCGTCCAATTAGAATAAATCTATTAGGTATGTATCTGTATCATACTGTCTAAAAAAGAAATTCTTCCTTCAGACTATCTGTCTAATTAATCATGAATGCACAAAATTCATTTCCATACTTGAGGACAATTTAAATACGTATGACTCAAATTACCTTTCAACTGGCTAGCTCGCTCAGATAAAACAACTGATTCGATCTCAACTATCAAATAATATCACATCAAAATACTTCCTATTTCATGCAGTTAAAACAACTCAAACATACACTCTTTCCAAATTTTCCTCACATACTAGTCAAAATATCTTTAAAACTACATTAGCTCAGGGAAACAAAATATCCGGATTAAACTCATTGACCTTAATTAAAACCTGAGAAAAGAAAATAATAGTACAATTTGAGCTTGAGCTTCCACTATCCATACCTTTGCCGATGTCAATTCCTTTCACAAAAATTAGAGAAATCCTGATACCAGAATTATTACATTCCCATAATCAAACTAGGAATACACTCATATTAGGCATAGTTATTATAACAGCCCGATTTTGGGCCTAGTCAAAATAGTGGTTTCGGGGCCACAAATATGACAAGAAAAAATTTAATATTCTTATATTTTTATGATATACAGTTTTACAAAATGATTTCGTGAAAATTTTGTTCAAAATTTTGATGTTTGGGCACTCAATTTAGTCAAAAGGACTAAATTGTAAAAAGTGCAAAACTTGAGTTCTAGAAGCTAGAGGTGTCTAATTTCTATAAAATTTTAAATTGGAGGTCCTTAAAAGGTAATTAGACCATTGGTTAATTTTTTGGACAAAAATGGACATGAAATAGGTGAAATAAAATATTTTTAAGTTAAGGGCATTTTAGTAATTTGGTGATTAAATGAATTAAAAAGCCAAATTAAAAGCCAATTTTTGCTCATCTTCAAACCCTTTGCCGAAATTCACATGAGGAAGACATAGCTAGGGTTTTTCAAGCTTCCAAGCTCGATTGTAAGTCCGTTTTAGCCCCGTTTTTAATGTTCTTTACATTTTTGAAATCCTAATAGCTCGGTTTACCTATTTCTACCATTATTTTGAGCTAGGGTATATGTTTAAAAATTTAACCATGGATGACTTACTTGTGTTTTGATGTTTTATGGAAGAATATGAAAGTTTGGGGTGTGATAAACAACTTTTACTAAGTGATTTTTTATGAAATTGCATAAAATGACCTATTTGTAAAAGTTGTAAAATTATGTGTAAAAAAATGTGTTTTAGTGAAAAATTTGGGCTAATATAAGAGGGAATATGAATCGGCTAGGCTTAGGATTTGAGAAAAATAAGTGTTTTTCATTTTACGAGCCAAGGGGCAAAATTGTAAATATGTGAAACTTTAGGGGCAAATTATAATTTTTCCATTGTGTGCTTTTTGGACTAAATTGAATAATGTGAGTATTAAATGAGTTAAATGTGTTATTATAGATCAAGAAAGATGAGGAATTGACCATGATCGGGGAAAATAAAATGTTGTGGACTAAATTGCAATTCACAAAATATCTTATGTAAATAATGCATCATTTTTACTTACGTTTTCATATTTTGATAAATGGTATGAATTGTGGCTGAATATTTGATGTAATTGACAAAATATCGACAATTGAGAAATTTCCCAGTTGAACCTTAGGAATAAAAATGGATACGATTGACAGGTTCACTAGAAACCTATGTGAAATCTGAGTGAAATAAGTGTTTCGGATGTTGATCTGTACATTCTACCGATGGCTGAGTTATTCGGCATGTGCTACAGATACACGATAGCTTGTGTAAGCAGCATCATGTAGTTTCATTATGACCGACAGCTTGTGTGAGCAGACTCGAGATTATGACATGTGAAACGGGTGCTGGGCTTATAAGTTCTACCAGTGGCTGGATAATCCAACATGTGTTGTGGATACCTGACAGCTTGTGTGAGCAGCACTGAGTAGTTACGTATGAACAATAGCTTGTGTAAGCAGACCCGTGAATGTGATTAGCTCGAGAGCGAGCCTATGTGAAAAGTGTGATATGAAGTATCTTTAGCTAGAAGTGTGTCACTTATGTGCAAATTTCCGTGTATCCGTTATTATTCCGATGTGTTCAACGGGAAATGACTAAGTATAAATGAATATGACTAAGTGATGAATAAGTGCATGTATGTGTGTGTAAATTTATGAGCAATGTGCTCGATAGGTGATCGAACCTTGGTAAGTTTGATATGGGGTAAGTGTTACTATGGGAGTTAATACAAAGAAATTATGAAAGAGTAAAATTTGCAATAAAATAGTTTTGGGATAGCAACAGTTATGTGTCTTTGAAAAATCACCAAAAATAGTGGAAATTCATTTAGAAGTTTAATAAGATATGAAATTAAATCTTATTGAGTCTATTTTCTCATAAAAGAAACAGTGTAAGCGAAAGAATTTCATATTCAAATATTTGATTTTTTGTGAGACAAGGTCAGACCGATTTCGAAATCCCCTGTTCTGACTTTACGAAATCATTAAAAATTATATAAAAATAATTATGGGTTAGAATTTATATGTTTAAAATTATTAATTAGTTTATTTTCAAGATAAACAAACGGGAAAATCATCCGAATCCCGTACAAAAAGATAATTAATTTTTAGTGAAGAAGGGCCGAAACTGTCATACAGCAGAACATGGGAGACTTTAAAGAATAAACTGTACTTATTAGATAAACTAAAAATTCTAAAAATTTTATGGTAAGAAGATATGTGAGTCTAGTTTTAGGGAAAATTAGCGGATATTAATTTGGAGTTCTGTAGCTCAAGATAAAAATAATTTAGTGACTGTGACTCGAGTAGACAGCTTAAGATGAACATGAGTAAATGGTGGAACTATGTGTAATTATGATTGCATTATCTTGAGAACATATTATGAGGATTGTTAAAGGCATGTTAATAAATTTTTTATTATTTACATACGTATTTACTAAGCTATATGCTTACTCCCTTCTCTTTTCCCTTGTTTTATAGTGTCACAAGCTAGTTCGGGATTCAGAGATCGTCGAAAATCCGTCCACACTATCAACACTCTTTTGGTATTTTGAAATCAATATTTTGAATTATGGAATGTATAGATACTTGGTTATTTTTTATGTCTCATAATTGATTTGGCCTGAAATGTTGGCCTATGTTATTTGATAGTTCGTTTTGTATAAGCCCATTGATGTTGGCTATTATTGATCAAGTTATATGTTTATGATGATGCAATTTATGAGATGTATGACTAGGTTGAATGAGTGTGATGAAAAGTAAAAATTTTTAAATTTGGATGTAAATTTTATGTCTCGATTTAGTACGACTGTATGTGTTTTTTTTGGTAATGCCTTGTACCCTATTCCGGCATCGAGCACGGGTAAGGGGTGTTACATTTAGTGGTATCAGAGCTATGGTTTAGTCGATTCTCGGACTAACATAGCATATTTGAGTCTAACTATACATGCCATATTACTACTCCTAATAGTGTGATGGCTCCTAACAATTTAAATTGTGTTTTTCTATAGTAAATGGATCCCGGCCGAGCTGTATCTGATGACGTAGAGAGTAATATGTCGACTCCCACGCAAGGGACCGCGCCAGTGGATAGTAGACCTGAAACACATAGTCAGGGAGATGGGGCTCGGGAAGCCTGCTTCCATATGATGAATAATTGGTATACAAAATTTCTTCGAGTGAATCCGAATGTTCAACCTCCGCCACCCCCTCTTATTCCCCAACCGGTTCTCGTAGTTCCTCAAGGTACATAAATGGTAAGATTGACTAAGCCTCCGGTTGATAAGATCTAAAAGTAAGGGGCTAAATAATTCCGGGCTAACATAGATGATGATCCCGAGAAAGTAGAGTTTTGGTTTGAGAATTCTATTCAGGTATTTGATGAACTTTCTTGTACTCCCGAAGAATGTTTAAAGTGTGCTATATATATCACTGGTGGAAGACATTGATATCTGTGGTTCCAAAAGAAAGGGTTACATGGGATTTCTTCTAAGAGGAATTTAGAAAGAAGTACATAAGCCAATGGTTCATTGAAAAAAAAACGCAAAGAGTTTCTCGAGTTAAAGCAAGGTGAATGTTTGTGGCAGAATATGAAAGAGAGTTTGTTAGACTCAATAAATATGCCCAAAATGTGTGTCTATCGAGGCCATTATGTGTAAGAGATTTGAAAATGGGTTGAACGAGGATATTCGACTGCTAGTTGGGATCTTAGAGTTGAAAGAGTTTGTGGTATTGGTCGATCGAGCTTGTAAAGTTGAAGAGCTGAACAAAGAAAAGAGAAAAGTTGTGATTGAAGCCAAAGATGCAAGAAAGAGGCCCATGAGTAAGTCATTCCAATCTCAGTCCAAGAAGCCTAAAGAGATGAATCCTCGGTTGATTGTTTCAGCTAGGTATTCGCACTGAGACTGTGGGAGATCATATTCGTGTTCTAAAACTCAAGCTACTTCAATGGAAAATATGGTAATGTTAGATCCAATAGACCTAAATGTCAGCATTGTGGTAGACGACACCCCGGCGAGTGTTATATGGTTAGCCGTGCTTATTTTAAGTGTGGTTCTCAAGAGCACTATATTAAAGATTGCCCTGAAAAAGTTGAAGAAGGAAAATTCCAGAGTGTTAGACCGGGTAATAATGCCAGAAGAGGTAGACCACCGAGAAATGCCGAAATTGGAGATAGCAGTAAAAGTATATTGAAAGATTCAACTGTGAGGTTAGAAGCGAGTGCACCTGCTAGAGCTTATGCCATACATGCCCGTAAGGATGCGTCATCTCTCGATGTGATTCTGTAACAATCGATTTAGGGCCTAGTTAAACTAATGGTTGCGAGACCTTAAATTCAAGTAGAAATATCTGTTTTATGATTCTATGAGGTTATTTATGTGTTTGCATGATTGTGTGAAAATTTCATGAGGAAGTTTTATTTATTAGTGATCAATTTGTCCATTAAGACTAAATTGCAAAGGTTAGAAAATATAAGATTTTAGGAGATTTAAGCATGAAATACAATTATAAAAATTACTAGAGGTATTTATTTAACAATTAGACCATTATATGTTGATATGGACAAAAATGGTCATGAGAAGGAAAAATCTCAAGAAAGGGTCTTAAGGGCATTTTAGTCATTTGGTTAATTAATGAATTAAAAAGGGAAAATAAGTCAAAATCTTGTCCATCTTCTTCCTCTAAGTGTTGAAATTTGCAAGGAGACATAGCTAGGGTTTCTTCAACTTCCAAGCTTGATAGTAAGTGCATCCTAGCCCCATTTTTAATGCTTTTCGTATTTTTGAGATCCTCGTAGCTCGATTTAGCTATTTCTAGCTATATTTTGAGCTAGAGTTCATGTTCAAAAATTTACCCATGTATGGAAAACATGTATTTGATGTTTTATGGAAGAATATGAAAGTTTGATGTATGATAAACATCTTTTTCTAAGTGATTTTCATGAAAAATGCATAAAATGACCAAATTGTAAAAGTTATAAAAATGGTCATACATGAGTGAAATAGTATAAACTGGGGGTTGTTGTAGTTAAGAGTATGATTTAGAAAGGCTTAAAATACAAGAAAATTGAATAAAAATCATTTTACGAGCATAGGGGCAAAAGAGTAATTATGTGAAAGTTTAAGGGTAAAATTGTAATTTTTCCAAAGTATGATTCATGGGCCAATTTAGTCAATGCGAGTATTAAACAAGTGAAATTGTTATTATAGATCAAGAAACATGAAGCCAGACCAAGACCGAGGCAAGAGCAAAGTTGTGGACTAAATTGAATATCTACACACATTTTGAGTACCGAGGTAAGTTTGTGTGAAATTAATGTTACATATGTTATTATGTTTAAATTACTTATTATTATGAGAAATGCAAATTATTTCCATGAAGTTGATTTATGATACCTCGATGAGAAAATAATGCGAATAAGTTAAGTTGAAGTCTCGGTTGAAGATTCGGAATAACGAGGATACCTATGTCACGACATGAGATAAGGAAGGTCCCATGTAAGACCATGTCTGGGACATGGCATCGGCACCAAATGTAGGTCCCGTATAAGACCATGTTTGGGACACGGCGTCGGCACCGAATGTAGGTCGGGTATAAGACCATGTCTGGGACATGGCATCGACATCAAATAAGGAAGGACCTGTATAAGACCATGTCTGGGACATGGCCTCGGCACCAAAGAAAGATCTCGTATAAGACTATGTCTTGGGCATGGCATCAATATCGAGCTAAGAGATCCCGTAAGATCATATATAGGATATGGCATCGGCATCATGAGGAGATCCCATGTAAGACCATATCTGGGATATGGCATTAGCATCGTAATACATGTATGATGAGACTGAGTATCCTCCGATATTCTGAATAGTTCAAAGGGCAAAGAGCTACATTTAAGTTAAGGATGATAATGATTTAAGTTTATATTCAAGATAGCATATGGAACGCCCAGAATTTGGGCCTCGAAGTATTGGGCCTTGAGTAAGGGAACAATTAGAAAACTGTGCATAAAAGTTTATGTGAGCTAGGAAATGACACAATTAAATGTCTACTCAAGTGGTTAAAGGTCCTGAGAAGAGTTGGAAAAGTCTTGAGTTAAAACCTGGGCTTTAGCAAAAATATTGGTTTTAAGTGGATAAAACCTTGGATGCTTGGATGTAGGCCTTTTAAATTATTGTGTTAAAAAAAATGACATAAGGAAGCATGTGGTCTAATGGTTGTGGCGTCATTAAGGTTGCAAGGGAGCCTAGGTTCAAGTCTTGGCTCTTGCAATTTATTTTGGTTTTTCTTTTAAAGGAACCTAGACTTTGGCCTTTAGACATTTAAATTAATTGAAGATAAAAGGTGACACAAAAGAGCTTGTGGCAAGGAGGCAAGTGGTGTGTGACACAGCTGAGAGGTCTAAGGTTCAAGTCATGGCAAGGTAAAAAGAGTATTTATTTTGCTCTCTTGCCATGTGAGAAGCAGAAGTCGACTAGAACTCTGCAAAGCTAGAATTTGAATTGGTCAAGGAGAAGGTTGTGGAGAGGATTATGGAGGAATTTGAATGAAGTTCAAATTGGATGGTTGAGTGATTTATAGAGAGATTTGTGGAGGGATGTTGGGAGAGATGAGGGGAGGAAAAAAAGGAGTTTGAAAGGGAGAGGAGTTGTAGCTAAATAGGTGCTCTGACCATAGGGACTTTGGCTTTGGAGTTTTGGGAGCTCCTCTTGCTATTCATTTCGGTTTTTGGCATTTTTATTCTTTTCATATTTGTTTCTAAAGCTGTGGAGTTCATTTTCTAGTCTTATCTCTAGCCCTCTAGTCCACTGATTTTTGCCCTTCGTTCCCTTTTATTCAATTGGTATCCCTCTTTGGCCGGAGAGCACTTGTCTTTCCTTTCATAAACCCTATTCGGTTGCTAGCCATTCTAGTGGATCGACTTATACCTTCTTCACCTCTTTCTCTCTAAACTCTTCTATCCTTCTTGTTTTGGCCGAATCTTCTCTTCTCTTCTTTTTTGATCCTTGGCCGTTTCTTGTTGAAGATCTATCGAAAACCCCTTAATCTATTGGTAAGTGTTACGGTTTGTTCTCTCTAGCAAAACCTTATTAGGTTCTCCTCTAAAAGGTTCAGCTTATGTATCTCTTAGGCCAATCGTTTGTGTCTCCTTTTTCCCACCATGGGAAATATTCCTTTAACACTTCTTTTTGTACGAATGATGCTAGGGACTCAAGTTCATAACAAGGTGTTAGGCCGACTACTTATCCCTTCAAGGGATATCTTTTTTATTGGTAAGTGCTTTAAGTATTAGATGTATTCATGTGGGATTGTAGATTCTTATGAATCGGTTTACGATTTTGTGTGAAGGGAAAGCATTGGAGAGAATACATGGTTTTGGAACAAGAGGGGTACTGCAATTAGTTGTTTAGTAAGTAGTAATGATTTGATTAAATGTTCCAATATTATGATTATGGATTAACGATGGTTTTGGACTAATAAAGGGTTGTGTTTTAACCATAGGCTCTCAACTTTAGAGTCATCTCGGCCGCAACTCCTTAATAGGTGTGTAATTTTACAAACACATTGATTAAACCGTAAATAGGCAAAAGTCGAAAAGCCAGAGAATACGGCACTTGATGCCACACGGGCATGCGATCGCACGTATAGTAGTCTAAGCCCACGAAACATGGGCGTTTGATTGTAGAGGCCACCATAAGCGATCTCATGGGCTTAGGCCATTTTGGGCCACGTTGGGCTGAAATGGGCCATGTGGGCCCAATAGGCTCATGGCCCTACACAGATAAAAACCACATTAAGTGGAAAATACTGGACTAGGCTATGTAGTTCGCATAGCTGTGACTAGATTTGGGCTAAATGGGCCACACGAGCATGTGGGCCCACATTGGCCGAATAATGGGCCTTGGGTACATTTACACCGTTATGACCATTTAGGTTATCTATGTCGCTCGAGACAACTGTAGACCTTCGGAGAGGTCGTTATCTACACTGAGACCCCAAAATAAGTAAAATAATCGTAATGCCCTTATAGGGTAAATTGATCGTAATGCCCTTATAGGTAAAATGACCGTAATGCCCCCATAGGGTAAGATGACTGTAATGCCCCCATAGGGTAAAATGACTGTAATACCCCTGTAGGGTAAAATGACCGAAATACCCATGTAGGGCAAAATGACTGTTTTGCCCTTGTGGGTAAATGATTGACTTAGACTATGAATTTGACTGATTTGATTGTGATCGTATGACTGTGTTTTAACTGACTTGACTGTGGTCGTGTGACTGATATGCTTTTAATATATGTTTAAAAGACTGTTACTGAGCATGGCCATTCTGCATACACTTGTGATGATTGAGCATGACATATACGGCATTTTGCATGGGGTTGGGACATTTTTACGGAGGAAGTGTACGGCCCGTTGTCGTTCTGTACAAGCCTTTCAGCCTTTCTGTGATATTTATGGATTTTAGCCATTCTATTTACGGACCGAGCCGTTTTGTTGACTTAGTTCGCAATCGGTGCTAAGTTTGGTGTGTTGGCTGGGTGGGTCGATTTTATCCCCACATGGTGTGCTGGTTGGTGCGGGTGGTGTATTGGTTGGATTGGGCTGGAATTCTTTCTCGCATAGTCGCATCGACATCGATTACAGAATGGGCTTAGGTCCACCTGGTTCTGTTAATGGTCTAAGGCCCACCTAATACTTCTGTGATGGGCTCAGGCCTAGTCTGTTTCTGCATATTGTACATCTAAATGTTTGTATTATAAGGGATTACACACTGAGTTTTTGCAAACTCACCCTTTTGTCTAAATGTACAGGTAATCCCCAGCATTAGGCTATTTGAATCCACGAGAGACTCAAGGTGGCCACACGATCGTTGATGCTCTACTGTAGACTTTTTATTTGAATTTTATATTTTGGGTTTTAATTCTGTTATAAGGCCTTTGAGGGATTAAATTTTTAAATGGGCTTTAGATTTCCTTATGTAAAACTGCTAAACATGAATTTTAAACATTAACAACTATTTTCAAAAACACTTAAAAACAGTCATTTTTATATTTCAAACTTTAGTAGCTTCCGCTATTGGAATAACCTAAAGTATCAATGCCAGACATTAAGTAAACGTTTTTGATGAGATGATTTGCTAAACTCGAGCAAAAGGATTTAAACATAGAAATGAACTTTTAACGGCAAACTTAGTTTTTGAACGACGCTTTGATGTGACACGCCAGATTCAGCCATAATGTTTGGGCGAGTTTGGAGTGTTACATTTAATGGTATCAGAGCCTATTGGAAAACTCGGCTATGGAATGGGTTTTCAAAATTTTGTATTACAAGAGGTTGGTTTCAAATATGTGAAGTGTTTTGAGGTATTTTTCTAAAAAGTGTGGTACACCGAGTCTCCGGCACCCAATCTATAAGTTCTCTGACTATGTTTACTGTTATAGACTGAAATGTTATATTGAGAAACTACTATAGATAGTAGCACTACATGAAACTCCATATATAGAGTAAACTGAAAAACTGTAGTGAGCTTGCGAATGCGAAAATAAACTCAAAACTACTGTTTCTCATAAGACATCTGCTAAATTACTGAAATTGTAACTAAATTGCATAAAAAATTTAATTAAGATAATACGCAAAGAGAAAATGAGCGCTAGAAGGGGTGCAAGAGGCCGTGGTAGTGCTAGGGCTGGGTTATCGACGTCAGGCCACATGCCCAACGTTGAGGCGAGGGAAGCACCGGTTTTATCAGTAGCTGAGACAGGGTCGTTTGATCAAGCGACTGGGGATGATGCATTATCCCAAACAATGTTGAGGATTCTCGAAAGGGTTGTAGGTACTTTTGGGTCGAATGTCGTTACTATAGGCAGCGGGTCAGTTACAGAACGACTCTGGTCAAATGGAGTAGGGATCTTTAGGGGTGTTTTTGGGGAGGCCTCGAGTGTGGTTGAATACTAGTTGGAGGCCACCGAAATTATGGATGACCTCGACTGTACATCGGAACAAAAGTTGAAGGGTGCTATGTCCCTACTGAGTGATGAAGCCATCAGTGGTGGCTTACGGTAAAAGAAGGTACTTCGTTTGACCAATTGACCTGGGAATTCTTTAAGTCCACGTTTTAGGGAAATTATGTGGGTGCCAGCTATGTCGATGCTTGTAGGAAAGAATTTCTAAATTTGGTTCAATGTGACAGATCTGTGATTGAGTACAAGGCAGAATTTTTGCGACTTAGTCAGTATGGCCAAGGAATAGTAGCAACGAAATATGAGCGTTGTGTTCGATTTGAGGACGGCCTCAAAGACAGCCTCTAAGTGTTGATAGCTCCATAGAGGGAGTGAGACTTTATCGCGTTAGTAGAGAAAGCTAAGATTGCTGAGGAGGTAAAGTGGACCGAGTGTTAGAACCAGGAAAAAGGAAAGGAGAAGAGATAAGAGGGATTTAAAACCTTCCAATTCAGACTTGAGGCCTAAGAGAAAGGCTAGACTGGAATGGCCAGTTCGGGTTAGGGCCTCTGTTGCTGTTACTGGATCATAGCTTTGTGCAGGTTGTAGGAGCTATCATCGGTGTCTGTCGAAAAAGGACTGGGTCGTGGTTCAGGTGCGGATCAGTGGAGCACTTTGTGAGAGATTTTCCACGAGGCTGGGCGGATGCAGCTCTGTAGGTGGTTTTGCTCACCAATGAGAGGTGAACAAAGAATCGCCAGGAGGCCGTGGTCACGCCAGGGGTGGAAACGGAGTGGGTCGTGGAGCACCAAGCAGAGGTGCTGGTCAAGTTGAGGCGAGGCAACCAACTTTGGTCTATGCAGCACGTCGCCGAGAGGTCAGAGACGCTCCAAATTCGGATACTAGTACATACTTAAACCATAGTGTACTACATTTAATTTAGAACTAGAGTGCGTAGCGGGAATGTAGTGGTGTAGATTGAGCTAAGCGATTTTTCAGATAGTTGGACATTTTGAAGACGAAATTTCTTTAAGGGGGTAGAATTATAACACCTAGGAATTTGGCCCTAGAAGTATTGGGGCTTGAGCAAGGGAATGGTTAGGAAACTGTGCATAAAAGTTTATGGAGCTAGGAAATGACACAATTAAATGTCTACTCAAGTGGTTAAGGGTCCTGAGAAGAGTTGGAAAAGTCCTGAGTTCAAACCTGGGCTTTAGAGTGGATAAAACCCTGGATGTTTGGATGTAGGCCTTTTAAATTATTGTGTTAAAGAAATGACACAAGGAAGCATGTGGTCTAGTGGTTGTGGCATCATTAAGGTTGCAAGGGAGCCTGGGTTCAAGTCTTAGCTCTTGCAATTTATTTTGGTTTATCTTTTAAAGGAACTTGGACTTTGGCCTTTAGACCTTTAAATTAATTGAAGATAAAATGTGACACAAAAGAGCTTGTGGCAAGGAGGTAAGTGGTGTGTGACACAACTGAGAGGTCTAAGGTTCAATTCATGGCAAGGTAAAAAGAGAATTTATTTTTCTCTCTTGCCATGTGAGAAGCAGAAGTCAACTAAAACTCTGCAAAGCTGGAATTTGAATTGGTCAAGGAGAAGGTTGTAGAGAGGATTATTGAGGAATTTGAATGAAGTTCAAATTGGATGGTTGAGTGATTTGTGGAGAGATTTGTAAAGGGATGTTGGGAGAGATGAAGGGAGGAAAAAGAGGAGTTTGAAAGGGAGAGGAGTTGTAGCCGAATAGGTGCTCTAACCACAAGGAATTTGGCTTGGGAGTTTTGGGAGCTCCTCTTGTTATTCATTTCGAGTTTTGGCATTTTTGTTCTTTTTCATCTTTGTTTCTAAAGCTGTGGAGTTTATTTTCTACTATTCTCTCTAGCCCTCTAGTCCACCGATTTTTGCCCTTCATTCCCTTTTATTAAATTGGTATTCCCCTCTTTTGCCGGGCAACACTTGTCTTTCCTTTCATAAACCCTTTTTAGTTGCTAGCCATACTGGTGGATCGACTCATACCTTTTTCTCCTCTTTCTCTCTCAACTATTCTGTCCTTCTTGTTTTGGTCGAATCTTCTCTTCTCTTTTTTTCTGATCCTTGGTCGTTTCTCACTGAAGATCTATCAAAAACCCCTTGATTTATTGGTAAGTGTTACGGTTTGTTCTCCCTAGCTGAACCTTATTAGGTTCTCCTCTCAAAGGTTCAGCTTATGTATCTCTTAGGTCGATCATTTGTGTCTCCTCTTTTCCACCATGGGGAAATATTCCTTTAACACTTCTTTTTGTACGAATGATGCAGGGGACTCAAGTTCATAACAAGGTGTTAGGCTGACTACTTATCCCCTACAAGGGATATCTCTTTTATTGGTAAGTTCTTTAAGTCTTAGATGTATTCATGTGGGATTGTAGATTCTTATGAATCGGTTTATGGTTTTGTGTGAAGGGAAAGCATTGGAGAGAATACGTGGTTTTGAAACAAGAGGGGTACTGCGATTGGTTGTTTGGTAAGTAGTTATGATTTGATTAAATGTTCTAATATTATGATTATGGATTAACGATGGTTTTGGACTAATAAAGGGTTGTGTTTTAACCATAGGCTCTCAACTTCAGAAGCATCTCGGCTACAATTCCTTAACAGGTGTGTAATTGTACACACACATTGATTAAACCGTAAATCGGCAAAAGCCGAAAAGCCAGAGAATATGGCACTTGATGCCACACGGGCGTGCGATTGCACATATGGTAGTCTGAGCCCACGAAACATGGGCGTTTGACTGTAGAGGCCACCATGAGCGATCTCATGGGCTTAGGCCGTTTTGGGCTGAAATGGGCCGTGTGGGCCCAATGGACTCATGGGCCCTACTCGAATAAAAACCACGTTAAGTGGCAAATACTGGACTGGGCTATGTAGTTCGCATAGCTGTGACCAAATTCAGGCTAAATGGGCCACACGAGCATGTGGGCCCACGTGAACAATGGGCCTTTGGCCCATTTACACCGTTATGACTAGGGGTGAGCGTTCGATTGAATCGAATCGAATCGGATGAAAAAAATTCGAGTTAATCGAGTTGACGAATCATATTTTATTATCCTAATTTGATTTGAAATTTTCTCGAATCGAGTCGAGTGAGATGGAATTTGAATCAAATCGAATTGAATATATTTGTTCGAGTTAATTTTAAAAAATAATTTTGAGTCCTTGTAACCATTGTCACCCATCGTAATAAAATTTGTCCACCTTAACCAAATTTTTTATTAACTTTCATCACCAAATAATTTATTTATTAATCTTTTATATACGTGTTAGCTTCTTTTCTTGTTTAGTTGTTTCAATTATCTTCCGATTTTGTCACTATGTATTTTGGAATTAAAAATATATTAAATGTAAAATGTAATTTTTAATGAAAGTTATTTTTAAGATAAAATGTGAAATTGATACTAATATAAAATTTTAACACTAATATTTTATAGCATAATTAATAATTCAATTTTAATATAAATATTCAATATGACTAAACAGTTCAATAATATAAATAATATAAAATGTGAAATTTAATTTAATAATAAAAATAGTATATATAAATAAATTATTACTATTTATGTTTAGTGAATTTTTCGATAATTTTGATTTTTATTTGAGAGTAAAGGGTGAGAAGTAAAAGTTTAGGGGAAAATAAAAGTTTTGGAGAATAAAAGTTTGAGGAAAGAAAATAGGGGTAAAATTTTGAAGGAAAATATTTTAAAAAAAATTGGAGGGGGGATGTGTTTGGGGTAGATGGGAGGTGAGATGGGAAGGGAGTAAAAGTTTTAGGGGAAAGTCGGAGGGAGTAAAAAATTTGGGGGAAAATAAAAAGTTTTGATAGTTTTTGGGAGTAAAATTTTGAGAAAAAGTAAATGGGAGAGTAAAATTTTGGTGGAAAATGAATTTTGGTTAGATTGGGGGGTTGGGATTAGAGGGGATAAAAGTTTTTGGGGGAAAGTGAAAGGAGTAAAAGTTTTGAGGGAAAAGTAAAAATGTTTGGGAGTTTGGGTTAAAAATGTGAATTATTATAGTTTGTTATTTGAATTATTCAAATTATTCGAATTATTCGAGTTATTTGAATTCAAAAACTCAACTCAATTCGAACTTGAAATTCGAAAAAAAATCGAGTTGACTCGAATAACTCGATTCGTTTAACTCGAAATTCAAATTTTTTTTATTTTTTCGAGTCGAATCGAGTTTTTCTCACCCCTAGTTATGACCATTTAGGTTATCTGTGTTGCTCGAGGCGACTGTAGACCTTCGAAAAGGTCGTTATCTGTACTGAGACCCCAAAATAAGTAAAATGACCGTAATGCCCTTGTAGGGTAAATTAACCATAATGCCCATGTAGGGTAAAATGATCGTAATGCCCCCGTAGGGAAAAATGACCGTAATACTCCTGTAGGGTAAAATGACCGAAATACCCATATAAGGAAAAATGACTGTTTTGCCCTTGTGGGTAAATGACTGGCCTAGACTATGAATTTGACTGATTTGAATGTGATCGTATGACTGTGTTTTAATTGACTTGACTGTGGTCGTGTGACTGATATGATTTTAATATATGTTTAAATGATTATTACTGAGCATGGCCATTCTGCATACACCTGTGATGATTGAGCATGACATACACTACATTTTGCATGGGGTTGGGACATTGTTACGGAGGAAGTGTACAACCCGTTGCCGTTCTGTACAAGCCTTTTAGTCTTTCAATGATATTTATGGCTTTTAGGCGTTCTATTTATGGCGTCGAGCCGTTCTATTGACTTTGTTTCGCAACCAGTGCTAAGCTTGGTGTGTTGGCTGGGTGGGTCGATTTTATCCCCACATGGTGTGCAGGTTGGTACGAATGGTGTATTGGTTGGATTGGGCTGGATTTATGTCTGCATATCTGCATCTGATATTGATTTTGTAATGGGCTTAGGTCCACCTGGTTCTGTTAATGGGCTAAGGTCCACCTGATACTGTGTCTGTGATGGGCTCAGGCCTAGTCTGTTTCTGCATATCGTACATCTGACTGTTTGTATTATAAGGGATTACACACTGAGTTTTCACAAACTCACCCTTCTATCTAAATGTACAGGTAACTCCAGCCTTAGGCGATTTTGAGCCGCGAGAGAGTCGGAGGTGGCCACACGACCACTGATGCTCTACTGTAGACTTTTTATTTGAATTTTATATTTTGGGTTTTAATTCTACTATAAGGCCTTTGAGGGATTAAATTTTTAAATGGGCTTTAGATTTCCTTATGTAAAACTGCTAAACACGAATTTTAAAAATTAAAACTATTTTCAAAAACACTTAAAAACAGTCATTTTTATATTTCAAAATTTAGTAGCTTCCACGATTGGAATAACCTAAAGTATCAATGCCAAACATTAAGTGAACTTTTTTGATGAGATGATTTATTAAACTTGAGCAAAAGGATTTAAACATAGAAATGAATTTTTAACGACAAATTTAGTTTTTTAATGATGCTTTGATATGACACTCCAGATTCGGCCATAACGTCTGGGCTGGGTTTGGGGTGTTAGAACATAAGTGCTAAATTATGTGATGAAGTGATACAGGTACCATGAGAAAATGCGAGTTATGAAACCATAATGTGATATGTGATGGGTAAGCGTAAGTATGAGTAAGTATGTCAAAGTACTTGAGAACTTGTGTTGTTATTGTCCAATGAGATGAATGGATTTTATTATGAGCCCTTATGTTGCTATTTTAATTTCATGCAAACTTGCTAAGCTATACGCTAACACCTTTCTTTTTCCCTTTTCCTTGTACTATCGCCAAGCTAGCTTAGGGATCGTAGAACGTCGGAGCTCGGATCACACTATCAATCATTCTTTTAGTATAGCAAAGTTGATTTATTTTGGGTATGCCATGTATAGGAATTTGGTCATCTTGTGTTATGTCATATTTGAAAGCCAAAGTGTTGGCTACTAATCTTATATACTCAATTTGTAAATGGCCATTGGGAATTGGCCAATATTTGTCAAGTTCCATATTTTAATGATGATGAGTTTTATGAAGTAAAAGTTCATGCAAATGATGGAGTAAAATGTGAAATGTATGAATGATGATTAGTGGTTCTTCATAGTGTATTATTGCCATGTCATGTGTTGCTTATGTTGGTATATGTGTGTTTATGTTTCAGGGTGGCAATTGGCTTGTAAAATAGCCTTCTAATTGTCCACACTGGTAGACACACGGGCGTGTGTCTAGGCCGTGTGTGACATACAGTCAACCCCTATGGGTGTGTTGATAGGCCGTGTGTCCCCTGCATCAAATTTGCGAGAATACGATTTGTCACACGGGCCAGCACATGGGTGTGTGACTAGGCCGTGTGCCCCTTAAGAGTTGTTGATGTCATAAATAGAATGCTAAGGTTCTCACACACGGGTGAGGACATGAGCATGTCTAGGCCGTGTGAGGGACATGGACTGTAGATACCGGCGTGTGCCCAGCCGTGTGAAAACCCCTGTAGGTTCAAATGAAAAATAAGTTCCATACGGGCTAGGAAAATGGGCGTGTGTAACCACACGGCCTACCCACATGGGCGTGTTCCATTTCACACGGGCGTGTGGCCCCTGTTTAGGCAAAAATTTTCTAAGTACATAAAAGTTTTTGATTTATTCTCGACCCTTTTTTATGTATGTTTAGGGTTTCGTAGGCCCATAATTAGGAGGTTATGAATATGAATGAGAATTTTTATGTTGAAATGAAATTTTATAGCCAGATGTTGTATGTTTAAGCAAGTTAAGTTCGGTAACGCCTTGTATACTATCCCAACGTCAAACACAGGTAAGGGGTGTTACATTTAACGGTATCAAAGCTACGATTTAGTTGATTGTCGGACTAACGTAGCGTAAGCATGGGTCTAG
Source organism: Gossypium rotundifolium (assembly GCA_025506655.1). Classification (NCBI taxonomy): domain Eukaryota; kingdom Viridiplantae; phylum Streptophyta; class Magnoliopsida; order Malvales; family Malvaceae; genus Gossypium; species Gossypium rotundifolium. Next base: position 72,190,259 of record CP106727.1, on the reverse strand, counting down.
CTATACATGCCATACACATGAGTGTTTACATAATGATAGTGTGACGACTCTTGACAATTTAAATTATGTTTTCATATAGTAAATGGATCCCGATAGAGCTGTGGCGGATGATGTAGAAAGTAACGCGCCGGCTCCCGTCGAAGGGACAGTGCTGTATGAAAACGAGAATAGACCTACAACTTTGAGTCAGAGAGGAGGAGAAGAGGCTAGGGAAGCCTTTCTCCACATGATGAATGCATGGTATATGGATTTCGTTCATGGGAACCCGGATGCACAACCCCCTCCACCCCCGCCTATTCCTCAGCCTACCCTTGTATCTCCCCAAGTGGTAGAAGTGATAAGAAGAGAAAAGCCTCCAGTTGATAGAATCCGAAAAGAAAGAGCCAAGGAATTTTGGGCTAGTAAAGATGACGATCCGGAGAGGGCAAAATTTTGGCTTGAAAATACCATCAAGGTATTTGATGAATTATCTTGCACACTTGAAGAATGCATGAAATGTGTAGTTTCTCTCTTGAGAGATTCAGCTTATCAATGGTGGAATACCCTTGTGTCGGTTGTACCAAGGGAAAGGATCACATGGGAGTTTTTTCAAGAAGAATTCCGGAAGAAGTACATTAGCCAAGGATTTATTGATCTGAAAAGAAAGGAATTCCTTGAACTGAAATAAGGTAGAATGACAGTAACTAAATATGAGCGTGAATTTGTAAGGCTCAGCAAGTATGCTCCGGAGTGTGTGTCCTTTGAAGCCATCATGTGTAAGAGGTTTGAGGACGGATTAAATGAAGATATCCGATTGTTTGTTGGCGTCCTAGAATTGAAGGAATTTGTTGTGCTAGTTGACAGGGCTTGTAAAGCCGATGAGTTGGTTAAGGAGAAAAGAAAAGCTAAGATAAAGTCTCGTGACTCAAGAAAGAGACAAATGAACAAGTCATTTCAATCTTCATCCAAGAAGTGAAGAGACTTCCCTACCCGATCAGCTATTTCAGCTGGGTTTTCGAATAGAAGTAAGAGTAAACAGTACTCGGGGATTAAAGCTCAGACTATCTCGGTTGCTCGTGTTGGGAACACTCGACCTAATAGACTGAAATGTCCACAGTGTGGCAGACGTCATCCCTGTGAGTGTCGAGCCCATGAAAGAGCCTATTTTAAATGTGGTTTCAAGATCATTTGATTAGAAAATGCCTCGAAATGGTTGAAAAATAGAAAATTCAGAGTGCAAGGTCGAGAAGCACTACTAGAGGGAGACAACAGAGAAACCCGGGAAGTGGAATGAGTAGTAAGAGTACACCCAGAGAGCAGGTTGCAAGATCGAGGGTAGAGCGCCTGCGAGGACTTATGCCATTCGCGCTCGCGAAGAGGCATCATCCCCTGATGTAATTACGGGCACATTTTCTCACTATGATACTAATGTTGTTGCTTTATTTGATCCGGGGTCTACCCACTCATATATTTGCATAAAATTAGTATCTAGTATGAGCATGCCTGTAAAGTCTACAGAGTTTGTGATAAAAGTGTCCAATCCTTTAGGCAAAAGTGTATTAGTTGATAAGATATGCAAAGATTACCCATAGATGATTAGAGGTCATTATTTTTAAGGCAAATCTCATGCTATTTCCATTTGATGAATTCGATATAATTCTTGGTATGGACTGGTTAGCCACTCATGATGTGATAGTAAATTGTGGAAATAAATACATTAAATTGAGATGTGAAAATGGAGACACTCTTCATGTTGAATCAGATGAATGAGACAGATCGCCTATAGTAATTTCTCATATGACTGCCCAAAAATATATAAGAAAAGGGTGTGAAGCCTATCTTGCCTTTGTGATGAATGCCAAGGAAACTAAGTTAAGAATTGAATTAGTACCGATAGTATGTGAGTATCCAAATGTATTCCTAGAAGAATTGCTAGGGTTGCCTCTGGTTAGAGAGGTTGAATTTGGCATTGAGTTAGCTCCTGGTATTGCACCTATATCGATTGCTCCATATAGAATGGCCCCAACTGAGTTGAAGGAATTAAAGGCATAGTTGCAAGAGTTGACGGACAAAGGTTTTGCTAGACTAAGTTATTCTCCGTGGGGTGCTCCAGTGTTATTTGTGAAAAAGAAAGATGGTTCCATGAGATTATGTATAGATTACCGGTAGCTTAATAAGGTCACCGTGAAGAATAAGTACCCATTGCCAAGGATCGATGATTTATTTGATCAATTAAAGGGAGCCACTGTGTTCTCCAAGATAGACTTGAGGTCCGGTTATTACCAATTGAGGGTCAAAGACTCAGATGTGCTAAAAACTGCATTTCGAACAAGGTATAGGCACTATGAATTTTTAGTTATGCCTTTTCGCTTAACAAATGCCCCTACTATGTTTATGGATTTAATGAACCGTATATTTCGACCATACTTGGATAAGTTTGTTGTGGTTTTTATTGACAACATATTGATATATTCTCATGATGAGCCTGGGCATGGCGGGCACTTTAGGATGGTTTTACAAATTTTACGAGATAATCAGTTGTATGCCAAGTTTAACAAAATTGAATTTTGGCTCAAAGAGGTTGGATTCTTGGGGCATATTGTCTCGGGAGATGGATTTCGAGTCGACCCAAGTAAGATTTCAGCTATTTTTTATTGGAAACTGCTGAAAAATGTATCTGAGGTTAGAAGTTTTTTGGGCCTAGCTAGCTATTATAGATAATTTGTCAAAGGATTCTCTATGATAGCTACACCTATGACGAGATTGTTACAAAAAGACGTAAAGTTTGAATGGACAGAAAAGTGCCAACAGAGTTTTGAGAAACTAAAAGCATTATTGACTGAGGCTCCAATTCTAGTGCAACCTAAATTGGGGAAAAAATTGTGATCTACAATGATGCATCCTTGAATGGATTGGGCTGTGTGCTTATGAAAGAAAGCAAGGTGATAGCGTATGCTTCTAGACAGTTAAAGCAACACGAGAAGAATTACCCGACACATGATTTAGAGTTGGTTGCCATTGTGTTTACGTTGAAGATATGGAGACACCATTTGTATGGTGAAATATGTCGAATATTCACCGATCATAAGAGCCTAAAGTACTTGATGACTCAGAAGGAATTGAACTTAAGGCAGCGAAGATGGTTAGAGTTGATAAAGGATTATGAGCTAGTTATTGACTACCACCCGAGAAAGGTTAATGTAGTCGTCGATGCTTTAAGTAGAAAATCCTTATTTGCATTGAGGGCTATGAATACACGGGTGACTTTGTCAGACGATGGTTTCATTCTAGCTGAGTTGAGGGCTATACCAATGTTCCTTCAAGAGATTTATGAGGCTCAAAAAGATGATAGTGACTTACAAGCCAAAAGAGTTCAGTTGAGTCGGGTGTTGAGTCTGACTTTTGGATTAATTCTAATGGATGTTTGATGTTCAGAGAAAGAGTTTGTGTACCGAGGAATGGTGAGCTTATTCAGAAGATTTTACACGAGATACATAGTAGATGTCTATGTACATCCGAGCAGCACAAAAATGTATAATGATTTGAAGAAATGGTATTGGTGGCCGAGTATGAAGAAAGATATTTTTGAGTTTGTATCAAGATGTTTAATTTGTCAACAAGTGAAAGCTGAACACCGAGTGGAAATGGGACCGTGTTACTATAGACTTTGTAATGGGTTTGTCGTTGATGCCGAGCAAGAAAGATGCCATATGGGTGGTGGTAGATAGACTTACGAAGTTGGCCTACTTCATACCAGTATGTGTTTATTATTCGCTTGATAAATTGGCAGACTTGTATGTTTTTGAGATTGTAAGGCTTCATGGAGTGCCTTTGTCGATTATCTCAGACAGAGATCTGAGATTCACATCCCGATTTTGGGAAAAGTTGTAAGAAGCTTTGGGCACAAAGTTGAGTTTTAGTACGGCCTTTCATCCACAAACTGACGAACAGTCGGAGAGATTAATATAAATACTTGAGGATATGCTCTGGTGTTGTGTTCTTGAGTTTTAGGGTAGCTGGGAAATGTATTTCCATTGGTAGAGTTTGCATACAATAACAGTTTTCAGTCAAGGTTGAAAATGGCGCCTTATGAGGCTTTTTATGGGCGTAAGTGTTGAACGCCTTTGAATTGGATTGAACTCAAGGAAAATCAGATTCACGGGGTCGATCTAGTTAGAGAAACCGAAGAGAAGGTAAAAAATTTGTAATTGTTTAAAAGCTGAAAAAAATCCTACTCAGACTTGAAACGAAAAGAGATCGAGCTTCAAGTTGGTGATAAAGTATTCTTGAAAGTGTCACCATGGAAGAAAGTTCTCAGATTTGGCCGGAAAGGTAAATTGAGTCCGCGTTTTATTAGACCATATGAGATTACCAAGATGATAGGGTGGAAGCTTATAGATTAGCTTTGCCATCTGAGTTGGAAAGGATACATGATGTGTTCCATGTGTCTATGTTACGACGTTATCGATCAAATCCTTCGCATGTGATTACACCGACAGAGGTTAAAATTTAACCCGACATGACTTATGGTGAAGAACCGCTTAAGATTTTGGCAATGGAAGTCAAATAATTAAGAAAAAAAGTATAGCCCTTGTGAAAGTGCTATGGCAAAGACATGGGGTAGAAGAGGCTACATGGGAGCCCAATAAGGCTATGAGAAACCAACACCCAAACCTTTTTGCCGATAAGATTTTCGGGGACAAAAATCCCTAAGGGGGAGAATTGTAATAGCCCGATATAGGGCCTAGTTAGAATAGTGGTTGCAAGACCACAAATTCGAAATAGAAATATGTGTTTTATGATTCTATGAGGCTATTTATGTGTTTGCATGATTGTGTGAAAATTTCATGAGGAAATTTTTTTTATTAGTGATCAATTTCTCCATTAGGACTAAATTGCAAAGATTAGAAAATATGAGATTTTAGGAGATTTAAGCATGAAATAAAATTAAAAAAATTACTAGAGCTCCTTATTTAACAATTAGACCATTATATGTTGAGATGGACAAAAATGATCATGGGAAGGAAAAATCTCAAGAAAGGGCCTTAAGGGCATTTTATTCATTTGGTTAATTAATGAATTAAAAAGGGAAAAATAACTCAAAATCTTGTCCATCTTCTTCCTCAAAGTGTCAAAATTTGCAAGGAGACATAGCTAGGGTTTCTTCAACTTCCAAGCTTGATAGTAAGTGCATCCTAGCCTCGTTTTTAATGTTCTTCGTATTTTTGAGATCCTCGTTGCTCGATTTAGCTATTCCTAGCTATATTTTGAGCTAGGGTTCATGTTCAAAAATTTACCCATGTATGAAAAGCATGTATTTTGATGTTTTATGGAAGAATATGAAAGTTTGATGTATGATAAACATCTTTTTCTAAGTGATTTTCACAAAAAATGCATAAAAGGACCAAATTATAAAAGTTATAAAAATAGTCATACATGAGTGAAATAGTGTAAATTGGGGGTTGTTGTAGTTAAGAGTATGATTTGACTAGGCTTAAAATACAAGAAAGTTGAATAAAAATCATTTTACAAGCTTAGGGGCAAAAGAGTGATTATGTGAAAGTTTAGGGGCAAAATTATAATTTTTCAAAGTATGATTCATGGGTCAATTTAGTCAGTGCAAGTATTAAACAAGTGAAATTACTATTATAGATTAAGAAACACAAAGCCCAGACTGAAATCGAGCGAGCGCAAAGTTGTGGACTAAATCGAATATCTATACACATTTTGAGTACTGAAGTAAGTTTGTGTGAAATTAAGGTTACATATGTTATTATGTTTAACTTATTTATTATTATGAGAAATGCAAATTATTTCCATGAAGTTGATTTATGATACCTCGATGAGAAAATGATGCGAATAAGTTATGTTGAAGTCCTGGTTGAAGATTCAAATAATGAGGATACATATGTCACGACATGAGATAAGAAGGTATAGTGTAAAACCATGTTTGGGACATGAAATTGGCACCGAATGTAGGTCCCGTATAAGACCATGTCTGGGACATGGCATCGGCATCGAATATAGGTCCCGTATAAGACCATGTCTAGGACATGGCATTGACACCAAATAAGGAAGGTCCCGTATAAGACCATGCCTGGGACATGGCCTCGGCACCAAAGAAAGATCTCGTATAAGACCATGTTTGAGACATGGCATCGACATCGAGCTAAGAGATCCCGTGTAAGACTATATTTGGGATATGGCATCGGCATCATGAGGAGATCCCATGTAAGTCCATATCTGAGATATGGCATTGGCATGGTAATACATGTATGATGAGACTGAATATCCTCCGATATTCCAAATAGTTCAACTGGCAAAGTGCTACATTTAAGTTAAGGATGATAACGATTTAAGTTTATATTCAAGATAGCATAAGTGCTAAATTATGTGATGAAGTGATACAGGTACCATGAGAAAATACGAGTTATGAAACCGTAATGTGATATGTGATGGGTAAGCGTAAGTATGAGTAAGTATGTTAAAGTACTTGAGAACTTGTGTTGTTATTGTCCAATGCGAAATGGATTTTATTATGAGCCCTTATGTTGCTATTTTAAATTCATGAAAACTTACTAAGCTATATACTTACCTCTCTCTTTTTCCCTTTTCCTTGTAGTATCGCCAAGCTACCTTGGGGATCGTAGAATGTCGGAGCTCAGATCATACTATCAATCATTCTTTTGGTATAGTAAAGTTGATTTATTTTGGGTATGGCATGTATAAGAATTTGGTAATCTTGTGTTATGTCATATTTGAAAGCCAAAGTGTTGGCTACTAATGTTATACACTCATTTTGTAAATGGCTATTGGGAATTGGCCAATATTTGTCAAGTTCCATATTTTAATGATAATGAGTTTTATGAAGTGAAAGTTCATGCAAATGATGGAGTAAAATGTGAAATGTATGAATGATGATTAGTGGTTCTTCATAGTGTATTATTGCCATGTTATGTGTTGCTTATGTTGGTATATGTGTGTTTATGTTTCAGGGTGGCAATTGGCTTGGAAAATAGCCTTCTAATTGTCCACATGGGTAGACACACGGCATGTGTTTAGGCCGTGTATGACACTCAGTCAACCCCTATGGGTGTGTTGATAGGCCATGTGTCCCCTACATCAAATTTGCGAGAATACGATTCGTCACATGAACGTGTCACTAGGCCGTGTGCCCCTTAAGAGTTGCTAACGTCATAAAAAGAATGCTAAGGTTCTCACACACGGATGAGGACACGGGCGTGTCTAGGCCGTGTAAGGGACACGGGCTGTAGACACAAACGTGTGTCTAGCCATGTGAAAACCCCTGTAGGTTCGAAATGAAAAATAAGTTCCACACGAGCTTGGAACATGGGTGTGTTTGACCACACGGCCTGCCCACATGGGCGTGTTCCATTTTACATGGGCGTGTGGCCCTTGTTTAGGCAAAAATTTTAAGTGCGTAAAAGTTTTCGATTTATTCTCAAACCCTTCTGTATGTATGTTTAGGGCTTCATAGGCCCATAATTAGGAGGTTATGAATATGAATGAGAAGTTTTAAGTTGAAATGAAATTTTATAGCCAGATGTTGTATGTTTAAGCAAGTTAAGTCTGGTAATGTCTCATATCCTATCTCGGCGTCGGACACGGGTAAAGGGTGTTACAGTTACTGATACATTATCTCTTTATGATACTAATATTATTGCATTGATTGATCTCGGGTCTACTCATTCCTATGTTTGTGTGAATTTAGTATCTCGTAAGAGTTTGCTAGTTGAACTTACTGAATTTGTGATTAAAGTGTCAAACCCATTAGGCAAATATGTATAGTTGATAAGGTTTGCAAGAATTGTCCTTTGATGATTCAAGGTTACTATTTTTCGGCTAATCTGATGTTGTTGCCATTTGATGAGTTTGATGTTAATCTAGGTATGGATTGGTTGACATTGCATAATGCCAAGGTAAATTGTAGACAGAAAACCCTTGAGTTGAAATGTGAAAATGGTGAGACTCTTTGGGTTGAAACAGATGAATCAAATAAATTGCCTATGGTGATTTCGCACATGTCTGCTTAGAAACACATGAGAAAAGGGTGTGAAGCTTATCTTACTTATGTGTTGAATACTGAGATGTCTAGGTCGAAGCTTGAATTAGTGCCAATAGTCTGTGAATTTCCATATGTGTTTCCAGAAGAATTACCTGGATTACCTCTGATTAGAGAGATTGAATTTGCCATTGATCTATTGCTTGGGACTGCACTGATCTCGATTGCTCCATATAGAATGGCTCCTACTGAATTGAAAGAATTAAAAGCTCAATTGCAAGAGTTGACAGATAAGGAATTTGTGAGACCGAGTTTTTCTCCTTGGGTGCTCCCGTATTGTTTGTGAAGAAAAAGGATGGATCTATGAGACTTTGTATTGACTATCGACAGCTCAACAAGGTGGCCATAAAGAACAAGTATCCGTTACCGAGAATTGATGACTTATTTGACCAGTTGAAAGGGACGATAGTGTTTTCAAAGATCGACTTGAGGTCTAGTTACTATCAGCTAAGAGTTAAAGAGTCAGATGTGCCAAAAACCGCTTTTAGGATGAGGTATGGACATTATGAGTTTCTTGTGACACCTTTCGATTTGACTAATGCTCCTGCCATCTTTATGGACTTGATGAATCGTATTTTTTGACCATACTTGGATAAGTTTGTGGTTGTGTTCATAGATGATATTCTAATTTATTCTCGAGATGAGTCTGAGCATGCCGAACACTTGAGAATGGTGTTCAGATTTTGAGAGAGAGGAAATTATTTGCTAAATTCAGCAAAAGTGAGTCTAGGCTTCATGAAGTTGGATTTTGGGCCATATAGTTTTGGATGATGGTATTGGGTTGATCCGAGCAAAATTTTGGCAATAGTTGATTAGAAACTGCCAAAGAATTTATCCGAGGTTAGAAGCTTTTTGGGCTTAGCCGGGTATTATAGACGTTTTGTTGAGGGAGTCTCGATGATTGCCTCTCCTATGACTAAGTTGTTGCAAAAGAATGTTAAGTTTGATGGACAGATAAATGTCAACAAAGTTTCGAGAAGTTGAAAGAATGATTGACTGAAGCATCAATTTTGGTACAACCTGAGTCGGGAAAAGAGTTTGTGATTTATAGTAATGCATCATTGAATGGTCTTGGTTGTGTGTTGATGCAAGAGGGCAAAGTAGTAGCTTATGCCTCGCGACAGCTAAAATCGCATGAGAAGAACTATCCGACGCACGATTTGGAATTGGCCGCCATCGTCTTTTCTTTGAAGATTTGGCATCATTATTTGTATGGTGAGAAATGCTGAATCTTTACCGATCACGAAAGTTTGAAGTATTTGATGAATCAAAAGGACTTGAATTTGCGACAACAGAGGTGGCTTGAATTATTGAAAGATTATGAGCTAGTGATTGATTATCATCCGGGGAAAGCGAATGTAGTCGTAGATGCCTTAAGCAGAAAATCCTTGTATGCTTTGAGAGCTATGAGTACGAGTTTGGCTTTGTCTGATGACGGTTCAATTTTGGCCGAGTTGAGGGTTAGACCGCTATTCCATCAGCAAATTTCTGAAGCTCAAAAGAAAGACAAGGAATTGCATGTTAAAAGAGTTCAGTGTGGATCAGGTAGTGATTCAGATTTTTGAATCAGACTAGATGATTGCTTGATGTTCCGTGATAGGGTATGTGCACCAAAAGATGATGAGTTGATTCAGAAAATTTTACATGAGGCACACAGTGGTTGTTTGTCAATTCATCCGGGTAGTACAAAATTGTTTAGTGATTTGAAGAAATTGTATTGGTGGCCGAGTATGAAAAGAGACATTTTGAGTTTGTATCAAAGTGTTTGATTTGCCAACAAGTGAAAGTCGAGCATTAGGTGCCTTCGAGTTTACTTCAGCCAATGATGGTTCCTGAGTGGAAATGGGACAGAATCACGATGGATTTTGTGATAGGTTTTCCTCTGATTTCGAAAAAGAAAGATGTCGTTTGGGTTGTGGTTGATAGATTGATGAAATCGGCTCACTTTATACCAGTACGTACCGACTACTCACTTGATAAGTTGGCTGAGTTGTATATAGATGAAATTGTGAGATTGCACGGAGTACCTATGTCTATTATTTCGGATAGAGATCCGAGATTTACTTCGAGGTTTTGGAAAAAGTTACAAGAAGCCTTGGGTACGAAATTGAATTTTAGTATCGCATTTCATCCGCAAACTGACAGTCGATCCGAAAGAGTAATTCAAGTTCTTGAAGACATGCTCTGATGTTGTGTTTTAGAATTTGAAGGTAGTTGGGAGAAATATCTACCTTTGGTTGAATTTGCCTACAACAACAGTTATCAGTCGAGTATACAGATGGCACCGTACGAAGCATTATATGGTTGCAAGTGTCAAACTCCTTTGTATTGGACCGAGCTTAGTGAGAAACAAATTCACGGGGTTGATTTAGTTAGAAAAACCAAGGAGAAAGTGAAAGTAATCCGTGATTGTCTGAAAGTTGCTTCAAATCGACAAAAGTCATACGCAAATTTGAAAAGAAAAGAATTTGAGTTTCAAGTGGGTGATAAAGTTTTTCTAAAAGTATCATCGTGGAATAAGATTTTGAGATTTGGCCGAAAGGGCAAGTTGAGTCCGCGTTTCATTGGGCCGTATGAGGTTATCGAAAGAAGTGGACCAATGGCATATCGATTAGCTTTACCGACAGAGTTAGAAAGAATTCATAATGTGTTTCATGTGTCGATGTTGCGACGCTATCGTTCTGATCCTTCACATGTGATTTCTCCGATAGAGATTGAGATTCGACCGGATATGACCTATGATGAGGAACCGATTAAGATTTTGGCTCAGGAAGTTAAACAGTTGAGAAATAAAAGTATAGTCTTAGTGAAAGTGTTGTGGCAAAGACATGGAGTAGAAGAGGCTACATGGGAACCGGAGGAAGCCATGAGAAAATAATACCCAAACCTCTTTTCCGGTAAGATTTTCGAGTACGAAAATTCCTAAAGAGGGGAGAGTTGTAACAACTCGATTTTAGGCCCAGTAGGAATAGTGGTTTCGGGGCCACAAATCTGACGAGAAAAATTTTAATATTCTTATATTTTTATGATCTACAATTTTACAGAATAATTTCATGAAAATTTCATTCAAAATTTTTGATGTTTGGGCACTCAATTTAGTCAGAAGGACTAAATTGTAAAAAGTGCAAAACTTGAGTTCTAGAAGCTAGAGGTTCTAATTGCTATGAAATTTTAAATTGGAGGTCCTTAAAAGGTAATTAGACCATTGGTTAATTTGTTGGACAAAAATGGACATGGAATAGGTAAAATATAAATATTTTTAAGTTTAGGGCATTTTAGTAATTTGATGATTAAATGAATTAAAAGGCCAAATTAAAAGCCAATTTTTGCTCATCTTCAACCCCTTGGCCAAAATTCACATGAGGAAGACATAGCTATGGTTTTTCAAGCTTCCAAGCTCGATTGTAAGTCCGTTTTAGCCCCGTTTTTAATGTTCTTTACATTTTTGAAATTCTAGTAGCTCGGTTTACCTATTTCTACCATTATTTTGAGCTAGGGTATATGTTTAAAATTTTACCCATGGATGACTTACATGTGTTTTTGATGTTTTATGGAAGAATATGAAAGTTTGGGGTGTGATAAACAACTTTTACTAAGTGATTTTTTATGAAATTGCATAAAATGGCCTATTTGTAAAAGTTGTAAAATTATGTGTAAAAAAATGTGATTTAGTGAAAAATGTGGGATGCTATAAGAGGGAATATGAATCGACTAGGATTAGGATTTGAGAAAAATAAGTGCTTTTCATTTTACAAGCCTAAGGGCAAAATTGTAAATATGTGAAACTTTAGGGGCAAAAATGTAATTTTGCCATAGTGTGATTTTTGGGCTAAATTGAATAATGTGAGTATTAAATGAGTTAAATGTGTTATTATAGATCAAGAAAGACGAGGAATTGACCTTGATCGGGGAAAAGAAAAGGTTGTGAACTAAATTGCAAATTAGTCAATTTTGCACCGCGGTAAGTTTGTATGTAAATAATGCATCGTTTTTACTTACGTTTTTATATTTTGATAAATGGTATGAATTGTAGCTGAATATTTGATGTAATTGACAAAATATCGACAAGTGAGAAATTTCCCGGTTGACAAAATATTGACAAAATCCCATCTCGATGCCAATAGCCCAGCTATGGTCTTACACGAAATCTCACATCGACGCCATATCCCAGATATAGTCTTACACGAAGTCTCATATCGATGTCATATCCAAGATATAGTCTTAAATGTATTCTTAGTGACCCTAATGTCATGACATTTGTATCCTAACTATTCCTAAGGTTCAACCGGGATTTACTCGCTTGTCTAAACTTCGTCAATTTCATCCATAGAGTCAATCATACAATTCATGCAATAATAAAGAATTATAAATACAATTATAATGTTGCATTTTACATACAAACTTACCTCGACATAAAAATTGGCGAAAAGGACTAAATTGTCAAATACTCGTTTTCACCGTCTAGGTCCACACCTCGTTTTTCTTGATCTATAATATCACAGCTAACTTATTCAATCATTATAGAATTCAAATTATCACAAAATCACATTATGGAAAAATTATATTTTTGCCCCTAAAGTTTGACATTTTTACAATTTAGTCCCTAGGCTCATAAAATGAATTTTACTCAATTTCTTCAAAGCCCAAGCTTATTTGGATATATTTCATGCTCATAACAGCCTACATTTTTCATTTATTCACACTTTTACTACTCATTTTATAACTTTTACAATCAAGTCCTTTTTGACCTTTTTACCGAAAATCACTTAGCAAAAGTCATTTATTCAACATCAAATTTGTATAATCTACCTTTAAACATCAAAATACACAAATATCCAACATGGTTCAAACCTTATACCTTGTTCTTTTATCAAATTAGTGGCAGAAATAGGTAGATCTTGTTACGAGGATTTCAAAAATGTAAAAATCATTAAAAATGGGGCTAGAATGGACTTACAATCAAGCTTGAAAGCTTAGAAAACCCTAGCTATGTCTTCTCCATGCAATTTTCGGCCATGGGGTAGAATATGGACAAAAATTGACTTTTAATTTGGCTTTTTAATTCATTTATTAACCAAATGACCAAAATACCCCTAACTTAAAACATAACAATTCTCTTACTTCATGTCTATTTTTGTCCAATAATTTAACAAATGGTCTAATTACCATCTAAGGGCCTTCAATTTTAAATTTCATAGCAATTAGACACCTCTACCATTTAGAACTTAACTTTGGCACTTTTTACAATTTAGTCCTTTTGACTAAATTGAGTGCCCAATCGTCAAAATTTTTGAACGAAATTTTCATGAAACAATTCCAAAAAATTGTAGACCATAAATTATAATAAGAACAAATTTTACTGCGTCGAATGTGTGGTCTCGAAAATACTGTTCTGACTAGACCCAAAATCGGGCTGTTACAATGGTCGTGCTCGAATAAGTTGACATGATATATCACACATATTTTTTTATTGTAGTCTACACAGAATATCAAGATAGGATTTGTCCCTCCTATATAATGGGAGCAATATCTTAGGCCTCTTGATGGAGTGAGACTAGAAATGCATGGCCATACTCGAATAAGTTGATATGAGATATCACACTTATTTTTTTATTGTAGTCTACACAGGATATCAAGGGATATGAGATTGGACTATACAAGTGTTACTATTCCATGACTTGTGTCCAATCTAGATATTGAGGATAAAAGGATATAATGCATGAAAAGATTATCATAGAAAGGTTATGTCAAACCACGGCTTCTTGAAACTTGGGTAGCAATAATGCATTGCTAGATGCCACTTGTTGATTATAATATTAGAAACATTCTAGTATTACTACTAACATTACAAGAACCTACAGGGTCACACCCTATAGTTGAAGCTAATAGAATCCAAATACATTTGGTATTGTATTTAGTGCCACTTGAATTAAATTAATTGATAGTTAAATATGGAATACATTATATGTACAAACTTTTTGTACACAAATAGAGAACATATATTAAATTAATATATGAATTTGACTCATACAAAATATTAATTGTATATAGTTTATCAAATTATTAATATAAAAATTATAATAATTAATTTCGGTCAAAATATAAAAGACATGGAAATTGATATTATTTAGGAAAGAATATAATTTAATTTTCTAACTTTCCATTTTTTCTCTAATAATAAAGGAATAATCACATTTTATTTATGATATGTGATATCAAAGAAAATAAAAGGAATATAATCCATGTGTGTGAAGGTTTCTAAAAAATAATATCGAAAGGTCTAGCAGCTATTTTTTTATTTTTTCTCTCTGATAAAGTTTAAGACAATTTTGTTGTTCATTCTTTGACTGGGTGGATTATGTAGAGGTTGAGACATTATTTTTGTGACTTGGGATTGATATTGTGCAAGGGATCATATCAACAACGTTGTTCGTTGCTCATTCAGTTTCGAAAAGGTATATTGTCGACCCTTGTTTTAACTCGATTTGTTCCTCGTACATGGATCAATGGTTGATGATCACTGGAATATTTTTCCCCCCCATGCCACGAGGCATACCAGCTTTCTAATACAATGGGTGTGTATGTTTGAGCTTGTGTGCAATACTTGGGATGAAGTAAAATTTGAGTTGGTTAACATAGGTTATTGTACTCTTAAGGTATGTTTATGGTAAGTATTTAATAATGCTTTGTTCTAGTCTTTGAAATGGTGATTATGTGGAAATGTTTAGACATGAGAAGTGTGGTATGAGTGGTGATGAATGTTGATTGTAAATGTTTGAATTGAGGTGTCAATTGTGTCATATTGTTTAGACACTTAGTATAAATAATTTAAGATTGTGTTTTGGTATACTTTTTATGTTTTGGAGCAAGTTAAGGGATGATTTAATGATTGCTTGTAACCTAAGTGAACTAGGGAGAGGTAACTTGTTAGAAATGATCTTTTAGGTACACACGGCTGTATGCCATATATGGGTATATGGCATGGCCGTGTGGTCTATTGGTTTTTAATTAAATTTAAGATACACGGCGACATTTAGTTAAACGACCTGGAAACACGGTCATGTGACTCATGATTACACTAAAACAGTCTATTACACGGTCAGTACGACCATGTCAATTAGCTCCACACGACCGTGTGACCCTAATTTATTGAAATTTTTGTACTTTTTTATAGTTTACAATTAGGTCCTTAAATGTTCTCGAGTTTGTTTTAAGCCTTTCAAAACTCCTTATGAGACTCGGGTTGAGTATGAATGTTATGAAACTTGATTGTGTGAGGTGTTTTCATGAAATCTTGTTTGTTTAATTGTATTTATGAATGTTAAATGTTCTATTTTGTCTTGTGTAGCATCTTATAGCTTGGGTCCGGCATTGGACCAGGTTATGGGTGTTACATTTAGTGGTATTAGAGCTACACTTTGGTCGGTTCTTGGACTGAACGTAGTATTTATCGAGTCTAGAAATACATGCCACCTTATATCTTACGGTAGTGTGATGTCTCCTGATTTGCATTGCTTTTGTTTTTCATATAGATAAAATATACCATCTGAAACCAACCGAGTTACTTCTAATGAAGTTGAAAGTAATGTTCCGGCCTTGGAGCATGAGGTTACTCGAAGTGAGCTCACTTTTGAGGGGTAAGGAAAAGAGGCCTGATGAGCCTTCTTCTGTATTATGATCGAATGACTTATCGATTTTATGCAAGCAAATCCAGTGGTTTAGCAACCTCCACCATCTCTTGTACCTCTCAACCAATACCCCTTATTCCCCAAAGTTTAGATTAGGTACGAGTTCATAGGCCTCCTATTGATAAAATTCAAAAATGTGGGGTTGAGGAATTTCTCGGTAAATTAGATGATGATCCTCCAAAGGTCAAATATTAGTTAGAAAATACCCTGAGGGTATTATATGAATTAATATGCTCTCCTGAAGATTGCTTAGGGTGTATCATTTCGTTGCTAGAGGAAAAAGCATATCAGTGGTGGATAACGTTGACTACAGTAGTATTGAAAGATCGATTGAGTTGAGAATTCTTCTAGACTGTGTTCCAAAAGAAATACATCAATCAACGATATTTATATAAGTAAAAAAAATAGAATTCATTGAGTTAAAATAGGGCCACAAGACAATAGCTGAATATGAGAGGGAATTTGTTCGGCTCAGTAAATATGGTCGTGAAATAGTTTCGATAGAGATCGATATGTGTACTCGATTTGAGGAAGGCTTGAATGATGAAATTTAGTTGCTTGTGGGGCTTTCAAATTGAAAGAATTTATAGTGTTAACCGAAAGAGCTGAGAAGATGGAGGATATAAGTAAAGAAAATAAAAAAGGTTTATTTAGAATTTCAAGATACTGTTAAATGGAATTTGGGTAAATATTTTTCCTCTCCCTTGAAGAAAATGAAAGAAACTCGTAGTTTTTTTTCAGTCTCGTCTGGCTTTTTGGGAAGAGTTCGAGTGAAGCAAAGTATTCCGAGACCTTAAGCCATTTTTATAACCAGTGTCGACAGTGTTCAAAATGCTAACAAGCTTGAATGTAAGCATTGCAACAGAAATCATTTTAAAAAGTGCTGATTGAAAGAGGGATATTATTTTAAATATGGTTCATTAGATCATTTCCTCAGAGATTTCCTTGAAAGACCTAATTGAGATAGAGTTCAGAATACGAGATCAGAGGTTACTCTTTCGAGTGGAAGAAAACCAAGAAACAATGGCAATACCAGAGTCATTAGAGGTGGAATGAAAGACACTACATTATGATCGCCTCTCGACATGCTAACGACAAGAGTGTGTATACTGCTACAAAAGATAGGAAATTTAGCTGTCAAATTGTAATATAGTTTGTTAGTATAACAAAGAATTGAGAGTCCTCCGAGGGTCGTAACTAAGGGATTGCAGTTTTGGGGAAAACTGCTACTAAGCCAATTACCAGAAATAGCTACTAATCTACTCAAGTCACGAATTAGTAGTGTTAAACTGGAAGCAAGATGATAATAATAAACTAATTAAATTGAAGTAAGTCAAAATCTAATCCTAGATAAATATATCGACTTTTCCTATTCTTTGGTTCAACTACACGAGATTCTTTAGCCTAGATCCAATTGATTTACCTAATTAACTATTGATATATGGCTCCATTTAACCAACTATTCATTAACCTAGTAGGGCTTCTCGCGCTTCCACTAACCTAATGAGTCAACAAGAACTACTTATCTCTCGATGTCATAGTTTAGACTGGATTGGGGTAAGGTTTTCACGGATAGGCAATACCGATTTCAAGTTCATTCCCACCTATATAACTTCCTAGGGTTATCAAACCTAGGGTTTTAAGTTCTTCCTATCTCAACTGACTGATGCGTTAAGAAACTTTACCTTTTAGTCAATTAATTAGGTGTATACAAATGAAACATGCAAGATATAAATAAACACAAATTATTCTAGTATTTACACAAACATTCAAATAACCAAGTTAATGAAAGAGATATAAATAATAGAACAAGAGGAAGAGATGCTCATGGATTTATTGATGAAAGCATGGCTCTAAAACATTCTCCACTCATGAAAGTCTCCTTTCAAAATAGGATCTTCTGATTACAAAAACATAACGTAAACTAAGTAAAAACTAGGAATAATTTTTGTCTCCCTAAAATTGTGTGTTCAATTTGGTTACAATGGCCATTATATAGGCTAAAATTAAAATATTAAAATGTCTAAACTATCTTTGAAGTATTTAGAGTTCGACTAGGAAAAATACTTCTATTTTCCCTTAAAAAATGTAGCTGTCATATGTAGGGATTTTTGGGCCGCGTAGAAGTCGTGTTGCAACATAGGTCGGTGTTGCGAAACAAAAGGCAGTTTCGCTCCAGGACTTGTTTTTTCTTCTGTCTTCAGGGTTTCAACATCGGTGTCTTGGGGTAGTGACATAGGCAGCAGTTTCAGCATGAAATATGCAACCTTAGTTCCCAATTTGTCCTACAATACCATGTAACCTTATTTAGATATCTAAGATGTAATAAAAAAACTAAAAATCATAAATTACTACTTTAAGCATGAAAACCTTAAGACATACTAAGATGCTTTGATTTAACTATTAAACAAGCTAAAGTTATGTGTAAAAAGGGATGTAAATAATAGTGTAATTCATGGCAGATCAAACTTCCCTACATTTAACTTATTGTTTGTCCTTAAGCAACCAAGACACATATATGGGAAAAAGAGAAAAGAAAATTTTTTTAATATGAGAATGACTTGATTTCTTTCTTTAAACAAGTTAGAGTTAGTGAAGATGGATGTAAATTAAAACCTAGATCATGGCAGATCATACTCCTACACTTGAAATCCCCGTGCTTAACTTTTTGCTTGCCTTCAAGCACACCAAGTCTAGACATATAGCATGCAAAAAGGAGAATTCCCTTGGATTTTATTACTACTATGATCATGATTGTCAAATATTAAAGGTATAATGATTCTTATCACACATGCAACTTAATCTTGATAGTTTAATGCCTTGAAAACTTTTTAATGTAAATTAGGATTAGTTTACAAAGTTACATTATTAGCAACTTAGAAGTAATTCCCATAACCAAATGTTTAACAATATCACCATTAATATAAATCAAACAGATAGGTAGCAAACACAATCATGTGAATAAAAAATTTCCATTCAGTATAATTGTTAGCAATTTCAGAAACTTATGCATAGAGAATGCTTAAGTCACATTTGTCTTCTAGGCTTGTAACATTTTGAGGCTTAGGACGATACGAGTTCAAAGGAAGATATGGCTCAAAGCGGTTCAAACACTAAAAATAGTTAGGCACATGATGTAATACCCCTTACTCGTATCCAATGCCAGAACAAGGCTCGAGGCATTATCAGACTTATAACACAAGCAATCACACAATTTTGAGTCATAAAATTTGTGTTCATATTAAAATCATTTATAATTGATCATAAAGTCCCTTATCCGAGCCCATGAGGCCCAAAACATGCTTTGAAGGTGGTTCGGGACTAAACTGAGAACTTAGGGAATTTTTATAAAGCTTAGAAAATTTTTGCTAGAAGCAGGGCTCACACGACCGTGTGACGTCGAGGACAGACCCGTGCTTCAGACCGTGTTCAAATTAGGGTGCTCTCTGACTTGTGCCACACGCCTGTGCCATACACTCGTGTGTTAGGTCGTGTAGCACACACGGCTGAGACACACGCCCGTGTCTTTGCTCGTGTGCTCAATTCTAGACATTTTGTTTTTCAAAATTAAGGTGCAGGGGACACAAGGCTTGAACACATGCCTGTGGGGCAAACCATGTGTCACACATGGCCTAGACACATGCCCGTGTGTCTACCCATGTGGACAAAACAAAGGCTATTTACAAGCCATTTGCCACCTTTGTTCACACATACACTTACACCAATTCAAGGCACAAACATAAAATACTTAGGCAATCAAACCATCCACAATTATGACCAAAACATGCCAATAAAATATCAACGTTTATCATATTCACAACATTTACTAAGTCACAACTGACTACTTTCAAGATACCTAATTGTACACCACTTTATCATTTCATCAATAGACCACATTTCCAAACATCTCACATTCATGTTATAATTAACATTTCAAACATTCACCAAGCATATCATGACCATATCACAAAAGAAATTAGCACATATATATCCATACTTAGGCTTACAACCATGATAGCCCAAATAAGCCAATCTACATGGCCAAATATCAAACAAGCCTTTGACAATCACAAGCCAACACATTGGCTACAATCACAATGACACATTTAACAAAATGACTAAGTCCCTATACATGCCATAGACTTAAAATACTTGAATTCATTTATACCCAAAATGATAGCTTGATAGTGTGATAAGATCTCCATCAAACTCCAACCCAAGCTAGCTTAATAACCCTAAAAGACATGGGAAAGGAAGAGGGTAAGCTATATAGCTTAGTGAGTTCATATGCAAATAATACAAAACATTATTCATACACTTTACATACAAATAACTTAACAAATATTAACATAAATCTCATTAAACTTCATAAATTTCATATAACCATAAATGTCATTTAATATCAACATAACACATATCAACATAAATGTCATTTAAGCTTCATAAGCACAATATACTCAATCACATTCTTACCAATTGTTCATCATATATTGAATCCATTTTCTTCGAGTTTTTCGTACATACTTGTACCAACTCGTAACATAATCACGTACTTTCTCATCTTCAATATACCTATTGAACATTTCATCAACATTTCCCGTTGAACCATTTGGAATACTAAAGGATACACGGGAATCTCGTACACACAGTTTCGTATCAATGCCATATCCCAGATATGGTCTTACATGTAATCCCGTATCAATGTTAATAGCCCAGCTATGGTCTTATGCGAAGTCTCATATCAATGCCATATCCCAAATATGGTTTTACACGTAATCTCAATAACCCTAATGTCATGTCATTTGTATCCTATCTATTCCTAAGGTTCAACCGGGATTTACTCGCTTATTGAAATTTCGTCAATTTCATCCATAGTGTCAATCATACAATTCATACAATAACAAAACATTATAAATAAAATTATAACGTTGCATTATTTACATACAAACTTACCTCGATACAAAAATAGCGAAAATGAACCTAATCGTCAAATACTTTGGTTTTCCCCTATCTAGACCTGAACTTCATTTTTCTCGATCTATAATATCACATTTGTAACAGCCCGATTTAGACCCTAGTTGGAATAGTGGTTTTGAGACCACAAATATGAGGTCAAAAAAATATTTTAATATTATTTTTGGTGTTTACAGTATGTGATTAAGCATGTGTGAAAATTTTATCGACTGTGTGCTTAATTTGCAAAAAAGACTTAATCACATAAAATGCAAAAGCTGTGTGCTAATTGTTAAAGTGCTTATTTGGTATGGCTTTTTAAATGAGGAGTCCTTATGTGGTTATTTGACCTTTGATAGTGGAAGTTGACATATATAGCCATTAAATGAAAGAAATAATAATGTTTTAACAAAGGGTAAAATGGTAAATGGCATAATAATATGTATTAAATAAAACAAATAAGAAAAACAAGCCATTATCATGTTCATCTTGCTGAAATTTACTAAGGAAAAAGAAAATAAAAGAGTTTTAGGGTTTGGCACTAAGCTTGGCTAATTGAGGTATGAAATTTGTTTAGTTTTTGATAATTTCTACGTTTTTGTAATCGTTGCTTTGTGTTCTATAAAACCCATGCTTTAATTTTAGAATTTGACAATGATTTTGAGATTTACCAATGATGAATATGTGAGCTTTGTGTTGATAGTTGGTGAAATATGAAAGCTTAATGTTGGGTTAACATAGTTTGTATTTGAATTTTTGATGAAATTGGCCATTTTGGGCTAAATTGAGAAAAGTGTAAATTAAAGGACTAAAATATGAAATAAATGAAATATGAGGGCCTGTATGAATATATGGAAAATTCAACTAGGCATGTGTGAAATGAAATTATGTGAATTTGATGATTTTATGAAATAGGGACTTAATTGTCGAAATGTGAAAATGTGAGGGCTATTTTGTAAAATGCCCTAAATATGTGTGTTTGGACTTAATTGAATGAATTGGTGGTTGAATGAGCTAAATTTGAATATGTATAGATCAAGAAAAGAGGGAATTGGATCGAGATCGAGGCTAAGATAAAGTGCTCGATTAGTCGACTTGTTTTGTTACTTCGACGTCCGAGGTAAGTTCGTGTATAATACGAATCGTTTAAATTCATATCTATGTGTTATGAAATGAATGAATATGTGGTTATTGAATTAGAAATGCTCTATGTGGAATTGAGAAATGTGGCACTAAGTGTGTGTAATTAGATTGGAGACAAAGTTGAATTGCACTGTGTGTGCGAAGTAAAGGAAGCCTCAGCTATATCGATTCGCACTGTGTGTGCGATAACGAGTTAATTTCAAACACCCCACACCCGACCCACGAGCCTGAACCGGATCTGGTATGTTCCTAAAGTAAACCGATTTCAAAGATTTTCATTACTTAGAGAAAATTGGTAAAATTTTCGAAAATGTTGTTGTGGATTGGGCTTAGATTGGAAACCCATTTAATTAATCTTGTAAATCCAATTTTATTAAGGTGACAAAATAATTTTTAGGGTTTTAAAGAAAATAACATTTAACTTTTAGTCATAATAGTTCGTAACATAACAATTTAAAGTAAAGCAGAATAAGAAAAATCCACTGGGCCTTATGGCCTTATTACATCAAGTAAAACCCAAAAAAAAAATAAAATAACAAAGTCCAAATTGAATAAAATCTTCAAATGAAACATGGCCACCTCGAGGTCTACCGTCCGGTCCGTCACTTGTTCATCACCGAAAATATTTCCCACAACGGGTGAGTCAATGACTCAATGTGCACAAAGACTAACATTCAACAAATCGAGCATACATGTTCAAATCAAATTTACATTCATATAAAATAAATGATGATGCAACCCAACCCAAGCCTATTTGTCTATCCGCTACACACCACCTGTACATTCGCCAATCACACCGTGGGACTACTAAGTCAACCCTCCATCCGCTACACACCATCGAAGGCGTCATTTGTAGTCGACGTGCTCATCGCCTATATAATTTGTGTCATTAGACACCATATTCAAATAGTGTAACCGGTTACCAAATTCAGATAATGTAACCGAGTTACCATATTCAAAATGTTGTGATCGTAGTCACCATATAACGTTGGTGAGACCAAGTCAACACCTTCTTCCCTTTCATATAAATCCCGAATGCCCCAAAATATATATCATGCATAACATACTTAATTTCATATTCATATACATATATTCCAATGTTATAAAATAACATATTTCATAATCCTATCAGAAGTAGGAAACGTGCTGAGTACTCTTGTACCACATTAGGGTACTTAGCCATATTCATACACTTACGTATAATCATATAATAAAAATAATTGCTATATGAAATATCGAAAGTTAGTGTGCGTACACACCGATTTGCTTAATAGATTCCTTGAAATCAAGAACGATCTACCAATCTAGATTTTTACTCCTATATTCGGCCAACCATTAAAATATATTAACAAACTTATTTGGCTTAAAAACCAAATCCAAGTAGGATTTGTATTACTTACCTTGTTGCCGAATTTAAAAGATTGTAAATCAAATGCCGAAAAATGATAGTATTCCTTCCTTAAATCGGCTAGCCACTAAATCAGGTATTTATGTCAGTTTCTAACTTTTGAATAAATGGAAAATAATTCCAAATATCAAGAACAAACCTTGGCCGAATGTCACTTACCATACAATTTCCAAATCTGAAGAGGATTCCTTAATATGCCTGTCGAAATCCCTTAAATTCCTTGAATCTGAAATCCCGAAACTCTTCCTTTGATATTCGGCCAAGAGACATAAAAGAGGTTATTTCCTTAGATCTTGATTAAAAGAATTTAGAAGAACAAAAATTAATTGTTCTTACCTTAGATCCTTGATCCTTATATTTGGTAATTGTAAAAACCCGAGAGATCCTTGTAGATTCGGCCATGAACAATAATAGGGATTAGTATCTTGATTCTGGTAAAAAGAAAAGGAATAGAATTTGATTGACCACAGATCTTACTCTTTTTGATGTTGTAGTTGATTGCTCATTTGCTTAGAATCAACCAAGATTCGGCTTTGACAGTAGAAACAGAGAAGAAAATAGAAGAAGAGAGGATGGTTTTTGCTTAAAGAAAATTCGGCAGAGAGGGGGAGAGAGCTAGGAAAATATCGGCAAGGCTTAGAAAAGATGAGAGAATAGCCTAAATTCTCCTCCTTTAACTGAAATTGCTATGCCAAGAGTCCTTGACTTGGCCACTACTCCCCCACAAGTGATAATATTATCTTTTAATTATCACCTTATTAAATTAAAAGTATTTAATCCATCCTTTATCTCCTCATTTATCTTATTAAAAGAAAATCCTTTATTTATCACTTAATTTATCAAGTTTTAACCAAATAAAACTCCTCCTTTTCTAGAAATAGGTGCCGTCCACCCTTAACCTTGGAAGCAAAATAAAGCCTTCATTATTTGCTTCCCAAGTGACTCGAACTCAGCCCATTTCTCCTACACATGGCGCCATTTCCATAAGCCTTAAGTGACACCTTCGTGCCACTTTTCCAAGCCCGATTGTGTGTCGAATTTCACCAACTTTTACTTTTAAGGCCCTCTTGGCCTTATTTCCTATTTTGGACTTTAAAATTTGACATTTCGCCTCATTTCTAAGTTTCCTAAAATTTTCGATCGGCTCAGAACTTGCCATTTTTCTTACAAGTTCGTGTTTCCAAAATGTTCGTGTTTCCAAAATGTTCGTGTTTCCATTTTCATGCATTTCCGTGTTTCCAAAATATCAAAATTTATTCTTAGTGCTTAAACTTGTCATTTCATACAATTAAACCGAAATTGCATAGGCCCTTTTCAGGATGTTACAATTTCAGTTTAATATAAATGCACTAAGTGTGCGATGATATTAAAGCTTCGGATAAGAATTTGGCACTAAGTGTGCAAGTAAATCGAATGATTGATGAAGATTGAACGAAACGTGATATTGAGAATTGAGTAGCAAGAATGGTCAATAACTATGTGTTGGCTAAGGTATGTATGGAACCTATGTGGTTGATGATTTTGTAAATGGATATATGGATGATTGAGTAAGTATACTAGCTATGGATAATATGGTGTATATTTTTAATTGTTCTAAGTGATGGTTTAATTTATGTATTGTAATTGAATTATTGAGTTATATGTATTATAAAATGAACTTACTAAGCTTTTGAGATTACTGTGTGAAGTTTTCTCTGTTTTACAGTGTCTATGAAACACCCCAAACCCGGCCCAAAAAGCCTGACCAGATTTGATATGTTCCTTGAATAAAACTTTAGCAATTTCTCATTTTGTTTAAGAAAAGCTTGATGAGTTTGTATAAAATGATAAACTTAATATTTAAGTTGAAATCAATTTAAATAAATTTGTATCTTCTTAAAACATTATTTTTAAGAGAAATTTATAAGTTAAAAGAAAACCAAATTTAATGAAAATTTTACTTATTATTGTAAAACATATATATATATATATATATTAGTGTCAAAAATAGTTTAAATTATTTATCAAAACCATTTAGTTATTTAATAAATATTGTTCATGGCGTATAAAAAAAAATCCAAACGCAAAAATTAAAAACAGTTCATAGTGGCCTTATTACAAAAATAGCAAAACCCATAATAAATTCTAAGTAATAAAATAAGCTTAATAAGTTTAATTAGGAGAAACTCCAAATACTTTGTTGAGCAATGGCCACCACGTAGTCCTCACGACCCGATCCATCACGCTAAGAGTCATCTAAAAATTATCCCACAAAGGGTGAGTCATAAACTCAATGTGTAACAAAACACTAAAAGCCCAATTGATCATGGCCTTTAAGCCCATTTTATAACACATATAGCCATAAGCCCAATTAAGTCATATTTAGCCATAAGCCCATTTTTATAGTAAATCAAATAAAATCATTTAGAAATCACATGGATATATATATACGAAATGCAAACCCGCCCACCTAAATATCCATCCGCTACACACCACCGTTCGCATTCAACCAATCACACCGTGGGATTACTAAATCGACCTCCATCCGCTACACACCATCGAAGGCGCTTCTTTGCAACAACATGCACATTGCCCTTATAATTTTGTGGCAAGGCCACCAGATAATTGTGACCGAAGTCACCAGATTCAAATATGTGACCGAAGTCACCAGATTCACATATGTGACCGAAGTCACCAGATTCAAAATATGTGACCGAAGTCACCAAATTATGTGGTAAAAACCACCGGAACACTTCCCCTTATCAATAACACCCATATGCCCATGCACATACATATTATTTAGTTTTCATGCCATTTACCCCAAAATCATAGCAAAATCATACTTATTTCACATTTAGGCATATAGCAAAATTTGCGAAGTATTAGGGGTAAACATACCTGAATATCGCATACCACTAAATGGTACCCATCAAATATATTTTCATATAAATCAATTTAGTATAATGTTACACACCTTATGACAAAGGAGAACGATACCTTCCGTTCGTTAACACCTAGTTAATTATCACACTTGATTAGAACACACTAATACTTATAATCTACACTATTGATGAGAGATCTAAATCCTTACCCTCTAATCTCGAACAACCATTATATGTGGTTTCTCTCTAATAGATGGATCAAAACCGATGACATTACTTCAAATAACCGATCTTAAGTTAGCGGAGGGTCTACAACCCGTAGAAAATCTCAGATCCCGATATAGCCCTTCGTTTGAAGTTTGAGGGTATTACGAGCCTCCCTCTTCAAACACTCCTTGTAACATCCCAAAAATAGGGGTTATTCGTGATTGAATTATTTTGCTTGTGTTTAAATTTATGTGATATTATTTGTGGTGTTATAAGACTTAATTAGGGGTCTTGAGTAAGCTCGGTTTAGTGGGATAATTCTTAGTATGGCTTATGTAATGAAGAGGATTAAATGAGCTTAGCACTTAAGTTAATTTAAGTGTTCATTTATAGCATAAGAGGAGTAAGAGGCAAGATGGTTAAAGAGCTTGAAAAGTAGTTTGAGGTCGAGGTTCAAGTGGTTTGTTTAACATTTTAAAAGTTTATTTTGTGTATTAGCATTGATGGCGGTCAACTTATTTATGATAGGTGGACTAAGATTTTTGGAAGGTTGAATGGTTGTTTAAGGGAAGCATGGAATAAGGGATAAGATTCTTAAAGTTAAGGAAAGATATCTTGGAATTATGGTAAATTGAGGGGACAAAGGCTTGGTTTGTGGGATATGTTTTGGAAACAAATTCATGGCCTTTATGCCATGAACTTGGACGGCATGAGTTTCTAGGTGGGGTGGCCGAATTTTTGGCTTGTTTAGTAGCTAGTTAGTGTTAATTTTCCCTTTTGGTTAGTAGGCATTTTAGGCTAGCTTGATAGGCATTCAACTTTTGTTTTATGAAACCCCTTGGAAACTTTACCAATTCTTCTCTTTTGCTCACCATTTGATATTTTATTTCTTTCCCTCCAAAGCCATTCTCTTTAGCAGAATGTACCTTGATCTTTAGGTACAATTTTGTACACTTTTCTTTTTGGTAATATTGGTGTTGGCGAATTTCTTAATCCTTTTCTCTCTTTTCTTTCTTTTGAACTTTGTTCAAAACCACAACATTCCTTTTACCTTCTTCTTGGCGAATTTCTTCTTCCCTTTCCTCTTGATTTTCTTTCATTTGTTTGCTAAAGCAATCATCCTTCTTCCCTTTTTATTTATTTTCTTCTTTGCCATACTAAATTTATTTCATCATTTTTGAGCCAATATTAATTATCTTCTTTCAAAATCATAGCGAAACTCTCATAATCTATTTGTTTGGTTTTGGCGAAATTCTTCAAGGGTAGATTCTCTTTTGCTTTCTTCAATCGATTTTGGTTATTAAGTAAGTATTCTTGGCGATTTTCCTATTATTTCTTTTCTCCTCTATGTTATTTCTTGTGGGCAAGAGCCAATCTTTGGGCATTGTTTTACAAGGATCTAACTGCTTTTAGGATTCAATTATCAAATATATTTTCATATAAATCTTATTTGTTCTAGATCTATAAGGAATTTAGTATAATGTTACACACCTTATGACAAAATCGGAGAACGATACCTTCCAACTTATTTATGATAGGTGGACTAAGATTTTGGAAGGTTGAATGGTTGTTTAAGGAAGCATGGAATAAGGGATAAGATTCTTAAAGTTAAGGAAAGATATCTTGGAATTATGGTAAATTGAGGGACAAAGGCTTGGTTTGTGGGATATGTTTTGGAAACAAATTCATGGCATTTATGCCATGAACTTAGACAACATGAGTGTCTAGGTGGGGTGGCGAATTTTGGCTTGTTTAGTAGCTAGTTAGTGTTAATTTTCCCTTTTGGTTAGTAGGCATTTTAGGCTAGCTTGCTCACAACACCTAGTTAAATATCACACTTGATTAGAACACACTAATACTTATAATCTACACTATTGATGAGAGATCTAAATTCTTACCCTTGGAATGTCGAACAACCATTATATGTGGTTTCTCTCCGATAGATGGATCAAAACCGATGACAACCCATTAACGAAAAGTGGCTCATATGTGTACGCATCGACTTCAAATAACACACGATCTTCGTTAGTAGAGGGGTCCACAACCCGTGGAAAATCTCAGTTATCCCGATATAGCCCTTCGCTTGAAGTTTGAGGGTATTACAGAGCCTCCCTCTTCCAAACACTCCTTACCGCTATTTTTCAAACCTATCTTGTTCGTCCGAACTCCCTCCCTAAAATAAAGTCGATTAGTAATCCATCTAAAAGAAACGATATAACCGAAAATGATAATCCTTACCTTGGTTGATTCCGAATGATCTCTCCTAAAACGTTGGCTACCAAAAAGGATCCTTAAAATCCTTTCCAAAGATTCGGCCTAGGAGAAAAATGTGAGAATTAAATTTCTAAATCGGCTATTCTAAAAGAAGATAATGAAAACAATTAATAAAAATCATTACTTGACTATTTGGAGATTCGGCCTTATTGATTTAGAAGAAAAGAAATGATGATTTTGGCTTGGACAAAATGAGAAGAGAAAAGATAGTGTTTTTGGCTATGGTGGTTTCGGTTTTCAATAAAAGAGAAGAAAGAAAAAGATGAAAATGGAAGATGATTCGGTTTTAACAAAAGAGAAGAAAAGATTGATGGTTTTGGTTTTGGTAGAAGATGGTTTCGGTTGAGAGAAAGAAGAAGAAAAGAGAAAGAAAGAGAAAGATTGAAAGAAAAAGATGATGATGATGATGTTGATTTTTAGTAGAAAAGAGATGAGTTTAGAGACTTATGTGCATTCGGCCATGAGGGAAAAAGTGAAGAAAAAGGTCTTTGAAACTTTGGTACTTTCGGTTACAAAGAGAAGAGAAAGATGTTATGTTTTGGAGAATAGGAACTAAAAAGACTACTCAAAACCGAAATGGTAAAGTATCAAATGACTAAAAGAAAAGAAAATGTTTCTCTTTTGTGTAATATGCAATCGGCTAAGAAACAAGATTTGGAGAGAAAAGAAATGATGCACAAATTGGTTAAAGTTTTGGCCAACTTACACCCCTAAGGCTAATGCAAAAATTCGGCCAACCCTTGCCAACATGATCCCCTTTTTCCTCCTCATTTCTTCCCCATCAATCCCTTGATTCTATCACAATTAAACCATCCCCCTTAGCCCCTTATGTCGTCTAGGTTCATGGTCAAATGACCATGAAAATGCTTCCAAAACATCATCCCCTCTTCAAGCCCTTTGTCCCCCTATCTTACCATAACTTCATGATTCCATGCCATAACTCCTAACTTGCCTTTTTCCTAAGGTCTACTAACCAAAAATAAAAAGATGTCCATCCATTCTAGATAAGCTTGACCGACACTATAGGAAAGAAATCAAAAATTAAAATTCTTCCACTTGCTAGCTAGGGGATTCGAACCTCTCTCCTCATGCATTCACTCATGCGCCATTACCACCTTGCCAATTGACTTATTATGCTTAAAACCTCTTGCCAATATTTCTTAAAGCCTATCTTGCTTAGCTCCATCTTAAGTCTTAAAAATTTAATATTTCTCTAAGCATTCACTTACATACTGAAGTTCTTAAAACTTCCAAAACACACTCAACTACACATAGGCATGCAACAACATTCAATTAGGTAAAAATGCATAACCCCTTTATTCAGGATGTTACAGTCTACATAGCTAGCTCGGATCTGGGATTGTTCACGACTCAAACACACTATCGACTATCTATTTTGGTTCTTTTGGAAGATGTATATATTTGGTATATGGCATGTATAGGCTAGTGAATATGGTATACTTTGAGTTGTATAGTTCCTGCCATGGGATGTGGCTTGAAAGATGGATGATTTTGGTATATGCCTTAGATGTGTAAAAAAGATGGATAATATGTGTATGTGTGCTCTATGTGAATGGTCTTTATGAATAGTCTTGGGAATATGGAAGTAGTATGTTCATGCTTTGAAATGGTATAAATTTGATGATACATAAATTTCATGATTTTGAATGTGTAAATGATACTTGTGGTAGTAAGTTGAGAGGGATTTTTATAGGAAAATGATTGAGAATGTTATAAGGTTAAAGAGATACATATTTGGTATGTTTTGATTACATTTGAGGCATGATTTGATATTGGTTTGATGCTTGTAGGTGATCCCAAAGTGTAGATGCTAATTTGGCCTTGAAAATGGCCTATAATTGCCCACACGGTTGAGCACACAGGCGTGTGATTGGTCGTGTGAAATAAGTCAGTTTCGACCACGGGCTAGACACACAGGCGTGTGACTGGCCATATGGTGCAAGTCAGTGTCGACCACGAGTGAGACACATGGGCGTGTCTCAGGCCGTGTGGACAAGTCAGTATGTATGCCTTGTTTTGCCACGTCTTGGACACATGGGTGTGTCCTAGGCCGTGCGAGGCACACGGCCTACCCATACGGCCATGTGACCTCTGTAACTTGGAAAAATGTTTAATTTTTAGAAATTTTTGTATGTGTTCGATTTAGTCCCGACTCTTTTCTAACACGTGTTTAAGGTCTCGTAGACCTCATTAAGGGACAATATACATATATTTTGATATGTCTGGACGATGAAATACTTTGTGTTGTAAAATGATTGTAAATGATCCGGACTGATCGACAATGCTTCTTTACCCTAGACCGATGATGGTTACGGGTTAGGAGTGTTACAGCATTTTACTTATTTAATCATTATACTATTCAAATCAGCCCAAAATCACACTATGGAAAAAATTACATTTTTGCCCCTAAAGTTTGACATTTTTACATTTCAGTCTCTAGGCTCGTAAAATGATTTTCATTCAATTTCATTACACCTAAGCCTAGCAGAACCTATATCATGCTCATAATAGCCAACATTTTTCATTTATTCACACTTTTACTACTCATTTTACAACTTTTACAAATAACTCCTTTTTCACATTTTTACCGAGAATCACTTAGCAAAAGTCATTTAACAAACAACAAACATGCATTTTCTACCATCAAACATCAAAATGCACACATGTCTAATATGGGTCAAACCTTAGACCTTGATCATTTCTTAAATTGGTGGTAGAAATAGATAGGTCATGTTACAAGGATTTCAAAAACATTAAAATCATTAAAAACGGGGCTAGAACGGACTTACAATCAAGCTTGAAAGTGGAAAAACCCTAGCCATGGTTTCCCCTTGTAAAATTCGGCCATGAGGAAGAAGATGGACAAAAATTGGCTTTATTTTGGCTTTTTAATTCATTTTAAATACAAATTACTAAAATGGCTTAATGAAAAACTTTAGAAACATGCCAAACCATGTCCATTTTTGTCAACCAACTTAACCAATGGTCTAATTACCATTTAAGGACCTCTAATTTAAAATATCATAGCAATTGGAAACCTTTAACATATAGAATTCAAGTTTTGCACTTTTTGAAATTTAGTCCCTTTAACTAAATTGAGTGCCCAAACGTCAAAATTTTCGAAAAAAATTTTCGCGAAACCGTTCCATAAAAATGTAGACTATAAAAATATAAGAAAAATAAATTTTTCTATGTTGGATTTGCGGTCCCGAAACCACTGTTCCAACTAGACCCAAAATCATGTTGTTACAACTCTCTCCCTTTAGGGATTTTCGTCCCCGAAAATCTTACCGGGATATAAATTTGATTTCTAAGTAGACTCTTCTATCTCGTGACATCGCCAAAGAGCCCTCACTAAGGTTATGCTTTTATTTCCCAACATTTTAATCTCTTGTGTCAAAATTTTGATCGATTCTTCATTTTACAACACATCGGCTGAATCTTAATCCCTATCGGAGAATTCATACTCAAAGAGTCCAATCGATACCATCGCAACATAGGTACACAAAACACATTTTTAATATTTTTCCAAGGCAATACTTTCAGAAGCATGCTATCGCTGAACTAGAATTTCATATCCTCATGTTTCAAATTCACATACGTTTTCTGACAATCTGAAATGGATTCTAAACTACCACGAATCACTTTTACATTCTGTACGATTTCTGATCGGATAGTCTCTGAAACACATAACTCAACCAATCTATCATGTTACATACCCTATCACCACAACATCTATTTCAACTAACTCTACATTTTATTATTCCCTGAATGAACAAACGAGCTACTATTGAGCTTCATACAAAATTTTCTACATAAGCTCTGGATAATTCATTGCACGAATTCTATCTCAAGTAATATTAACAGAAATCAGAATTAAAAGTCGTCTCACACTGTGCTTATTTAGTTTACCTCTCACTATCACATTCCTGAGGTTCCCGATTTTGCAAAGAAAACATCACTTTAGCTTTTTAATTTAGCTAAATTCAGACTTCCATCAAATAAGATTAATCATGTAACCAACTCCCACAAAATGAACAAATGCTTTCCATCCAAGCATCTACAACTATCTCTACTTCCCCAAAGGTTAATCGTTAATTATTCACAATCTTTCAATAGTTCAAGCCATCATCATTGTCCTAATTTCAGATTTTTCTGTAACTTTAGATACTTTATACTCTTGGAATCAAGAAGCATATGACATTTTTCGTCGACCAAATGATGTCATCAATTTCTCAACCCAGACATACTAGCAGCCGACTCTAAGTCACTCGTGGGACAATTCTTTTAATGAGACTTTAACCGTATGAAAACATAAGCTATTATTTTACATTCTTGTATTAAAACACATTCCAATCCATTCAATAGTGCATCATTGAAAAATTACGAATTCTTTACTCAATTCAAACAGAACCCAGAACCAGTGTTTCGGTTAAGAACACCTTCATCAGTTTTCAACATTGATAACATACAACAGACCATTCAAACCCTCACAAATAAGATAAATTTATCAATCAAAATAGCTTTAACTAATAATAATATCATCCAATTAGAACTGATCTAATAGATACGTCCTTGTATCACACCCTTTTTGGATTAAATTCTTCATTTAGACTGTTCGTCAATTTACACATGAATGTACAAGATTTTATCTTCTTACCTGAGGATAAATTTAAATGCATATAACTCAAATTACCTTTCAACTGATCAACTCGCTCAGATAAAAAAACAACTGTGTCGATCTCAATTATCAAATAATATCATATCAAAATGCTTCCTTCTTCATGCTGTTAAAACAAATCAAACATACAATCTTTCAAAATTTCTTCACATGCTAGTAAAAGATCTTTACAACTACATTAGCTTAAGGAAAAAAAATCTCGATTGACTCATTGACCTTTATCAAATTTACCTGAGAAAAGAAAACCATCGTACAATTAGAGCTTTAGCTTCCACTATCTATACCTCTACCAATGTCAATTCGTTTCACGAAAATTAGAGAAATCCTTATACCAAATACATTCCTATAATCGAACTAGAAATACAACCATAATAGACATAGCTATCACAAGCCAAAGAACACACTTTAAAGATGAGTCATGATTGATAATTTACGAAATAGATGATAAGAAAATCGAGATAAAGAAATCCAAGATGTGATATGATATGGCCTGGATCAATGTACATGGATAGACCACACGGCCATGTATGGCGAGTAGAATCGAGCACGGTCTAAGGAATCAAACACGGGCGTGTCCCTGCCGTATCAAAGTTTAATTCTATTTGGAATAAGCCACTTGTGGGCCAAGAGAGGTGTTCTAAAGCCTATATAAACACCCTAGGGGGCAACCTAAATGGGGACGCTGAATAGAAGGTAGAAAATACTCAAGACAAATTGCCTGAGGAGTAGCTTCGGAAGAAGGATCTCCATCAAGACCAAGATCTCCCATCAAGTTCTTTAGAAGTTTTGGGTTTTCTTATATTTTGTTTTTTTCCTTATTTTAAGATGTTTCCCCCCATTAGTATGAACTAAATCCCTTAGATACCTAAGGAGATGAAACCTAAGATGGATCTTATTATTATTTGATTTATAAGATAAATACTTGTTCTTATTCTTAATTATGAGTGCTTATTCTTGTTCTGATAATTCAGGTTATTGATTCAAGCCAAATGTGCTTATTCAGAGGAGCAAAAGTCCCTATTTAAGAGTAGATCAACACAATTAAGCGGAGTTGATTGCAACCCTAGAAATAGGTCGACGAAAATATACCGGATTAGAGTCAAATCTAATAAAGGAATCCATAGATCGAGTTAATGCGACAATAGGGGTTTTAATTAGAAATAAATTTCAATTAATCAACCTAAAGTTAGTTATTTTTAGTCTTGAAAGAGATATTAATATAAATCAGGGATTTCTACGGATTAAGTCAAGTGAATAAATAATATGAATCAAAAGTAATAAGTGAAGTCTAGGTGGATTCTTCCTTAGGTATTGCTTATCTCATAAAGTTGTCTAAAGTATTTTCTCAATCCGTTATCTATCGTGTTTTTAATTAAGTTTTAGTTTAAAAGTAATCACTCCAATTCTTAGGCTAGATAATAAAAAGATAGTAATTACTAGTACCCTTTGTCCTTGTGAATACGATATTACCGGTCTTACCATAACTATACTATTAAACGATAGGTGTGCTTGCCTTTATTGTGATCATAGTTAGTCAGAGACACATCAAGTTTTTGGCACCGTTGCTGAGGACTAAGATATTAGGAACACTAAATTTTTATTACTTTAGCCATTTTTACTTTATTTGCAATTTATTTATTTATTATTTTCGTTACTAATTTTTCCTTTTATTTGCTTTTGGCAGGTAACTCTAGTTTATGACTAGAAGAAACCCATCAGGGCCATTACTTTTTGACAGTGATATAGAAGCTACCACTTGCAAAAATCAAAGAGAAATAAGGCGAAGTCTACAATAAGTAGAAGAAGAGCAAGAAGATGAAACCAATACTACCGAAGAGATGGCCGACAATAATCCTTTACCCCTATGGTTGCCGCAAACCCGATGAATCAAAATCCTGCTCCTCATACTATGTATGATTATGCTAAACCTAATTTAACAGGAACTGAATCAAGTATTTTAGACCTGTTGTTGCTGTAAATAATTTTGAACTGAAACCTAACACTATTTAGATGATTCAGCAATTTGTTCAGTTTGATGGATTGCAGGATGATGATCCAAACAATCACTTGGCAAATTTTTAGAATTCTGTGACACTTTCAAAATAAATGGCGTTTCTGACGATGCCATTCGCCTTCGGTTGTTTCCCTTCTCGTTGAGTAATAAAGCCAAACCACGAGGATCAATCACTACATGGGAACAAATGGTTGAGAAATTTTTACTTAAATATTTTTCGTGACTAAAACGGCTAAGTTGAGGAATGATATCTCTTCTTTTGTGTAGATGGATTTAGAAACACTTTACGATGCACGGGAGAGATATAAGGACCTACTGAGAAGGTGCCCTCACTATGGGTTACCATTATGGTTACAGGTTCAAACCATTTACAATGGTGTGAACCCCTCAACTAGGTAGTTGATTGATGTAGCTGCCGGCAGTAGGCTAAACAATAAAACACCTGAGGCTGCTTACAAATTCATTGAAGAGATGAAAAACTATCAGTGGTAAGTTATGAGGACGAAGCCGACAAAAGATGCCAGTGTTTTTAACCTCGACCCAGTCACCATGCTATCAAACCAAGTAGAAATTTTAAGTAAAAAGATTGATGGTTTGTGTGGATCTTCGCAGGTACATCCAGTGATGCAGTACGATACGAGTGGAGGAGTAATGAAAAATACAGAATATCCACCTTACAACCCTGGCATAGAAAGGGAACAGATGAACTATATGGGTAATAATTCTAGACCTCAAAATAACCCTTATAGTAATACTTACAATCCAGGTTGGAGGAACCACCCCAACTTTCCATGGGGTGGACAAGGAAATTAGAGACAACAACCCCCTCTAAGCTTTCAACAGCAACCTTACTTACAAGAAAAGAACTCGAATCATGAGGAGATGCTAACAAAATTCATCGCGGTGTCAGAAACCCATTTCCAAAACACCGAAATAGCACTAAAAAATTAGCAAGCATCGATTCAAGGACTCGAGAACCAAATAGGTCAGCTTGCTAAGTTGATCTCAAAACGACCACAAGGTAGCTTGCCAAGCAACATCAAACCTAACTCAATGGAGCAACTCCATGCCATTACTGTGTGCGACGAAGAAAGGTTAGTAGAATTTGAATTGGAACTGAGGTAAGAACATATGGTAAGTAAAGGTAAGGATGAGGTAAGCAATGAAGCACAGAAACCGATAAGTAAAGAGTATATACCTCATGTGCGATATCCTAACGCGACAAAGAAAGACAGCACAGATGAACAATTCGGTAAATTTCTTAAACTCTTAAAAAAGCTACATATTAACTTACCATTTATTGAAACTCTCTTGTAGATGGACAACTCAGTTAATTTTTTAAGGAGCTTCTAGAAAACAAGCGGAAGTTAGATGACGCGTTGCATGTGGAGCTAAACGTAGCCTGCTCAGCCATTTTACAGAATAAACTACCAGATAAATTAAAAGATCCAGGGAGTTTTACTATTCCTTGTTTAATTGGAAGTTTAGATATTAATAATGCTTTAGCTGATTTAGGGGCAAGTATTAACGTCATGCCATATAAAATGTTTAAGCAACTAGGTCTTGGGAAACCTAAACAAACTAGGATGAGTATTCAACTTGTAGATAAAACCATTAGAGTTCCTAGGGGAATTGTTGAGGATGTACTTGCAAAAATTGATAAATTTATTTTCCCAGTTGACTTTGTTGTTCTAGACATGGATGAGGATAGTAACGCACCTTTAATCTTAGGGCGACCCTTTTTAGCAACCGCTAAAACTAGAATTGATGTTGGTGCAGCTGAGCTCGCACTTCGTGTAGGTGACGAAACGATCACTCTTCAGGCTCATGACTCGGTTAAGACATCAAGTAATAAAGGTGAGTACATAAATTCTATTAATAACCATTCGGTTCAACCCTCTTCTTAGGAAGCACGTTGAAAATAAACCACTGAGCCACATCTTAGTTCTCATGGCACTAATGAAATAATTCATGAGAAGCGAAGGCTTCAGATTGATGAACTGGACTAGTGGAGGACACATGCCAAGGAGAAACCAAGAAAACACGATGAACCAAAGCGACTCCATGACAAGATTAAAGATGGGACAAACTAATTTAAGATCAGAGATCAGGTATTATTGGATAAGACAGACCCTTGAATCACCACTTCAGACCTACAAACAAAGGGATCCCTTTCACGGTACTAAATGTTTTCCCATACGGTACAGTCGAGGTAACTCATTCTAAATTTGGAGCTTTTAATGTAAATAGTACTCGACTTAAACCTTAATTTGATGTTAGAATTGATAGTAGGAGAGAGGAGTTTCAACTCCTCGAACCACCATGAGTATGCGAATGAGAGGTAAGTCTAGCTTAAGACTTTAAACAAGCGCTTCTCAGGAGGCAACCTGAGCACTGACCTCACTAATATCATTATTTTAGATTTTAGCATCTGACTAAACTAACCAAATTAATAAAGCATAGGTTTTTCTATTCACACGGCCCTGCACACGGGCGTGGCCGTGGCCTTATGGACACCACGAATAGGTACACCTGTGTGGCAGAGATTGTGCGGAAGTAGGACAAATTTTTTTCAAAAACACAGGCTGCGATAAAATGCCACAACCGTGCGACATAGCTATGGTCAAAGTGAGTAAATCACATGGGTGTACGATATAGCCGTGGTCTAAGCCGTGGGTGACACTGATTAATTAACATGGTGTGGGAACCTCTACACAGGCGTGGGAGAAATGAATGAAGCATCACACGGCCGTGCGATTTGGCCGTGTTACATAACAAGCCCAGGGAACACAGGCGTGTGCCACGACCATGTATCCTAATCTCTATTTAAACCACCCCACTATTCATATTCTTCCCCAAATCCCTTTTCCCCTAACCCTAGCCACCACAGCTTTTCTCTCTCCCACCACTGGCCACCGCCTCCTCACTTCACTTACTCCACTTTCTCACTTCTTCTTTAGTCGAACACCTTTTTTTCCCCTTTTTCTTTCCATTATCTTTCGCCCTTCGTTTCATTTTCCCATTTCCCTTATTCTTTCTCTACACCGCCACCACACCAACCACCACCCTTGCCACTGTTGCTCACCTTTTCCCCCTTTATTTTTGAATTCCTAGTTATTTTCCATTATTTTATTTTCTTTTCTGTTTTATTTTATGTTACTTATGATGCTACTAGGTACACAATGGCAGACATTTGAGGCAAGGCCAAGGCTACCATCCCCACTTCGAAAAAAGTAAAAGGATCCCGACGTGGTCTCCATGTGTGCAACCACTCTACATAAGTTCATGCCGGCTGCTTCATTTACTCGACAAGACAATGACCTTTGAGTCCATTTATTTTTTCTTTTTCTTTTATTTTCATTTTTAAATTCTTTTCCTTTATCTTTCTTGTCTTTAATTTATATTATTATATTTTGATTTCTTTAATTTAGTTCAAGGGGCTATTAAGGAACGACAGCACCACCACCAGAGTATCCACCACCCCTACCCAACTTTACACCGTTTCTTTTCTTTGACTCCATCCAAAATTTAGGAACTTTCACCTCTCTCCCTCTCTTATGATTTTCTTACTATATTGTCGTTATTTATCTTTGTACATTGAGGACAATGTTCATCTTAAGTGTGGGAAGGTTATTGATTTCATTACCAGAAAATCCCTGAATTTTGTCTTATTCTTAAGTAATTTTCTCATATTAATAATTAGAATGAAACTTCTATTGACTTATGATTTTCATTGATATGTTTTGGATTAAGTTATAGGTAATTATGCATTGATCGTTTAAACTTTAAGACATTAGAGAATCAAGCATGATAAGTCTATTTTCAAAATTAAAAATGTTGTCAGGTTGTTTCTAAATTTAAATATTACTTCGAACTTTGAAATTTGCAAGATTGACATCAAAAACCATAATTTTTGTGAGATTTTGAGCCTTTAGAGCATATACTTTTCTTGCTTACTTTTTTTGATTATGAGTGTGTCAACATTGATTTGTTATTCTAAAACTTGCTTCGATTATGCATGTCGAGACCACACTTTTGATTTGATATACTGAGATGATAAAGGAACCTACGATTTGACCCACTTACTCCACAAAAAGCCTACCTTCATAATTAACCCCTAGTGAACCCCTTTGAATCCTAAAAAATAGTGTCTTGATTTACCCTTAATATTAACCCAAAACTCACTCTTTTTGATTCATTAAAGAATTTTCCCTATTGAATTAACCTCTTTTTGTCGAGATTTGATTTGAGCAGTTGCCTAACTATGTTCTTTGTTTCAATTGTTAAATTCTTTTATTATTGTAAGTTCTTATTATTGTTCTTATTCTTAAAAAAATAGTACAAAGTTGGAGATATATTCATTATTAGTGCTACTATTGATAGCTTTTCAATTATTATAATTTTTCAGTATTATTTATTTTTCTAGTTAGGTAAATTGTCAATTCGATCTCGATTCTAACCCTCCAATTCAGCCTTTATCCACACCTTTAACCCAAGCCCCATTACAACACTTTTAAAAGACCTTTTGAGTTGTATATCATCTCATTTTATAGTGGTGGAGATTTGATTTTCACACAAGCCTATGGTAATAACTTTTCATTTTTGACTTTTGAGTGCTTTATCTTGAACCTTAAACACTTTGAGTGATTTGACTGAATTCTTAGTGAAGATGTTAATCATTGTTGGTTTT
Organism: Gossypium rotundifolium; assembly: GCA_025506655.1. Lineage (NCBI taxonomy): Eukaryota > Viridiplantae > Streptophyta > Magnoliopsida > Malvales > Malvaceae > Gossypium > Gossypium rotundifolium. The sequence goes on along the minus strand of CP106727.1, from coordinate 72,150,257 downwards.
GAATCAGAGGTAATTATTTAGGTAAAGGGAAACACCTATGTTTTCGTGCTACAAAAATTTGTGACTTAGATTGTTTGAATCTTTAGGACTTTTTAAGTTAAATTATCCATGTATGAATTATTTATGAATTATGATGAGACATTATTGATGAAAATTATTATTTGAGGAAGTTTAATTTTAATTGTGAGTTAAGGATTTTGCTTGAGGACAAGCAAAAGTTTAAGTGTGGGGATATTTGATTAACCATAATTTATACATATTTTTACCCCATGCTTGGCTTATTTTATGATGAATTTTCATTAAATTTGATGAATTCGATGCTCCTAATTCTTTAATTTCATGTTTTATACTCAGGAGAGCTTAGTGAGTCGAAAAGAATGAGAAACGGGCCAAAACGGGAGAAAATGGGCCTACCGTAGGAAATCGACATGGCCTGGACCAATGAACACGGTCGTGTGTTACGAGCAAGATCAAACATGACCCGGATCAACATACACTTATTGCACCACACTGCAGTAGTGTGAAAGCGTAATTGAGCACGTGCCTAAGGAATCGAACACGGGCGTGTCCCTACCATAACAAAGTTTAATTCTATTCGGAATAAGCCACTTGTGGGGCAAGAGAGGTGTTCCAAAGCCTATATAAACACCATAGGAGGCAACCAAATGGGGACGTTGAATAGAAGGCAAAAATACTCGAAGACAGTCGTCAGGAGCAGCTCGGAAGAAGGATCTCCATCAAGACTAAAGATCTCCCATTAAGTTATTTAGAAGTTTTTTGGTTTTCTTATGTTTTGTTGTTTTCCTTATTTTAAGATGTTTCCCCCCATTAGTATGAACTAAATCCCTTAGATACCTAAGGGGATGAAATCTAAGACGAATCTTATTATTATTTGATTTATAAGATATATGCTTGTTCTTATTCTTAATTGTGAGTGCTTATTCTTATTTTGATAATTTAGGTTATTGATTCAAGTCAAATGTGCTTATTCAGAGGAGCAAAAGTCACTGTTTAAGAGTAGATCAACACAATTAAGCGGAGTTGATTGCAACCCTAAAAATATGGCGACGAAAATCTACCGATTAGAGTCAAATCTAATAAGGGAATCCATAGATCAAGTTAATGTGACAATAGGGGTTTTAATTAGAAATAAATTTCAATTAATCAACCTAGAGTTAGTTGTTTTAAGTCTTGAAAGAGATATTAACATAAATTAGGGATTTCTACGGATTAAGTCAAGTGAATAAATCATATGAATCAAAAGTAATAAGTGAAGTCTAGGTGGATTCTTCCTTAGGTATTGCTTATCACATAAAGTTGTCTAAAGTATTTTCCCAATTCGTTCTCTGTCGTGTTTTTAATTAAGTTTTAGTTTAAAAGTAATCACTCCAATTCTTAGGCTATATAATAAAAATATAGTAATTACTAGTACTCTTGGTCCTTGTGGATACGATATTACCGGTCTTACCATAACTATTCTATTAAACGATAGGTGCGCTTGCCTTTATTGTGATTATAGTTAGTTAGAGACACATCAGATTACCAGTCCAAACTAAATCCTTTCAGTAACATATGCTCTAAAGGGCTTACTCTGGATTACCTGTTTGACTAAATCCATTCCATAACTTATGTTCGAGAGGGCTTCGTTCAAGATTACCCTTCCGAGCTAAATCATTTTGCAACATTTAAAACATTTTATTTGTTTCATAAAATTACCATAATCCATCGAAATACAACGTTCAACCGAAACAATGACATTTTATCCATATTTCTCAACTTATGGTTATTTCATTTTGTACATCATCGCATACATATCATGAACTATTATTTAAACCTTTCGAAGTTTAGAGTCATCACAAACATATTTTGAAATATCTTAGTATCACTTTCAGCATTTTCGAAAATAGCTCGGTTGGAAAGAATCTCTGCCTCAACAAAATAATTTCATCAGAGTTGAGAGATATCACACTATCACAGGTACTAATATGGCATGTATAGCTAGACTAACATACGCTATGTTAGTTTGAGAATCGATTAAACAATAGCTCTGATACCACTAAATGTAACACCCCTTACCCTTATTCAACACTGTAACAGGGCTCAAGGCATTTCGAACTTATAACACAAGCAATCACACAATTTCGAGTCATAAAATTTGCGTCCAGAGATAATGATGTGAATGGGCCTAAGGCCCATTCTCGGCCGAAGTGGGCCCACACACTCGTGTGGCCCATTTATCCCAAACTTAACCACATATATGAGATTCACATAGTCTAGTTCACTATCTACTAGTCAATCATACAATTTACTCAAATCGGCCCCAGGGCCCATTGGGCCCACTTGACCCCTTTTAGGCCATCGTGGCCCAATAGCCCACACCCACAAGAACACTACTGATGGCCTCAACCATATCGCGTAGAAGCCCCACACGTGCACCCGCACGCTCGTGTGGTTACTATCGCCGTGTCACCGGTATTTTGGCATTTTCCACTCTACAACTAGAGTAGAGAGAATACACACCTGATAGGAATCTGAAGCTGCTAAACCAATCTCTGAGCACTCCTATGCCCAACGCCAACCAGGTTTGCCCCTTTTCCTCCTAGGCAGCTCTATATATAGCTAACTTCTTACCTTCCATCCTTGTATCTTTCCAATGTGGGATCCCTTCGTCAGTAGAATTTAAATCCAACTCAAACTCTTCCCTCCAATTCGCAAAATAAATACTCCCTTGCTTGTTATGAGATTCGAACTCAGGCTCCCTTGTAGCATAATCCACGCCGCTAGCCACTAGGCCACAAGCTCCTTGTGTCCAACATCATGACGCAATTAAAAATAAATTTATGGCCAAATTCTAAAGTCCATATAAAAAGAAAACCAAAATTTAAGAGCCAAGACTTGAGCCTTGGATCTCCTTCCTTCCTTGTGGCGTCACCCCTTTGCCTCTTATGTGACGTCACTTAGCCACTACACCACACACTCCACTTGTGTTATTTTCTTCACCTTTTATTCTTAAAGTCTACCTACTAACTCCCAGGGTTTTTTTCACCTAAAACCAAAATTTCCCTAAAACCAAAGTTTGAACTCGGGACTTTATAGAATCCCTCTAACCTTCCAGAATCACTCACCTACTAGATCTAACTTGCATTAAAGTCGTTCTCTTATTCCCAAAAATTTTAAATGCTCCTACGCCTAAGGCCCAATAGGCCCAATCCTACTAGGCCCAACTTTGGGATGTTACAAATCTACCCTCCTTAAAGAAATTTTGTCCTCGAAATTTCCAACTATAGAAACAGTCGTACATCCTAACATACAACACTACACTCACGCTGCTGCACTCTGATTCTAAAACAGTAATACACTTTCTAACTTAAGCTTGAAACCTCTTAACACAACCAAATATCTAATACAGAAGCAAACAGATATTTAACACAGAATAAATACAGTCATTATAGCATATAATAATAAGTAAAGGGACTTATGGATTTGGTGCCGGAGACTCGGGTGCCATACTTCCAATAAAGATACTTTTTTTCTAAAACCAAATTTCAAATAACTTTGAAAAAAACATTTTTCAAACTCATTCCACAGCCGAGTTTTGCAACCTAGGCTCTCATACCATAATTGTAACACCCCAAACCCGGCCTAGATGTTACGATCGGATCCGCATGTCACATGAAAAGGTTGTTAAAGAATCTATGCGTTCGTTAAAAATATCAAGTTTTGTTGCTTGTGAAAAATCCAATTTGTTTTATAGTTCTCTTTGCAAAAACATTTTTGTTGCTATTTTCGACGATCTTGTTTATAATTAATCCAACTCAATGAGTTTCAAAAAAACGACATTTAAATTATTGTAGACATGCGATATTTTGAAAAGAGTTATCAATGTTAAGAAAATCCAGAGTTTTATCCATTATAGTTTGTAAACCGTGTGTTAATATTATAGAAAAATCGTTATTAATATTTTAGAAAATCCCAAATTAAGCATTCAAAATTAATAAGCAGTAACCAAATTAAAAGCTAAAACCAAAACAAAATACCAAAGGCCTTATAACAAAACAAAAACCCAAATTTAAATAAAATCTATAGTACCGCAAAACAGAATTTATTAAGCTACGATGTATGGCCACCAAGGAGTTCACCTCGACTTTAAATCCGCAAAGCTAGGAATTACCTGTAAAATTAAGTAGAGGGGTGAGTTATGAGAACTCAGTGTGTAATCCCCTATACGAACGATAATTGGGCCTAAGCCCACAAAAGCATATTGAGCCTTAGCTCACACAGTAATGAAATTGGCCAAAACCCATACGAGTCGAACTGGGCCGTTGCCCTAACAACATGGAATAAATAGTGAATGCAATGCAACCCAGCCCAACCTAGTATTCCATCCTCTACACTCCGCTCCATAAGTCCATCCTCAACACACCTGTGGGGATTTCTACAATCAACCCTCCATCCTCTACACACCTTTTTGGCAGTCATGCTGATAGACACACTGCTTAAAGTCAATATAAAGTGGTCTAGCCACCGATCAACATGTGATCAAATCACCGATACGATAATAAGGCACCAAGCCATTTTTTAGTGTGACAGTGTCACCGATATATGTGGCAGAGCCACCGAAATAATAATATAATCGGCACATAGCCCTGGGTAAATATGATTGACACAGAGTCATCAATAACTATATTATGCTTGGCACATAGCCATCAGCGACGGTAATATAATCGGCACACAGCCTTGGGTAAATACGATTGGCACAAAGCCATAATCAAGATGGTACGGAGCCATATTTAGGTTGTCATATAGCCATTATACAGAATGTGGCGGAGCCACCAATATACACTTCCCCGATCATCAATAACGCAACCCCATGCAATATGTCGTGTATGTCATGCTCAATCATTACACGTGTATGCAGAATGGCCATGCTCAATAACAATCATTTAAACATGTAAGTAAAGCATATCAATCATACAACCATAGCCAAACCGGTCATATCATAGCATAAGCCAATCATTTACCTACAAGGGCAAATTAGTCATTTTACCCTGTAAGGGTATTCCGGTAATCTTACCCTTCAGAGGTAGTTCGGTAATTCTACTCATAACTAATTCCTATATGCAGTGTATCTCAAACATAATTAATTATACAATTAACACATAAAACACTAGTACTACCACGAGGGTACAACGATCATTTTGTCATTTAGGGGTAAAACAATAATTTTACAAACCGAGGGTATTTCAATAATTTCGCAAACTGAGGGTATTTTGGTAATTTCACAAACCAAGGGTATTTTGGTAATTTCACATACTGGTGGTATTTTAGTAATTTCACAAATCGAGGGTATTCGATAATTTCACAAACTAGGGGTATTTTAATAATTTTGCAAACTAGAGGTATTTCGGTAATTTCACAAACCAGGGATATTTTGATAATTTCATAAACTGAGGGTATTTTGGTATTTTTACAAATCGGGGGTATTTCGATAATTTTACAAACCAAAGGTATTTTGGTAATTTTGTAAACTAGGGATATTTCGATAATTTTGTAAACCAAAGGTATTTCAATAATTTTACAAACCAAGGGTATTTTGGTAATTTTACAAACCAGGGGTATTTTGGTAATTTCACAAACTAGGGGAATTTAGGTATTTTCACAAACTGGGGGTATTTTGATAATTTCACAAACTAGGGGTATTTCGATAATTTTGCAAACCAGGGGTATTTCGATAATTTCACAAATTGGGGGTATTTCGGTAATTTTGCAAACCAGGGTGTTAACGACCCAATAGAAGGTCCACTATTGCCTCGAACGACTCAAGTATTCTAAACAGAGATAATGATGCGAATGGGTCTAAGGCCCATTCTTGGCCCAAGTGGGCCCACACATCTGTGTGGCGCATTCAGCCCAAACTTAGCCACATATATGAGATTCACAGTGTCTAGTTCACTATCTACTACTCAATCATACAATTTACTCATATAGGCCCCCGGGCCCATTGGGTACACCTGGCCTAACAGCCCACACCCACAAGAACACTTCTGATGGCCTCAACCATATCGCGTTGAAGCCTCACACGTGCACTTGCACGCTCGTGTGGTTACTATCGCCGTGTCATCGGCATTTCAGTATTTGTCGCTCTACAACTAGAGTAGAGAGAATACACACATGATAGGAATCTGAAGCTACTAAACCACGCTCCGAGCAATCCTATTCTCAACGCCAACTAGGTATGCCCTTTCTCCTCCTAAGCAGCTCTATATATAGCTAGCTTCTCACCTTTCCTTCTTTGTATCATTTCTATGTGGGATCCCTTCGTCAGTAGATCTTAAATCGTACTCAAAATCTTCCCATCCAATCCGCAAAATAAATACTCCCTTGGTTGTCATGAGATTCAAACTCAGGCACCGTTGTAGCATAACCCATGCCGCTAGCCACTAGGCCACAAGCTCCTTGTGTCCAACATCATGCGCAACTAAATATAAATCTATGGCCAAATTTTAAAGTCCATATAAAAAGAAAACCAAAATGCAAGAGCCAAGACTTGAACCATGGACCTCCTTCCTTCCTTATGGCGTCACCCCTTTGCCTCTTATGTGGCGTCACTTAGCCACTATACCACACACTCCACTTGTGTCATTTTCTTCACATTTTATTCTTAAAGCCTACCTACTAACTCCCAGGGTTTTTTTCACCTAAAACCAAAATTTCCCTAAAGCCAATGTTTGAACCCAAGACTTCATAGACGCCCTCTAACCTTCCAAAATCACTCACCTACTAGATCCAACTTGCGTTAAAGCCATTCTCTTGTTCCCAAAAATTTGAACTGATCCTACGCCTAAGGCCCAATGGGCCCAATCCTACTAGGCCCAACTTTGGGATGTTACAAATCTACCCTTCTTAAAGAAATTTCATCCTCGAAATTTCCAACTATAGAAATAGTCGCACATCCTAACCTACAACACTACACTCATGCTGTGCACTCTGATTCTAAAACAATTATACACTTTCTAACTTAAGCTTGGAACCTCTTCACACAACCAAATATCTAATACAAAAGCAAACAGATATTTAACACTCATATATAAAAATTTTCCATTCAAACGTCACATCTAAAACATACACAGAATAAATACAGTCATTATGGCATATAATAATAACTAAGGGGACTTACGGATTTGGTGCTGGAGACTCGGGTGCCATACTTCTAATAAAGATACTTTTTTTAAAACCAAATTTCAAATCACTTTGAAAAAAACATTTTTTGAACCCATTCTACACCGAGCTTTTGCAACCTAGGCTCTGATACCATAATTGTATCACCCTAAACTCGGCCTAGACGTTACGACCGGATCTGGCATGTCACATGGAAAGGTTGTTAAAGAATCTACGCATTCGTTAAAAATATCAAGTTTTGTTGCTTGTGAAAAATCCAATTTGTTTTATAGTTCTCTTTGCAAAAACATTTTTGTTGCTATTTCTGACGATCTTGTTTATAATTAATCCAACTCAATGATTTCAGAAAAATGACATTTAAATTATTCTAGACATGCGATATTTTGAAAAGAGTTATCAATGTTAAGAAAATCCAGAGTTTTATCCATTATAGTTTGTAAACCGTATTAATATTATAGAAAACCGTTATTAATGTTTTAGAAAATCCCAAATTGAGCATTCAAAATTAATAGCGATAACCAATTAAAAGCTAAAACCAAAACAAAATACCAAAGGCCTTATAACAAAACAAAACCCAAATTTAAATAAAATTTATAGTACTGTAAAATGTAATTTATTAAGCTATGATGTATGGCCACCACAAAGTTCACCTCGGCTCCAAATCCAAAAAGCTAGGAATTACCTACAAAATTAAGCGTAAGGGTGAGTTACGAGAACTCGATGTGTAATCCCTATCTGAACGATAACTCGGCCTAAGCCCACTAAGCATATTGAGCCTTAGGTCTCACAAGAATGAAATTGGCGAAGCCCATACGAGTCAACAGGCCGCTGGCATAACAACATGGCATAAATAGTGAATACAATGCAACCCAGCCCAACCTAGTATTCCATCCTCTACACTCCGCTCCATAAGTCCATCCTCAACACACATGTGGTGACTTCTACAATCAACCCTCCATCCTCTACACACCTCTTTGGCAGTTATGCTGACAGACACACTACTCAAATGCAATATAAGGTGGTCTAGCCACCGATCAACATGTGATCAAATCACAGATACGATAATGAGGCACCAAGCCATCCTTTAGTGTGACAGTGTCATCGATATATGTGGCAGAGCCACCAAAATAATAATATAATCGGCACACAGCCCTGGGTAAATATGATTGACACAGAGTCATCAATAATTGTATTATGCTTGGCACATAGCCATCAGCGATGGTAATAAAATCGGCACACAGCCTTGGGTAAATACGATTGGCACAAAGCCATAATCAAGATGGCACGGAGCCATATTTAGGTTGGCATATAGCCATTATACAGAATGTAGAGGAGCCACCGATATACACTTCCCCAATCATCAATAACCAACCCCATGCAATATGTCGTGTATGTCATGCTTAATCGTTACACGTGTATGCAGAATGGCCATGCTCAATAACAATCATTTAAACATGTAATAAAAGCATATCAATCATACAACCAAAGCCAAACCAGTCATATCATAGCACAAGCCAATCACTTACCTACAAGAGCAAATCAGTCATTTTACCCTATAAGGGTATTCTGGTAATCCTACCCTTCAGGGGTAGTTTGATAATTTTACTCATAACTAATTCCTATATGCAGTGTATCTAAACATAATCAATCATTCAATTAATACATAAAGCGCTAGTACTACCACGAGGGTACAACGATCATTTTATCGTTTAGGGGTAAATAGTAATTTTACAAACTGAGGGTATTTTGGTAATTTTGCAAACTTTAGGGTATTTTGGTAATTTCACAAACCAAGGGTATTATGTAATTTCACAAATCGGGGTAGTTCAATAATTTCACAAATCGAAGGTATTTCGATAATTTTACAAACTGGGATATTTTGATAATTTTATAAACTAGGGGTATTTCGATAATTTCACAAACCAGGGGTATTTCGGTAATTTCACAAACTAAGGGTATTTCAATAATTTCACAAACTGGGGGTATTTCGATAATTTCACAAACTGAGGGTATTTCGGTAATTTTGTAAACCAGGGGTATTTCAGTAAATTTGCAAACTAGGGTATTTCAATAATTTTGCAAACTAGGGGTATTTTGGTAATTTTACAAACTAGGGGTATTTCAGTAATTTCACAAGTCGAGGGTATTTCGATAATTTCACAAATCGAGGGTATTTCAATAATTTTACAAGCCAAGGGTATTTCAATAATTTTGCAAGCCAGGGGAATTTTGGTAATTTTACAAACCAGGGTGTTAACGACCCAAATGAAGGTCCACTGTCGCCTCGAACAATTCAAGTATTCTAAACAGAGATAATGATGCGAATGGGCCTAAGGCCCATTCTCGACCCAAGTGGGCCCACACACTTGTGTGGCGCATTCAGCCCAAACCTAGCCACATATATGAGATTCAAATAGTCTAGTTCACTATTTACTACTCAATCATACAATTTACTCATATAGGCCCCTAGGCCCATTGGGCCCACACCCACAAGAACACTACTAATGGCCTCAACCATATCGCGTTGAAGCCCCACACGTGCACTCGCACGCTCGTGTGGTTACTATCGTCGTGTCATCGGTATTTCAAATTTGCCGCTCTACAACTAGAGTAGAGAGAATATACACCTGATAGGAATCTGAAGCTGCTAAACCGATCTTCGAGCACTCCTATGCCCAACGCTAACCAGGTATGCCCCTTCTCCTCCTAGACAGCTCTATATATAGCTAGCTTCTCACCTTTCCTTCTTTGTATCTTTCCGATGTGGGATCCCTTCATCAGTAGAGTTTAAATCCAACTCAAACTCTTCCCGTCCAATCTGCGAAATAAATACTCCCTTGCTTGTCATGAGATTCGAACTCAGGCTCCCTTGTAGCATAATCCACGCCGCTAGACACTAGGCCACATGCTCCTTATGTCCAACATCATGCGCAACTAAATATAAATCTATGGTCAGATTCTAAAGTCCAAATAAAAGAAAACCAAAATGCAAGAGCCAAGACTTGAACCTTAGACCATACCATTTTATCCATTATAGTTTGTAAAGAATCTATCGTTTGTTATTAATATTTTAGAAAATCCCAAATTGAGCATTCAAAATTAATAAGAAAATCGAGTTTTATCCATTATAGTTTGTAATCAATTAAAAGCTAAAACCAAAACAAAATACCAAAGGCCTTATAACAAAACAAAACCCAAATTTAAATAAAATCTATAATACCGCAAAACAGAATTTATTAAGCTACAATGTATAGCCACCACAGAGTTTACCTCAGCTCCAAATCCGCAAAGTTAGGAATTACCTGCAAAATTAAGTAGAGGGGTGAGTTACGAGAACTCAATGTGGAATCCCCTATATGAATGATAACTAAGCCTAAGCCCACGGAAGCATATTGAGCCTTAGCTCTCACAGTAATGAAACTGGTCGAAGCACAAACGAGTCGAAATGGGCCGTAGCCCTAACAACATGGCATAAATAGTGAATGCAATGCAACCCAGCCCAACCTAGTATTCCATCCTCTACACTCCGCTCAATGAGTCCATCCTCAACACAACTGTGGGGATTTCTACTATCAACCCTCCATCCTCTACACAACTCTTTGGCAGTCATGCTGATAGACACACTGCTCAAAGTCAATATAACGTGGTCTAGCCACTGATCAACATGTGATCAAATCACCGATACGATAATGAGGTACCAAGCCATCGTTTAGTGTGACAGTGTCACCGATATATGTGGCAGAGCCACTGAAATAATAATATAATCAGCACACAGCCATGGGTAAATATGATTGACATAGAGTCATCAATAACTGTATTATGCTTAGCACATAGCCATCAGCGACGGTAATATAATCGGCACACAGCCTTGGGTAAATACGATTGGCACAAAGCTATAATCAAGATGGCACGGAGCCATATTTAGGTTGGCATATAGCCATTATACAGAATGTGGCAGAGCCACCGATATACACTTCCCCAATCATCAATAACCCAACCCCATGCAATATGTCATGTATGTCATGCTCAATCATTACACGTGTATGTAGAATGGCCATGCTCAATAACAATATTTAAACATGCAATAAAAGCATATCAATCATACAACCATAGCCAAACCGGTCATATCATAGCACAAGCCAATCACTTATCTATAAGGGCAAATCAATCATTTTACCCTGTAAGGGTATTCTGGTAATCTTACCTTTCAGAGGTAGTTCGGTAATTCTACTCATAACTAATTCCTGTATGCAGTGTATCTCAAACATAATCAATCATACAATTAACACATAAAACGTTAGTACTACCACGATGGTACAACAGTCATTTTATCGTTTAGGGGTAAAACAATAATTTTACAAACCGAGGGTATTTCGATAATTTTACAAACTGGGGGTATTTTGATAATTCCACAAACTAAGGGTATTTTGGTAATTTCACAAACTGGGGGTAGTTTAGTAATTTCACAAATTGAGGGTATTTCGTTAATTTTAGAAACTGGTGGCATTTCGATAATTTTGCAAACTAGGGGTATTTCAATAATTTCACAAACTAGGGGTATTTCGGTAATTTCATAAACCAAGGGTATTTTGGTAATTTTACAAATCGAGGGTATTTTAATAATTTCACAAACTGGTGGTATTTTGTAATTTCACAAACCAGGGGTATTTTAGTAATTTTGCAAACCAGGGGTATTTCGATAATTTTGTAAACTAGGGTATTTCGGTAATTTTACAAAATAGGGTATTTTGATAATTTTTCAAACTAGGGGTATTTCGGTAATTTTACAAATCAAGGGTATTTTGGTAATTTTACAAACCAAGGGTATTTTGGTAATTTCACAAACTTACGGTATTTTGGTAATTTCACAAATTAGGGGTATTTCGATAATTTTACAAACCAGGGTGTTAACGACCCAATAGAAGGTCCACTGTCACCTCGAACGACTCAAGTATTCTAAACAGAGATAATGATGCGAATGAGGTTAAGGCCCATTCTCGGCCCAAGTGGGCCCACACACTTGTGTGGCGCATTCAGCCCAAACCTAGCCACATATATGAGATTCACATAGTTTAGTTCACTATCTACTACTCAATCATACAATTTACTCATATAGGCCCCTGGGCCCATTGGGCCCACACCCACAAGAACACTACTGATGACCTCAACCATATCGCGTTGAAGCCCCACACGTGCACTCGCACGCTCGTGTGGTTACTATCGCCGTGTCACCGGTATTTTGGCATTTACCGCTCTACAACTAGAGTAGAGAGAATATACACCTGATAGGAATCTGAAGCTGCTAAACCGCGCTCCAAGCACTCCAATGCTCAACGCCAACTAGGTATGCCCCTTTTCCTCCTAGGTAGAGCTCTATATATAGCTAGCTTCTCACCTTTCCTTCTTTGTATCTTTCCGATGTGGGATCCCTTCGTCAGTAGAGTTTAAGTCAAACTCAAACTCTTCTCGTCCAATCTACAAAATAAATACTCCCTTGCTTGTCATGAGATTCGAACTCAGGCTCCCTTCTAGCATAATCCACACCGCTAGCCACTAGGCCACAAGCTCCTTGTGTCCAACATCATACGCAACTAAATATAATTCTATGGCCAAATTCTAAAGTCCATATAAAAAGAAAACCAAAATGCAAGAGCTAAGACTTGAACCTTGGACCTCCTTCATTCCTTGTGGCGTCACCCCTTTGCCTCTTATGTGGCGTCACTTAGCCACTATACCACACACACCACTTGTGTCATTTTCTTCACATTTTATTCTTAAAGCCTACCTACTAACTCCCAAGGTTTTTTCACCTAAAACCAAAATTTCCCTAAAGCCAAAATTTGAACCCGGGACTTCATAGAAGCCTTCTAACCTTCCAAAATCACTCACCTACAAGATCCAACTTGCATTAAAGCCGTTCTCTTGTTCCCAAAAATTTTAAACGCTCCTACGCCTAAGGCCCAATGGGCCCAATCCCACTAGGCCCAACATTGGGATGTTACAAATCTACCCTCCTTAAAGAAATTTCGTCCTCGAAATTTCTAGCTATAGAAACAGTCGCACATCCTAACCTACAACACTACACTCACGCTGCACACTCTGATTCTAAAACAGTAATACACTTTCTAACTTAAGCTTAGAACCTCTTCACACAACCGAATATCTAATACAAAACCAAACAGATATTTAACATTCATACATAAAAATTTTCCATTCAAACATCCCATCCAAAACATACACAGAATAAATACAGTCATTATAGCATATAATAATAAGTAAGGGGACTTACAGATTTGGTGCCGAGACTCGGGTGCCATACTTCCAATAAAGATACTTTTTTTTAAAACCAAATTTCAAATAATTTGAAAAAATATTTTTCGAACCCATTCCACAACCAAGTTTTACAACCTATGCTCTGATACCATAATTGTATCACCCCAAACCAGGCCTAGACGTTACGACCGGATTTGGCATGTCACATGAAAAGGTTGTTAAAGAACCTACGCGTTGGTTAAAAATATCAAGTTTTGTTGCTTGTGAAAAATCCAATTTGTTTTATAGTTCTTTTTGGAAAAACATTTTCGTTGCTATTTCGATGATCTTGTTTATAATTAATCAAACTCAATGAGTTCAGAAAAATGAAATTTAAATTATTGTAGACATGCGATATTTTGAAAAGAGTTATCAACGTTAAGAAAATCCAGAGTTTTATCCATTATAGTTTGTAAACCGTGTATTAATATTATAGAAAAACCGTTATTAGTGTTTTAGAAAATCCTAAATTGAGCATTCAAAATTAATAAGCAGTAACCGAATTAAAAGCTAAAATCAAAACAAAATACCAAAGGCCTTATAACAAAACAAAAACCCGAATTTAAATAAAATCTATAGTGGTGCAAAACAAAATTTATTAAGCTACGATGTATGGCCACCACAGAGTTCACCTCGGCTCCAAATCCGCAAAGCAAGGAATTACCTGCAAAATTAAGCAGAGGGGTGAGTTACGAGAACTCAGTGTGTAATCCCCTATACGAACGATAACTCAGCCTAAGCTCACGGAAGCATATTGAGCCTTACCTGTCACATTAATGAAATTGGCCGAAGCCCGTACGAGTCGAACTGGGCCGTTGCCCTAACAACATGGCATAAATAGTGAATGCAATGCAACCCATTAACCTAGTATTCCATCGCTCTACACTCCGCCTATAAGTCCATCCTCATCACACCGTGGGGATTTCTACAATCAACCCTCCATCCTCTACACACCTCTTTGGCGGTCATCTTGATGCACCTTGCTCAAAGTCAATATAACGTGGTCTAGCCACCGAACAACATGTGATCAAATCACCGATATGTTAATGAGGCACCAAGCCATCCTTTAGTGTGACAGTGTCACCGATATATGTGGCAGAGCCACCGAAATAATAATATAATTAGCACACATCCCTAGGTAAATATGATTGACACAGAGTCATCAATAACTGTATTATGCTTGGCACATAGCCATCAGCGATGGTAATATAATCGGTACACATCCTTGGGTAAATACGATTGGCACAAAGCCATAATCACGATGGCACGGAGCCATATTTAGGTTGGCATATAGCCATTATATAGAATGTGGCAGAGCCACCGATATACACTTCTCTGATTATCAATAACCCAACCCCATGCAATATGTGGTGTATGTTATGCTCAATTATTACACGTGTATGCAGAATGGCCATGCTCAATAACAATCATTTAAACATGAAATAAAAACATATCAATCATACAACCATAACCAAACCAGTCATATCATAGCACAAGCCAATCACTTACCTACTAGGGCAACTCAGTCATTTTACCCTGTAAGGGTATTCCGGTAATCCTACCCTTTAGGGGTAGTTCGGTAATTCTACTCATAACTAATTCCTGTATGCAGTGTATCTCAAATATAATCAATCTTACAATTAACACATAAAACGCTAGTACTACCATGAGTGTACAACGGTCATTTTTTCGTTTAGGGGTAAGATAGTAATTTTAGAAATCGAGGGTATTTTGGTAATTTCGCAAACTAGGGGCATTTTGGTAATTTCAAAAATTGAGGGTATTTTGGTAATTTCAAAATTGGGGTTATGTAAAATCCCAAACCCGACCCATACGTCATTACCGGATCTAGTATGCTACGATTTGAAACTTGAAAACTTAGCTCTGTAGGGTTTTGAAAATCTTAGTTCATTATAGCCGTTTAATCAAATAATTGTGAAATTTTTGAAACAACTTTAAGCTTTTGTGTTGATTGTGTTTGAAAAGCCCATTTATCATCTCATTTTATAATTAAGACTTTGAAAGAGAAAAACATAAGCTTATAAAACCTAACATAAAAAAAAAAAAAAAAAAAAAACATAAGTTATGGAAGCCTTATTACAAAAATAGCCCAAAAAAATTAAAACTCAAATGAAAATCCGAAAATAGTCTATGTAGATAATAATCTTGATGGCCCCTTGAGTCCGCCTCGGCTCCCATGTCCACGATCTACTGCTCATCTGTGAAGTGGGGAAAATAAAAGGGTGAGTCACCAAGACTCAGTGTGCAAATCCTGAAAACACATAAAAGCCTTGGGCCCACAAACACATTATGGGCCTTGGCCCATACACAATGGCAATGAATATTTCATGCAACATGGCCCATCCCAAACCTAAGAGTCCATCCTCTACACACCCCGCACCAACCATCACACCGTGGGATTTCTACAATCAACCCTCCATCCACTACACACCATGTCGGCGGTTGTCTTTCATCATAACGACCGATCACTATGTGACCTATGTGGAATGCCACCGATCGCTATGCGACCTCGAATACATTATAGTATTCGATGACTATGTTTTATCATAAAGACCGATCACTATGTGACCTATGTGGCAAAGCCACCGATCGCCTCGCGACCTGCTCCCTTTCCGTAAATCAATCAATCCCATCCCATGTAGACATACATGCAATAATTGAAACATTAAACTATTTAAATAGATCGTAGACTTTTACATATTTCGATACACAAAGAGGAGTTTCTATGATTATGTACCTGGCATCCCTTGCCTACCCTTTCTGGGCATACGACTGTTCATACAGCTTCTCTTTCCGACTTTTAGCCCATAGCATACATTTAATACAAATTAATGAGTGTGATAGAGATCTACACACCTGATTACCGTTAGAGTGAGACTTTCTAAGTCGACGCTATCCGTAGCCAACACAACCGCTATCTGCCTAAGGTGTTGTTCAGAAGCTGGTCCACAACCCGGTGGCCAATCCCATACTGTCGACACTGCTCGCTTCTTAAACTTAGGAATCGGGTTTTCAGATCTAGTCCCATCCTTTGCCTGATCGACATTTGATTCCATCAAAAAGGCCTTATTAATCATAACATATGGTTAAGATTGTGATTTTGATATCGAATCTAACGAGAATCTAAAGAGAATCCCTTACCTTGAAATTCCTGAAAAGTGATATGAGATTCAGGGACTAGTGTTTTCGGCTTTTAGATCTAAGAGATCTACTTCAATTCCCGTCATCGCCTAAAATAAGAACATGAAAAGAGTGGAAATGTTAGACCGAACCTTAATAGCCACCTGGCTTTGATTCTCAAAACCAAAAGAGAAAGGAATAGATCTAAGGAAATCGGTTCTTACCTTTACAGGGAAATCGGCAACTCCAAGGAGATCCCAGTTTTATGGAGAAATCGGCACAAGAGGAAAAGAATGGAAAAAGAAAGTCAAGTGAGAGGTTTCGGCTTTTGAAGAAATCAAAAGAAAAGAAATTGTAGAGAATGTCTAAGAGTTTCGACACAGAGAATGAGGAAAAGAATAGGGTTCAAATGCTTGAATTGAAGAGATACCACCCCTATTTATAGAGAATTTTGGCACTTACTTATCAAAACTCGAAAGTGCCCTTCCTGATAACTAACCATTAATCAAATAGTAGGGGAAATTTTGGCACCCCTTTGCCATAAAGGAACCGATTTCTTTCCCCCTCTAGGAGATGGAATTTCGACCAACACTACCTCACCAGATAGCTCCTATCTTTTCTCCTTTATCTTAATCTATTCATACATTTAGAAGAGGACTAAATAACACCACCTCTCCCTTCTATTATCGGACAATATCCACATTATCCAATCATTAAATCCCTCCTAAAATTAAGCCTCATTGCTGTCCCCCTCCTTGCTCATTTTAAGTGCCAAAATGGCCCAAAGACATGGGCTCCTTGTGGCTAAAACTTGGGCCTCACCTCCTGCTATTGGCGCCACCCTATAACTCCTCTACAACACCACATACTACTGGGCCACAAGCCCATTTTGCAACCTAAATCACCGATACCATCTTTTAAACCCCATGGTACCCAAACAGGAATTTTAACCAAGGCTTCAGCCCAATCCTGGACCCAATTTAAACCTCTAACACTCAAATTAACACATTAAACATATCCACCCACTAAACGCATAGTCCCAATAATTCAGGATGTTATAGTTCTACCCCCTAAAAAAATTTCGGCCTTGAAATTACCTGATCAAAAAGATAAGGATACTACTTCCACTTTGCTTCTTCCGATTCCCAAGTAGCCTCCTCAGAACCATGATTCTGCCATAGAACTTTAACCAATGGTACCGTCTTCCTACGCAACACCTTCACATCACGATCTAAGATCTCTATCGGTTCCTCTTCAAAGGATAGATCAGGTCTTACTTCGATTTCCTCTATTGACACCACATGGGACAAATTCGAACGATAACGTCTTAACATAGAGATGTGAAATACATCGTGGATCTAATTCAACTCAGCATGTAGCTCAAGCTGATAGGCTACCGTCCCACTCGTTTCAACACCCGATAAGGTCCGATGAATCTGGGACTTAATTTACCTTTCCGTCCAAATCTTAGACCTTTTTCCACGTCGACACCTTTAGAAATACCTTGTCTCCTACTAGAAACTCTACGTCCCTATGCTTTAGATAAGCATAGGACTTCTATCTATCCGACACCTCCTTTAGTCGAGCCCAAATTATCTCAACCTTCTCCTCTGTCTCGGTGACCAAGTCCGGACCCAAAATTTGACGTTCACCCAATTCGGTCCAATAGGTAGGAGTACGACACTTCCGCCCGTACAATGCTTCATAGGGCGCCATCTGAATACTAGACTAGTAACTATTGTTGTACGCAAACTCCGCCAACGGTAAAAACTCCTTCCAACTACCCCTGAAATTAATGACACATCCCCTTAACATGTCCTCTAAGACCTGGGTTACCCGCTCAGACTGTCCATCGGTCTGAGGATGGAACGCTGTACTAAAATCCAACTTCGTACCCAGCACTTGATGCAACGCCTTCCAAAATCGCGACTTGAACCTAGGGTCCCTGTCTGATATGATCGATACTGGTACTCCATGTAACCTTACTACCTCCGCTATGTATAGCTTAGCCAATTTCTGCAGAGAGTAATCGACACGTACGAGTATGAAGTGAGCAGACTTCGTCAAGCGATCTATAATCACCCAGACCGAATCTTTCTTAGTAGGCGTGAGAGGTAGCCCACTAACAAAGTCCATTGTGATTCTTTCCCACTTCCATTGTGGAATCTTCATTGGCTGCAACAACCCTGATGGTAATCGATGTTCGCCTTTACTGCCGACAGTCAAACACTTATTCACCAATTCAGTTACCTCATGCTTCAAGCCCGGCCACTAGAACTGGTCCCGCAAATCCTGATACATCTTACTCCCTCTAGGGTGCATAGCATATGAACTTTCATGCGCTTCATGCAAACCTATGCCTTAACTCGGATCTTTTGGCATAATAGTCCTCCTCATCCATAATAGTCCTTCTCATCCATCGATCCATCACTTGTTCCTACATGAAACTTCTCCTTTAGCAACTCATCAGCCCACTACTTCTCCTTGACTTGACTAACCCATGAGGGTTTCACTTGAAGTTCGGCCAATAAACTCCCATCATCATACAATCCAAGGTGAGCAAACATTGCTCTCAAGTCAGTGATTACTTTACGACTTAGAGCATCTGCCACCACATTAGCCTTACTCGGATAATACTCGATCGAGCAATCATAATCTTTTAACAACTCGATCCACCTCCTCTACCTTAAATTCAACTTATTCTGGGTCAAAAGGTATTTTAAACTCTTATGATCCGTGTAAATTATAGATTTCTCCCCGTACAAATAATGCCTCCAAATTTTCAAGGCAAACACCACCGCCAATTCCAAATCATGGGTGGGATAATTTGACTCATGCGGTCTTAACTGCCGAGATGCATATGCAACAACCTTTCCATCTTGCATCAACACACATCCTAATCCCATGTGTGAACCATCACAGTAAATTACGAACTCCTTCCCAGCCTCCGGCTGAATCAACACCGGAGCCTCCATCAAAATCCTCTTTAACTTCTCAAAACTCTCCTGCTGCTTATCAGACCAAACGAACGGAACTCCTTTCCAGTAGCAACTTAGTCAACGGTGTTGCAATCAGAGAAAATCCTTCAACAAATCTTCTGTAGTACCCCGCCAGACCAAGGAAACTCTGAATCTCTACCATCGACTTAGGCGGCTTCCAATCCAACACCGCTTCAATTTTCTGAGGGTCAACCCTAATCCCCTTTGCCGACACCACGTGACCTAGAAAAGTAACTTTCTTTTGCCAGAATTTGCACTTGCTAAATTTGGCATAAAGCTGCTTCTCCTTCAGAATCTGTAGAACCACTCACAGATGTGAATCATGCTCCTCCTCCAATCTTGAGTAAACCAAGATGTCATCAATAAATACCATGACAAATCGATCCAAGTAGGGTTGAACACTCGGTTCATCATATCCATAAATGCTGCTAGTGCGTTAGTCAACCTAAATGGCATCACCATGAACTCGTAATGTCCATAGCGATTTCTAAAAGCCGTCTTACGAATATCTACCTCCTTGACCTTAAGCTGATGATACTCTAACCTCAGATCTATCTTCGAAAAGACTGAGGCCCCCTTCAACTGATCAAACAAGTCATCGATCCTTGGCAACGGTACTTGTTCTTGATTGTTAGCTTATTCAATTGGCGATAGCCAATGCACATACGCATCGAACCATCTTTTTTCTTAACAAATAACACCGGTGCTCCCCAAGGCGACACACTTGGTCAAATAAACCCTCTATCCAACAACTCATGTATTTGTGCTTTCAATTCCACCAACTCCTTTGGCGCCATCTTGTATGGAGCAATAGATACCAGCGCTGTTCCTGGAAGAAGATCAATTCCAAACTCCACTTCTCGATCCGGTGGTAATCCGGAAGCTCTTCTAGGAAAACATCAGGAAATTCCTTCACCGTCCTAACATCCCCAACAACTAGGTCCTTGGCTTCCAAAGCCCATACAAATACTAAAACTACCTCGCACCCTTTTCTCACCATCCTTTCTGCTCTTAAGGCAGTTACTACATTCGACAAACAGTTCCCCCTTTCTACTATCACTAACACTTCATCACCCTCGGGGGTCTTTAACACCATCCGCTTGGCTGCATAGTCTAAATTAGCTTGGTACTTCATCAGCCACCATGCCTAATATTAAGTCGAACTCCCCGAACGGTAATTCCATTAGATCCGTCGGAAAACTATTCCCTAAACTTCTAGAGGTACCTCTCAAAAAGTTTATCGACTACCACAGATTGTCCTAATGGGCTAATTACTGTCATCGCCCTAGGGGTAATTTTGAAATCTAAACTTAAAGTTCCAGACACACTACTAGCAACATATGAATGTGTCGACCCGATGTCAATCAACGCAATATAAGGTAAACCAAGTATTAAAAATGTACCGGTTATAACATCTGGTTCGTCGGCTTTCTCTCGACATCTAGCAGCATAGACCAATCTCGGCTGCCTTACCTCAGTGCTGCCCCTCGGCCAGGTGCTCCTCCACCTCGACCAAAATTGTTACCACCTCTGGCTGGACCACGACCCCTCTGCGGCTACTGACCTCCCCTACTCGGCTGAGCATTTCCTTGCCCTGCTAGTCCTACCTCATCCCGTGCTTAAGGACAGTCTCTTATCTGATGATCTGTAGATCCACACCTAAAGCACTTCCCACAGCCTGCCCAACACTCACCTACATGAAACTTACCACATCGAGCACATTTTCGTGGTTGGCTAGTAGTAGCAGGTCTCTCAGCCCGTCTCGGTCCATCCGACCTAGGTCTTTTCTGAGTACGTACGGTTGTCCCTGATGATCCAAAATTTCTCTTACCTCTACCCCTATCTCTGTCCCAGTTCAGCTTTTCCATCCGCTTCACCTCTTCAGCTATCTTAGCTTTCTCCACAAGCACAACAAATTCCCGCTCTCGTTATGGAGCTATCAACACACGTAAATCATCCTTCAGGCTATCTTCAAATCGAACACACCGTTCATGTTCCACAGCCACTATCCTCGAGCATAATGACTAAGGCGTAAGAATTTTGCTTCATACGCCGCTACCGACCTACTTTCCTAAACCAGATTTAGGAACGCTCTACGTTGCGCATCCACATAGCTCGTCTTAATGTACTTACTTTGGAACGCTGTTCTGAAGTAATCCCAGGTGATACGGTCAGCCATAGTACCATCCTTAACCGTAAGCCACCATTGATAAGCTTTGTCCCGAAAAAGAGACACCACTCCCTTCAGCTTCTCCTCTTCCGTGAAGTCAAGATCATCCATTATACGCCCATTGCTTCCAACCAATACTCAAACACCTCTATCCCATTGTGCTAGGAGCTACACCGAAATTTCCTTAAACACCTCTATCCCATTGGCTCTAAGTCACGCTCATGACTAGACCCTACGGGTTTGACACAACAATCCTACCTCTACTTTACGGGCTCCTCGTGCCCCATGTTAATACTATCCCACCGCCCAAAAATCTCTCCAAAACCCTTAACATAGCCTCGAGATACAACATCATCCTCGTGATCTGATCTTGAAATTACCCCACACCGGTGGTGGTCTGGTACCTCATTTCCTGACTCATGACTAGACCCTACGGGTTTTGACACAACAATCCTACCTCTACCTCGGCCACGCACACCACGTCCCCTCGTGCTCATTCTATTGTTTGCGATTTATCTGATTAAAATTTTATGAATTAATACTATCTTCCACTGATTAATAACAGACAGTCTTATGGAAAGTAGTTTTAACAGTAGTTCTTTCGAATTTGAATTCTATCTACAAAGTTCAGTTCTCAAGTCTATATTTCTTTACATACAACATCCATCACACATCAACATACAAGCAGCATCCATGAACTTACATTCATCACCTAGGCATATTTTCGCCATTTCACTATCCAGGGGTATTTTTGTAATTTATCCTTTAGGGGTATTTTTGTAATTTTCCAAAATAGGGTTTCTTGGTGATTTTACAAAATAGGGGTATTTTGGTAATTTTGCAACTTGAGGGTATTTCGATAATTTTGTCAATCGGGGGTATTTCGATAATTTTGCAAACTAAGGGTATTTTGGAAAATTTTCACAAATCAAGGGAATTTCAGAAATTTTACTAAAATAGGGATAATCTTACAAAAATAATGTAGCTAGTCCCTTTTGGGTTTTAGTTATAAGTTTTGGCCCGTCAACAAGCCCTCTCGATTGGAGTGAACAACCACTACGTACCAGGTAGGATTCCAGAAAAGAGGAGGTAAGCCGCTAGGGCCGCTTAAATACCAAGCTCTTCCTGGATCCAATCCTAGACATGTGTATGCCTGTTACCACACCCTAACCCTGTGACTTGTTCACAGACATGTTTTATTAGAAATTAAGTTTTATGAAATTTGAAGATTTGTTTATACTAAACCTAAAGTCCATCAAGCTCTAATCATACCAGCCTACGTCCCTATGGAGCCCAACAAACCCAACATGTATATCACACAATGCGTTTAGGATACTTACCAGTGTGGATCGGGTACCGGTAGACTCAAAGGCCATATCTCAACTGAAACTTTTCTCAAGTACATTTCAATTTTACAAACCACTCTCGACCCATTTCACGACCCGAGTTTGGGCGGCTCGATATCAAATGTAACACTCTAAACCCTACCATACGTCATTACTGGATCCGGTATGCCACGATTTGAAACTTGAAAACTTAGCTCTGTAGGGTTTTGAAAATCTTAGTTCATTATAACCGTTTAATCAAATAATTGTGAAATTTTTGAAACAACTTTAAGCTTTTACGTTGATTGTGTTTGAAAAGCCCATTTATCATCTCATTTTATAATTAAGACTTTGAAAGAGAAAAACATAAGCTTATAAAGACTTAACATAAAAAAATAAAAACCTAAGTTATGGAAGCCTTATTACAAAAATAGCCCAAAAAAAATTAAAACTCAAATGAAAATCCGAAAATAGTCTATGTAGATAATAATCTTTGATGGCCCCTCGAGTCTGCCTCGGCTCCCATGTCCACGATCTACTGCTCATCTATGAAGTGGGGAAAATAAAAGGGTGAGTCACCAAGACACAATGTGCAAATCCTGAAAACACATAAAAGCCTTGGGCCCATAAACACATTATGAGCCTTGGCCCATACACAATGGCAACAGAATATTTCATGCAACATGGCCCATCCCAAACGTAAGAGCCCATCCTCTACACACCCCTGTACCAACAATCACACCGTGGGGATTTCTACAACAACCCTCCATCGCTACACACCACGTTGGCAGCTGTGCTTATCATAAAGACCGATCACTATGTGACCTATGTGGCAATGCCACCGATCGCTATGCGACCTCAGTAATACATTATAGTATTCAACAGCTATACTGCCTGTCATAAAGACCGATCACTATGTGACCTATGTGGCAAAGCCACAGATCGCCTCGCGACCTGCTCCCCTTCCGTAAATCAATCAATCCCATCCCATGCAAACATACATGCAATAATCAAAACATTAAACTAACTAAACCGATCGCAGACTTTCACATACTTTGATACACACAGAGGAGTTTCTATGATTACGTACCTGACATCCCTTGCCTACCCTTTCTGGGCATACAACTATTCATACATCCTCTCTTTCCGGCTTTTAGCCCATAGCATACATTTAATGCATATGAATGAGTGTGAAAGAGATCTACACACCAGATTACCATTAGAGTGAGACTTTCTAAGTCGACGCTATCCGTAGCCAACACAACCGCTATCTATCTAAGGTGTTGCTCAGAAGCCGGTCCACAACCCAATGACCAATCTCGTACTACCGACACCGCTCGCTTCTTAAACTTAGGAATCGAGGTTTTCAGATCTAGTCCCCTCCTTTGCCTGATCGACATTTGATTCCATCAAAAAGGCCTTATTAATCATAACATATGGTTAAGATTGTGATTTTGATATTGAATCTAACGAGAATCTAAAGAGAATCCCTTACCTTGAAATTTCTGAAAAGTGATATGAGATCTAGGGACTAGTGTTTTCGGCTTTTAGATCTAAGAGATCTACTTCAATTCCTACCATCGCCCAAAATAAGAACATGAAAAGAGTGGAAATGTTAGACCGAACCTTAATAGCCACCTGGCTCTGATTCTCAAAAACCAAAAGAGAAAGGAATAGATTTGAGGAAATTGGTTCTTACCTTCACAGGGAAATCGGCAACTTCAAGAAGATCCTAATTTTATGGAGAAATCGGCACAAGAGGAAAAGAATGGAAAAAGAAAGTGAAGTGAGAGGTTTCTACTTTTGAAGAAATCAAAAGAAAAGAAATTACAGAGAATGACTGAGAGTTTCGGCACAGAGAATGAGGAAAAGAATAGGGTTCAAATGCTGGAATTGAAGAGATACCACCCCTATTTATAGAGAATTTTGGCACTTACTTATCAAAACCCTAAAGTGCCCTTCCTGATAACTAACCATTAGTCAAATAGTAGGGGAATTTCGGCACCCCTTTGCCATAAAGGAACCGATTTCTTTCCCCCTCTAGGAGATGGAATTTCGGCCAACACTGCTCTCAGCAGATAGCTCCTATCTTTTCTCCTTTATCTTAATATATTCATACCTTTAGAAGATGCCTAAATAACACCACCTCTCCCTTCTATTATCAGCACAATATCCACATTATCCCAATCATTAAATCCCTCCTAAAATTAAGCCTCATTGTCGTCCCCCTCCTTGCTCTTTTTAAGTGTCGAAAATGGCCCAAAGACATGGGCTTCTTGCAGCCAAAACTTGGGCCTCACCTCCTGCTATTGGCGCCACCCTATAACTCCTTTGCAACACCACATACTACTAGGCCACAAGCCCATTTTGCAACCTAAAGCACCGATACAATCTTTTAAAACCCATGGTACCCAAACATGAATTTTAACCAAGGCTTCGGCCCAATCCTGGGCCCAATTTAAATCCTTAACACTCAAATTAACACATTAAACATATCCACCCACTAAACGCATAGGCCCAATAATTTAGGATGTTACAGGTTATTTCGGTAATTTCATAAATTGAGGGTATTTCAGTAATTTTGCAAATTGGGGGTGTTTTGATAATTTTACAAACCAGGGGCATTTCGATAATTTTAAAAACTAGGGTATTTCGATAATTTCAAAAATCGAGGTATTTCAGTAATTTCACAAATCAGGGGTATTTTGGTAATTTTGCAAACCAAGGGAATTTCGGTAATTTCACAAACCAGAGGTATTTCAGTAATTTTATAAAACAGGGGTATTTCGATAATTTTACAAACCAAGGGTATTTCGATAATTTTGCAAACTAGGGGTATTTTGATAATTTTACAAACCAGGGGTATTTTGGTAATTTTACAAACCAGGGGTATTTCGATAATTTCACAAATTAGGGGTATTTCGGTAATTTCACAAACTAGGGGTATTCAATAATTTCACAAATCGGGGGTATTTTGGTAATTTTGCAAACCAGGGGTATTTCGATAATATTACAAACCAGGGGGATTTTGGTAATTTTACAAACCAGGGGGTTAACGACCCAACAGAAGGTCCACTGTCGCCTCGAACAACTCAAGTATTCTAAACAGATATAATAATGCGAATGGGCCTCGGCCCAAGTGGGCTCACACACTCGTGTGGCCCATTTAGCCCAAACTTAGCCACATATATAAGATTAACATAGTCTAGTTCACTATCTACTACTCAAGCATACAATTTACTCATATCGGCCCTCGGGCCCACTTGACCCCTTTCGAGCCATCGTGGCCCAATAGCCTACACCTACAAGAACACTACTAATGGCCTCAACCATATCGCGTTAAAGTCCTACACGTGCGCTCACATGCTCGTGTGGTTACTATCGCTGTGTCACCGGTATTTCAGTATTTGCCGCTCTACAACTAGAGTACAGAGAATACACACCTGATAGGAATCTGAAGCTGCTAAACCGCGCTCCGAGCACTCCTATGCCCAATGCCAACTAGGTATGCCCCCTCTCCTCCTAGGCAGCTCTATATATAGCTAGCTTCTCACCTTCCTTCTTTGTATCTTTCCAATGTGGGATCCCTTCGTCAGTAGAGTTTAAATCCAACTCAAACTCTTCCGTCCAATCCGCAAAATAAATACTCCCTTACTTGTCATGAGATTCGAACTCAGGCTCCCTTGTAGCATAATCCACGCCGCTAGCCACTAGGCCACAAGCTCCTTGTGTCCAACATCATGCGCAACTAAATATAAATCTATGGCCAAATTCTAAAGTCCATATAAAAAGAAAACCAAAATGCAAGAGCCAAGACTTGAACCTTGGACCTCCTTCCTTCCTTGTGGCATCACCCCTTTGCCTCTTATGTGGCGTCACTTAGCCACTATACCACACACTTCACTTGTGTCATTTTCTTCACATTTTATTCTTAAAGCCTACCTACTAACTCCCAGGGTGTTTTTCACCTAAAACCAAAATTCCCCTAAAGCCAAAGTTTGAACCCGGGACTTCATAGAAGCCCTCTAACCTTCAAAATCACTCACCTACTAGATCCAACTTGCATTAAAGCCATTCTCTTGTTCCCAAAAATTTTAAATGCTCCTACGCCTAAGGCCTAATGGGCCCAATCCTACTAGGCCCAACTTTGGGATGTTACAGGACACATGGTAAGGCAAGACGCCCATGAGGCATACTGTGTGTCACACACGGCCTAGACACACGCCCGTGTGTCTACTCGTGTGGATAAATATAAGGCTATTTACCAAGCCATTTGCCACCTTAAAAAGTAGCCACACTTATACCATTTCCAGCAACACATAGCATAACAATAATGCACCTCTAATATCCAAAATCAAGACATCCACACCTTAATTTCATACTCCGTTCATCATGCATATACTTCACACATTACTCATTCAATTGCACAAGCTTGCACTTCATGAATTTCATCATCATTGAATAGATATAACTTAACTAGTATTGGCCAATTCCAATGGCCATTTACAAAATGAAATAAGTAACATTAACAGCCAACACCTTGGCTAACCAATATGACATATAACAAAATGACCAAGTTCCTATACATGCCATACCCAAAATAATCAAAATTTACTATACCCAAAAGAATAGCTTGATAGTGTAAATCGAGTTCCGAAGTCTTAAGATCCCCGAGCTAGCTTGGCGATACTACAAGAAAAGGGAAAAGAGAGGGGGTAAGCATAAAGCTTAGTAAGTTTGCATGTAATAAATAACAACATAAAATCTTGTAAAAACATCCACACATTACATCACGAATTAACACAAAACTCTCAAGCAACATTAACATGGCTTACTCATGCTCACTCTTACTAACCACATATCACATTCCGGGCTCTTTTCTCGTGAGTTTCACATATGTACCTCTATCACTCCATCACATAACTTTAGCCCCTTTTTCCATCCTTATCATAAACTTTAATTCTTTACCCCGTTGAACCACTTGGAATATCGAAGGATACTCAGGAACTGTCATACACGTAGTAAGATGGCAAAGCCATATCCAAGATATGGTGTTACATGGGATCACATGTCAATGTCGATGTCATATCCTAGATATGGTCTTATACGGGATCTCATATCGATGTCGACGCCATATCCCAGATACGGTCTTACATGAGATCGTATGCCGATGCCATGTCCTAGACATGGTCTTACACGGAATCACTATTCAATGTCGATGCCATATCCCAGATATGGTCTTACATGGGATCTCAATTCGGTGTCGAGCCCATATCCCAGATACGGTCTTATACGGGACCTTATTAATCTAATGTCGTGACAAGGGTATCATTTCTATTCCTAAGGTTCAACCGGGACTTCGGTATAGTAAAACTTCATCATATTTTTCATCGAGACCTCATTAACCAATTTCATAAAAAAATATACATTTATGTAATATCAAGCATTTAAATACATAATAACATAATGTTGATTTATTACACACCAACTTACCTCGGTACCAAAATATAGATAGTTGTTCAATTTAGTCCACTACCTTGTTCTTTCCTCGATTTAGGTCCGGACTTCGTGTTTCTTGATCTATAATGACAATTTTCACTTATTTAATTATTAAATTGAATAAAATAGCCCATGAATCATACTTTGGACAAAATTATAATTTTACCCCTAAACTTTGACATATTTGCAAAATGGTCCCTAGGCTCGTATGATGAAATGTGTTCATTTTCTCATACCCAAGCCTAGATGATTCATAATCTCTCTTATAGCAGCCCAAAATTTTAACTATTTTTCATTTTATACACATTATTTCATCTTTACAAATAAGTCCTTTTTATCAATTTCACCAAAAATCATTTATCAAAAGTTGTTTATTACACTTCAAACTTTCATATTCTACCACTAGACATCAAAATACATGCATGTCATCCATGGGTAAAATTTTAAACACAAACCCTAGCTCAAAATATTGGTAGAAATGGCTAGATCGAGCTACGAGGATTTCAAAAATACGAAGAACATCAAAAATAGGGCTAGGAGGTACTTACAATCAAGCTTGAAAGAGAAACAAAACCCTAGCTATGGCTCCTTGCAAATTTCCACTATGGAGGATGAAGATGGACATCAATTTTGACTTCTTTTCCCTTTTTATTAATTTATTAACCAAATGACAAAAATGCCCTTAAGGCTCTTCCTTGAGATTTTTCCCTTTCATGTCCATTTTTTTCCAACATAAGATATAATGGTCTAATTATTAATTAAGGACCCCTAATAAATTTTCTAATGCTATCACATACATAAAACTTCTAGAATCTCATATTTTTCAATTTTTGCAATTTATTCCTAAAAGATAAATTAATCACTAAATCATAAAATTCCTTCATGAAATTTTCACACAACCATGCAAACATGTCATAGACCTCATAAAAACCATAAAACATATATTTCTACTTCGAATTTGTGGTCTCATAACCACTATTCTGATTAGGCCCTAAATCGAGCTATTACAATTCTCCCCCTTAAGGATTTTCGTCCCCAAAAATCTTACCAGTAAAAAGGTTTGGATATTGGTTTCTCATAGCCTCCTCAGGCTCTCATGTAGCCTCTTCTACCCTGTGTCTTTGACACAATACTTTCAAAAGAGCTATACTTTTATTTTTTAACTGTTCGACTTCTCGAGCCAAAATCTTAACCAGTTCTTCACCATAAGTCATGTCCAGTTGAACTTCAACCTCTTTTGGTACAATCACATGTGAAGGGCCTAATCGATAACAGCGCAACATAAACACGTGGAACACATCATGGATCTTTTCCAACTCAGATGGCAAAGGCAACTGATAGGCTACCGGCCCTATCCTCTCGGTAATCTCATACTGTCCGATAAAGCGCAGACTCAATTTGCCTTTTCGGCCAAATCTAAGAACCTTCTTCCATGGTGACACTTTCAAAAATACCTTATCACCAACCTGAAATTCAACCTCTTTTAGTTTCAAATTCGCGTAGGATTTTTGTCTATCCGAAGCAAATTTTCGACAATCACGAATCACTTTTACTTTCTTTTCAGTTTCTCTAAGCAAATCGACTCCATGAATCTGATTCTCTTTGAGTTTGGTCCAATATAAGGGTTTTGGCACTTACGCCCATACAATGCCTTATAAGGCGCCATTTTTAAACTAGACTAAAAACTGTTATTGTAGGCAAATTCCACTAACAGTAAATACTTTGCCCAATTACCTTGAAATTCAAAAACACAACATCGGAGCATGTCTTCAAGTATCTGTGTTACCCTCTCAGACTGTCTATCGATTTTTGGTTGGAAAGTTGTACTAAAATTCAACTTTGTGCCCAAGGCTTCTTGTAACTTTTTCCAAACCCGTGATGTAAATCTCAAATCTCTATTCGAAATAATCGACAAAAGAACTCCGTGCAATCTCACAATTTCAAAAATATACAATTCGGCTAATTTATCGAGTGAGTAGTCAGTACATACCAGATAAAATGAGCCGATTTGGTAAGCCTATCAACCACAACCCAAACGACATCCTTCTTTTTTGGTGTTAAAGGCAACCCCGTCACAAAATCCATAGTAATTCTGTCCCATTTCCAATCGGGAACCATCACCTGCTAAAGTAAACTGGAAGGTACTTAGTGCTCAGCTTTGACTTGCTGACAAATCAAACATTTCGATACGAACTCAGAAATATCTTTCTTCATACTCGTCCACCAATACCATTTATTCAAGTCATTATACATCTTTGCACTGCCTGGATAAACAGATAAACATCCATTATGTGCCTCGTGCAAAATTTTTTGAATAAGCTTATTGTCTCTTGGTACACAGATCCTGTCTCGAACGTTAAACATCCATCAAAACTAGTCCGAAAGTCTGACTCCATTCCCGATTCACATTAAACTCTTTTGGTTTGTAATTCACTGTCGCCTTTTTGAGCTTCACAAATCTCTTGGAGAAACATCGGTCTAGCTCTCAACTCAGCTAGAATAGAACCATCATCTGATAAAGCCAACCATGTATTCATAGCCCTTAATGCAAACAAGGATTTCCTACTCAAGGCTTCGGTGACCAAGTTCGCCTTTCCCGGGTGGTAATCAATCAGTAGCTCATAATCCTTTACCAACTCTAACCATCTTAGTTTGCTTAAATTCAATTCATTTTGAGTCATCAAGTACTTTAGACTTTTAATATCATTGAATACCCGACATTTCTTGCCATACAAATGGTGTCTCCAAATCTTCAATGCAAATACAATGGCGGCTAATTCTAAATCATGGGTCGGATAATTTTTCTCGTGTGCCTTTAACTGTCTAGAAGCATAAGCTATCACCTTTCCCTCTTGCATAAGTGCACAACCCAATCCATTCAAGGATGCATCACTATAAACCACAAATTCTTTTCTCGGTTCAGGTTGTACTAAAACTAGAGCCTCAATCAACAATGCCTTTAGTTTCTCAAAACTCTGTTGGCACTTTTTTGTCCACTCAAACTTAACGTCTTTTTGTAACAACCTCGTCAACAGAGTAGCTATCATGAAAAATCCTTTGACAAATCGTCTGTAATAACCAGCTAGGCCTAGAAAACTTCTAACCTCGGATACATTCTTCGGCTGTTTCCAATCAACAATTACTGAAATCTACTCGGGTCAACTCAAATACCATCATCCGGAACAATGTGCCCCAAAAATCTGACTTCTTCAAGCCGGCATATAACTGTTTACCCCGTAAAATTTGTAAAACCGTCCTCAAGTGCTCAACATGCTCGTTCTCATCACGAGAGTAAATCAATATATCATTAATAAAGACTACAACAAATTTATCCAAATATGGCCGAAAGATGTGGTTCATTAGATCCATAAACATAGAAAGGGCGTTTGTTAATACAAAAGGCATAACTAGAAATTCATAGTGACCATACCTTGTCCGAAATGCAGTTTTCGGCACATCTGAGTCTTTGACTCTTAACTGGTAATAACCAGACCTCAAGTCTATCTTGGAAAACACAGTGGCTCCCTTCAATTGGTCAAAAAAATAATCGATCCTTAGCAAGGGATACTTGTTCTTTATGGTTACCTTATTAAGTTGTCGATAATCTATACATAACCTCATAGAACCATCCTTCTTTTTCACAAATAATACGGAGCACCCCACGAAGAATAACTCAATCTTGCAAAAACTTTATCTGTCAACTCTTGTAACTGAGCCTTTAATTTTTTCAACTCGGTCGAGCCAATCTATACGGAGCAATCAAAATGGGCGCAGTACCAGGGGATAACTCAATACCAAGTTCAACCTCTCTAACCGGAGGCAACCCTGGCAATCCTTCCAAAAATACATCTAGATACTCACATACTATCGGCACTGATTCAATTCTTAACTCAGACTCTTTGGCATTCATCACAAAGGCAATATAAGCTTCATATCCCTTTCTTATATATTTCTAAGTAGACATAAAAGAAATCATTATAGGCAATCTATCCTATTCATCTGATTCAATACGAAGAATATCCCTATTTTCACATTTCAATTCAATAAATTTCCTTCTACAATTTACTATCACATCATGAGCAGTTAAGCAATCCATACTAAGAATTACACAGATTTCATCAAACGGCAATAGCATGAGATTTGCTGGAAAATAATGACCTCTAATCATTAAAGGGTAATCTCTGCATACCTTGTCAACTAACACACATTTGCCTAAGGGATTTGACACTTTTATCACAAACTTTGTAGACTTTACAGGCATGTTCATACTAGATACTATTTTCATACAAACATACGAGTGGGTAGATCCCGGATCAATTAAAGCAACAACATGAGTATCATAGAGAGAAAATGTTCCTGTAATCCCATAAGGGGATGACGCTTCTTCGCAAGCGCGAATTACATAAGTCCTCGCAGGCGCTCTACCCTCAGATCTTACAGTCTGCTCTCTATGTGTATTCTTACTACTCACTCCATTTCTCAAATTTCCCTATGGTCTCCCTTTACTAGTAGTGTTGCCCGATCTCACTCTCTGGTTTATATCTTTTTCAACCATCTCGAGATAGTCTCTAATAAAGTGATCTTGGGAACCACACCTAAAATAAGCTCTCTCGTTTGCTCGGCACTTATCAGGGTGACGTCTACCACACTGTGAACATTCCGATCTACTTGGTTGAGCATTACCAACACTAGCAATCGAAGTGGTCTGAGCTTTAGAAATTGAGTACTATTTACCTTCACTTCTGTTTGAGAACCCAACTAAAGTGGCTGATCTAGTAATGAACTCTCTCGATTTCTTGGATGAGGATTGAAATGATTTACCCAATTGTCTCTTCCTCGAGTCACGGGACTCAATTTTAGCCTTTAGTTTCTCTTTGGCCAATTCCTTGGCCTTGCAAGCTCTCTCTACTAGCACAACAAATTCCTTCAGTTCTAGAATACCAACAAACAGTCGGATGTCCTCATTTACTCTGTCCTCAAACTTTTACACATGATGGCTTCGGTGGATACATACTCTCGAGCGTATTTACTGAGCCTTACAAACTCACGCACATATTTGGTTACCGTCATTCGACCTT
This sequence comes from Gossypium rotundifolium, assembly GCA_025506655.1. Classification (NCBI taxonomy): domain Eukaryota; kingdom Viridiplantae; phylum Streptophyta; class Magnoliopsida; order Malvales; family Malvaceae; genus Gossypium; species Gossypium rotundifolium. Next base: position 72,116,554 of record CP106727.1, on the reverse strand, counting down.
ATTTTAGTTCAAGGAATTTTTTCTGATCGATAACCCTTTGGCTAATATACTTCTTTACGTACTCTTCTTGAAAAATTCCCAATTAACTTTCTCCCTTGGAACAACCAACACAAGAGTGTTCCACCACTAGTAAGTCAATCTCTCAAGAGAGACACAACACATTTCATACACTCTTCAGGTGTTCAAGACAATTCATCAAATACTCTGATGGTACTTTTAAGACAAAATTTTACTCTTTTTGGATCGTCATATTTATTAGCTCGAAACTCCTCAGCTTCTTATTTCCAATTCTATCAACCAGGGGCTTTTCCTCTTACCATTTCTACAGCTTGGGGAGCTAAAGAAATAGGCTGAGGAATAGATAGGGGTGGAAGAGGTTGAGTGCTCAGATTTATTCGAACGAACTCCGTATACCAGACGTTCATCATATGGAAAAGGCTTCCCTAGCCGCTTTTCCTCCTCTCTGACTCGTAGTCATTGATCTATTTTCATTTTCAGTTGGCACTATCCCTTGGGCGGGGGCCGGTGCGTTACTTTCTACATCATCCACCACTACTCTATCAGGATCCATTCGTTGTATGAAAACATATTTTAAATCACCAGGAGTCATCATATTATCATTATGTATATACACATACGTATGGCATGTATAGCTAGAGTCGTGCATACGCTACGTTAGTCTAAAATCGACTAAATTATAGCTCTGATACCACTAAATGTAACACACCTTACTCGTATTTGACGGCGGAACCGGGTACGAGGCATTACCAGACTTAACATACTTAATCACACAAAATTGACCATAAATTTTTATTCCAACTTAAAACTTTTCATTCATAATCATATTGTCCCTATTACGAGCCTACGAGGCCCGAAACATACATATAGAGTGGTTCAGGACTAAACCGAAATCTTACAAATAATTAGAAAATTTTTACTCAAAACAGGGCCACACGCCCGTGTGGAAAGGAACGCACCATTGTGCGAAGGCCATGTGGTCACACACGCCTATGTCCCTAGTCCATGTGGATTTTATTTTTCATTTTAAACCTACAGGGGTTTTCACACGGCTTGGTACACGCCCGTGTCTATGGCCCGTGTCCCTCACACGGGCACGACACGCCCATGCCTTAGCCCGTGTGTGAAAACTTTGACATTCTATTTATGATGTCAGCAGACATTTAGGATCACACGGCCAAGTCACACGCCCGTGTGCTAGCTCGTGTGATGAACTTAATTTTTCACAAATTAGATGCAAAGGACACACGATCAGGCTGCACGCCCATGAGGCAGACCGTGTGTCACACACAGCCTAGACACACGCCCGTGTGTCTACCCTTGTAGAAAAATATAAGGTTATTTACCAAGCCATTTGCAACCCTGAAAAGCAACCACACTTATACCATTTCCAGTAACACATAGCATAACAACAATGCACCTCTAATATCCACAATCAAGACATCCACATCTTAATTTCACACTAAGTTCATCATGCATATACTTCACACATTACTCATTCAATTGTACAAGCTTGCACTTCATGAATTTCATCATCATTGAATAGATATAACTTAACTAGTATTGGCCAATTCCAATGGTCATTTACAAAATGAAATAAGTAACATTTGTAATAGCCTGATTTAGGGCCTAGTTGAAATAGTGGTTACGAGACCATAAATATGAGGTAGAAATATGTGTTTTATGGTTTTTTGATGTCTATGACATGTTTGCATGATTTTGTAATAATTTCATGAAGAAATTTTAAGATTTAGTGAACAATTTATCTAGTAGGACTAAATTGAAAAGATTGAAAAATATGAGATTCTAGAATATTCAAGTATGAGATAGTAATAGAAAATTTATTAGAGATCCTTATTTAGTAATTAGACCATTATAACTTATGATGGACAAAAATAGACATGGGAAGGAAAAATCTCAAGAAATGGGCCTTAAGGGCATTTTCATCATTTGGATAATAAAAGAATTAAAAGGGAAAAAGAAGTCAAAATTCATGTCCATCTTCTTCATGCTAGCCGAAAATTCCAAGAACACCATAGCTAGGGTTTCTTCAACTTTCAAGCTTGATTGTAAGTACCTCTTAGCCCCGTTTTTAATGCTATTCGTATTTTTGAGATCCTTGTAGCTCGATTTAGCTATTTCTAGCTATATTTTGAGCTAGGGTTCATGTTAAAAAATTTACCCATTTGTGACATGCATGTATTTGATGTTTAATGGAGGAATATGAAGGTTTGATGTATGATAAACATCGTTTTCTAAGTTATTTTCATGAAAAATGAAAAAGGGACCAAATTGTAAAAATTGTAAAAATGGTCATACGTGAGTGAAATAGTGGAAATTGAAGGTTACTATAGTTTAGAACATGATTTGGATAGGCTTGGAATGCAAGAAAGTTGAATAAAAATTATTTTAGGAGCTTAGAGGCAAAAGTGTAATTATGTAAAAGTTTAGGGGGCAAAGTTGTAATTTTTCTAAAATATAAATTACGAGTCAATTTAGTCAATGCATGTATTTAACAAGTGAAATTATTATTATAGATCAAGAAACATGAAGCTCGGATTAAAAACAAGGCAAGAATAAAATCGAGGACTAAATCGAGCATCGATACACATTTTGATAAACGAGGTAAGTTTGTATGAAGTTAAAGTTTCATGATGTTTCCATACTTGAAATTACTTAAAATTATGACAATGTATGTTATTGCTATGGAAATCAAGTGATGAAGCCTCAATGAGAAAATGGTGAAAATAAGTTAAGTGAAATCCCGGATAAAGATTTGGAGTAATGAGGATACTCATGCCATAGCATTGAATAGAGAAGGTTCCATGTAAGACCATGTCTGAGATATGGCCTCGGCACCAAAGAAAGATCTCGTATAAGACCCTGTCTGGGACATGGCATTGACATCTATGTATGATCTCGTATAAGACCATGTCTAGGACATGGCATCGACATCAAGCTATAAGATCTTGTGTAAGACCATATCTGGGATATGGCATCGGCATCAAAGGGTGATCCCATGTAAGACCATATCTGGGATATGGCATGGGCATCGAGATTTATGCATGATGAGTTTTAATATCTTACGATAATCTGATTAATTCATGGGCAAAGAGTTAAGTATGTAGAAGGGTATAGAGCTAGAACTATTTATGGATGACCTTAAGCTTCATTCATATTAAGAAGGATGAAGATTTGAGTTTATGCTTATGATAGTATATGTGCTAAGTTATGTGATAAGTGATACATGTACCATGAGAAAATACAAGTTAAGAATACATAATGTAATATGAGATGGGTAAGAATAAGTATGAGTAAGTACAGATCAGTATGCTTAAGCATTTGAGACTTATGTTGCTATTGTTTCAATAGATGGATGGATTTTGGTGTAAGAAAATCTGTTGTTTTAGAATTTCATGCAAACTTACTAAGCTATATGCTTACCCATCTCTTTTCCCTTTTCCTTGTAGTTTCACCAAGTTAGGTCAGGGATTGTTGAATGTCAGAGCTCGGATCACACTATCAACCATTCTTTTGGCATAGTAAAGTTAATTCATTTTAAGTATGGCATGCATAGGAACTTGATCATTTTGTGTCATGTCATTTTTGTGCCAAAGGATTGGCTATTAATGTTTTACACTCATTTTGTAAATGGCTATGATGAATTGGCCAATATTGTTAAGTTTATGTTATAAAGTTGATGAGTATAATGAAAGGAACGTTCATGCAAGTTATTGAGTAAAATATGGGAGGAATGAATGATAATTTAAGAATTCTTAATAGTTTAATATGGTTATGTTATGTGCTACTCGTGATGAAATGAATGAGTTTTATGTTTCAAGGTGGCAAAAAGGCTTGGAAAATAGCCTCTAGTTGTCCACACGGGCAGACACATGGGTGTGTGTCTAAGCTGTGTGTGACATACTGTCAACCCCCATGGGTGTGTTGATAGGTCGTGTGTCCCCTTCATTTTAATTACAAGAATTCGAATGATCACACAGGCCAGCACACGGGCGTGTGCCTAGTACATGTGCTTTTTAAGGGGTTGCTGACGTCATAAACATAATACCCTTAGTTTTCACACACGGGTGAAGACACGAGTGTATCGAGGCCGTGTGAAAGACATGGGCCATTGACACGGTGTGTGTCCGGCTGTGTGAAAATCATTGTAGGATCAAAATAAAAAATTAAATTCTACATTGGCTAGGGACATGGGCGTATGTGACCACATGGCCTGCCCACAGGGCATGTTCATGTCACACGGGTGTGCAACCCCTGTTTAGGAAAAAATTTTCAAGGAGAGTGAAAGTTTTCGGTTGAACTCTGAAACCTTCCGGATGTATGTTTAAGGCCTTATAGGCCCATCATATGTATGTTATGATTAAGAAGGAAAAATTTTAAGTTGGAATGAAATTTTGTAGCCTGATATTACATGTTCAAGCAAGGTTAAGCATGGTAATGCCTCGTATCAGGTCCCAGCGTCGGACACAGGTAAGAGGTGTTACAATGTTAATAGCCAACACCTTGGCTAACTAATATGACATATAACAAAATGACCAAGTTCCTATTCATGCCATACCCAAAATAATCAACTTTACTATACCCAAAAGAATAGCTTGATAGTGTGAATCGAGCTCCAACGTCCTATGATCCCCGAGCTAGCTTGGTGATACTACAAGAAAAGGGAAAAGAGAGGGGGAAAGCATAAAGCTTAGTAAGTTTGCATGTAATAAATAACAACATAAAATCTTGTGAAAACATCCAAACATTACATCACGAATTAACACAAACTTCTCAAGCAACATTGACATGGCTTACTATTGCTCACTCTTACCAACTACATATCACATTTTGGACTCTTTTCTTGTGAGTTTTGCATATGTACCTGTATCACTCCATCACATAACTTTATCCCTTTTTCCATCCTTATAATAAACTTTAATTCTTTACCTCGTTGAACCACTTGAAATATTGAAGGATACTCGAGAATTGTCATACACGTAGTAAGATGCCAAAGCCATATCCCAGATATGGTCTTACATGGGATCACATGTCAATGCCGATGCCATATCCTAGATATGGTCTTATACGGGATCTTATATCGATGTCGATGCCATATCCCAGATATGGTCTTACACGAGATTGTATGTTGATGTCATGTCCCAGACATGGTCTTACACGGAATCACTATTCGATGCCGATGCCATATCCCAAATATAGTCTTACACGGGATCTCAATTCGATGCTGAGCCCATATCCTAGATACGATCTTATACGGGACCTTATTAATCTAATGTCGTGACAAGGGTATCCTTTCTATTCCTAAGGTTGAATCGGGACTTCAATATAGTAAAACTTCATCATATTTTTCAACGAGACCTTATTAACCAATTTCATAAAAAAAAAAAAAAAGAATATACATTTTAAGTAATATCAAGCATTTAAATACATAATAACATAATGTTGATTTATTACACACCAACTTACCTCAGTACCAAAATATAGATAGTTATTCAATTTAGTCCACCACCTTGTTCTTTCCTCGGTTTAGGTCTGGACTTCGTGTTTCTTGATCTATAATGACAATTTTCACTTATTTAATTAGCACATTGACTAAAACAACCCATGAATCATACTTTGGTAAAAATTATAATTTTCCCTAAACTTTTACATATTTTACAAAATGGTCCCTAGGCTCGTATGATGAAATGTGTTCATTTTTCTCACACCCAAGCCTAGCCGATTCATAATCTCTCATATAGTAGCCCAAAATTTTAACTATTTTACATTTTATACACATACTATTTCATCTTTGCAAATAAGTTCTTTTTATCATTTCACCAAAAATCATCTAACAAAAGTTGTTTATTACACTTCAAACTTTCATATTCTACCACTAGACATCAAAATACATGCATGCCATCCATGGGTAAAATTTTAAACACAAACCCTAGCTAAAAATAGTGGTAGAAATAGCTAGATTGAGCTAGGAGGATTTCAACAATATGAAGAACATCAAAAACGGTGCTAGGAGTTACTTACAATCAAGCTTGAAAGTGAAACAAAACCCTAGCTATGGCTCCTTGCAAATTTCAGCTATGGAGGATGAAGATGGACACCAATTTTGACTTCTTTTCCTTTTTATTAATTTATTAACCAAATAAAAAAATGCCCTTAAGGCTCTTCCCGTGTAGCAAACATGGCTGAGACACACGCCCGTGTCTTTTCCATCGTGCTCAATTCTGGACATTCTATTTTTCCAAATTAAGGTGAAGGGGACACACGACCGGAACACATGCCCGTGGGGTTGACTATGTGTCACACACGGCTTAGACACATGCCTGTGTGTCTACCAGTGTGGACAAAATAAAGGCTATTTACCAAGCCATTTGCCACCCTTGTAACAGTCTGAATTTGACCCTAATCGGAATAGTGGTTTGGACCACGAATCCAATATTAAAAAATTAAAAATATAAAAAATGAATAAATAATATTATCTTGATTTATTTGATGTCTATGCTAAGTGTTTGTGTATGAATGAAAATATTTTAGTATAAATTAATGGTTTGGATGTTTAATTTGATAAAAGGGTCAAATAGTTAAAGTGAAAAAAGTAGTGTGCATGAAATTAGAAAGGTAATTGAATTGTTTCATTTAATGCAATGACTTGCATGTCAAATTTCCACTTTTCTTGTAAGTGGACGGCAATGATGATGGGGGAAGGTTTCTTTTAATATTTTATAATATTAATATCATATTCTATGAATATGATAATATGTGTTATGTGTTTATAATAAAATAAAGATAAGAAAACCCATTTCTCTTTCCTTTCCTTCATCTTCTTCACCGAAATCCCCATCAAAGGAAAGAAAATTTTCTTCCTCCCTCATTCAGCCTTGCATGTGTTGATAAGGTGAGTAATTGAATTTTAAATTGGAGAATCTATATGTAAATGAAATGGTTACTTTGTATATTACCGAAAGCATGTTTGAAATTTTAAATTTAGGCATGTTGAGCTTCGACCATTGGGAAATAATTATAGCTTGTTGTGCTAATGAATATGAGATGAATAGGGATAGAAAATTTAAATGAATTGGGGAGTAGAAATTTAAACTTGCATGAATGATAGGTAGGTTGTTCAAGTTGAGTTACATTCGGCTGAATGTTGAAATGACTATATATGGGGTTGTTTATTTCTTAAATTGTTGGTTATGTATACATATATAGTGAAATAGTAAAATTGGCCATGGATAAGTGTTTATATTTTGATGTGGTTATTAGTTGAATTAAATACTAGGGGTTTAATTGCACGAATTAAATAGTGGAAGGGTTAAAATGTTAGAAGGGAGATTTATGGAGTCTTGTAGGGGTTTAGTGATCATTCGGCCATTGAGGAGTAATCTCAATTAGTTGTATTTTGTGTTTTTGTGCATTATGGACCAAATCGAGTATTATATGGAACTTTAATGAGCTAGGGAGCAATCGGCCTTAACTCATTAGTAAATAAATTGGCATGATTTTGAATAATTATAAACTTTGTATATAATTGGATAACATGTGAAATATCAAGGTCAAATTTATAATTGTCCCTTATTCGTTATGGCTAAATTGAGTAGAAAAGTATTGAATGAGCTCAAATTTAAATTATTTAGATCAAGTACAAAAAGGGAAAGGCTTTGGATCGGGGAAAACAAAAATTAACGAGTAGCTGGGAAGCTTAATTCGACAACTATCGAGGTAAGTTTTAAGCAATTGGATTAATTCGATTATCTCTATATTAATGTAAATGTTTAAGTGACATAAATACTTTTATTTTCAAATGGCCAAATAAGGCATAGTGAGTATCATACATGATAGTTGATATGAATTGGTAAATACATGCATATATGCAATTGTGATAAGGGTTTGGTTATACACCATTACATATGGAAAAGAAATATTCGGACAGGGGTGCATATAAATATATCCTTGATGATGTCAAATGTGACAGGATGACTTTAAATGTGGTTGCCAAATGTGATAATACCATGAATATGTATATATATATTGAAATACTTTGGATGGTTGAAATATGTATAAAGGTATGTAAATTTATTAGTATGATAGCGTATAAGATTAAGCAATTATATTGGCCGAATGTATGTTTGCCATAGGTATGAAAGGTTGATATGTTTGGACTGGATAAATAATTATGGGTTGAGTTGTAGTTAATTGGGGGAACATGAAATGAGTGATGGTGGCGATTGAATAAATAAATAAATGTTTAATTATGTAAGGCCGAATGCAATGGTAAAATTAAACGAAAAAGATTCGAGTCGAACGTGCATATTTAGGTATGTCATAATTATAATATGTGAATTTATATGTTATGTTTAAATGGAGTTTGTTAATAAGCACTGTGTGTGAAGAAACGTTAAGTAACGGCTCTATGTGAGCGATATGTTACGAAAGATTGGCACTGTGTGTGCGGAAACGTTAAGTAACGGCTCTATGTGAGCGATACGTTACGAAATATTGGCACTGTGTGTGCGAAAACGTTAAGTAACGGCTCTGAGTGAGTGATACATTACGAAAAGTTAGCACTGTGTGTGCGAAAGCGTTAGGTAACGGCTCTATGTGAGCGATACGTTACGAAAGGTTGGCACTGTGTGTGCAGAAACATTAAGTAACGGCTCTGTATGAGCGATACGTTACGGGATTTGTACTAAGTGTGCGGATTTTCGGATATTTCCTAAAAAGATGAAAATAAATGGTGGAGGTAAATGAAGGTGACAGGTATGAACGTTTTATATGATAGTTCATTATTTTGGTGTAAATTTGGTAAGCCTTTCGGTTTAAAAGTTTAACATATAGACATTCAGTTTTTGTTTGGAGACTAAGTAAGTATGATATTGGTTAATGGTGACCTATTATATGTATTGATATTGCAACTAATTAATGATTGAGTTGAGCTAGTTAGAAGTTATTAATAATGCTTGGTTCTATGTATGCTACCTTTTGCTTATGACTTACTAAGCTTTAAATAGCTCACCGTTTGTATTTTGGTTGTTTTTGGTGTAGATCTTTGAAATTGAAGCTCGCACTCGGTGATCCTTGTTGAAGTCAGGTACATTATCACTCACTTTTGGTATTATTATTAGCATTAAACCTTAGAAATTATGGCATGTAATAGCTTGGATACTTTATGGTCTCTTTTGGGCTAGAATGTATATAAAAGCCATGCGAAGATGGCTAAAACTAGGTCATTTTGAACTTGCATGAGTTCGGTCATGGTTAAAGCTTATCGTAAGTTTATATGTCATGATGGATGGTATTCAAAATTTGATTATGAGATATGGTTTGAATGTTTATAGGATTTTTGAATGGTGATATATAGTGTTAGCATGTTATTCTAAATGTAGTTAAGTGGATTAAGAAATGTCGTAGACAAAAGTGAAGCATAAGTATGCAAATGGCATGTCTTTAAATGTATGGATGTTTTTGAGAATATGATCATGATAATTGTGAGCAATGTGGTTAATTATATGTGTGTTGGATATTTTTGGCAAATGGTAGTAAAGATTGATATATGTATATTTATGTCTATTATGGGTTGGGTTTAATTTAGTAATGCCTCGTAAACCTAATTCGGCGACGGATACGGGTTAGGGATGTTACAACCCTTGTTCACATATACACTTACACCAATTCAAGGCACAAACATAAAATACTTAGGCAATCAAACCATCCACAATAATGACCAACACATGCCAATACAATATCAACATCTATCATACTCACAGTATTTACTAAGTCACAAATGACTACTTTCAAGATACCTAATTGTACACCACTTTATCATTTCAACAATAGACCACATTTCCAAACATCTTACATTCATGTCATAAATAATAATTCTATCATTCACCAAGCATACCATGACCATATCACCAAACACATCAGCACACATATATATATACGTAGGCTTACAACCATGTAGCCTAAATAAACCAATCTACATGGCCAATTATCAACTAGCCTTTTACAATCACAAGCCAACACATTCGCTACAATCACAATGCCATATTTAACAAAATGATTAAGTCTCTATACATGCCATAAACTCAAAATACTTGAATTCATCAATACCCAAAGTGATAGCTAAAATAGTGTGATAGGATCTTCGTGAGCTCCAATCCGAGCTAGCCCAACGACACTCTAAAACATGGGAAAGGAAAGGGGGTAAGTTATATAGCTTAGTAAGTTCATATGCTGTAACACCCCAAACCCGGCCCATAAGTTCCAACCGAATCTGGTATGCTATGAGTTGAACATTGAAAACTTTATTCTGAAAGGTTTTGGAAAAACTTAGTTTATTTTAGCCGAGTAATCCCTTAAATGTGAGATTTTGTAAATAACTTTACTACTTGCATTGATTGGGTTGAAAATCCCATTTATTATTTCATTTTATTTTGGAGACTAAAAAAAACATAAGTTTTGCAAATCTCGGCATAACAAAAATAAATCAAAGTCTAAGTTAAGGAGGCCTTATTACATAAATAGTCCCAAAGAAATAAAAAAAAGACAATACCAAACTTAGTCTACAGAAAAAAAACTTGATGGCCTCTCGAGTCCGTCTCGGCTCCCATGTCCACGATCTACTGCTCATCTGAAAGAGTAGAGAAAAAGAAAAGCGATGAGTCATCAAGACTCAGTGTATAAATCCTGAACACACTGACCTAAGGCCCACAAACACATTATAGGCCACATAGAGGCAACAATCATAATACATGATAGACAATACATAATGAATAGCCCAACCCATCCTAGAATTCCATCCTCTACACACCAACCCGTACCAACATCACACCTTGGAGATTTCTATAATCAACCCTCCATCTGCTACACACCACGTTGCATAGCCACCGATCACTTTGTGACCTAACATTTATATTTGTGGGATTTCTACCACCGGTCACCATATGACCCATGTTTATATTCGTGGGATTTCTACCACCGATCACCATATGACCCATCATGCACTTCCCCTTTCATATTATATTCCCACCTCATGCATACATACATAAAGAGAACATCATACAGGCTTTCATATGTCTCAATATACATAGAGATTTCTATGATTGCATACCTTGCATCCTTGCCTAACCCTTTTTGGGTTTTAATCAACTGTCTACACAGCCAATTTTTGGCTTTTTAGCCTACTACACATAAATTACAATTAGAGAGTGTGTGTTAGAGATCTACACACCTGATTACCGATAAAATGATACTTTCTATGTCGACACTATCCGTAGTCGACACAACTGCTATCTGCCTAAGGTGTTGTTTAGAAGTCGGTCCACAACCAAGTGGCCAATCTCGAACGACGGATACCGCTCGTTTCTTAAACTTAGGGATTCTCTCCTTTTCCTGATCCATATTTAATTCCATCACAAGTCCTTGTCAGAACTACTATTACAATATATGATCGTTAACATAGCCTGAGATACAGCATCATCTCCGGCCGTCTGATCTTGAAATTTTGCCTCCACAGCTGGTGGCACTAGCACCTCATTCCTGGATTCGTGACCAGACCCTATGGGTTCTGACACAGCAATCCTGCCTCTACCTCGGCCACGAACACCACGTCCTCTAGTGCTCATCCTATTGTTCGCGATTTATCTGATTAGAAATTTTATGATTTATTAGTTTTCTTCCACTAATTAACCACGAGCAGTCTTATGAATAGTGGGTTTAAAAGTAGTTCTTTCGAATTCGCAACGAGTTCAATTTTAAGTCTGTATCTCCTAGTCCTAGGAGTCACACACAATCAACCATCAACATACAACCAACATCCATGAACTCACATTCATCATATAAGGGTATTTTCGTCATTTCACTACCTAGGGGTATTTTCGTAATTTATCCTACAGGGGTATGTTCATAAAAATTTTTTTTAAAAATAGGGTTTCTTGGTATTTTTCAAAATAAAGGTATTTTGGTAATTTTACAATCCGAGGGTATTTTGGTAATTTTGTCAACTTTGGTAACTTTCATGAATCAGGGGTAATTTAGTAATTCCTCAACAAGGGTACTTTGGCAATTTTTCAATCAAGGGTATTTTGGTCATTCGATAAAATCAGGGGTAATTTACACAATCAGAGACGTATAAGTAATTTTATAAAAGAAATGGGGTACTGGTCCCTTTCGGGTTTTAGTTATAAATTTTGGCCCGTCAACAAGCCCTTATGGCTAAGGTGAACAGTCACTACGCACCAGGTAAGATTCTAGAAAAGAGGAGGTGAGTCACTAGGATCGCTTAAATACCAAGCTCTTCTAGATCCAATCCTGACATGCATATGCTGTTACCACACCCTAACTCATCGACTTGGTCACGGGTTTGTTTAGTTGGATTAAGTCTTATGGATTTGAAGAGTTGTTTAACTAGGCCTAAAGTCCATTGCTACTATCCTACTAGTCTCGTCCGTCAAGCCCATCAACCCAACAAGTACATCACATCAAGGGTTAGAATACTTACTGCGTGGATCGGTGCTAGAGACTCAAAGGCCCTTTCTTCTTCCAAAGTTTTGCTCAAATTCTCCTCAACTTTACAAAACATCCCTAGGCCCATTTCACAGCCCGAGTTTTGAACTGGGCTCTGATACCAAAATGTGACACCCCAAACCCGGTCCCATAAGTTCCAACCGAATTTGGTATGCTACGGGTTGAATATTGAAAACTTTTCTCTGAAAGGTTTTGGAAAAACTTAGTTTATTTTAGCCGAGTAATCCATTAAATGTGAGATTTTGTAAATAACTTTACTACTCGCGTTGATTGGGTTGAAAAGCCCATTTATTATTTTATTTTATTTTGGAGACTTAAAAAAACATAAGTTTTGCAAATCTCGGCATAACAAAAATAAATCAAAGTCTAAGTTAAGGAGGCCTTATTACATAAATAGTCCCAAAGAAATAAAAAAAAACCAAACTTAGTCTATAGAAAAAACTTGATGGCCCCTCGAGTCCGTCTCGGCTCCCATGTCCACGATCTACTACTCATCTGAAAGAGTAGAGAAAAAGGAAAGCGGTGAGTCACCAAGACTCAGTGTATAAATCCTGAACACACTGACCTAAGGCCCACAAACACATTATGGGCCTTGGCCCATACATAAAGGCAACAATCATAATACATGATAGACAATACATAATGAATGGCCCAACCCATCCTAGAATTCCATCCTCTACACACCAACCCGTACCAACCATCACACCTTGGAGATTTCTACAATCAACCCTCCATCCGCTACATACCACGTGGCATAGCCACCAATCACTGTGTGACCTAACATTTATATTTGTGGGATTTCTACCACCGGTCACCATATGACCCATGTTTATATTCGTGGGATTTCTACCACCGGTCACCATATGACCCATCATGCACTTCCCCTTTCATATTATATTCCCACCCCATGCATACATACATAAAGAGAACATCATACAGGCTTTCATATGTCTCAATATACATAGAGATTTCTATGATTGCGTACCTGGCATTCTTGCCTAACCCTTTTTGGGTTTTAATCGACTGTCTACATAGCCACTTTCTGGCTTTTTAGCCCACTACACATAAATTACAATTAGAGAGTGTGTGTCAGAGATCTACACACCTGATTACCTATAAAATGATACTTTTTATGTCGACACTATCCGTAGTCGACACAACTGCTATCTGCCTAAGGTGTTGTTCAGAAGCCGATCCACAACCAAGTGGCCAATCTCGAACGGTAGATACCGCTCATTTCTTAAACTTAGGGATTCTCTCCTTTGCTTGATTCATATTTAATTCCATCACAAGTCCTTGTAAGAACTACTATCACAAATATGATTGTTAATCCTCATCATAAAGTTTAGATCTTGCATATAATGAACGAATCTAGAAAAAATCTAGGAAAATCTCCTTACCTTAAAATCTCGAAATTGGACACTAGCTATTTTCGGCTTTTAGATCTAGACGACCAAGTTTCCTTCAAATCCCAGAATGCTGCCCAACATAGAACCATTAAACTATTAGCTTTTCGGCTTTTGCCTTTCAAAAGCGAAATAGGACATGAGAAACCAATGTAAGTCGACACTTACCTTAACACGAGAATTCTATAGCTCGAGAGGATTCGACAATGTCAATGAGGAAGATTTAAATGCCGGAAGAAATAGAACCAACTCACAAATGGGATGAATAGAGAAAAACTATGGAGATTTCGACTTTTAGAGAAATCGGCACAAGAGGAAAAGAATGGAAAAGAGAGTGAAGGGAGAGGTTTCGGCTTTTGAAGAAATTAAAGAAAAGAAATTGTAGAGGGAGACACTAAGAATTTTGGCACAATAGAAGAAGAAGAAATTAGGGTTCAAATGCCAGAATTAATGAGATATCCCCCCTATTTATAGAAATTTCGGCACTCCTATCAAAAAATCGAAAGTACCCTTCCTGATAACTAAAAATCAAGCTAATAAAAAGGGAAAATTATGCACCCCTTTTTCATGAAGTAGCCGAATTCTTTATTGCTCTAGGTGGTGGATTTTCGGCCATCACCTTTCCTTGATAGCTCCTATCTTTTCTCCATTTTATCTTCTATATTATCAATTATAAAATCCATGTAAATCCTCCTATTTTTGAGCCTTCTTGCCGTCCACTTCACCTAACCCTAATGCCGAATTTAGCTTACTTAAATTAAGAGAATTGGGCTCCATAGAACTTAAATTTTGGGCCTCTTACACCCTTGTTGTGGCGTCACCACTTGCTCCCTTTTAAGTGCTGAAAATTGCCCAAAAACATGGGCTCCTTGTGGCCAAAACTTGGGCCTCTTTAACTGTTAGTGACACCACTTCTAACTCCCTTGTAGTGTCATCTGTTGTTGGGCCACAAGCCCACGTTGGTATTTTAAACACAATTACCACCTTTTAACTCTATAATGCCCAATCAGACAATTTAACCAATGCTTTTGCCTAGTCCTGAGCCCAATTTGGACTCCTATCACTTAAATTAACATATTAAACATATCCTTACACTAAACGCATAGACCCATTAATTCAGGATGTTACAGTTCTACCCCCTTAAAGAAATTTCGTCCTCAAAATTACTTGATCAAAAAGATGGGGGTATTGCTGCCGCATTGCTTCCTCGGGTTCCCACGTAGCCTCCTCAGAACCATGATTCCATCATAGGACCTTAACCAATGGGACCGTTTTCCTTCACAACACCTTGACATCAAGATCCAAAATTTCCACCGGTTCCTCTTCGAAGGATAGATCAGGTCTTACCTCGATTTCCTCCACAGGCACTATGTGAGATGGATCCGAATGATAACGTCTTAACATAGAGATGTGAAATACATCGTGAATTTGACTTAATTCCGGAGGTAACTCCAGCTGATATGCCACTGGTCCTACTCGCTTCAACACGTGGTATGGTCCTATAAATCTGGGGCTCAACTTACCCTTACGTCCGAATCTTAGCACTTTCTTCCACGGCGATACTTTCAGGAATACCTTGTCCCCCACTGCAAACTCTATGTCCTTACGTCTTAAGTCACTATAGGACTTCTGTCTATCTGCTGCCTCCTTTAGTCTAGCCCAAATTACTTCCACCTTCTCCTCCGTCTCGGCGACCAAGTCTGGACCCAAAATTCAATGTTCCCCTAACTCCGTCCAATATGTAGGAGTACGACACTTCCGCCCATACAAAGCTTCATAGGGTGCCATTGAATACTTGACTGGTAACTGTTGTTATAAGAAAACTCTGCTAACGGCAAGAACTCCTCCCAACTACCTCTGAAATCAATGACACACCCTCTCAGAATGTCCTCCAAGACTTGAATCACCCACTCAGACTGTCCATCGGTCTGAGGATGAAACGCTGTTGAAATCTAACTTTATTCCCAGCGCTTGATGTAATGCCTTCCAAAATCATGAGGTGAACCTAGGGTCCCTATCCGATATGATCAATACCGGTACTCCATGCAACCTTACCACCTCTGCTACGTACAGCTTAGCCAGCTTTTGTAAATAGTAATTGACCCGCACTAGTATGAAGTGAGCAGACTTCGTCAAACGGTCCACAACCACCCAAACCAAATCTTTCTTAGTAGGTGTGAGGAGTAGCCAACTAACAAAGTCCATTGTGATCCTTTCTCACTTCCATTGGGGAATCTTTACTGGCTGCAATAACCCTTATGGTAATTGAGGCTCCGCCTTGACCTGCTGATAGGTTAAACACTTGGCCACTAAATCAGTCACCTCCCGTTTTAAGTTTGGCCACCAGAAGTGCTCCCGTAAGTATCGATACATCTTACTCCCTCCGGGATGTATAGCGTATAGACTACCATGTGCTTCTTGAAAAATCCTTCGCCTCAACTCAGGATCCCTCGACATGCATACTCTCCCTTGGAAACATAACAGCCCATCCTTATCAACACTGAATTTTGTCGATTCATCACTTGACCCTATCGAAAACCTTTCTTTCAACAACTCATCCGTCTATTGCTTCTCCTTAACCTGGCCAACCCATGAGGGTTTCACCTGTAGTTCAGCTAATAACCTTCCATCATCATATAGACTAAGGTGAGCAAATATTACTCTTAAGTCAGAGATTACTTTACGACTTAGAGCGTCTGCTACTACTTTAGCTTTACCCGAATGATACTCGATCAAGCAGTCATAATCTTTTAACAACTCGATCCACCTCCTTTGCCTTAAATTCAACTCCTTCTGAGTCAAAAGATAATTCAAGCTCTTATGATAAGTGAAAATGATAGATTTCTCCCCGTAAAGATAATGCCTCCAAATCTTCAAAGCAAAAACCACTGATGCCAACTCCAAGTCATGGGTTGGATAATTTGCTTCATGCGGTCTTAACTGCCGAGATTCGTATGCTACAACCTTTCCATCTTGCATCAACACACACCCTAATCCCGTGTGTGACGTATCCTGATAAATCACAAATTTTTCCCGACCTCCGGTGAATCAAAGACCGAGCCTCCACAAAATTCTTTTAACGCTCAAACTCTCTTGCTACTTATCAGACCAAACAAACGAAACTCCTTTCCGTAACAACTTAGTCAATGTGCTACAATTAAGGAGAATCCTTCAACAAACCTTTGATAGTATCCGGCCAAACCAAGGAAACTCGAATCTCGCAGACCGACTTGGCGACTTCCAATCCAACACCGCTTCAATTTTTGAGGTCAACCTAATCCCTCAACCGGTACACAACGTGCCCCGGAAAAGTATCGTCCTTCACCAAAATTCACACTTACTGAATTTGGCATACAACTGCTCTCTCTTAGAACTGCAGAACCATTCGCAGATGTGTATCATGCTCCTCTCCTAATCTTGAATAAACCAAGATGTCATCAATAAAAACCACGACAAACCGATCTAGGTAGGGTTGGAACACTCAGTTCATCATGTCCATGAACGCTGCTGGCACGTTAGTCAACCCAAATGGCATCACCATGAACTCATAGTGACCATAGCGAGTCCTAAAGGCTGTCTTATGAATATCAGCCTCCTTAACCTTAAGCTGATGGTACCCCGACCTCAGATCTATCTTCGAAAAGACTGAGGCCCCCTTCAACTGGTCGAACAAGTCATCGATCCTTGGCAAGTGGTACTTGTTCTTGATTGTTAACTTATTCAATTGGCGATAGTCATTACACATACGCATTGACCCATCCTTCTTCTTGACGAATAAAACTGGCGCTCCCCACGGTGACACACTAGGTCGAATAAACCCTTTATCCAACAACTCCTAAATCTGCGCTTTCAAGTCCAACAACTCCTTGACGCCATTCGATATGGAGCTATAGATACCGGTGCTATCCGTGGAAGAAGATCGATTCCAAACTCCATTTCACGATCCGGAGGTAATCCCAAAAGGTCCTCAAGGAAAACATCAAGAAATTCCTTCACCGTCCTAACGTCTCCCACTGCTAGTTCCTTAGCTTCCATAGTGCGAACAAACATCAAGACTGCCTCACATCCTTTCCTCACCATCCATTCCGCTCTTAGGGCGGTCACCACGTTTGACAGACAGTTCCCCCTTTCTCCCATCACCAATACTTCATCAGCCTCGGGGGTTTTTAACATCATACGCTTGGCTGCACAATCTAGATTAGCTTGATACTTCACAATCCAATCCATGCCTAAAATTAAATCAAATTCCCTGAACGGTAATTCCATTAGATTCGTTCGGAAGACTATCCCTTAAACTTCTAGAGGTACTTCCCGATAGAGTTTATCCACTATCACCGGTTGTCCTAACGGGCTAACTACAGTCATCTCCCTAGGGCTAATTTTAGATTCTAACCTCAAAGTTCCAAATACACTACTAGCTACATACGAATGCATCGACCCAATGTCAATCAATGCAGTGTAAGGTAAGCCAAAAATTAAAAATGTACCGGTTGTGACATCTGGTGCGTCAGCCTCCTCTCGACGTCTAACAGCATAGACCAACCCCGGCTGTCTCACCTCCGTGTTTCCTGCCCCTTGACCTTGTGCTCCATGACCTCGACTAGAACCATTACCATCTCTGGCTGCCCCACGACCTCCTTTGCCAGGTTGAACATTCCCTTGGCCCGTGGGCCCTTCATTGCCTTTTCGTTGCGGAGAGTTCCTAACTTTATGGTCAAAAAACCCACACCTAAAGCACTTCACACTGCCCGCCCTACACTCACCCACATGGGATTTACCAAATTGAGCACACTTCGGTGTCTGACTAGCAGCAGCAGGTCTATTATCTCGCCTCGCCCATCCGCCCGGGTTTTTCGATTACCTCTAGTTGTTCCCAATGATCCAAAGTTTCTCTTACCTTTACCCCTATCTCTATCCCGGTTTAGCTTTTCTGCCCGTTTCACCTCTTCCGCTATCTTAGCCTTTTCCACAAGCACCGCAAATTCCCGTTCTTGTTGCAGAGCTATCAACACCCGTAATTCGTCCTTCAGGCCATCCTCAAACTGGACTCATCACTCATACTCTGTGGCCACTATCCCTCGAGCATGACGGTTCAGGCGTAAGAATTCCATTTTGTACGCCGCTACGGACCTACTTCCTTGAACCAGTTTAGGAATGCTCTGCACTGCGCATCCACATAGCTCGATCCAACGTACTTATTTTGAAATACTATTTTGAAGAACTCCCATGTGATGCGGTTAGCCACCGTACCATCCTTAACCGTGAGCCACCATTGGTAGGCTTCATCCCTCAAGAGAGATATAACCCCTTTCAATTTCTCTTCCTCCGTAAGGTCTAGATCGTCCATTATGCGTTCAACCGCCTCGTAACCAATACTCATTTGAGCTCGGGGCTATACCAGAGATTCCTCTAAACACTTTTGCCCCATTGCTCTTAAGTCGCTCTGGTATAAATTTTTGGGCTCCTGTGCCCATACCTGCTCTAGCAACTCTCTCCAAAACCCTTAACATAGCATGAGATACAGTATCATCTCCGACCGTCTGATCTTGAAATTTTGCCTCCTCAGCTGATGGCACTGGTACCTCATTCCCAGATTCATGACTGGACCTACGGGTTCGACACAAGAACCCCCTTCTACCTCTACCACGAACACCACGTCCTCTAGTGTTCATCCTATCGTTCGCGATTTATCTGATTAGAAATTTTATGATTTATTAGTTTTCTTCCACTAATTAACCATGGACAGTCTTATGAATAGTGGGTTTAAAAGTAGTTCTTTCGAATTCGCAACGAGTTCAATTTTAAGTCTATATCTCCTAGTCTTAGGAGTCACACACAATCAACCATCAACATACAACCAACATCCATGAACTCACATTCATCATATAAGGGTATTTTTGTTATTTCACTACCTAGGGGTATTTTCGTAATTTATACTATAGGGGTATGTTCGTAAAATTTTTTTAAAAAAAATAGGGTTTCTTGGTGATTTTTCAAAATAAGGGATTTTGGTAATTTTGTAATCCGATAGTATTTTGGTAATTTTGTCAACTTTGGTAACTTTCGTGAATCAGGGGTAATTTAGTAATTCCTCAACAAGGGTACTTTGGTAATTTTTCAATCAAGGGTATTTTGGTTATTCGGCAAAATCAGGGGTATCTTGGTAAATTTCCCGAACCTAGGGCTTTTGGGTAATTTACACAATCAGGGACGTATAAGTAATTTTATAAAAGAAATGACGTACTGGTCCCTTTCGGGTTTTAGTTATAAATTTTGGCTCGTCAACAAGCCCTTATGGCTAAGGTGAGCGACCACTACGCACTGTAAGATTTCAAAAAGAGGAGGTGAGTCACTAGGATCGCTTAAATACCAAGCTCTTCCTGGATCCAATCCTAGACATGCGTATGCCTGTTGCCACACCCTAACCCATCGACTTGGTCACGGGTTTGTTTAGTTGGATTAAGTATTATGGATTTGAAGAGTTGTTTAACTAGGCCTAAAGTCCATTGCTACTATCCTACAAGTCTACGTCCCTCAAGCCCATCAACCCAAAAAGTACATCACATCAAGGGTTAGAATACTTACCTGCGTGGATCGGGTGTCGATAGACTCGAAGGCCCTATCTTCTTCCAAAGTTTTGTTCAAATTCTCCTCAACTTTACAAAACATCCCTAGGCCCATTTCACAGCCTGAGTTTTGAACTGGGCTCTGATACCAAAATGTGACACCTCAAACCCGGCCCATAAGTTCCAACCGGATCTGGTATGCTATGGGTTGAATATTGAAAACTTTTCTCTGAAAGGTTTTGGAAAAACTTAGTTTATTTTAGCCGAGTAATCTTTTAAATGTGAGATTTTGTAAATAACTTTACTACTTGCGTTGATTGGGTTGAAAAGCCCATTTATTATTTCATTTTATTTTGGAGACTAAAAAAAACATAAGTTTTGCAAATCTCGACATAACAAAAATAAATCGAAGTCTAAGTTAAGGAAGCCTTATTACATAAATAGTCCCAAAGAAATAAAAAAAACCAAACTTAGTCTATAGAAAAAAACTTGATGGCCCCTCGAGTCCGTCTTGGCTCCCATGTCCACGATCTACTGCTCATCTGAAAGAGTGGAGAAAAAAGAAAGCGGTGAGTCACCAAGACTCAGTGTATAAATCCTAAACACACTGACCTAAGGCCCACAAACACATTATGGGCCTTGGCCCATACATAGAGGCAACAATCATAATACATGATAGACAATACATAATGAATGGCCCAACCTATCCTAGAGTTTCATCCTCTACACACCAACCCGTAACAACCATCACACCTTGGCGATTTCTACAATCAACCCTCCATCTGGAACACCTAAACTCGATCTACACACCACGATAATTTAATCTGGTATGTCACGGGAAAAAAGGGTTTTGAGAGGTTTAGGTTTAAGTTTAAAAGTTTGAGGAAAACACTTATTAAATTGTGTACTGACGAAAAACTTGAGTAGGTTTGATTGAAATCGATGATGTATTTGAAAACCCGGAAATTTTAAAACTTACTCCGATGGGTAGACAAAACTGGTTTATCTCGTTAAGAAGTTTGAGTTGTTTATCATTGTTACAAAAACATTTTGTCTTAGTAGAAAATCGTGTTTAAGTTAGAAAACATTTGAGTTCTTCTTTATTCCAAATCTTAGTGTGATACAGATGGTATAGTTTAAATTATTGCTTTTGTACTTTGAAATCGTTGTCTTTCCAAGTTTTAGTACATTTTAACCCAATTAATTTGTTAAGGCATATTATAGATCCAATTTAATCATAAACAAAACATAATTTAAAATGGCCATTTACAAACCCAAATAAAACCAAATAGTAATAAAACTTAAGAACCAAATTTCATAAAAATCTGAGCAAATCTTTATTTGAGCATGGCATGAGCACCTCGAGTCCATCCGGCTCCATGTCCGCGTCTAAGTGTCACTGAAAAAGTCAAAGGAGAGAGTGAGTCATGAGACTCAAAGTGTATAAACCCCCCGATAATACAACATGCTAACACACATCATAGCAAAGCAATACAATTAATGCACTCGTTCCTAACCATCCATTACACCTTTTCTACCAGTGTGGTACCAAACCCTTTGGTGGTGCCAAACCACCGTGACCCAAAGTCACGATATCCATAATGTGGTGCCAAACCACTTTGGTGACCCAAAGTCACAAATAATCCAATGATGGGGCCAACCCATCGTGTGATACCAAATCACTAGCGACAATCCCGTATCTCATAAGTGGGGCCAACCCACGGTGGTGTCAACCACGGGGGCGAGTCGCAATGAGGTGCCAAACCTCGGTGTCCCAAAGACACAGTGTGATACCAAATCACTTTGGTGACCGCAAATCATAAATCCGATGATGGGGCCAACCCATCGTGTGATACCAAATCATGGCGTCAATCCCATATAATCAAGCGTAGGGCCAACCCACCGTGGTACTAAGCCACTTTGGGACGAGGCGCCGAGGTGCCAAACCTCCGTGACCCAAAGTCACAAAATATGTGGTACCAAACCACCGAGGTTGCCAAACCTCCGGTGTCCCAAAGACACAGTGTCCCAAAGACACGGATATCATACTCCCCTCCTCTCACATTACCCATACATGTCATACTAACTCATGTGCCATATGCAAATCATGCAATTCATGCCAACATGCCCAACATTGCATCTCATAGCATATATATATCATGGATCATCATATCAAGCGTATCAACAATAGAACTCGTAATGCTACGGACTTATCGAATCAGGAACATACCTACGGGTATCATGACAATCATCAACTGTTTCACTTGTTATAACACAGGTTATTAATTTATTACTAAGATTAGGTGTGTTAGCTTACACACACGGTATACCGCAAGCCTTAATTCCAAAGAACCCGATCTGAAACCTCAATCCTCTTGCTCCTAAAACAATCGGCCAACCAAGGGTTAATCACTTAAACCATTCGGCCATAACCATTTAAACCAAAGGGTTGCGTTAAGCCTTACCTTTGCAAATGGTTGATTTCAACAAAACCCAAACCAACCTTTGGTTCCTCCTTTAACAATCGGCACACCCTAATAGATGCGAGCAGTTAATCCATTGCACCTTTGGCTTAAAGAATTCTAAAAGAAAAGACTAACAAAATAACCTCTTACCCTCCTTACCACTTGACTTCTCCAATGGTACGCTTGAAACCAAAGGCCCTAAATAAAATGATTACCAAAACAAGTGATTAACTCCTTTTAATAGATACCGAAATCGGCCTTAACCAAATCCGAATTGACATAGAACAAGAGAGAACAAAAAAAAAATGGCCATTCGGCCAAGAACTTACCCCAACACCAACCACTAATCGGCCGACCAACCACTAGGAGAGGAGAAAGATTCGGCCAGATAACACACAATTGAAAGAAGGGAAATTCGGCAACACAAGGGAGGGATTCGGTTTGATTTTTAGACAAACAAAAAATAAAGCACAAGAATTAGAATTTCGGGAAAGAGAAAGTCGGCCAAGGTTTGGAGAAGAAGAAAGAGTGAACAAGAGGTAGGTGCTCTCGGTTTTGAATGAAAGAAATAGAGAAAAGTGTTTGGAGATTACACAAAGTGAACAAAAGAAAGGGAAGTGGGAGAGGAGAGAACTTTCGGCTACCAATGACAAAATCGGTAAGGGTATGACTGTTTGAAGCTTTCAGTTTGGATGAAGAAGGAATGGATGATGGTGATTTTGGAGGATGGTGTTTCGGCTAATGGATATTGAGAAAAGAAAATAAAGGTTTAAGGGAACAAGGTGAAATGGTTTCGGCTCCAACAATTGACAAAGAAAAGGGAAGAGATGCACAAACGGCTACACACCAAGTAAAAAGATGAAAGCAATTTTGGCAACAAAATATTTGGACTTTCCGGTTTAAGGAGAACAAATTGGAACAAGAAAAAGAAGGCACTTGGGGTTTGACACTTTCTACCAAAGAGTGAATTTGCTTATTTTTGACTAAAAGAAAAGAAAGAACTTAGTTGCTATCCCCCCTATGACCGAAAATGCTCCCAAAAGTCCAAGGGAATTTCGGCACTCTCCAACACTTACCAACTGGCCAACTCCCCCAAACACTCCCCAAAATCCGGCCAACCTCCCCCCAAATACTCCCAAGCCACTAATTCAAACTTGTTGAACTAGTCTCCTCCTACATTCACTCACCACCCACCATTTGAATGTGTTGACTTAGTCCATGGTAGAGTTTGAACTACCAACAACTCCTCCTCCCCATGCCACAAAATGAGAGCCAAAATGGGGATTTTCATGACTTGAACTCCGGACCTCCTCCCTTGCAATTGATGCCATACACATGCTCCAAGTGGCGCATGCTTGCCACTTTGCTAGCTCTTCATTTGTGCTCAAGAACACCAATTAAAATACATAAGACCCAGCTCCTTGACTCCTATCACCTAAAGCCCAAAACTAAAATTTTCCCACCTACTCAAAGCTCACTCCTAGCCTACAACTAAGCCTCGAAACCACAGAGACAACAACATAGCAAGCCAATAACATGCAAGCAATGCCAAAATAAAATAGTCCCTAACCCGGATATTACGCTTCTACCTCCTTAAAAATAATTTTGACCTCAAAATTACAGTCGGAAGAGTTGCGGGTATTCTTTGTCTCATCGTATCCTCGGGTTCCCACGCCGCTTCTTCCACGCCATGATTAGCCAAAGAACCTTAACCAAAGGCACAGACTTCCTGCAGAACCTTCACATCCCGATCTAAAATCAGACAGCTCTTCCTCCATGGTCATATCTGGATTTACCTCGATCTCTTCCATTTGTCACCACGTCGCGATGGATCTGGCGATATCGCTTTGAGCATTGAAGCGTGGAACACGTCGTGAATCGACTTAGCTCTGGCGGCAACTCGGTGATATGCAATGGTCCCACTCGTCTCGAAGACCTTATACTGCCCAATAAACCTCGGACTTAGCTTGCCTTTCCTCCGAACCTTAACACTTTCTTCCACGGTGAGACCTTCAGAAAACCCGATCTCCCACAAAGAATTCAATATCTCTCCGCTTAAGATCGGCATAGGACTTCTGCCGTCGAAGCTTCTTTCAACCGAGCTGAATCAACTTAACCTTGTCTTGGTCTCGACAACCAACTCTGGTCCCAACAAGCGGCGTTCACTTAACTCATCGAACAAGTAGGTGGCGACACTTCCTACCGCATAACGCCTCATATGGTGCCATTTTGATGCTCGCTTGGTAACTATTGTTGTGGCGAACTCATTAACGGTGAATACTCCTCCCAACTACCCCTGAAATCCAATACACACCCTCGTAACATGTCCTCCAAGATCTGTATAACCCTTTCCGACTGCCCGTCGACCATGGATGAAATGCCGTCTTGAAATCTAACAAGTACCCAGAGCTCGATGTAACGCTCTCGAACCTTGGCGTAAATCTGGGATCCCTATCCGAGATGATCGATCTGCACCCCGCGATCTCACAATCTCGACACATCTGACTTTGCCAACCTCTGCGGTGAGTAATCCACCCTCACCGAATAAAGTGAGTGATTTAGTCGATCGATCCACGATTACCCAAATCAATCCTTCTTGCTCGGTGTAAGCGGTAATCCACCGACGAAATCCATAGTTATCCTTTCCCACTTCCATGTGGAATCTTCTTTGGTGAAGCAACCACGACGAATCGATGCTCGGCCTTGACTCTGCCGACATGTCGATACTTCCTACAAACTCACACCTCCTTTTTGGACCGGCCACCGTAATCGCTGTTCTCGAGATCCCTATACATTTTGCTACCTCCGGGATGCATAAGCGTAGGGTGCTATGTGCATCTGAAGAATCTTTTGCCTTAACTCGAATCTCCCGACATACAAGCCTTCCCGCGAAAACCAAAGACCCCATCACTAGACAAGTCAGTAACCCTCCAAACCATCATTACGCACTTGTGTCCTCTCGCGGCAAAAACCTCATCCAACAACTGTTTTCTCGACTGCTCCACCCAAGTAGAAGCAACTTGCAGCTGCGCGAATACTTCCGTCATCGTACAAACTCAAGTGGGCAAACAACGCTCTTCGTCCGAAACAACCATACGGCTCAACGCGTGCGCCTGGCGTTAGCCTTGCGGATGATACTCAATTGAGCAATCGTAGTCTTTCATTGACTCAATCCATCTGCTACTGTCTCGATTCAAGTCTTTCTGAGTCAGAAGGTACTTCAGACTCTTATGATCCGTGTACACAATCGATCTCTCTCCGTACAAGTAATGCCTCCATATCTTTAAGGCAAAGACTACGGCCGCTAACTCCAGATCGTGCGTTGGATAATTTACCTCATGTGGCCTCACCGCCGGACGCGCGTAAGCCACAACCTTCCCTTCTGCATCAAGACACAACCCAAACCAGTATGTGATGCATCGCGATGACACCGTGAATTCCTTACCGACCTCGGGTTGAATCGAGCCGGAGCTTCACAAAATCTTCTTCAACTTATCGAAGCTCTCATGTTGCTTCTCACCAAATGAACGGAACCCTTTTCTCAATAATTTAGTCATCGAGTTTGCGATTAATGAGAAACCCTCCACAAATCTTGGTAGTACCGCCAAGCCCGAAAACTCCAATCTCCGCCATCGACCTTGGCGGCTTCCAATCCAAAATCGCTCTATCTTACGAGGTCCACTCTAATCCCTCACCGATACTACATGACCCAAGAACGTCACATCCCTAAGC
Source organism: Gossypium rotundifolium (assembly GCA_025506655.1). Taxonomy (NCBI): domain Eukaryota; kingdom Viridiplantae; phylum Streptophyta; class Magnoliopsida; order Malvales; family Malvaceae; genus Gossypium; species Gossypium rotundifolium. The sequence goes on along the minus strand of CP106727.1, from coordinate 72,089,824 downwards.
GAACTCGCATTTGCTAAATTTCGCATAAAGTCGTTTCTCCTCAAAATCTGCAATACCACCCAAAATGAGCATCGTGTTCCTCCTCATCCTTGAATATACCAAGATGTAAATCGATAAAACCACCACGAACCGATCTGAATCTTGTTGGAACACCCTATTCATTAGATCCATGAAGGCCGCCGACGCGTTAGTCAACCCAAACGGCATAACCAAGAACTCAAAGTGCCTATACCGAGTACGAAATGCCGTCTTGCAGATATCCACCTCCTTTACCCTTAGCGGTGATACCTGGACCTTAAGTCGATCTTGAGAAAACGGCGCCCTTGGTGATCAAACAAGTCATCTATCCGAGGCGGTGGATACTTGTTTTGATCGTCGACTTATTCGATTAGCGGTGAGTCATACACATCCGCATGGTACCGCTTTCTTCTTGACAAAAGAGTACCCAAGGCGCTCCCAATGCGAAATACTTGGCACGATAAAGCCTTGGTCCAACAATTCTCAGTATCCGAGCCTTAAGTTCCACTAACTCCTTAGGTGCCATCACATGCGGAGCTATAGACACCTTGCGCGATTAGGTTAACAGATCTATCCGAACTCTACCTCCGTCCGGTGGCAAACCCGAAAGCTCCTCGAAACACATCAACAAATTCCCTAACTATCTCAACTGCCTCCACAAGAGACTCCTTAGCCTCCAAGGCATACACATGTACTACATATGCTTCACAACCCTTCGACCATCTTACCGGCTTTGAGGCGAGATATTACATTGGACAGATAATTTCTCCTATTCCGATCGTAACTACCTCATCACCCTCACCGTGTTTCGAGAACCATGCGCTTAGCATGCGCGATCCAACTTCGCTTTGGTACTTAACCACCGTCCATCCTAAGAATCGGATCGAACTCCCCAAGCGGTAGTTCCATCGGATCGACCTCAAATACTACCCTTGGAGTTCTAGAGGTGCGTCTCTATCGGTTTATCTACCACTACTGAGTGACCTAGAGGGCTTATTACGGTCATCCGCCTAGAAGATATCTCGAGTCTAAATCCATGGTCTTCACTATGCTACTTGAAACATATGAATGTGTTGAACCCACATCAATCAAAGCGATAAATGGAGAACCAAAGATTAAAACGTATCGGTAATGACGTCCGGCGGCCCCTCCTCTCGGTGCCTCATGACATACACCAACCCCTACCGGCCTCGAAACTACTGCACCTCTTGCCGGGTGCTCCACGGCCCGACCGAACCATTACCTCCTCTGCCATTACCTCGGCCCCTCTGCGGTGGTGGTCCATCATTTCTATCTCGAGTACGTACCGATTCTCCGACCGAATCCTAGCCAACTTGCGGACGGTCCCTCACACGGTGGTCCAAATGAGCCACACTCAAAACACCTCTACCATCGGTCCAACATCCTCCCCAATGAGCCTTCCCTAGCAACTACTGATGCGGTCCACCGCCTAGCAACAACAAACCTACCGATCGATTCGCCCACTCGGTCTAGCCGCTTTCCATTGATTACCGATGACCCGAAGATCCAAAACTCCTTTTGTGTTGGTTTCTATCCATGCCTTGCCTCACGACTCTTTAATACCCTCGACCACCTTTGCCTTTTCAGCGGAGAACTCAAATTCACGCTCTCGTTTGGCGCAATTATCAACCTTAATTCATCCCGAGCCATCCTCGAAACGAACGCACCTCTCATGTTCGGTAGCCACCATACCCGCAGCATACCGACTCACTTTAGAAACTACGCCTCGTACTCGGCCGCGATTTGCTCCCTGAACTACCCTCGTAAATGCTTTTATTTGCTCATTTATGTAGTTAGCTCCAACGTGCTTCTTCCGATAAGCGGCCGAAAATAGTCCCAAGTCGGATCTTCTGCTGCGGTATTTATCACGAACCGTGAGCCACCATCGGTATGACTCATCTCGAGAAGTGATCGATCCCCTTTAACTTTTCTTCAAGAATCAGTCTAGATCGTCCATGATCCGCCTCATCACTTCCATCCAATATTCAGCGATCTTTAGAGCAACACCCGAGACACCCAAAAAGAATTGACCCGTTTGCTTAAGTCGCTCAGCACGGATTTCCTAGCTCCTACACCTCCACCTACTCCACTACCCTTTCTAACACTCACAAGATCGCTCGTGACACTGCGTCATCCCCATGCGCTCTTGGAACTCACCACCTCCATTGGTGGCGGGCCAGATCTCATTCTCCTAACCACGACCGGATCCTACGGGTTCGAAAATCGTCATCTCTGCCACCACATCCACGACCATGTCCACCTCGAGTACTCATGACTAAATCTCGTGCGATTTAAAGAATTTTATGTATCGATATTTATTCCTTTGTTTAAAAGCAAAGTCTTATGAATATTGCTTATTAAAGAAGTTTAGTTTCGCGAGTCCACGAGTCCTATCGGTTTGGTCTCTAAGGTAGTCTTACTATCACTAGCCATTCAATCTCATCAATATCATTACCACAAACAATAGTACAGGTACTTACAGGCGGATTGGTGCCGGAGACTCGGTGCCATGCCTTTCAAACCATACTTTTAAAACATAATACTCAAAAACTATAGTTTTAAAACATTTTGGGCCTCGGGCCCACAGCCGAGCCTTTGAACTTAGCTCTGATACCACAATTGTAACACCCCAAACTCGGTCTACACACCACGACCGAATCTGGTATGTCACAGGGAAAAAGGGTTTTGAGAGGTTTAGGTTTAAGTTTAAAAGTTTGAGGAAAACACTTCGCTAAATTGTGTACTTGACGAAAAACTTGAGTAGGTTTGATTGAAATCTGATGATGTATTTGAAAACCCGGGAAATTTTAAAAACTTACTCCGATGGGTAGACAAAACAGGTTTATCTCGTTAAGAAGTTTGAGTTGTTTATCATTGTTACAAAAACATTTTGTCTTAGTAGAAAATCGTGTTTAAGTTAGAAAACATTTGAGTTCTTCTTTATTCCAAATCTTAGTGTGATACCCGATGGTATAGTTTAAATTATCGCTTTTGTACTTTGAAATCGTTGTCTTTCCAAGTTTTAGCACATTTTAACCCAATTAATTTGTTAAGGCATATTATAGATCCAATTTAATCATAAACAAAACATAATTTAAAATGGCCATTTACAAACCCAAATAAAACCAAATAGTAATAAAAACTTAAGAACCAAATTTCATAAAAATCCGAGCAAATCTTTATTTGAGCATGGCATGAGCACCTCGAGTCCATCCCGGCTCCATGTCCGCGTCTAAGTGTCACTGAAAAAGTCAAAGGAGAGAGTGAGTCGCGAGACTCGATTAATGTAAACCCTCCCGATAATACAACATGCTAACACACATCATAGCAAAGCAATACAATTAATGCACGTTCCTAACCATCCATTACACCTTTTCTACCCCGTGTGGTACCAAACCACGGTGCCAAACCACCGGTGACCCAAAGTCACGATATCCATAATGTGGTGCCAAACCACTTTGGTGACCCAAAGTCACAAATAATCCAATGATGGGGCCAACCCATCGTGTGATACCAAATCACTAGCGACAATCCCGTATCTCATAAGTGGGGCCAATCCACGGTGGTGTCAACCACAGGGACGAGTCGCAATGAGGTGCCAAACCTCTTGTGTCCCAAAGACACGGTGTGATACCAAATCACTTTGGTGACCGCGATCCAAATCGATGATGGGGCCAACCCATCGTGTGATACCAAATCATGGCGTCAATCCGTATAATCAAGCGTGGGGCCAACCCACCGTGGTACTAAGCCACTGGACGAGGCGCCGAGGTGCCAAACCTCCGTGACCCAAAGTCACAAAATATGTGGTACCAAACCACCGGAGGTGCCAAACCTCCGTGTCCCAAAGACACAGTGTCCCAAAGACACGGATATCATACTCCCCTCTCTCACATTACCCATACATGTCATACTAACTCATGTGCCATATGCAAATCATGCAATTCATGCCAACATGCCCAACATTGCATCTCATAGCATATATATATCATGGATCATCATATCAAGCGTATCAACAATAGAACTTCGTAATGCTACGGACTTACCCGAATCCGTGAACATACCCTACCCAGATCATGACAATCATCATTTGTTTCACTTGTTATAACACGGGTTATTAATTTATTACTAAGATTCAGGTGTGTTAGCTTACACACGGTATACCGCAAGCCTTAATTCCAAAGAACCCGATCTGAAACCCTCAATCCTCTTGCTCCTAAAACAATCGGCCAACCAAGGGTTAATCACTTAAACCATTCGGCCATAACCATTTAAACCAAAGGGTTGCGTTAAGCCTTACCTTTGCAAATGGTTCGATTTCCAACCAAACCCGAACCAACACTGGTTCCTCCTTTAACAATCGGCACACCTAATAGATGAGCAGTTAATCCATTGCACCTTTGGCTTAAAGAATTCTAAAAGAAATGACTAACAAAAATAACCTCTTACCCTCCTTACCACTTGACTTCTCCAATCGGTGCTTGAAATCAAGGCCCTAAATAAAACGATTACCAAAACAAGTGATTAACTCCTTTTAATAGATACCCAAATCGGCCTTAACCAAATCTGAATTGACATAGAACAAGAGAGAACAAAAAAAAATGGCCATTCGCCAAGAACTTACCAACACCAACCACTAATCGGTAGACCAACCACTAGGAGAGGAGAAAGATTGGCGGATAACACACAATTGAAAGAAGGGAAATTGACAACACAAGGGAGGGATTCGATTTGATTTTTAGACAAACAAAAATAAAGCACAAGAATTAGAATTTGGGAAAGAGAAAGTCGGCCAAGGTTTGGAGAAGAAGAAAAGTGAACAAGAGGTAGGTGCTCTCGGTTTTGAATGAAAGAAATAGAGAAAAGTGTTTGGAGATTACACAAAGTGAACAAAAGAAAAGGAAGTGGGAGAGGAGAGAACTTTCGCTACCAATGACAAAATCGGTGAGGGTATGACTGTTTGAAGCTTTCGGTTTGGATGAAGAAGGAATGGATGATGGTGATTTTGGAGGATGGTGTTTGACTAATGGATATTGAGAAAAGAAAATGAAGGTTTAAGGAACAAGGTGAAATGGTTTGGCTCCAACAATTGACAAAGAAAAGGAAGAGATGCACATCTGCTACACACCAAGTAAAAGATGAAAGCAATTTTGGCAACAAAATATTTGGACTTTCCGGTTTAAGGAGAACAAATTGGAACAAGAAAAAGAAGGCACTTGGGGGTTTCGGCTTGCTTCTACCAAAGAGTGAATTTGCTTGTTTTTGACTAAAAGAAAAGAAAGAACTTAGTTGCTATCCCCCCTATGACCGAAAATGCTCCCAAAAGTCCAAGGGAATTTCGGCACTCTCCAACACTTACCAACCGGCCAACTCCCCCAAACACTCCCCAAAATTCGGCCAACCTCCCCCCAAATACTCCCAAGCCACTAATTCAAACTTGTTGAACTAGTCTCCCTCCTACATTCACTCACCACCCACCATTTGAATGTGTTAACTTAGTCCATGGTAGAGTTTGAACTACCAACAACTCCTCCTCCCCATGCCGTCAAAATGAGAGCCAAAATGGGGGATTTTCGCAGCTTGAACTCAGGACCTCCTCCCTTGCAATTGACACCATACACATGCTCCAAGTGGCGCATGCTTGCCACTTTGCTAGCTCTTCATTTGTGCTCAAGAACACCAATTAAAATACATAAGACCCAGCTCCTTCAGCTCCTATCACCTAAAGCCCAAAACTAAAATTTTCCCACCTACTCAGGCTCACTCCTAGCCTACAACTAAGCCTCGAAACCACACAGACAACAACATAGCAAGCCAATAACATGCAAGCAATGCCAAAATAAAATAGCCCCTAACCCGGGATATTACACCATCCACTATACACCACGTGGCATAGCCACTGATCACTGTGTGACCTAACATTTATATTTGTGGGATTTCTACCACCGGTCACCATATGACCCATGTTTATATTCGTGGGATTTCTACCACCGGCCACCATATGACCCATCATGCACTTCCCCTTTCATATTATATTCCCACCCCATGCATACATACATAAAGAGAACATCATACAGGCTTTCATATGTCTCAATATACACAGAGATTTCTATGATTGCGTACCTAGCATCCTTGCCTAACCCTTTTTGGGATTTAATCGACTGTCTACATAGCCACTTTCAACATAAATGTCATTAAAACTTCATAAATATCAAATGGCCATAAATGTCATTTAATATCAACATAACACATATCAACATAAATGTCATTTAAGCTTCATAAGTAGAACATACTCAATCACATTCTTACCAATTGTTCATCATATACTAAATCCATTTTCTTCAATTTTTTCGTACATACCTGTACCAACTCGTAACATAATTACACACTTTCTCATCTTCAACATATCTGTTGAACATTTCATCAACATTTCCCTTTGAACCATTTGGAATACTAAAGGATACTCGGGAATCTTATACACACAATGCAGTATCAATGCCATATCCCAGGTCTTACATGTATTCTCGTATCGATGGCAATAGCCCATCTATGGTCTTATACAAAGTCTCATATCAATGTCATATCCTAAATATGGCCTTACACATAATCTCAGTAACCCTAATGTCATGACATTTGTATCCTATCTATTCCTAAGGTTCAACTGGGATTTACTCGCTTATTGAAACTTCGTCAATTTCATCCATAGAGTCAATCATACAATTGATACAATAACAAAACACTATAAATACAATTATAGCGTTGCATTATTTACATTCAAACTTACCTCGATGCAAAAATAGCGGAAATGAACCTAATCGTCAAACACTTTGGTTTCCCTTGATCTAGACTCGAACTTCATTTTTCTTGATCTATAATATCACATTTAACTTTTTTAATCATTATACTATTCAAATCATCCCAAAATCACATTAAGGCAAAAATTACATTTTTTCCTTAAAGTTTGACATTTTACATTTTAGTCCCTAGTCACTTAGAAAAGAAAACCATCGTACAATTTGAGCTTGAGCTTCCACTATCTATACCTCTGTCGATGTCAATTCCTTTCACAAAAATTAGAGAAATCCTCATACCAAAATCACCACTTTCCTATGATCGAACCAGAAATATGACCATAATAGACATAGCTATCACAAGCCAAAAAACACATTTTAAAGATGAGCCATGATTGATAATTTACGAAATAGATGATAAGAAAATCGAGATAAAGAAATCCAAGATGCAATATGATACTGGATGTCCGAGAACATAACTCATAAGAAAATAATAAAGATCTTGATGATTCCTTAGAGAAAACTAGAAGAAAAATAATGCTTATACGCTCTGGAATCAATTGTAACAGAGATAATATATTTTCCAAATATATATATAAAACAAAACAACATTCATTAGAAACAGAAGAATAAACTCACATAAATTTTCAGCAACAACTTTTATTACAAACATAATAGAATAGAATCCCAAAGAGAGATATCAAAAATGCTGCTCATCAACCAACTAGACTAACAACGTTTTCATCTATCATTATAATCAGCTAGCATTCTCATACGATAAGAATTTCATCAGAAAATGAAAAATCATGTATATCTCTGAGGATAAATGAATATATAAAATATCCAGGAGAGTTTCATCATAATCTATTCAATTACAACTATTAAACTCAGACATCTTTACGATTCAAATATCATTTCTCGACTAATTCTGTCATCACTAATCCCATATTATTCTATTCACTAACGAAAATCAAATCGGAAGAAAATCCAGCAAATGCATACTTTAGACATCATGCCTGAATGAGTCGATTAGCTGAGATTAACTTTGTCTTTAACCGTGACATCACGAAATCCGAATGATCTTTAGAATAACTTGGCATCTTTTCCAGAACTGTATTCACTTGCCAAAATATTCTTAACTCTGACCACATTATTAGTTATTCTGCTACTGATCTCTTTAGTCTCTTATTTGTTAGCTCATTCAACTTAAATCTCGTGAAATTTCATTATAAAATACCATATTTCTAAGGGTGTAAGGTCGTAAAGCCTCTAACTCGAATCTCATAAATACACACATATAATGTTACAGCCTAACTTAGGGACTAGTCGGAATAGTGGTGCGAGACCACAAATCTGAAGTAGAAATATAAGTTTTATGATTTCTATAAAGTATATGAGATGATTTCATGATTTTGTGAAAATCTCATGAATAAATTTTATTAATTAGTAATTAAATTGTCTATTAGGACTAAATTGCGAAGAATGGAGAATATGAGATTCTAGAAGATTTAAGTATGAAATAGAATTATGAAAATTACTAGAGGTCCTTATTTAGCAATTAGACCATTATATTGATGATGGACAAAAATAGACATGGGATGGAAAAATCTCAAGAAAGGACCATTAAGGGCATTTTGGTCGTTTGGTTAATAAATGAATTAAAAGGGAAAAGGAAGAAAAAATCATGTCCATCTTCTCCTACCTTAGCCAAAATTTACAAGAAGCCATAGCTAGGGTTTCTTCCACTTCCAAGCTTGATAGTAAGTGCATCCAAGCCCCATTTTTAATGTTCTTCGTATTTTTAAAACCCTCATAGCTTGATTTAGCTATTTCTAGCAATATTTTGAGCTAGGAATCATGTTTAAAAATTTACCCATGTATGACATGCATGTATTTTGATGTTTTATGGAGGAATATAAAAGTTTGATGTATGATAAACATCTTTTTCTAAGTGATTTTCATGAAAAATGCATGTAAGGACCAAATTGTAAAAGCTATGAAAATGGTCATACATGAGTGAAAAAGTAGAAATTTAAGGTTGCTATAGTTGAGAATATGAATTGGCTAGGCTTGAAATATAAGAAAGTTGAATGAAAATCATTTTACAAGCCTAGGGGAAAAAGTGTAATCATGTAAAAGTTTAAGGGCAAAATTATAATTTTGCCAAAATATGAATTATGAGTCGATTTAGTCAATGTGTGAATTTAACAAATGAAATTGCTATTATAGATAAAGAAACGTGAAGCCTGGATCGAAATCGAAGCAGGAACAAAATCGAGGACTAAATCGAGCATCGATACACATTTTGAGAATCGAGGTAAGTTTGTATGAAGCTTAAGTTTCATAATGGTTCGATGTTTACAAATACTTAATATTATGATAAAGTATGTTATTTCTATGAATAATCGAGTTGTGAAGCCTCGATAAGGAAATAGTGAAAATATGTTGTGTGAATCCCGAATAAAGATTCAGAGAAATGAGGGTAACCATGCATTAACATTGAATAAAGAAGGTTCCGTGTAAGACCATGTCTGGGATATGGTCTCGGCACCAAAGAAAGATCTCGTATAAGACCATGTATAGGACATGGCATCGATATCCATGTACAATCTCGTATAAGACCATATCTGGTATATGTCATCGACATCGAGCTCTAAAATCCCATGTAAGAACATATCTGGAATATGGTATCGGCATCCTCAAGTGATCCCGTGTAAGACCATATCTGGGATATAGCATCGACATCCAGTGGTGATCCCATATAAGACCATATCTTGGATATGGCATTGGTAACCAGACTTAAGCTCAATGAGTTCGAATATCCTACGATAATTTGCTTAGTTCATGGGCAAAAGATGCTAAGTATGTAAAATGGTATAGAGCTAAATTTTGTTTATGAATGACTTGAGATTCATTCATGATAAGAATGATGGAGAATTAAGTTTATGTTCATGTTAACATATGTTCTAAGTTATGTGATTGAGTGATACAGGTACCATAAATATGTACAAGTTAAGAAATCATAAGGTAACATGAGATGGGTAAGAAAAAGAGTGAGTAAGTACGAATTAGTATGCCCAAGTAATTGAGATGTATGTTGCCATTGTTCCATGAGATGAATGAATACAGTTTGAGCATTTATGTAGCTTTAGAATTTCATGCAAACTTATTAAGCAATATTGTTACCCTGTCTTTTCTATTTTCCTTATAGTTTCACCAAGTTAGCTCGGGGATCATTGAACGTCGGAGCTTGGAATCACACTATCAATCACTATTTTGGTATAGCAAAGTTAATTTATTTTGAGTATGGCATGTATAGGAACTTGATCATTTTGAGTTATGTCATATTGTGAGAAAATGGTTAGTTATCAAGATTATGCATTCTTTTGTATATGGCCACTTAGAAATTGGTCAATATTTGTTAAATTACAAACACTACAAGATGACAAGTTTATGCATTTAATCTTTTGTATGGATGGAATAATTGAGTTGTTTGAGATGATATAAGTGTGTTTATGTTTCAGGTTGGCAATTAGCCTGGAAAATAGCCATATAATTGTCCACACGGGTAGACACACAGGTGTATGTCTAGACTATGTGCGACACACGACCCGCCCCATAGGTGTGTTTGTAGGCCGTGTGTCCCTTGAACTAATTTATGAGAATACAATCCGTCACACGGGCTAGCACACAGGTGTGTGCCTTGGCCGTGTGCTATTAAGAGTATGATGACATCATAAACAGAGAGCTCCACGGGTAGGAGACACGGGCGTGCCTAGACAGTGTGAAGGACACGGGTTATAGACACGAGTGTGTGCTTAGCCGTGTGAGATAAGTCAGTGTTGACCACGGGTGACAAACACGGACATGTCTTAGGGCACACAGTGTGTCCCTTGGACAACTTCTGAGCGTGTGGCCCTGTTTGAGGCAAAAAAAATTCTAAGGCGTTAAAGTTCTCGGTTGATCCCCGAAACCCTACGGATGTCAGTTTAAGGCCTTATAGTCCTATAATATGTGAGTTATGATTAAGCAGGTAAAAGTTTTAAGTTGGAACAAAATCTTATAGCCCAAGAATGCATGTTCAAGTAAGGTTAAGCATGGTAATGCCTCGTATCCTATCTCGGTGTCGGACACGGGTAAGGGGTGTTACATATAACTTAGCATTCATCACCAACATAATATCTTTACAGTCATATAATTCACTTCAAGCTAATTAATGTACATATTTATGTCACACGAACTTTCCGATTACCTTTATTCAAACAAGTGCACTTAAACATACATTCCATAAATTTGAGTAAGTTTACTTATCACATTCACTTAATCAAACAAATTAGGCACATAACATCATATAAATGCTAAATAAACATAGATGAGCTTATCACAATATAACATTTCATTTCATTTCACCTTTTCATATGATATAATAGGATTGCCAGTACAAGCTAAATCCTTTCAGTAATGTATGCTCTAAAGGGCCTACTCTGGATTACCTGTTCGACTAAATCCATTTCATAACTTATGCTCGAGAGGGCTTCATTCAAGATTACTATTTCAGGCTAAATCCTTTTTGTAACATTTAAAACATTTTATCTATTTCATAAAATCACCATAATCTATCGAAATACAACGTTCAACCGGAACAATGACATTTTATCCATATTTCTCAACTTATGGTTATTTCATTTTGTACATAATCGCATACATATCATGAACTCTTATTCATAACTTTCCAAGTTTCAACTAATCACAAACACATTTTCAAATATCTTAGTATCACTTTCAGCGTTTTCGAAAATAGCTTGGTTGGAAAGCATCTATGCCTCAACAACACAATTTCATCAGAGTCGATAGATATCACACTATCACAGGTAGTAATATGGCATGTATAGCTAGACTCACATACGCTACGTTAGTTCGAGAATCAATTAAATCATAGCTCTGATGGCACTAAATGTAACACCCCTGATCCTTATTCAATGCCGAAACAGGGCTCGAGGCATTACCGAACTTATAACACATGCAATCACACAATTCTGAGTCATAAAATTTACGCCCAAATTAAAATCATTCATAATCGATCATAAAGTCCCTTATACGAGCCCACGAGGCCCAAAACACTTTGGAGATGGTTTAGGACTAAACCAAGAACTCAAGGAATTTTTATAAAACTTAAAAAAATTTTGCTAGAAGTAGGGCTCACACGCTCGTGTGACACTGAGGACACGCCCGTGCTTCAGACCGTGTTCAAATTAGGGTACTCTCTCACTTATGCCACACGGCCATGCCACACGCCCGTGTGCTAGGCCATGTAGCACACACGGCCATGCCACACGCCCGTGTGCTAGGCCATGTAGCACACACGGCTGAGACACACGCCCGTGTCTTTGCCCGTGTGCTCAATTCTGGACATTCTATTTTTCAAAATTAAGGTGCATGTAACAGCCCGATTTTGGGGCTAGTCGAAACAGTGGTCTCGGGACCCCTAATCTAAGGTTGAGGAAATTATTTTAGTATTATTTTATGTGTTATGGCATTAATATATGGCTATATGGAAATTTCGGTGCTTTAATTTTAGCAATAGAGTACTTAATTGTGAGAAAGGACTAAATCGCATAAAGTGCAAAAGTTCTATTTTATAAGGTGGGGGTACCTAATAGCTATAGATTGTAAATTGGAGGATTTTAAAGTGAAATTAGGCCTATTATATGTCTTGGCGGCCCATACAAGTTAAGGGGACAAGAGCATTAAATGCTAGTCAAAATTGGTGGAAATTAAGTGATAAAATGAATAAAATAAGAGAACAAAAGATGTTATCATCTTTCACTATTCACTCATCTCTTTACAAGAAAAATTCAAGAGTGGATAGAGTTCTTGGAGGTTCAAATTTTCAGCCACTCAATCCTCATTCAAGTAATTGATTTAGGTGGTTTTAGTTGATGATTTTTGTACTTTTGGAGTCCCCAAAGCCTAAGCTAACTAATGAGGGGACTAATTTGTGAAATGGTTAAAAGTTTAGAGACCTGCCATGAGAGAGTTTATGTTGTTAGCTGAGTTTTTATGGAAGAAAATTAATGATGGGGAGGTTAGAGAAAACTTTTGTGAAAGGTGTTGTCATGAAAACACCTAAAGTTGTAAATGTTGTAAATTGGTAATAAATGCATGAAATAGTTAGATTTGTGGGTTGTTGAAAGAGGAATAAATGTTCAGCTAGGCTTGTTTAATGGGAAAATGTGATGAAAAATGAATTACGAGCCTAGGGGCAAAATTATAATTATTCCAATATACAACGGCAAAATGGTCATTTTTTCCCAAGTGTAGAATTTGATGTATATTAATCATAGAATGCCCTAAATGAACAAATTTCATTGTTATAGATCAAAAAGAGCGTAGAATCAACCTTGACCGTGGGAAAGGCAAGGTGATCGAGTAATTCGCTAGCTAACACGTTTTGCATCGAGGTAAGTTTATGTGTAAACGATGCATTTTACATGCACATTATTGTTGTTAATCAGTGCATAGCATAATCGAGAACATGTATAATTCAAGTAGATAGAAAGTGGTAGTTAATGAATAATTCTTGTATGAATGATGGAATAGATAGGTAGGTGTGTTATATCAAATTTTGATGGTGGGCTAAGTACGATACCACCTTGTTGTTTAATTACGATGGGTTGTGTGCGATACCATCGTCTGTTAAACTTTCTGGTGGGCTGTGTGCTATACCACCGTAATTAACCTTCTTGGTGGGCTATGTGCGATACCACCCTAATGAAGGCTGATGGTAGGCTAAGTGCGAAACCACCGGGTTTGATATGGTGATGTGTTACATTAAGTGACCTTGTGATGCTCAGTGTAGGGAAACCATTATTGAATGTATGCATTATGCTTGTGATGTTATTGGGATTCGTAAATGTATGAAATGAGTAAGCCTAATCCTAAATGTAGATTGATTCCTTGCTTAGCAAATAATGCTGTAAAAATGTTTTATTCATTTTAGAGTGTTATATTGTTTACATGTGAACTTACTAAGCTTTAAGCTTACTCCTCTCTCTTTCCCTTGTCTTATAGGGCTTAAGAGCCGAGCCAGGATACGTCGATAACTAGAAGACCGCCCATACTATCTGCTTACTTCGGTATAATTAGATTAGTGATTTTGTATAAGGCATGTATAGGACTAAACTAGTTAGATTATTTTGTTATTTTGACCAAAGGTGTATTAGCTCTTGCTAAGACATTAATTTTGTAAATTGCCAAGAATGATGGCATATTTTATCATTTATGAAATTCAAAGTTATCAATGTAAGTGCATGTGGATTAAGAGAGGTTTGTTAGTTTGTTGAATAAACCCATGTAGAGTAAGATATAGGGATGCTAGAAGCTTGGCAAATAGCCTTTATGTGCCACACGGGTAGACACACAGGCGTGTGTCTAGGCCGTGCCAACCCTGCACCTTATTATTACTGATTAGAATAGGCCACGAGTGAATCCCACGGCCGTGTGCATGAACCGTGTATGACACACGGTAGGGACATGGGCGTGTGCTCAGGCCATGTGGATCAAGTCAGTAGCTCCCACGGTTAGGAGACACGGGTGTGTCGGGCCGTGCTAAATTAATCGATAACTCCCACGGGAGAAGACACAGGCATGTTGTAAGGATGCACGGGCGTGCCCCCATTTCACATGGGCATACCCTAGCCATGTGAGTTTTGGCAGAATGTTGGGGTTTTTAGGCACGGCGTGAGGACATGGGCGTGTGTGACTACACACGGGCATGTGTGTCATCTAGCACGGTCGTGTACTCCCTGTCTAGATGAAAAGAAATTTTATAGACCATAAGATTTCCGATATGATCCCGAGAGTTCTCATAGGTACGATTGAGATCTCATACGTTGAGTGTGAAGTAGTTGAAGTGATTCGAGAAGAGTAGTCACGTTGAGCCTAAGTGGCGATCGGTGGTGTTTGGTAACAATCTGCGTGCCCGATCCCGACGGGATTATGGGTAAGGGTGTTACGGTCTGAAGGGACACAGTAGGAACACATGCACATGTGGGGTAGACCGTGTGTCACACACGGCAGAGACACATGCCCGTGTGTCTACCCGTGTGGACAAAATAAAGGTTATTTACCAAGCCATTTGCCACCCTTGTTCACATATACACTTACACCAATTCAAGGCACAAACATAAAATACTTAGGCAATCAAACCATCCACAATTATGACCAACACATGCTAATACAATATCAACATCTATCATACTCACAACATTTGCTGAGTCACAATTAACTACTTCCAAGATACCTAATTGTACACCACATTATCATTTCAACAATAGACCACATTTCCAAACATCTCACATTCATGTAATAAATAATATTTCTGTCATTCACCAAGCATACTATGACCATATCACTAAAGACATCAACACACATATATATACTTAGGCTTACAACCATGATAGCCCAAATAAACCAATCTACATCGCCAATTATCAAAACAAGCCTTTGACAATCACAAGCCAACACATTGGCTACAATAACAACGACACTTTAAAACATGCCATACACTCAAAATACTTGAATTCATCAATACCCAAAGTGATAGCTAAAATAGTGTAATAGAATCTCCGGCGAACTCCAATCCGAGCTAGCTCAACGACACTTTAAAATGACTAAGTCCCTATACATGCCATACACTCAAAATACTTGAATTCATCAATACCCAAAGTGATAGCTAAAACAGTGTAATAGGATCTCCGTGAACTCCAATCCGAGGTAGCTCAACGACACTTTAAAACATGGGAAAGGAAAGGGGGTAAGCTAAATAGCTTAGTAAGTTCTTATGCAAATAATATGATGCATTATTCAAACATTTTACATATAAATAAATTAACAAATATTAACATAAATGCCATTAAAACTTCAAAAATGTCATATGACCATAAATGTCATTTAATATCAACATAATTGTCATTTAAGCTTCATAAGTAGAACATACTCAATCACATTCTTACCAATTGTTTATCATATACTGAATCCATTTTCTTCGAGTTTTTTGTACATACCTGTACCAACACGTAACATAATCACGTACTTTCTCATCTTCAACATACCCACATACCTGTACCAACACGTAACATAATCACGTACTTTCTCATCTTCAACATACCCGTTGAACATTTCGTCAACATTTCCCGTTGAACCATTTGGAATACTAAAGGATACTCGAAATGTCATACACATAGTGCCGTATCAATGCCATATCCTAGATATGATCTTACATGTAATCGCATATCGATGCCAATAGCCCAGCTATGGTCTTATACAAAGTCTCATATCGATGCCATATCCCAGATATGGTCTTACACGTAATCTCAATAACCCTAATATCATGACATTTGTATCCTATCTATTCCTAAGGTTCAACCGGAATTTACTCGCTTATCGAAACTTCATCAATTTCATCCATGGAGTCAACCATACAATTCACACAATGACAAAACATTATAAATACAATTATAACGTTGCATTATTTACATACAAACTTACCTCGATACAAAAATAGCAGAAATGAACCTAATCGTCAAACACTTTGGTTTTCCCCCGATCTGGACCCGAACTTTATTTTTCTCGATCTATAATATCGCATTTAACTTATTTAATCATTATACTATTCAAATCAGCCCAAAATCACATAATGGCAAAATTACATTTTTGCCCCTAAATTTTGACATTTTTACATTTTAGTCCCTAGGCTCGTAAAATGATTTTCATTCACTTTCATTACACCCAAGCCTAGCCGAACCTATGCCATGCTCATAACAGCCCACATTTTTCATTTATTCACACTTTTACTACTCATTTTACAACTTTTACAAATAAGTCCTTTTTGAAATTTTTACTGAAAATCACTTAGCAAAAGTCGTTTAACAAACAACAAACATACATTTTCTACCATTAAACATCAAAATGCACACATGTCTAATATAGGTCAAACTCGATACCTTGATCATTTCTTAAATTAGTGGTAGAAATAGATAGATCATGTTACAAGGATTTTAAAAACATAAAAATCATTAAAAACGGGGCTAGAACGGACTTACAATCGAGCTTGAAAGTGGACAAACCCTAGCCATAGTTTCCCCCTTTTAAAATTCGGCCATGAGGAAGAAGATGGACAAAACTTGGTTTTATTTTGGCTTTTTAATTCATTTTAATTACAAATTACTAAAATGCCATTAATGAAAAACGTTAGAAACATAACAAACCATGTCCATTTTTGTCCACCAACTTAATCAATGGTCTAATTACCAGTTAAGGACCTCTAATTTAAAGTCTCATAGCAATTGGACACCTTTAACATATAGAATTCAATTTTTTCATTTTTTTACAATTTAGTCCCTTTAACTAAATTGAGTGCCCAAACGTCAAAATTTTCGAACAAAATTTTTGCGAAATCGTTCCATAAAGCTGTAGACCATAAAAATATAATCATGTAAGGTTAATCACTTTAGCTTTTTAATTTAGATAAATTCAAACTTCCTTCAAATAAGATTAATCATTTAACCAACACTCACAAAATGAACAAAGGCTTTCCGTTCAAGCATACGCAACTATCTCTACTTCCCCAAAGGTTAACTTGTTAATTATTCACAATCTTTCAATAGTTCAAGCCATCATCGTTGTCCTAATTTGATTTTTACGTAACATTAGATACTTTATACTTTTGGAATCAAGAAGCATATGCGTTTTTGTTGAACAAACGATGTCATCAATTTCTCAACCCATACATACTAGCGGCCGACTTTAAGTCACTGTGGGACAATTCTTTTAATGAGACTTTAACCGATACGAAAACATAAACTATTACTTTACATTCTTGTATTAAAACACATTACAATCCGTTCGACAGTGCATCACTAAAAAATTACGAATTCTTTACTCAATTCAAACTGAACCCAGAACTAGTGTTTCGGTTAAGAACATCTTCATCAATTTTCAACTTTGCTAACATACAATAGACCATTCAAACTTTCACACCTGAGATAACTTTATCAATCAAAACAGCTTTAACTAATAATAAAATCATCCAATTAGAACTGATCTAATAGATACATCCTTGTATCACAATAAATTCTTCTTTCAAACTGTTCGTCAATTTACCCATGAATGCACAAGATTTTATCTTCTTACCTGAGGATAAACTTAAATGCATATAACTTAAATTACTTTTCAACTGATCAACTCGCTCAGATGAAAAACAACTGAGTCGATCTCAACTATCAAATAATATCATATCAAAATACTTCTTTCTTCATGCTGTTAAAGCAACTCAAACATATAATCTTTCAAAATTTCCTCACATGCTAGTCAAAGATCTTTATAACAACAAGGAAACAAAATATCCTGATTGAATTCATTGACCTTAATCAAATTTACCTCAAAAAAGAAAACCATCGTACAATTTGAGCTTGAGCTTCCACTATCTATTCCTCTGCTGATGTCAATTCCATTCACGAAAATTAGAGAAATCCTGATAACAAAACACCACATTCCTATGATCGAACCAGAAATACAACCATAATAGACATAGCTATCACAAGCCAAAGAACACACTTTAAAGATGAGTCATGATTGATAATTTACGAAATAGATGATAAGAAAATCGAGATAAAGAAATCCAAGATGTGATATGATAATGGAAGTCCGAGAACATAACCCATAAGAAAATAATAAAGATCTTGATGATTCCTCAGAGAAAACCAGAAGAAAAACAATGCTTATACGCTCTGGAATCAATTGTAACAGAGATAATATATTTTCCAAATATATATATAAAACAAAACAACATCCATTAGAAACAGAAGAATAGCCTCACATAAATTTTCGCCAACAACTTTTATTCCAAACATAATAGAATAGAATCCCAAAGAGAGATATCAGAAATGCTGCTCATCAACCAACTAGACTAACAACGTTTTCATCTATCATTATAATCAACTAGCATTCTCATACGATAAGAATTTCATCAGAAAATGAAAAATCACGTATATCTCTGAGGATAAATGAATATATAAAATATCCAGGAGAGTTTCATCATAATCTATTCAATTACAACTATTAAACTCAGACATCTTTACAGTTCAAAAATCATTTCTCTGACTAATTTTGTCATCACTAATCCCATATTATTCTATTCACTAACGAAAATCAAATCGGAAGAAAATCCAACAAATGCATACTTTAGACATCATGCCTGAATGAGTCGATTAGCTGAGATTAACTTTGTCTTTAACCGTGACATCACGAAATCCGAATGATCTTTAGAATAACTTGGCATCTTTTCCAGAACTGTATTCACTTGCCAAAATATTCTTAACTCTGACCACATTATTAGTTATTCGCTCTCGATCTCTTTAGTCTCTTATTTTTAGCTCATTCAACTTAAATCTCGTGAAATTTCATTATAAAATACCATATTTCTAAGGGTGTAAGACCGTAAAGCCTCTAACTCGAATCTCATAAATACACACATATAATGTTACAGCCTAACTTAGGGACTAGTCGGAATAGTGGTACGAGACCACAAATCTGAAGTAGAAATATAAGTTTTATGATTTCTATAAAGTATATGAGATGATTTCATGATTTTGTGAAAATCTCATGAATAAATTTTATTAATTAGTAATTAAATTGTCTATTAGGACTAAATTGCGAAGAATGGAGAATATGAGATTCTATAAGATTTAAGTATGAAATAGAATTATGAAAATTACTAGAGGTCCTTATTTAGCAATTAGACCATTATATTTGATGATGGACAAAAATAGACATGGGATGGAAAAATCTCTAGAAAGGACCATTAAGGGCATTTTGGTCGTTTGGTTAATAAATGAATTAAAAGGGAAAAAGAAGAAAAAATCATGTCCATCTTCTCCTACCTTAGCCAAAATTTACAAGAAGCCATAACTAGGGTTTCTTCCACTTCCAAGCTTGATAGTAAGTGCATCCAAGCCCCGTTTTTAATGTTCTTCGTATTTTTAAAACCCTCATAGCTCGATTTAGCTATTTCTAGCAATATTTTGAGCTAGGATTCATGTTTAAAAATTTACCCATGTATGACATGCATGTATTTTGATGTTTTATGGAGGAATATAAAAGTTTGGTGTATGATAAACATCTTTTTCTAAGTGATTTTCATGAAAAATGCATGTAAGGACCAAATTGTAAAAGCTATGAAAATGGTCATACATGAGTGAAAAAGTAGAAATTTAAGGTTGCTATAGTTGAGAATATGAATTGGCTAGGCTTGAAATATAAGAAAGTTGAATGAAAATCATTTTACAAGCCTAAGGGAAAAAGTGTAATCATGTAAAAGTTTAAGGGCAAAATTGTAATTTTGCCAAAATATGATTTATGAGTCGAATTAGTCAATGTGTGAATTTAACAACTGAAATTGCTATTATAGATAAAGAAACGTGAAGCCTGGATCGAAATCGAAGTAGGAACAAAATCGAGGACTAAATCGAGCATCGATACACATTTTGAGAATCGAGGTAAGTTTGTATCAAGCTTAAGTTTCATAATGGTTCGATGTTTACAAATACTTAATATTATGATAAAGTATGTTATTTCTATGAATAATCGAGTTGTGATGCCTCGATAAGGAAATAGTGAAAATATGTTGTGTGAATCCCGAATAAAGATTCAGAGAAATGAGGGTAACCATGCATTAACATTGAATAAAGAAGGTTAAAAGTGTAAGACCATATGCAGGATATGGTCTTGGCACCAAAGAAAGATCTCGTATAAGACCATGTATAGGACATGGCATCGATATTCATGTACAATCTCGTATAAGACCATATCTGGGATATGGCATCGACATCGAGCTCTAAAATCCCATGTAAGACCATATCTGGAATATGGCATTGGCATCCTCAAGTGATCCCGTGTAAGACCATATCTGGGATATAGCATCGACATCCAGCGGTGATCCCATATAAGACCATATCTTGGAGATGGCATTGGTAACCGGACTTAAGCTCAATGAGTTGAATATCCTACGATAATTTGCTTAGTTCATGGGCAAAAGATGCTAAGTATGTAAAATGGTATAGAGCTAAATTTTGTTTATGAATGACTTGAGATTCATTCATGATAAGAATGATGGAGAATTGAGTTTATGTTCATGTTAACATATGTGCTAAGTTATGTGATTGAGTGATACAGGTACCATAAATATGTACAAGTTAAGAAATCATAAGGTAACATGAGATGGGTAAGAAAAAGAGTGAGTAAGTACGAATTAGTATGCCTAAGTAATTGAGATGTATGTTGCCATTGTTCCATGAGATGAATGAATATAGTTTGAGCATTTATGTAGCTTTAGAATTTTCATGCAAACTTATTAAGCTATATTGTTACCCCTGTCTTTTCTATTTTCCTTATAGTTTCACCAAGTTAGCTCAGGGATCATTAAACGTCGGAGCTTGGAATCACACTATCAATCACTATTTTGGTATAGCAAAGTTAATTTATTTTGAGTATGGCATGTATAGGAACTTGATCATTTTGAGTTATGTCATATTGTGAGAAAATGGTTAGTTATCAAGATTATGCATTCTTTTGTATATGGCCACTTAGAAATTGGTCAATATTTGTTAAATTGTAAACACTACAAGATGACAAGTTTATGCATTTAATCTTTTGTGTGGATGGAATAATTGAGTTGCTTGAGATGATATAAGTGTGTTTATGTTTCAGGGTGGCAATTAGCCTGGAAAATAGCCATATAATTGTCCACACGGGTAGACACACGGGCGTGTGTCTAGACCATGTGCGACACACGACCCGCCCCATAGGTGTGTTAGTAGGCCGTGTGTCCTTTGAACTAATTTATGAGAATACAATTCATCACACGGGCTAGCACACAGGTGTGTGCCTTGGCCGTGTGCGATTAAGAGTATGATGACATCATAAACAGAGAGCTCGACGGGTAGGAGACACGGGCGTGTCTAGGCCATGTAAAGGACACGGGTTATAGACACAGGCGTGTGCTTAGCCGTGTGAGATAAGTCAGTGTTGACCACGGGTGACAAACACGGACATGTCTTAGGGGCACACAGGTGTGTCCCTTGGACAACAGGGCGTGTGGCCCTTGTTTAGGCAAAAAAAATTCTAAGAGTGTTAAAGTTCTCGGTTGATCCCCGAAACCCTCCGGATGTCAGTTTAAGGCCTTATAGGCCTATAATATGTGAGTTATGATTAAGCAGGTAAAAGTTTTAAGTTGGAACGAAATCTTATAGCCCAAGAATGCATGTTCAAGTAAGGTTAAGCATGGTAATGCCTCGTATCCTATCTCGATTATCGGACACGGGTAAGGGTGTTACATATAACAGCATTCATCACCAACATAATATCTTTACATCATATAATTCACTTCAAACTAATTAATGTACATATTTATGTCACACGAACTTTCCGATTACCTTTATTCAAACAAGTGCACTTAAACATACATTCCATAAATTTGAGTAAGTTTACTTATCACATTCACTTAATCAAACAAATTAGGCACATAACATCATATGAATGCTAAATAAACATAGATGAGCTTATCACAATATAACATTTCATTTCATTTCACCTTTTCATATGATATAATAGGATTGCCAGTACAAGCTAAATCCTTTCAATAACGTATGCTCTACAGGGCTTACTCTGCATTACCTGTTTGACTAAATCCATTTCATAACTTATGCTCGAGAGGGCTTCATTCAAGATTACTATTTCAGGCTAAATCCTTTTTGTAACATTTAAAACATTTTATCTGTTTCATAAAATCACCATAATCTATCGAAATACAACATTCAACCGGAACAATGACATTTTATCCATATTTCTCAACTTATGGTTATTTCATTTTGGACATAATCGCATACATATCATGAACTCTTATTCATACCTTTCCAAGTTTCAACTAATCACAAACACATTTTCAAATATCTTAGTATCACTTTCATCGTTTTCGAAAATAGCTTGGTTGGAAAGCATCTCTTCCTCAACATCACAATTTCATCAGAGTCGATAGATATCACACTATCACAGGTAGTACTATGGCATGTATAGCTAGACTCACATACGCTACGTTAGCTTGAGAATCAATTAAATCATAGCTCTGATGGCACTAAATGTAACACCCCTTATCCTTATTCAATGCCGGAACAGGGCTCGAGGCATTACCGAACTTATAACACATGCAATCACACAATTCTGAGTCATAAAATTTGCGCCCAAATTAAAATCATTCATAATCGATCATAAAGTCCCTTATATGAGCCCACGAGGCCCAAAACACTTTGGAGATGGTTTAAGACTAAACCAAGAACTCAAGGAATTTTTATAAAACTTAAAAAATTTTGCTAGAAGTAGGGCTCACACGCTGCGTGTGGCCGAGACACTTGCTGCTTGAGGCAGTGTTCAAATTAGGGTGCTCTCTCACTTATGCCACACGGCCATGCCACACGCCCGTGTGCTAGGCCATGTAGCACACACGGCCATGCCACACGTCCGTGTGGTAGGCCATGTAGCACACATGGCTGAGACACACGCCCGTGTCTTTGCCCGTGTGCTCAATTCTGGACATTCTATTTTTCAAAATTAAGGTGCATGTAACAGCCCGATTTTTGGGCTAGTCGAAACAGTGGTCGCGAGACCACTAATCTAAGGTTGAGGAAATTATTTTAGTATTTTTTTATGTGTTATGGCATTAATATATGGCTATATGGAAATTTTGGTGCTTTAATTTTAGCAATAGAGTACTTAATTGTGAGAAAGGACTAAATCGCATAAAGTGCAAAAGTTCTATTTTATAAGGTGGGGGTACCTAATAGCTATAGATTGTAAATTGGAGGATTTTAAAGTGAAATTAGGCCCTATTATATGTCTTGGCCGGCCATACAAGTTAAGGGAGACAAGAGCATTAAATGCTAGTCAAAATTGGTGGAAATTAAGTGATAAAATGAATAAAATAAGAGAAGCAAAAGATGTTATCATCTTCCACTATTCACTCATCTCTTTACACCGAAAAATTCAAGAGTGGATAGAGTTCTTGGAGGTTCAAATTTTCAGCCACTCAATCCTCATTCAAGTAATTGATTTAGGTGGTTTTAGTTGATGATTTTTGTACTTTTGGAGTCCCCAAAGCCTAAGCTAACTAGTGAGGGGACTAATTTGTGAAATGGTTAAAAGTTTAGAGACCTGCCATGAGAGAGTTTATGTTGTTAACTGAGTTTTTATGGAAGAAAATTAATGATAGGGAGGTTAGAGAAAACTTTTGTGAAAGGTGTTGTCATGAAAACACCTAAATGGGACTAAGTTGTAAATGTTGTAAATTGGTAATAAATGCATGAAATAGTTAGATTTGTGGGTTGTTGAACGAGGAATAAATGTTCAGCTAGGCTTTTTTAATGGGAAAATGTGATGAAAAATGAATTACGAGCCTAGGGGCAAAATTATAATTATTCCAATATACAACGGCAAAATGGTTATTTTTTCCCAAGTGTAGAATTTGATGTATATTAATCATAGAATGCCCTAAATGAACAAATTTCATTGTTATAGATCAAGAAGAGCGCAGAATCAACCTTGACCGTGGGAAAGGCAAGGTGATCGAGTAATTCGCTAGCTAACACGTTTTGCATCGAGGTAAGTTTATGTGTAAACGATGCATTTTACATGCACATTATTGTTGTTAATCAGTGCATAGCATAATTGAGAACATGTATAATTCAAGTAGATAGAAAGTGGTAGTTAATGAATAATTCTTGTATGAATGATGGAATAGATAGGTAGGTGTGTTATATCAAATTTTGATGGTGGGCTAAATCGATACCACCTTGTTGTTTAATTACGATGGGGCGTATGCGATACCATCGTCATTAACCTTTTCGGTTTCTTGTATGCTATACCACCGTAATTAACCTTCTTGGTGGGCTATGTGCGATACCACCCTAATGAAGACTGATGGTAGGCTAAGTGCGAAACCATCGGGTTTGATATGGTGATGTGTTACATTAAGTGACCTTGTGATGCTCAGTGTAGGGAAACCATTATTGAATGTATGCATTATGCTTGTGATGTGATTGGGATTCGTAAATGTATGAAATGAGTAAGCCTAATCCTAAATGTAGATTGATTCCATGCGTAGCAAATAATGCTGTAAAAATGTTTTATTCATTTTAGAGTGTTATATTGTTTACATGTGAACTTACTAAGCTTTAAGCTTACTCCTCTCTCTTTCCCTTGTCTTATAGGGCTTAAGAGCCGAGCCAGGATACGTCGATAACTAGAAGACCGCCCACACTATCTGCTTACTTTGGTATAATTAGATTAGTGATTTTGTATATGGCATGTATAGGACTAAACTAGTTAGATTATTTTGTTATTTTGACCAAAGGTGTATTGGCTCTTGCTAAGACATTAATTTTGTAAATTGCCAAGAATGATGGCATATTTTATCATTTATGAAATTCAAAGTTATCAATGTAAGTGCATGTGGATTAAGAGAGGTTTGTTAGTTTGTTGAATAAACCCATGTAGAGTAAGATATAGGGATGCTAGAAGCTTGGCAAATAGCCTTTATGTACCACACGGGTAGACATACGGGCGTGCGTCTAGGCCGTGCCAACCCTGCACCTTATTATTACTGATTAGAATAGGCCACGAGTGAATCCCACGGTCGTGTGCATGAACCGTGTAAGACACACGGTAGGGACATGGGCGTGTGCCCAGGCCATGTGGATCAAGTCAGTAGCTCCCCACGGTTAGGAGACACGGGTGTGTCCAGGCCGTGCTAAATTAGTCAGTAACTCCCCACGGGAGGAAGACACAGGCATGTTGTAAGGATGCACGGGCGTGCCTCCATTTCACATGGGCATACCCTAGCCATGTGAGTTTTGGCAGAATGTTGGGGTTTTTAGGCACGGTGTGAAGACATGGGCGTGTGTGCCATCTAGCACGGGCGTGTACTCCCTGTCTAGATGAAAAGAAATTTTATAGACCATAAGATTTCCGATATGATCTCGAGAGTTCTTGTAGGTACGATTGAGATCTCATACGTTGAGTGTGAAGTAGTTGAAGTGATTCGAGAAGAGTAGTCACGTTGAGCCTAAGTGGAGATCAGGTGAATTGTTTGGTAACAATCTCGTGCCCGATCCCGACGGGGATTATGGGTAAGGGGTGTTACAGTGCAAGGGACACAATTTGGAACACATGCACTGGGGTAGACAGTGTGTCACACAGCAGAGACACTGCCTTGCACGTGTCTGCCGTGTGGACAAAATAAAGGTTATTTACCAAGCCATTTGCCACCATTGTTCACATATACACTTACACCAATTCAAGGCACAAACATAAAATACTTAGGCAATCAAACCATCCACAATTATGACCAACACATGCTAATACAATATCAACATCTATCATACTCACAACATTTGCTGAGTCACAATTAACTACTTCCAAGATACCTAATTGTACACCACATTATCATTTCAACAATAGACCACATTTCCAAACATCTCACATTCATGTAATAAATAATATTTCTGTCATTCACCAAACATATCATGACCAGATCACCAAAGACATCAACACACATATATATATACTTAGGCTTACAACCATGATAGCCCAAATAAACCAATCTACATGGCCAATTATCAAAACAAGCCTTTGACAATCACAAGCCAACACATTGGCTTATCGAAACTTCGTCAATTTCATCCATAGAGTCAACCATACAATTCACACAATGACAAAACATTATAAATACAATTATAACGTTGCATTATTTACATACAAACTTACCTCGATACAAAAATAGCAGAAATGAACCTAATCGTCAAACACTTTGGTTTTCCCCCGATCTGGACCCGAACTTTATTTTTCTCGATCTATAATATCGCATTTAACTTATTTAATCATTATACTATTCAAATCAGCCCAAAATCACATAATGGCAAAAATTACATTTTTGCCCCTAAATTTTGACATTTTTACATTTTAGTCCCTAGGCTCGTAAAATGATTTTCATTCACTTTCATTACACCCAAGCCTAGTCGAACCTATGCCATGCTCATAACAGCCCACATTTTTCATTTATTCACACTTTTACTACTCATTTTACAACTTTTACAAATAAGTCCTTTTGAAATTTTCTTGAAAATCACTTAGCAAAAGTCGTTTAACAAACAACAAACATACATTTTCTACCATTAAACATCAAAATGCACACATGTCTAATATAGGTCAAACCCGATACCTTGATCATTTCTTAAATTAGTGGTAGAAATAGATAGATCATGTTACAAGGATTTCAAAAACATAAAAATCATTAAAAACGGGGCTAGAACGGACTTACAATCGAGCTTGAAAGTGGACAAACCCTAGCCATAGTTTCCCCCTTTTAAAATTCAGCCATGAGGAAGAAGATGGACAAAACTTGGTTTTATTTTGGCTTTTTAATTCATTTTAATTACAAATTACTAAAATGCCATTAATGAAAAACGTTAGAAACATACCAAACCATTTCCATTTTTGTCCACCAACTTAATCAATGGTCTAATTACCAGTTAAGGACCTCTAATTTAAAGTCTCATAGCAATTGGACACCTTTAACATATAGAATTCAATTTTTCATTTTTTACAATTTAGTCCTTTAACTAAATTGAGTGCCCAAACGTCAAAATTTTGAATAAAATTTTTGAAATCGTTCCATAAAGCTGTAGACCATAAAAATATAATCATGTAAGGTTAATCACTTTAGCTTTTTAATTTAGATAAATTCAAACTTCCTTCAAATAAGATTAATCATTTAACCAACACTCACAAAATGAACAAAGGCTTTCCGTTCAAGCATCTGCAACTATCTCTACTTCCCCAAAGGTTAACCGTTAATTATTCACAATCTTTCAATAGTTCAAGCCATCATCGTTGTCCTAATTTCAGATTTTTCTGTAACATTAGATACTTTATACTTTTGGAATCAAGAAGCATATGACGTTTTTTGTTGAACAAACGATGTCATCAATTTCTCAACCCAGACATACTAGCGGCCGACTTTAAGTCACTCGTGGGACAATTCTTTTAATGAGACTTTAACCGTCTGAAAACATAAACTGTTACTTTACATTCTTGTATTAAAACACATTCTAATCCGTTCGACAGTGCATCACTGAAAAATTACGAATTCTTTACTCAATTCAAACTGAACCCAGAACTAGTGTTTCGGTTAAGAACATCTTCATCAATTTTCAACTTTGCTAACATACAATAGACCATTCAAACTTTCACACCTGAGATAACTTTATCAATCAAAACAACTTTAACTAATAATAAAATCATCCAATTAGAACTGATCTAATAGATACATCCTTGTATCACTATAAATTCTTCTTTCAAACTGTTCGTCAATTTACCCATGAATGTACAAGATTTTATCTTCTTACCTGAGGATAAACTTAAATGCATATAACTTAAATTACCTTTCAACTGATCAACTCGCTCAGATGAAAAACAACTGAGTCGATCTCAACTATCAAATAATATCATATCAAAATACTTCTTTCTTCATGCTGTTAAAGCAACTCAAACATATAATCTTTCAAAATTTCCTCACATGCTAGTCAAAGATCTTTATAACAACAAGGAAACAAAATATCCGATTGAATTCATTGACCTTAATCAAATTTACCTCGGAAAAGAAAACCATCGTACAATTTGAGCTTGAGCTTCCACTATCTATTCCTCTGCTGATGTCAATTCCTTTCACGAAAATTAGAGAAATCCTGATAATAAAACACCACATTCCTATGATCGAACCAGAAATACAACCATAATAGACATAGCTATCACAAGCCAAAGAACACACTTTAAAGATGAGTCATGATTGATAATTTACGAAATAGATGATAAGAAAATCGAGATAAAGAAATCCAAGATGTGATATGATAATGGAAGTCCAAGAACATAACCCATAAGAAAATAATAAAGATCTTGATGATTCCTCAGAGAAAACCAGAAGAAAAACAATGCTTATACGCTCTGGAATCAATTGTAACAGAGATAATATATTTTCCAAATATATATATAAAACAAAACAACATCCATTAGAAACAGAAGAATAGCCTCACATAAATTTTTGCCAACAACTTTTATTCCAAACATAATAGAATAGAATCCCAAAGAGAGATATCAGAAATGCTGCTCATCAACCAACTAGATTAACAGCCCTTTCATCTATCATTATAATCAGCATTCTCATACGATAAGAATTTCATCAAAAAATGAACAATTACGTATATCTCTGAGAATAAATGAATATATAAAATACCCAGGAGAGATTCATCATAATCTATTCAATTGCAACTATTACACTCAGACATATTTACGATTCAAATATCATTTCTCTAACTAGTCCTATCATCACTAATCTCGTATTATTCTATTCACTAACGGAAATCAAACTGGAGGAAATTCCAACAAATACATACTTTAGACATCATACCTGAATGAGTCGATTAGCCGAGATTAACTTTTTATTTAACCGTGACATTGCGAAATCCAAATGATCTTTAGAATAACCTAGAATCTTTTCAAAAACTGTATTCATGCCAAACTATTCTTAACTCTGACCACATTATTAGTTATTCCGCTACTGATCTCTTTAGTCTCTTATTTGTGAGCTCATTCAACTTAAATCTCGTGAAATTTCATTATAAAATACCATATTGCTAAGTGGGTGAGGTCGTAAAGCCTCTAACTCGACTCTCATAAATTCACACATATAACTTAGCATTCATCATCAACATAATATCTTCACAATAATATCATTCACTTCAAGCTAATTAACGTACATATTTATGTCACACGAACTTTTCAATTACCTTTATTCAAACAAGTGTACTTAAACATACATTCCATAAATTTGAGTAAGTTTACTTATCACATTCACTTAATCAAACAAATAGGCACATAACATCATATAAAAGCCAAATAAACATAGATGAGCTTATTACAATATAAACTTTCATTTCATTTCACCTTTTCATATTTCAAGAATAATTCCCATTGAACTATTGTAATTTCGATGGATACTAGATAGTATACTCAAGGTATGCATGCCAACAATCCGTCAATTCATATTGGCACATATTCATAAAGAACACTCTTGAGCCACATATGATATAACAAGATTGCCAATCCACGCTAAATCCTTTTAGTAACATATGCTCTAAAGGGCTTACTCTAGATTACCTATTCGGCTAAATCCATTTCATAACTTATGCTCGAGAGGGCTTCGTTCAAGATTACCCCTCCGGATAAATCTTTTTTGCAACATTTAAAACATTTTATCCGTTTCATAAAATCACCATAATTCATCGAAATACAACGTTTAACCGGAATAATGACATTTTATCCATATTTCTCAACTTATGGTTATTTCATTTTGTACATCATCGCATACATATCATGAACTCTTATTCATACCTTTTAAAGTTTCGACTCATCACAAACACATTTTCAAATATCTTAGTATCACTTTTAATGTTTTCAAAAATAGCTCGGTTGGAAAGCATATCTGCCTCAACAAAACAATTTCATCAGAGTCGAGAGATATCACACTATCACATGTAGAAATATGGCATGTATAGTTAGACTCACATACGCTACGTTAGTTTGAGAATCGATAAAACTATAGCTCTGATACCACTAAATGTAACACCCTTATCCTTACTCAAAGCCAAAACAGGGCTCGAGGCATTATCAAAATTATAACACAAGCAATCACACAATTTCGAGTCATAAAATTTGTGTCCAAATTAAAATAATTCACAATCTATCATAAAGTCCCTTATATGAGTCCACGAGACCCAAAACATGCTTTGGAGGTGGTTCGGGACTAAACCGAGAGCTCGAGAATTTTTATAAAACTTAGAAAATTTTTGCTAGAAGTAGGGCTCACATGCTCGTGTGGTCCAAGGGACATGCCCGTGTGATACTGAGGACACGCCTGCTTCAGACCGTGTTCAAATTAGGGTGCTCTCTAACTAGTGCCACACGACCGTGCCACACGCCCGTGTGCTAGGCCATGTAGCACACACGGCTGAGACACATGCCCGTGTCTTTGCCTGTGTGCTCAATTCTGGACATTCTATTTTTCAAAATTAAGCTGCAGGGGACACACGGTCAGAACACATGCTCGTGGGGTAAACCGTGTGGACAAAATAAATGCTATCTACCAAGCCATTTGCCACCATTGTTCATATATACACTTACACCAATTCAAGGCACAAGCATAAAATACTTAGGCAATCAAACCATCCACAATTATGACCAATACATGCTAATACAATATCAACATCTATCATACTTACAACATTTAATTAGTCACATTTGACTACTTTCAAGATACCTAATTGTACACCACTTTATCATTTCAACAATAGACCACATTTCCAAACATCTTACATTCATGTCATAAATAACATTTCTATCATTCACCAAGTATACCATGATCATATCACCAAAGACATCAGCACACATATATATACATATGCTTACAACCATGATAGCCCAAATAAACCAATCTACATGGCCAATTATCAAAACAAGCCTTTGACAATCACAAGCCAACACATTGGCTACAATCATAATGACACATTTAACAAAATGACTAAGTCCCTATACATGCCATAAACTCAAAATACTTGAATTCATCAATACCCAAAGTGATAGCTTGATAGTGTGATAGGATCTCCGGCGAACTCCAATCAGAGCTAGCTCAACGACACTCTAAAACATGGGAAATGAAAGGAGGGTAAGCTATATAGTTTAGTAAGTTTATATGCAAATAATACAATGCATTATTCATACATTTGACATATAAATAACTTAACAAATATGAACATAAATGTCATTAAAACTTTATAAATGTCATATGACCATAAATGTTATTTAATATCAACATAACACATATCAACATAAATGTCATTTAAGCTTCATAAGAAGAACATACTCAATCACATTCTTACAAATTGTTCGTCATATACTAAATCTATTTTCTTTGAGTTTTTTGTTCATACCTGTACCAACTCGTAACATAATCATGTACTTTCTCATCTTCAACATACCCGTTGCACATTTCGTCAACATTTCCCATTGAACCATTTGGAATACTAAAGGATACTCGGGAATTTCGTACACACAGTGCCGTATCAATGCCATATCCCAGATATGATCTTACATGTAATCTTGTATCGATGCCAATAGCCCAGCTATGGTCTTATACGAAGTCTCATATCGATGCCATATCCCAGATATGATCTTACACGTAACCTCAGTAACCCTAATGTCATGACATTTGTATCCTATCTATTCCTAAGGTTCAACCGGGATTTACTCGCTTATCGAAACATCATCAATTTCATCCATAGAGTCAATCATACAATTTATACATTAACAAACATTATAAATACAATTATAACGTTGCATTATTTACATACAAACTTACCTAGATACAAAAATAGCGGAAATGAACCAAATCGTCAAACACTTTGGTTTTCCCCCGATCTAGACCCGAACTTCATTTTTCTCGATCTATAATATCACATTTAACTTATTTAATCATTATACTATTCAAATCAGCCCAAAATCACATTATGGAAAAAATTACATTTTTGCCCCTAAAGTTTAACATTTTTATATTGTAGTCCTTAGGCTCGTAAACTGATTTTCATTTAATTTTATTACATCTAAGCCTAGTCGAATCTATATCATGCTCATAACGGCCCACATTTTCCATTTATTCACACTTTTACTACTCATTTTACAACTTTTACAAATATGTCCTTTTTGAACCGAAAATCACTTAGCAAAAGTCATTTAACAAACAACAAACATGCATTTTCTACAATCAAACATCAAAATGCACACATGTCTAATATGGTTCAAACCCTAGACCTTGATCATTTCTTAAATTAGTGGTAGAAATAGATAGATCATGTTACAAGGATTTCAAAAACATAAAAATCATTAAAAAGGGGCTAGAACGGACTTACAATTGAGCTTGAAAGTGGCCAAACCCTAGCCATGGTTTCCTCCTTGTAAAATTCAGCCATGAGGAAGAATATGGAAAAAAATTGGCTTTATTTTGGCTTTTTAACTCATTTTAATTACCAAATTACTAAAATACCCTTAATGAAAAACTTTAGAAACATACCAAACCATGTCCATTTTTGTCCACCAACTTAACCAATGGTCTAATTACCAGTTAAGGACCTCTAATTTAAAGTCTCATAGCAATTGGACACCTTTAACATCTAGAATTCAAGTTTTACATTTTTTTGCAATTTAGTCCCTTTAACTAAATTGAGTGCCCAAACGTCAAAATTTTCGAACGAAATTTTCGTGTAATCATTCCATAAAATTGCATACCACAAAAATATAATAAAAATAAAATTTTCTATGTTGGATTTGTGGTCCTGAAACCACTATTTCGACTAGACCCAAAATCGGGCTGTTACATATGACATTGTTCTCTTTCTTCCCCCTAAGTGTCCCTTCTAAGCTCACCACCTTTTATCTCCTTCTCTCAACTTCATTATCTCTCCATGTATGAAGATACAATTTAATACTAGCAATTATGGCTAGCTTAACGAGTTTTGGTGCTGAGGTGGAAGGCTTTCGATACATCCTACTCTCAGACACACGAAGGGAGGCTTATGGAAAAAATAAGGCTTACCATAAAAATCTTAGGTCGATCATAGTACCATCGACTCTTGCAACTTGAAATTATGTGAAGAGTGAGGTCCTCCTGTGTTGAATCACAACCATCGACCAAGTCTACTCGACTTGGATTTACACGATGCAAGTGGAGTTACAAATGTATTATGTCGAATTTATAGATATGACATAAACATAAATAGTAGATGTGACTATCTTCAAGAGTCCCTCGCCGGTTTCGTTTCTAATAAAAAAAACACTATATGAACATATATACATGTCAGAGGGTATAACCACTCGCGAGAAGCCCTTGTGGGCTCTCTTTGTCTAACAATATACATTATACGGATACACAAACATGGAAAGAGATATAACCACCCACGAGAACTGATCTAAGGTTCTCTTTATCTTACATTATTCATTATACGGATATACAAACATGCAAAGGGGTATAACCACTCTTGAGAACCGTTCGTGGGCTCCCTTTCTGAGATTTATATAGACATTCATATATAAGCATATCAAGACAATCATACTGAGTAGTAATAATTCGTGGGATGTAACCCCTTATAAGTGTGAGAACAATGGCATCAAAATCCCTCTGAGGCCTTATATCAAACAATGCGCGTGCAATACCAACCTTCGTCTATGGAGTGTAACCGTCCATGAGTACTATAAACCTCTCATTGTCCTATGCTTCTATTGTCAATATAAAATATATACATACACTATGTGGTTCATAGTGAACTCAATTTTTTTTATAACATATATAGACAGAAGGGTAACCTTCCGTGGGGACCCACATTCGAGAATGGGGATGTACATAACCATTTCACTTCAATAATCGCGAGGCTGATGCCCCATTTCAGATAATCTTTTTATTATAATAAATATACGTATGCATGGGAAGGGGTCACATCCGTGAGGTTCATCACTCCATTTCTATTTCATTGTCTTTTTTTTTTTTTTTAATATATATATATATATATATATATATATATATAATGTATGCATACGGGAGGGATATTACACCCCGTGGGGAACCCCTCGTGGTTTCCCTCACTCTTTATCCTTTTTTTTTTTTTAATAGATGAGCACCCTTGATGTTCATCCCTTCATAAAAAACACAGATAAATCATGCGGAGGATCCAACTCCTGACCTATTAAAAACTTTTTTTTTTCTAATAAAAAACATATGCGGGAGGTACTCACCTCTTGTAAGAGTTCCTTCTCATTTAGCTTGCTATTGAAGCCCCCAAAAAATTTCTTGAGAAAGACAGATAAATTATGCTTTAAGCGCATTAGATAATAATTAGGGGTGATATTCTATCGAGTTGAGTAAAAAAATTCGAGTAAGTCAAGTTGGCGAATTTTATTTTAACAACCGAATTCAATTTGAATTTTTTTTCGAATTGAATTGAGTCAAAAAATTTCGAATCAAGTCGAGTCAAGTTAACGAATCCTATTATTTATATTTAATGTTGCATTTATATGGACCGGTTATTTACTAGTAGACGAAGTACAAAATTATTTAACTACATAAAAAATATAATGGCTTAATAGGTAAAAATTTATCAAAATAATGTAGTTTTGTCTTTTCTTATTTGGATTTGCGAATAACTCAAATTATGTAATTTATTTTCGAGTTAAACCACAAAACTTGATTTTTTATTCGAGTTGATCCAAATAACTCAATTAACTCAAATAAATCGAACTATTTAATTCAAATTTAAATTTTTAATCAAATTTTTTGAATCGAATCGAATTTTGTTCACCCCTAATACTAATATCAAATAAATGAATGGAGAAGAACCAAACCTATTTGATATTTAAAATTATCATGAATTGGGACAAGTGATTTTTAAATAAAATGATGCTATAGAAATTAATTAAATATCACACCATCTTGATGACATACGATTCATCGGACACAAATATTACATAAGTGAAATGGAGATAAATGTAAATGCACAATTGGTAGCTAGTGAACAACTTATGATAGGAAATTAACCCGTAACCGAAATTTGGTGGGCATTCTTAGAAAAGAGTCTGGAATTGAAACTTGATAATGGTATTAAAATTACAAAATTACAAACAAAGCTTTGAAATCCAAGTTTTTAAACTGCAAAATGATAATTTAAGAAAGAAGCGAGTATCAGTTTATATGGTATTTATATGATCCTGGTATAATGAAATGATCAGGAAATTATTTTATGGCATTCATTTTTCAGATCTTAATTTAAATAAAGAATTATTATTAATACTTGAGCATATTAAAATGATTTTTTTTTTTTTTTTTCAGTTTTGATTGTTCTCTCGAATGCATTCAACTACATTTCCACAAGACTAAATTATTTTATACCCTAAAAATGAGGCCTATGCCTGATAAAGCCAAAAAGATGAATTCAGGCGCCAACCAGTTTTCAACGATTGGGTAGGAATATAACAAAGTTATATAACATGATTAACTTAACAATTTTTAATTAAACACTCTTACAATGTGATCAAAGTTTTACAATGTGATCAAAGTTTTACACTTGAGAATAACTAAACTCTGAAACGTATGTCCTTAAGCCACATTTTAGGCAAGAAATCCAACATAAGCTGTAAGGCCAACCTTCTAAGGGCTTTTGCATGGGAATCCAACATAAGCTGTAAGGCCAACGTTCTAAGGGCTTTTGCATGGTCTCCAAACCGTTCACTTTCACATGGGCTCAGTCTTAAACGCAACCACCTCAAAACCAAACTTCCCAATTTGCAATCATGAAGCTCAAGAAAACAATTTTAAGTTAATATTATTGATTTTCGACAATTAATTACGATAATATTTCTCATGATACATAAATTTAAAATGCTAAAATTTGTCCTATAGTAATGGTTTGATATAAAGGAGATAGCAAATGTCTGGTCTTGATCAAGACGAGTCCTACGTTTTCTTTTAGTATCTTGATCTTTTTTTTAGGTCGCACTATAATCATGATTTAGAATTGGCCCATGATATTTTTCAATGCAAAATTATCAACATATTGCAAACAAATATCTCAAAAGTAAATTATGTTGGAGGTTTTGAATCAACCTCCCCCCCACCCCTCACCCCCCCTCCTCGCCGCCCTCTCTTTTGAAAAAAAAAAAAAATTCCATTAGATAGCCAATTGGTTTGTATTTATATAAGTTAAGCATCTACAAATAAATGAAAATTTTGTGTTTGGATTAAATTTAACTAGATTACAATCGAGCTGCATTTCAAAATATTGATGAGTGAAATGCAAATATTTAAATGCTTGACTTCAATGGTTTGCAAGCTTAATCAAATTAATTAAAATATAAATTTTGTATGTAGTTGTGATTAAAGTTGAATATATAAAGATAGATAATGATTTTAGTCATTTAGTAAAAACAAGTAAAATAGGAATAAGAGTTAATTGTACTGGACATCCCTAAACTCTAACCATCATTCTAAATTTATTCCCAAATTTCAAAATGTTCTAATTACATCCCTAAACTATCAATGTTATATTAATTAAGTCCTTACATTATTAAAAACGTTAAATGACACATCAAATCTTATGTAGCTAAATTTAAAATAAAATTTTAAAGAAATAGAACTTTGTCGCATAACTTTTAAGTAAAAAACAAAAACAAAGTAAAATAATAATTAAAAAAAAAAAGAAGAGTGAACAATACAACTTCTATAAAAACTTTGAAAACCTCAACACTAAGATTTTCAAAACATACATAATATTCATTTTTCTTAGCATTTTCATTTAAATTACATCACATAAGATCGGAATGTCATTTAATAGTTAAATTAACGATTTTAGTAACAAAAGGACTTAATTGGTATAACCTCGATAGTTTGGGGATGTAATTAGAATGATTTGAAGTTTAAGAATCAATTTAGAATGAGGGTCATAGGTTGCGGATGTTTAGTGCATTTAACTCTAAAAATAAAAGGGAAGGATTTAAAATTAAAAATTAAATTAAAATTTTAACTACAAAAAGAAATATCACAATTAAAGTTTATGAAAATCAATATAATGGGAATCTAGTCAAAGACAAAATATTGATTTTGATTCATGGATTTGATCATTAATGCAAAGATAAATTTCAATTATTCTATAAATAGGCTATAGTTACAAACAAACACCTAACAATCAATTTTTCTTTCTTACTTGATACCCAAGATGAAATCATTGATGATTTTTCTTATAATAAATAAACCTATAATGAACACCTAGGATTTGATTTATCAATACCATTAATAAAGAAAGAGAGCCAATTCTAGCTAACAAACACACAAATAAAATTTATTTAGACTAGATCACATATCAACATAACATAAATAGCATACATAACTTATACCCAATCATGATATTCATCACAATATAGAACCAATTAAACAATCAAATTCTAATTGACAAGAAAATTTTTTAAGTTATTAAATATGGTATCAATATTCAATAAGCCTAATATTTGTAATTAAAATAGAAGATACACAAATACCAACTAATAAAGAAAAGATTAAGAGTAAATTAGATCTAATAGTTTTTAGAATTAAAATGCCAAAATCCTTTAACTAGAAAATAAGTTTAACAACTACGGAGAAAATAAAACTCAAAAGTAAAATATTATTGAAGGCGGCTTTTTTTTTTATTCAAAACCTAAAACTATGTATTTTTAAGGAAAATTTTGTATAAAGAGAAAAGATAAAAGTACCCTTTAATGAATTGGAGAGTTTTTCTAAGTTTTTGGAAGATTTACGTTGCGAACTTCTAAGCTATTTTTGGGCACATTCTTGACGGTTTCTTTGGTTTTGAGTCATGAAATAAGCCTGGTTTTATGTTTTGATTCCCTTCGAAATATATATCACGGGCTCAAATTGGAGTTTGTAGCTTAAGATATGCTTGAAATACTGAAGTAGTGTAAGTTAAGAGTTCAATCCACAAAAACTTACCAAAACTAATCTTTAAACTCACTTTTCTTTAATCATTTCACCTAATCCATGAAAAACTAAATATAAGACAAAATAAAATAATTAAGAATTTAAATAGCACAATTCAAAGGGGAAATTATTACAAATAAATTGGAAATTATTCACTTATTAAATTCTCTACGCTTGAACCATGCTTGTTCGCATGTGTAATAGTCTGGTTTAGACCTTAGTCGGAATAGTAGTTTCAGGACCACAAATTTGAGTCAAAAAATATTTTAATATTATTTTCTGTGTCTGCAGTATATGATTAAGCATGTGTGAAATTTTCATGAATTAATCTTGTCATTTGTGTGCTTAATTAGAGGAAAGGACTAAATTGCATTAAATGTAAAATTAGCATGCTTTATGTAAAGGTATCTATTTGTTATGGCTTTTATTATGTGGAGTCCTTATGTTGTTATTAAACAAAAGGGATTTTGAATGGACAAAAATGCCATATGTTAGTGGAAAATGAATGATAATAAAAAGGCTAAATATGGAATTTGTTAATTAAGTTAATGTATAATAAAAACAAAGTTAAAATAATGGCCATTATGTGTTCATCCACCGATTGTAGAAGAAACAAAATAGGTTTTGAAGCATTTGAACATTCGGCATGGTCTAAGCATAAATCGGGTATGTGTTTTTGATCGATTTTTTATAATTTTTACGTTTTTGTAATCGCTGCTTCGTGTTCTTCAAAACCCATGCTTTAATTTTGTGAATTGATGATGATTTTGAAATATGTCATTGATGAGTTCATGAGTTTTATGATGTTTGAAGATGAAATATAAAAGATATGTGATAGATTAACATTGTTTGTCTTTGAATTTTTAGTGAATTTGAGTAATTTGGACTTAATTGAGAAAATAATATTTTGAGTGACTAAAATGTGAAATAAATGAAATGCGTGGACTTGTATGAGCATGGGTAATATTCGGACTAAGCATGGTGTATGCAAATTTGGTGTATTTTGTGATTTTATAATGTCAAAATGTGAAAGTATGAGGACTAAATTGTAAATTACCCTAAATATGTGTTTTTGGATTGAATTGAATGATTTGGTGAATAAATGGATTAAATTTGAATATGTATAGATCAAGAACCGAATAAAACATATTTAGATCGTGGAAAATCAAAAGTCATTGAATAGCCGAGTTCATTTGTTTACTCGAATCCGAGGTAAGTCTATATACAAATAAATGTATTCATGTTTATTTATGTATGTACATATGAAATACAATTGTGATGTATGTGTACAAGATGGTAAATACATGAAATCCAAGATAGTATCGACATGGTGTCAACATCCGAAAAAGTCCCGTACGAACCTAGGAATAGATAGGATTACATATGTCATGACATAGGTTTCTGATATGAGACATCGTGTAAGACCACGTATGGGACGTTGGCATCGATTTGAGATTTACGTGTAAGACCATGTCTGGGACATTGGCATCATATTTGACTCGTGTAAGACCTATCTAGGATAGTGACATCGATATTTGGTTACATGTAAGACCACGTCTGGGACGTTGGCATTGTACGACTATTCTAAGTATTCTGAGCATCCTATTTGATTCCGAATGGTTCAACGGGCAATTCTGAGAAAACGAAAGGCTATGGGAAATGTAAAATTAAATTAGGTACATTTGATATGTACACTATGTAAGCGTATGAAAGGTAAGTAAATATATGAACTTACCTAAATGAGATATGTGTATGGTTTTCATGAAGTAAAATGTGATATATAAATGAATATGCTATGATCTAATGAATTACATGGTGATATGTATGTTAGTAAGTAAATGGCTAAAGAAATGAGATAAGAAGAACTATGAATGTGCAAATGAGCTATTAGTAATCTCATATTTGATATGAATAATGAATGCTTATATGTTAAGTTTATTTGTATATGGCTTACTAAGCTTTTGAAAGCTTACTCTGTGTGTGTTGGCTTTGTTTTATAGATCGTTAAAGCTACTGAGGGCTCGGGGATTGTCGAGGATCGTCATCACACTACCCAATCTTACTTTGGTATTTTTGAATGTGTATATAGCTAAATATGGCATGTATAGGCTAGTTGTTTTGGAATATGTTTGAGATATGTACGTAGTCATGTGATATGGCTAGATAAATGGTTGTTTTATGAATGAGTAGCCATGTCTTAAGATGCTTAGTTTTGGTATGGTTTGATGGCTAGTGAAATGGACAAAATAATGGTAAGCTTGTTGATGCAAAGTTAGGATATTATTGATGAGCAGATGTCATATTGTAGTGGTAAATTGTGGCTGATTTATGCTTAGAAATGTTTGTGAATAAGTTGAGCTAAATGGCATATGAGTTGTTATGTTTGAAGAGTGCTTGAATGAGTTGAATAGGATGACCATTTGGTACATTATTGGTTGCCAATTATGTTTGGTATGATGCTTGTATGCGCTTGAAAGGATGACCCAAAGTGTGTGTGGCATTTTGGCCTTCCAAATGGCCTATAATTGCCCACATGGTTGAGCACACGAGCGTGTGGCTCGACCATGTCCCTAGTGGTTGCATTACAAAACAAGTCAGACTCGACCACTAGCTAGACACACGGGCGTGTGACTGGCCGTGTGGTGCAAGTCAGTAGCGACCACGGGTGTGGCACACGAGCGTGTCCATGGCCGTGTGGACAAGTCAGTATGTATGCTCTGTTTTGACACGGCTTAGACACACGGGCGTGCCTGAGGCTGTAGGAGGCACACGGCCTGCTCACACGGGCATGTGACCTCTGTAACTTAGAAAAATTTTTAAATTTCTGAGAATTTCTGTATGTGTTCGGTTTAGTCCCGGCCCTTTTCTAAAGCATGATTAAGGTCTCGTAGACCTATTTAAGGGACACTTTGATTTGATTAGTTGAATTATAATATGAAATATCTATAAAAGGATCCGATTTGTCCGATAATGCCTTTAACCCTAGACTGGCGATGGTTATGGGTTAGGGGTGTTACAGGATGCGTAACAAA
Organism: Gossypium rotundifolium; assembly: GCA_025506655.1. Lineage (NCBI taxonomy): Eukaryota > Viridiplantae > Streptophyta > Magnoliopsida > Malvales > Malvaceae > Gossypium > Gossypium rotundifolium. Next base: position 72,048,233 of record CP106727.1, on the reverse strand, counting down.
ATACTAATGCAAATGCAACCTAAAGAAAAATTGAACTCAAACCAATAATTGAAAATATCATTATGTACCAATGAAACAAGTAAAAATGCTTTTATGCACATAATCAGAATCTTGTATGCTAAGCAAAACATAATTATAAAAATAATTCATATAATTAGGAAAAATTAGAAGCAATATACCTTCGTGCTCATGAGTGATTATCTTTTTGAACAATGTGTACCGCGCTATACCTGACCCGGTTTATTGGATCCAAGTATAAGACATCACAATACTTACTTAGCTAAATTTTACAATCAACAAAATTCATACTGAATGTACCTATTATTTATTTGAACTCCTTTCTATGATAATAGGTTTGAATAATACATTTATCGTTTATCACAAAACTTTCAAGGTAAAATAAAACTTTACAATAAATTGATTAAATAGGCAGACATATTTGTAGTGAGTATTACTATTTATCATTCGAAAAACATGTTTCCATAATGTCCCTCTATACATAATACTACCCTCGATTTATCACCATGGAGCATTCCTAGATTGATTGTAACACCCCTTACCCGTATTCGACGCCGGAACAGGGTACAAGGCATTACCGAACTTAAACATAAGCAAACAAATAAAAACGAGACGTAATTTCCATCCAAATTTAAAACTTTTCACATACATTCATGTCGTCCCTAAAACGAGCCTACGAGGCTCAATACATGCTTTGGAAGTAGTTCGGACTAATCCAGGAAATTTAGAAAATCATACAACACTTAGAAAATTTTTCACTAAAATAGGGGTCACAAGCCTGTGTGGTCCAAGGGACACGCTCGTGCTACAGACCGTGTTCAAATTATGAAGCCCTCTGACTTGTGTCACACGGCCATGCCACACGCCCGTGTGCTAGGTCGTGTGGTCGATTTAATTTTCATGATTTTTCATAAAATAGGTGCAGACTTCACACGGCCTTGTAGCACACACAGCCTAGACACATGCCCGTGTCTCTGCTGTGTGCTATATTTTGGACATTCTGTTTTGCAATAATTAAGGTGCAGGGGACACACGCCCATGTGGAAAATCGTGTGTCACACACGGCCTAGACACACGCCCGTGTGTTTACCCGTGTGGACAAAAATAAGGCTATTTACCAAGTCATTTTGCCACCCTTACTTGCACCAACCTACACAACAACAAGCAACACAAATCCAAGCATATACATACAACCAAATCAGCCACAAACAAGATATCAATACATCATTTACACATACTAACATCTATCATGCATAAACATCACATATCCTCTTTTCTATTCATGCTAGTTTCATCGTCATAATAGGCATCATCACATAAACATACCAATGACCAATAAAATTAATATTAGCCAACTTCCAATGGCCATATACAGAATGAATCATTAACCATTACAATACCAACACATTTAGGCCAAATCATTTATGACACATAACAAAATGTCCAAGTCTCTATACATGCCATAACTCAAAATACTTCAATTCATTGGTACCAAAATAATTATTGTAGATAGTGTGTATGGATCTCTGACAAATCTCCAATCCCTAGCTGGCTTGGTCACACTATAAGATAAAGGAAAGGAAGGAGAGTAAGCTTTATAGCTTAGTAAGTTCACATGCAAATAATAAGCAACATTAAACAACATAAAACATGAATATCATACAATTAGTATAACACAAGTTGCATAATTATCATCATAGGTTCATAAACATAACTTAATCATTCTTAATCTTACCAAGTGTTCATCACATATCGCTCAATCTTATGTTTTTCGTACATACCTGTACCAACTCGTAAAATCTCATACTCTTTCTCGTCTTTGACATACTCGTTGAACACTTGGAATACTAATCGGATACACGGAAAGTCTTGCACATAAGTGCCACATACATAGCCAATGCTACCTCATATCTCATAACACATAGGAGCTCGCTCTCAAGCTAAAATCGGGCCTGCTCACACAAGCTGTCAGGTATCTGCAACACATGCCAGACTAGCCAGCCACTAGTAGACGTACGAGACTAGCATTCGGATCACATAAATCACATATATCACATGGTTTCCTAGTGACATGTCACTCGTATCCTAATCTATTCCTAAGGTTCAAACAGGATTTCTCACTTGTCATTTTGTCGTCGAATGTTTCCACATTGTCATTAATACAATTCATGTATAATAAAACATATAAACATACAAATATAACATTGCCTTTATTTACACACAAACTTACCTCGGTACAAAAATAGTAGAAATGAAACATAATTGTCAAATACTTTATTTTTCCCCGATCTAGGTTCGAACCTCGTTTCTCTTGCTCTATAATAGAAAATTTAACTTATTTATTATTCATATTATTCAATTTAGTCCAAAAATCTTATAATGGAAAATTTATATTTTTCCCTTAAACTTTGACATATTTACATTTTGGTCCCTAGGCTCGTAAAATGAAATGTGTTCAATTTCTTTAATGTACAAGCCTAACTGAACCATTTTTATAACTATAACAGCCGCCAATTTCCATTAAAACACACTTTTACTACATATTTTATAACTTTTACAAATAGGTCTTTTTAAACATTTTCATAAAAAATCACTTAGTAAAAGTTGTTTATATAACACCAAACATTTATTTTCTACCATTAGACATCAAAGCACACAAATGTATAACATGGGTCAAACCTTAGACCTTGATTATTCCTTAAATTAATGGTAGAAATAGATGGATCGAGTGATAACGACTTTAAAAATGTAAAGAGCATTAAAAAGGGGCAAGAACAGACTCACAATCGAGCTTGAAAGTTTGCCAAACCCTAGCTATGTCTTCCTTCTAATTTTCGGCACAAGAGGGAGAAGATGGACAAGATTTTGGCTTGATTTTTGGCTTTTTAATTCATTTAATTCTCGAATGACCAAAATGCCCTTCACTTAAAACTTTAAAATTTTATCTCACCATGTCCATTTTTGTCCACTATCTTAACAAATGGTCTAATTACCACCTAAGGACCTTCAATTTAAAATTTCATAGCAATTAGACACCTCTAGCATGTAGAACTCAACTTTTGCACTTTTTACAATTTAGTTCTTTTTGCTAAATTGAGTGCTCAAACGTCAAAATTTTCAAACGAAATTTTCACGAAATCATTTCGTAAAACTGTAGACCTTAAAAATATAATAAAAACAAATTTTACAGCATCAAATTTGTGGTCCCAAAACCACTGTTCCCACTAAACTCAAAATCGGGCTGTTACAACTCTCCCGCTTAGGGATTTTCGTCCCAGAAAATAAGTTTGCGTACTGTTTTCACATAGCTTCCTCAGGTTCCCACGTAGCCTCTTCGACTCCTTGTCGTTGCCACAAAACTTTAACTAGGGCTCTATCTTTATTTCTCAACTATTTAACTTCCCAAGCTAAAATCTTGATCGGTTATTCACCGTAAGTCATATCAGGTCGAATCTCAACCTTTGTCGAAGAAATCACATGTGAAGGGTCTGATCGATAAGGGCGTAACATAGATACATGAAACACGTTTTGGATCCTTTCCAACTCCGTCGGTAAAGCTAACCGATATGCCACTGGCCCTATTCTTTCAATAACCTCATACAACCCAATGAAACGTGGACTTAACTTGCCTTTACGGCCAAATCTTAGAATCTTCTTCCATAGAGATACTTTCAGAAATATTTTATCACCTATCTAAAATTTGATCTCTTTTATTTTCAAATCTACGTTCGACTTTTGTCGATCTGAAGTTGCTTTCAAGCAATCGCGGATTACCTTTACCTTTTCTTTGATTTCCCTGACCAAGTCGACCCTGTGAATCTGTTTCTCACTAAGCTTGGTCCAATACAAAGGTGTTCGGCACTTGCGGCCATACAATGCCTCATAAGGTGCCATTTTTATACTCGATTGAAAACTGTTGTTATAGGCAAATTCGACCAATGGTAGATATTTTTCCCAACTACCCTCGAATTCTAAAACACAACAAAGAAGCATATCTTTGAGAACCTGAATCATTCTCCCTGATTGGCTGTCGGTTTGCGGATGAAATGAGGTACTAAAGTTCAACTTTGCACCCAAAGCTTCTTGCAACTTTTTCCAAAATCGTGAAGTAAACTTCGGATCTCTATTCGAGATAATAGAAATAGGCACTCCTTGCAATCTCATAATCTCAACAATGTACAATTAAGCTAGCTTGTCAAGTGAGTAATCGGTACGTACCGGAATAAAATGAGCTGACTTCCTCAATCTATCAACAATGACCCGAATGACATCTTTCTTTTTCAGAGTCAAAGGTAAACTCGTTATGAAGTCCATCGTAATTCTATCCCATTTCCACTCGGGTACCATCACTAGCTAAAGTAAACCCGAAGGCACTTGGTGTTTTGCTTTCACTCATTGATAAATCAAACATCTCGAACCAAACTTTAAAATATCTCGTTTCATACCTGACCACAAATAAAATTTCTTCAAATCATTATACATTTTTGTACTACCCAGATGCATAGGTAGACAACCATTATGCGCCTCATGAAAAATTTTTTGAATAAGTTCATCATTTTTCAGTACACATATTCTATCTGGAACATCAAACAATCATCGGATCCGATATGAAAATCTGAATCACTACTCGATTCACAATGAACTCTTTTGGTTTGCAAATCACTGTCACATTTCTAATCTTTGCAAATTTATTGAAGGAACACCGGTCTAGCTCTCAACTCCGCTATTACCAAACCATCATCGGATAAAGTCAACTTCATATTCATAGCTCTCAAGGCAAACAATGACTTTCTACTCAAAGCATCTGCGACTACGTTCGCCTTTCCGGGATGGTATTCAATTACCAACTCATAATCTTTTAGTAACTTGAGCCATCTTCGTTGTTGCAAGTTCAAATCCTTTTGAGTCATCAAATACTTCAAACTCCTGTGGTCGGTATAGATGTGGCACCTCTCACTATACAAATGTTGATGCCAAATTTTCAAAGAAAAATAATGGCAGCCAATAGCAAATCATGCGTTGAATAATTTTTCTCGTGCGAATCCAACTGTCTCGAAGCATAAGCTATCACTTTGCCCTCTTGCATCAACACACATCCTAATCCATTCAGTGACGCGTCACTATAGATTACGAACTCTTTTTCTAGTTTAGGTTGCACTAAAATTGACGCCTTAGTCAACAATGTTTTTGTAACACCCCTTACCCGTATTCGATGCCGGAATAGGGTACGAGGCATTACTAGACTTATTCACAAGCAAACATTCAAAACCAAGACATGAATTTCCACTCAAATTTAAAATGTTTTAAAAAAAATTCATATTGTCCCTAAAACGAGCCTACGAGGCCCAAAATATGAATCAAAAGTGGTTTGGGACTAAACTAAAAACTTTGGAAACTTTTGGAAAACTTAAAAAAATTTTCATGTAAAAGGGGTCACACGCTCGTGTGGGTTCGGGACACGCCCGTGTGACCTTAAGACACGTTTGTGCTTCAGGTCATGTTCAAATTAGGGAGCTTTCTGTTTATGACGTCATCATCAAATTAAGGTCACACGGCCAAGTCACACGCCAATATACTTAGGCCGTGTGATCGATTAAATTTTCATAATTTTTCATAAAATAGGTGTAGACTTCACACGGCCAGGGCACATGCCTATGTTCGAGGCCGTGCTGTCCACATGGATGAGACACACGCCCTTGTCTCTGCCCGTGTGCTCATTAATGAGCATTCTATTTTGCAACAATTAAGGTGCAGGGGGCACACGACCAAAACACATGCTTGTGGGGTAGACTATGTGTCACACACAGCCTAGACACACACCCATGTGCCTACCTGTGTGGACAAATATAAGGCTATTTACCAAGCCTTTTTGCCACCCTTCCATACACCAACCTGCATAACAAAACATAGCACCAGTCCAAGGATATAATTTCAACCCAATCAGCCATACACAAGGCATCCACATATCATTTACATGTTATCATTTATCACATACAAACATCACATACTTAGCATCTAAAACCATGCAATTCCCCACATTCATGAAAACATCATCATATGTATGTATACTTAACCAATATTAGCCAATATCAAATGGCCATTTTCAAAATGAATTATCAACTATTGAAGCCATCACTTATGACCAAATCAATTATGACACATAACAAAAAGACCAAGTCCCCATACATGCCATAACTCAAAATATTGAAATTATAAGTACCCAAAATGATAATTTGATAGTGTGAATGAATCTCCCACCGTCTTCGATCCCCGAGCTGGCTTGGTAACACTATAAGACAAGAGAAAGAGAAAGGGAGTAAGCTTTAAAGCTTAGTAAGTTCCTATGCAAATAATAAGCATCATACACACTTTAACATATATTTAACATAAAGTAAATTAACATAAATTTCATTGTGAATTCATAATCAAGCTTAGCATAGATGTTATTAAAATCTTAACATCATAACTTACTCAATTAAACCAATCCGAGGTTTCATCACATATCGAGCTCATTAAGCATGAGTTTTATGTACATACCTGTACCAACTTGCAACTTACCATAATCTTTCACATCATACCATAGTCTTTCACAACTTAAACTTCGTCGTTAAGTTTCCCGTTGAACCACTTGGAATACTAAAGGATACTCAGGAAATCTCACACACATAGTACTATACCAACGCTATATCCTAGATATGGTCTTACATGGTATCTCATATCGATGCTAATAGCCCAGCTATGGTCTTATCGAAATCTCATATTGATGCCATATCCCAGATATGGTCTTACACGTAATCTCAACCAACTCTAATGTCATGACATTTGTATCCTAACAATTCCTAAGGTTCAACCGGGATTTTTTCTCGCTTGTCGAACTTTGTCAAATTCTTTCAAAGAGTAAATCAAAATTCATACAATAATAATACAATTAAAGCATAAATATTAATGCATTATTTACATACGAACTTACCTCAGTACAAAAATAGTAGAAATGAACCTTATCGTCAATAACGATGTTTTTCCCCCCGATCAAGGTCTGAACCTCATCTTTCTTGATCTATAATAGCAAATTTAACTTATTTATTATCCACATTACTCAATTCAGTCCAAAATCCTATTATGGAAAAATTACACTTTTGCCCCTAAACTTTGACATATTTACATTTTCTCCCTAGGCTCGTAAAATGAAATGTATCCATTTTCCTTAAATCCCAAGCCTAGCCGAACCTAAATCATGCTCATAACAGCCCACATTTTTCATCAAATTAGATTTTTACTACCAATTTTATAAGTTTTTACAAATAAGACCTTTTTATACATTTCCACTAAAAATCACTTAGTAAAAGTTGTTTATCACACCTTAAACAATCAATATCTTCCATCAAACATCACAATAAATGCATGTCACACATGGGTGAATTTTTAAACATGAAACATACTTCAAAATAATGGTAGAAATAGGTAAACCGAGTTACGAGGACTTCAAAAATGTAAAGAGCATTAAGAACGGGGCTAGGATGCACTTACTATCAAGCTTGAAAAGTGGAAAAACCCTAGCTGTGGAGCCCTTATGAAATTCAGCCAGGGTAGAAGAAAGATAAGCAAATTTTGGCTTTATTTTCCCTTTTTATTCTTTTATTAACCAAATGACCAAAATGCCCTTTTTGCCAAACTTTATTTTATCTCACCATGTCCATTTTTGTCCACTATCTTAAGAAATGGTCTAATTATCATATAAGGACCCCTAATTTAAAATCCCATGGTAATTAGACACCTCTAACATATAGAACTCAACTTTTACACTTTTTACAATTTAGTCCTTTTGACTAAATTGAGTGCCAAATGTCAAAATTTTCGAACGAAATTTTCATGAAATCATTCCGTGAAACTGTAGGCCATAAAGTATAATAAAAATAAACTTTACTGTGTCAGATTTGTGGTCCCAAAGCCACTATTCTGACTAGGCCCAAAATCAAGCTATTACAGTTTTCAACTTCTCAAAGCTTTGCTGACATTTTTTTGACCATTCAAACTTAACATCCTTTTGCAACAGCTTATTCATAGGAGTAACAATCATCAAAATCCCTTGACAAAATGTCGGTAATAACTGGCTAAGCCCAAAAAGCTTCTGACCTCCGATACATTCTTTGGCGATTTCTAATCAACAATTGTCAATATCTTGCTCGGATCAACCCCTAATACCGTCTCCAGAGACAATATGTTCCAAAAATCTAACTTCTCGAAGCCAGAACTCACTTTTTCTGAACTTAGTAAACAACTTCTTATTTCTCAAGGTTTGCAACACAATTCTTAAGTACTCGGCATGCTCAGACTTATCCCAAGAATAAATCAAAATGTCATCGATGAACACAACCACAAACTTATCTAAGTACGGTCAAAAAATTTGATTCATCAAGACCATAAAAATAGAAGGGGCATTAGTAAATCCAAAAGGCATAACAAGAAACTCATAATGCCCGTACCTAGTCCTAATGTAACATCCCGAATTAGGGCCTAAATGGAACAGTGGTTTCGAATCCATGAATCCAAGGTCAAAATATTTATTTCTATTGAGTTTTTGTGTTTATTGAGTGATTGAATGTTTGTGTGAAATTTTGTTGATAAATTTATTGTTTGGATATCCAATTTGATAAGTTGGACTAAATTGCAAAAATTGAAAAGTATGAGATTCTAGAAGTTTTAAGTATGAGATAGCATTAGAAATTTTATTAGAGGTCCTTATTTAGTAATTAGACCATTATATCTCATGATGGACAAAAATGGACATGGAAGGGAAAAATCTCAAGGAAGGGCATTAAGGGCATTTTGGTTATTTAGTTAATAAATTAATAAAAATGGAAAAATAAGTCAAAATTGGTGTCTATCTTCATCCTCCATAGCTGAAATTTGCAAGGAGCCATAGCTATGGTTTTGTTTCACTTTCAAGCTTGATTGTAAGTGCCTCCTAGCCCCATTTTTATTGTTCTTCATATTTTTGAAATCCTCATAGCTCGATCTAGCTATTTCTACCACTATTTTGAGCTAGAGTTTGTGTTTAAAATTCTACCCATGGATGACATACATGTATTTTGATGTCTAGTGGTAGAATATGAAAGTTTGAAGTGTGATAAATGACTTTTGCTAGATGATTTTTAGTGAAATTGATAAAAAGGACTTATTTGCAAAAGAGGAAATAATATGTGTGTAAAATGATTGTGGGTTGCTATAAGAGAGAGTATGAATCAGCTAGGCTTGGGTATGTGAAAAATGAACACATTTCATTTTACGAGCCTAGGGACTAAAGTGTAAAAAATGAAAAGTTAGGGGATAAATTGTAAATTTTACCATAGGATATTTTTGATTGATTTGAATAATGTGTATATTAAATAAGCTAAATGTGTCATTATAGATCAAGAAGAACGTGGAATTGACCTTGACCGAGGAAAAGGCAAGGTTCCAGACTAAATTGCAAATTAACACATTTTGTATCGAGGTAAGTTTATATGTAAATGATACATCCTTTATATTTATGTTTCTACATATTAATGTATTATGTGAAATGTGATTGAATATTATTGATATTTATTAAAATGATGAAAAGTAAGGAAATTCCCAAATGAATCTTCGGAATAGAAAAAGGATATGGATGAACACCGTATTTATTATTATTGGTGGGCTTTATGCGATACCACCGTATTTATTATTATTGGTGGGCTATGTGCGATACCACCGTATGTATTATTATTGGTGGGCTGTGTGCGATACCACCATATTTATTATTATTGGTGGGCTGTGTGCGAGACCATCGTATTTATTATTATTGGTGGACTGTGTGCGAAACCACTGTATTTATTATTATTGGTGGACTGTGTGCGATACCACCGTATTTATTATTATTGGTAGGCTGTGTGCGATACCATCGTATTTATTATTATTGGTGGACTGTGTGCAATATCACCAAGTATATGTGATTATTGGTGGGCTTATACGATACCACCGTGTATCCGGTATTATTCTGAAGTGTTCATCGAGAAAATTTGACTAAGTGAAATTACGTGTAATAATTTGGTGACAAGTGCAGGGCTATAAGTGCATGTAATTGTGAGCAATGTCTATGATATGTATTTGGAATGTGGTAAGGTTTGAGATGAGTAAGTGCAACTACAAGGATCTAGATTGTTCTTAATTAGTATGAAATGTTCTTGGTTGATAAGTATGTGGTATGATGTTCACTAAGCTTTAAGCTTACTTCCTTCTCTTTTCCCTTGTTTTATAGTGTTACCAAGCCAGCTCGGATACGAAGATCATCGGAGGATCATCCACACTATCCAAACATTTTGGTATATTAAGGTTTACATTGAATTATGGCATGTATAGGAATTTGGTATTTTGTAAGTGTCATAATGGTTTGGCCAAGAATGTGATCTATATCATTTGATATATCTTTTTGTTTAAGGCCGTGTGATGTGGTTAATATTGATTGTGTGATAAATCTATGATGAGGCATTTCATGAATGAGTTTGCTTGCCTAAGTGGGAAAGAATGATAGTATGAAATTGAAGTGTGGGAAGTGTAATATGTGAATAGATGTGTAGGTGCATGTGTGATGGCTAAGTATGAGTATGGTTATTAAAGGGTGCATGAATGCTCTTAATGTGGACAAATAGATGTCTAATAATAGTATGTTAAGTTTGGTTGGAAATGGTATAAGTGTGGATACTTTTTAGGGTGGCAAAAAGGCTTGGTAAATAGCTTTATAATTGTCCACACGGGCGTGTGTCTAGGCTGTGTGTGACACATTGTCTGCCTCTAGGGCGTGTAGCCTAGCCGTGTGTCCCCTGCACCTAATTTACGAAAAATTCAGTATGTCACTTGGGCTAGCACAAGGGCATGTGCCTAGGCCGTGTGACATAAAATGTGTGATGATGTCATAAATAGAATACCCAAGTTTTTGCACACGCAGAGAGACGGGCGTGTGTCTCAATCGTGTGAAGGATACAGGCATGTGCTCGGCCGTGTGAAAACCCCTGTAGGTTCAAAATGAAAAATAAATCTACACGGGCTGGGGACATGGGGGTGTGTGACCACACGGCTTACCCACACGGACGTGTCCCAGTTTTTTTAGGTAAATTTTCTAAATTTTTCTAAAGTTCTTAGCTTGGTCCCAGACCGTTCCCAAAGTATATTTTGGGCCTTGTAGACCCATTTTAAGGACTTTATGATAAAATATGAAAAATTTTAAATTGAAAGAAATTTTATGGCCCGGTATTACATTAAAGTTTGTGTTATTGTCCGGTAATGCCTCGAACCCTGTTCTGGCGTCGATGTAACACCCCAAACCTCGCCTAGTCGTTATGGCCGAATTTGGCAACGTCACATGATAGTGCTTTGGAAAACATAATTGTGCTAAAACCATTTGTAGATAATTAGAAAACGTAATTACAATAATGCGCTTTTCGATATTTTAGGTTACCGTAAAAAACACTTCGTTTATTCATTTATGGACCAATTTCAAAACGTTATACGTTGCGGAAGCTTTTTAAGAGTTATTCGTGAATTTGTGTGTTTTTTATAAAATGTTTGTTTACTTTGAAAACTTGAGTCTTGCCCTACTGCTAGCAGTTCATAAAATAATAATCCAAAATTTAAATGAAAATCCGTATGGTCTTGTCATAAGAAATATAACCAAAAATAACCAAATCATAATTAAAAAAACCGTAAATAAGTGTCCAAAACTGTGGTCACCGTCGAGTCCTCCGCTGCACTAATTCATCTACTGCTATGGATTACCTTAACAGATTAAACAGAAAATGGGTGAGTTTTCGCAAACTCAGTGTGTAATCCCCATAGAAAACATACACACACAGAAATATCAGATAACAGACATCAATTCACAATTCGGGTCTATGCCCATTACAGAAACGGTGTGGACTTTAGTCCACTCAAATACAGATTCAGACATATCACTAGGCCTTGGCCCATTTCAGACAGAGTATGCAGATAACAGAGTCCTACCCACTAGCCTTTACACACCAACTCCATCCAACCCTACACACCATGCGGGGATAAAATCAACCCATCCAGCCCTACACACCAGGTTATACCGACTGCGGCACATAATCAGATATTTGTAGCTAAGCTGCCAGATAATAGGCTTAAGAGCCTTTCAGATACTTCCTCCAATCATAATCAACCCACCCCGATGCAATGAAACATACAAGAATGACATGCTATTATGCAGTTAAAACTCATATATATTCAGATCAGCAAACATGCTTAGTACAGAAATCAGACAGACAGATCATTCATTTAGGGGTCTAAGTATTGCTTACCGACCCTACGGTAGGTCCACAATCGACTTGGGAAACCCGTGCAACCTTATAGAGTTTTTCAAAAAAATGGCCTCACACGCTCATGTGGCCCACACGGCCCAAATTGGCCTTGGCTGTGTGGATCACACGGCCCAAATTGGCCTTGGCCGTGTGGATCACATGGCCTGGCCCAGAATCCCACACGCCCATGTGGTTCACCCGTATGGGCCCACATGGCCCAATTGGTCGAGCCCGTGTGTCACACACGGCCTCGCTCGACCGTCATAGGGCTGTGTCTCTCGTACATAGCTTAGCTCGTCGATCACACGGCCGTGTGGTGACGTACAGTCCTACACACGGCCTACCACACGGGCCACAAGCCCGTGTGGTGTCAACAAAAAGGTTTTCTGCTTTCGTCAAAACCTCGTTTTTTGCATTTTCGGGTACACACCTGGTATCGAATCGATGTTAATGCAATCTTGAGCAATCCCAAACCAATAATTGACAGTACAAAACCTAGAATTAGCCTATAGTCACGGTTTAAACAAATCTATCATTCCAATCACGTGTCCACCCAACCACTTAACACTTACCTCCAAACGAACAGTAGAAATTTCACATCCTCCCACCATTAATGGATAATCTCCAGCCCCTTGATTGACTCCTAACAATAAAAAATAAACACTTTTCTTGAGTCCCTTATCCACGATCATATATAGGATAAAACATAATCAAACTTACCGATCATGGCCAGCGTCGTACTGAACCAACGAGTTAATGGAAAAGAACGAAAAGAAAAAAGAAAAGATGGGGAAGAGTTTTGGTAGCAAGGTAGGGAAAAGGAAGGATGATGACCGAAAATTTCAAATAAAAGAGAGACAGAGTAATCAGAAATCAATAACCCCTCCCTAATCCCTTATTTTCCTCCTAAAACCGTCCCTCACTTCCCCACACATCTCAATCACCTTAGTATTTCGGCTAAACGAAAACTCTTACAGTCCACTAAGCAAAAACAACATCCTTGATCGTGCGAGATTCGAACACATGCCCTCAAACCTAATAACACACCACTTAACCACCAGACCAACAGCCCATTCTATTATTTACTTACACACTTAAATTTATAAGCCTATTAACCAGAGTTTGGGCTTTATTCATAAAAATACCAAAATTTACCCAAGTTGAGACTTGAACTTGGGATCTCCCACACACACCCAGAACACATAACCACTAAAGTAGACACTTATTCATGACAAAATTACAAAATCTGAAATTAAGCAAAACCCGGGGTGTTACAACTCTACTCCCTAAAAGAAAATTTCGTCCTCAAAATTTTACCTGATCAGAAGAGGTGAGGATACTGCTGACGCAACGAATCCTCCAGCTCCCAAGGTGCCTCCTCAATGCTATGATTCTGCCATAGCACCTTCACTAAAGGGATAGATTTCCTTCGTAGAACTTTAATGTCGCGATCCAAAATCTGAACCGGCTCTTCCTCGAATGTCAGATCTGGTCTAACCTCGATGTCCTTAATAGGCACAATATGCATGGGATCAGAGCGGTAGTGTCTCAACATTGAGACATGGAACACATCATGTATGCAATTCAACTCCAGAATAAGCTCTAACTAATATGCGACTGGCCCTACTCGTTTTAGAATACAGTACGGCCCAATAAACCGAGGGCTCAGCTTACCCTTGCGACCGAACCTCAAGACCTTCTTCCATGGCGAGACCTTGAGAAAAACTAAGTCCCCCATAAATAATTGATATCCTTTCTTTTCAGATCCGCGTAGGACTTCTACCTATCAGATGCTACTTCCAGACAATCCCGAATCAATCAGACCTTATCTTTTGTTTCAAAAACCAATTCTGGACCCAGAGCCCGTCGCTCACCTAACTCAGTCCAACATAAGGGAGAATGACACCTGCGACTATACAGGGCCTCGTACGGTGCCATCTAGATGCTAGATTGATAGCTGTTGTTATAGACGAACTCAACCAACGGCAAGTACTCCTCCCAACTGCCTCGTAAATCTATAACACAGCTCCTCAACATATCCTCCAGTACTTGAATCACCCTCTCCGACTGACCATCTGTCTGATGATGGAAAGCAGTACTGAAGTCCAACCTTAAACCCAGAGCCTCGTGCAATTTCTTCTAGAATCAAGACGTAAAGCGAGGATCCCTATTAAAGATGATCGAAACAGGAACCCCATGTAGTCTCCCTATTTCAGATACATAGAGCTTAGCCAATTTTTGGAGAGAGAAGCCCGCCCTAACCGAAATGAAGTAAGCAGATTTGGTCAATCGATCCACGACCCAGACAGAATCTTTCTTAGTGGGTGTTAAAGGCAACCCACTAACAAAATCCATAGTTACTCGCCCCCATTTCCACATCAGAATCTTTACCGACTGCAGCAACCTCGAAGGTAACTGATGCTCAGCCTTATCCTACTGACAAGTCAGACAATGAGTAACGAAATCAGTAACCTCACGCTTCAACCCCGGCCACCAATACAACTCTCGCAGATCCCGGTACATCTTATTCCCACTGGGATGTATAGCGTAAGGGCTACTATACGCCTCCCTCAGAATCGACTGTCTCAAATCCTCATCATTCGACACATAGAATCGATCGCTGAAACAAAGTACCCCATCTTAATTCCAAAATCCGTAGTATCCCATTCTCAACCTAACGGAACCTCAACTTGAGAGACTTATCCCCTATCTTTTTACCTCTGATTTGATCATTCCACGCAGGCTTAACCTGAACCTCTGCTAACAGACTCCCATCGTTGAATAAACTGAGTCGAGCGAACATCGCTCTAAGATCAGTCACTGCCCTATGGCTCAAAGCATTTGCCACCACATTAGCCATATCGGGGTGGTACTCGATGGTGCAGTCATAATCCTTAAGTAGTTCAACCCATCTACGCTACCTAAGGTTTAACTCCTTCTGAGTGAGGAGATACTTGAGGCTCTTGTGATCAGTGTAGATAGTACACTTCTCAATGTACAGATAGTGCCTCAAGATTTTCAGAGCAAAGACCATTGCTTCCAACTCCAAATCATGCATAGGATAATTAACCTCATGCGTCTTGAGCTGACGTGATGCATAAGCTACCACCTTACTATCCTGCATCAGAACACAAACTAGACCCACATGCTATGCATCACTGTATACAATGAAATCTTTCCCAGACTCTGGCTGTATCAGAACTGAATGTTGCGTCAAAATAGATTTGAGCTTCTCGAAGCTCTCTTGTTGCTTATCGTTCCAGACAAAGGGAACTACCTTATGCAGAAACTTGGTCAATGGTGTTGGGATCAAAGAGAACCTTTCTACGAAGCGTCGATAGTAACCCGCTAATTTCAAAAAGCTACGAATTTCAAAAACATTCTTCGGCTGTTTCCATTCCAACATAGCCTCAATCTTACAAGGATCAACACAAATTCCCTCCGCAAAAATTACATGCCCCAGAAAGGTTACTTCTCGGAGCCAGAATTTACACTTACTAAACTTCGCGTACAACTATTTCTCACGCAAAGTCTATAATACCACTCGAAGATGTTCATCGTGCTCGTCCTCAGTCTTCGAATACACCAGAATGTCGTCAATGAAGACTACCATGAACCGATCCAGATAGGGCTAGAACACTCGTTCATCAGATCCATAAAAGCTACTGGTGCATTAGTCAGTCCAAATGGCATTAATAGGAACTCGTAATGACCATACCGAGTCTTAAATGTCGTCTTATGCACATCGGTCTCCTTAACCTTCAGTTGATGGTATCCCGATCGCAAATCAATCTTGGAGAACACAAAAGCCCCTCTGAACTGGTCAAATAAATCATCTATTCTCGGTAGTGGGTACTTGTTCTTAATGGTTAGCTTATTCAATTGGCGGTAGTCGATACACATACGCATGGATCCATCCTTCTTTTTCACAAACAGTACAGGCACTCCCCATGGAGACACATTAGGGCAGATGAGCCCACGATCTAGTAACTTTTGAATCTGAGCCTTAAGCTCTACAAGCTCCTTCGATGCCATTCTATAAGGGGCGATGGACACTAGAGCTGTATCAGGAAAGAGCTCAATTCCAAACTCTACCTCTCGGCTTAGAGGCAGGACCTGTAGTTCCTTAGGAAAAATATCTGAAAAGTCCCTTACGGCTCTGATGTCCCTAACCAAAGAGTTTCCAGAATTTAAAACACTGATGTAGGCCAAGAATGCCTCACATCCTTTACGTACTAACTTTTTCGCCACCAATGTAGAAATCACATTCGCCAGATAATCCCGACGTTCCCCAATCACCACTACCTCGCCATCCTCCTCGATTCTCAAAATAACCCTTTGTAGCATAGTCCAGACTCACCCGATGCTTGACCAGCTAGTCCATTCCCAGAATCAAATCAAACTCCCCAAATAGAAGCTCCATCAGATCAGCTAGAAATACTGTCCCTTGAACCTCTAGCGAAACGTCTCTAAACAATTTACTAACCCAGATAGATTGCCCCAACGGACTCACAATAGCTATCTTGCTCAAAATACTCTCAACCGAAATCCTCAAAGTTTCAGACACAGAGCTAGCTACGTAAGAGTGTGTAGAGCCTATGTCTATCAATGTAGTGTATGGTACATCAAAAATTAAGAACGTACCCGTAATGACGTCTGGAGAATCACATTTGAAAGGCGTTTCCAAAATTAAAGTCTAACTTGGTTCTTCACACCTAGATGGCCGCTTGTCCAAAAGATATCTCTATTGATTTATTGAATTTTGATGTCTACAATCTAGAAGTCAAGGAATGGGAAGAGTTGAAGTCTAAATGGAAACATATAGATGGTTTTTTCACCCTAGTCACTCCTGACGAAGAAAATTTTGATGGGCTATTGACTTAGAAGGGCTCTAAAGGGTGTTACAAATAGATGAAGTTCCTACCACAAAAGAGGTCCTTATAGAACCATCTATCCCACACACTAGGAGGAGAAATAGAATTTTCTTAGTTATATCTTTCATTTTTCTATTCCTAGAATCATGTAATATCTTCCATTTTCCTTAATGAATCGATCATTTATTCTTCTCTACTTTATCACTTATTACTTTACAATTACAACTATCTTTCATATACCTGAGAGACTAAGCTAGGTTTGGCATATTATGCATATAAGGCACCTTCCAAAAGATCTGTCCAAGAACCAATTGAACTAGGATCTGATGCCAGACTTATAACACCCTAAACTCGACTTGATTCACTTGGTCCAAATCTCGGGTGTTACTAAACAATATAAAACATTTAATGAAAACATATTATGTTTTCTTATTTAACTTAAAAACTTTTATTAAAAGCTTCCAAAAACTTAACATTTGAAACTTTAGAATAAAATATGTGATCATTAACTTATTACACTAGTATTGATACAAATCTTTACAAGTTAGAAACTTTTTTCAAGACAAACTCAAAGGGCGTATTCAAGACTGCACCATAAATCCACTGTATGCATAACAACCTACTCCACCACCAACTTGGCGTATTCCTGGCATTGTCCCTCCACGCGAAGCCTCTTCTCAACAAACTTGAAAAGAGACAACAACATGTAAGTACAAGAGTACTTAGTGAGCTCATTAACCATACATTACTAGAGGTTTTGCAATCTCGTAGAAATTTCTATGGGTGAAATATTACTCTGTCTCATTTATTTTGGTGGATACCATTCAATTTTATCATTTCTCTATACATAAGTTTTCATACCCTTATATACCTAATCTTTCATATCTTGCTAACTAATGAATCCTTCCAATCATTCCAAAAATCTCTTGTTCTATAATACTTTCTTAAAAGAATATACCCTTAGAAACCACTTCCCACAATCCATTGCTTAACACACGATTTTCTCTCAATCAATTGTTTACAAAAATTGTCTTGGGTGGATACATACATATGGCGGATACTTACACAGAGTTTCATACTATTGGTTCACACTCAGATATGCCCTGGTCCAATTTTGTACATATATTTATATTGATAATTCACAACGTAAAACATCCAGTTGAGCTTCATATCATGTTATAACAGAATCTCATATTTCACAATAGCATTAACTTAGATTCAGAATAATTTTAGAAGAAGATGCAATACCCCTTACTTTTCGTACTAACATATTATCATAACAAATACCCTTCTTGACATACAGATACACATCTCTATTTAATGAAAAGCCTTTAAGACTTTATTAAACTCATATTCTAAAGCATATCAATACCTTATCTTGGTCATACTTATTACAGAACTAATAGAGCTTACTCATATCTTACCATAGAGACAAACATTCAAATTCATAACTTACTAAATATTCCTAACAGTTCATACCACATAGACCTAGCAGAATACATTATACAAGCAACCAGATAGAACACACCTCTAAGGTGATCCATTCAGAATTGCCACAAAGGCTTCCCCTTTTCAGAGTTCGCCACAAAGGCTATTCTTTACATTCGTGTTTACGATATGGATTTGTCTAAACTCACATTACATGAGGTTTTCCCATCATCATCTTGGGACACTATTCCTCAGTTCTTTTTAGAGGATGCCATGGTCATGGATTTTTCCTTTAGAATTCATGTTTTCAATCCCGATAGACTCCATTACACACCACCGCGATGAACAGACAAAGACTCTCTTAATAGACTCTTCATGCATTGACACAATCTAAATTAAACCTTTTACTTCACTACCATACAACCAAAAAGAACAAACATATCATAACATACATTTTAAACATATACGTACTTAGTCATACTTCAATGTTTCAATACTCATACACCAATCACCACATTCTATACTCTTCATGACTTCAGATCCATAATTCAATCAATTTTCTATAGATGACTCACAATATGAACATTATACATGCAAGAGTTAGTGTAAAACTCACCTGACACCTAGGTATAGCAGCTTAAACTCTAGATTCAAACTTCCACCATGAAATCGTAACAACCATTGCATACAAAACATAGGAACATCATTACTACTATTACACATACAAGTTTCTTATCAATTTAACCACTTTCAATTCCATGTAGAAACCTTTTACTTACAGGCTCACTATTCAGTTACTAAATAAAGATTTACTCATGTAGAACTTAACAAGTATTGTTGAAATACTTACCCTGATGTGAAGTAACTACTGATCAAAAAGAACATTAGCCTCTAGATCATCGAGGTAAGATACATTCAAATTTAAGGAAGGTTTCAGTAGATACCACTTAAGGAAGAGAAAGAAGAAGAAGGAAGAACCTTTTCAGAACACATTCTCGCATATAACTATGACTTATCTTGTTTAGTGGAATTTAACAATTGTCATACTTATCTTAACTTGCCTTCTTATTGGCCTACAATTTCCAAGAAAAGTATAAATAGGTTCCCTTCATCAAACTTATCAGGCTAAACTATACAATTGGTTTCTAACCTGATTACTTAAAGTTTAACTAGCATAGTATTCCATACAAATTAGGTGTATTAAACCTTTGGCGAATACTCATACCATAATTCACTTTTATCCCTTAACACGAATGTCTTCTTCATATAGAAGAATATCATGAAATCACATTCTTACCTACTCAAGTAGCGGTTACTATACGCCCACACGTATACGTCAAAATGGTTATTTGGGTAGATAACACCACGCCAAATAGACTGTCTACTTTGTACACCCAAAACTTTAGATACTCCAAAATTGAAGTGTTACATTTGCAAAACTAGAATACTATGACTTACTTCCTGTTTGGAAGCTGGAACATTACTATCTACCTCATCAATGACAACACGATTAGTTTCTACTGACATTCTTAAATCTATAAGAAAAATAAGGTTAGATCTGATCAAATAATATCACACTATCGCATGTTTACATGGTGTGTAATTCTAGACACAAAACATGCTACATTCATTCTGAGAATCAACTAAACTATATCCTTAATACCACTAAGATGCTACGATACTTACTGGACCTGAGCTATAAGACTACAACAGTTAACAACATTTAGCATGCACAAATTCATCTTAAATATGCAATTAAATGTTCAAGTATCCAATAAATTAGTATAAAATATTTCATAATCAAAATCGAGCCTCAATCAAGCTTATGAAGCTCTTAAACCAATTTAGAAACAATTCAGGACTAATTTAAATATTTTACAAAAATTTAGGTAAAAAGGCTAAACAAGGGTCATACGGTCGTGTGACAAGCTAAGGCTGTGTGCTGTAATTTCACACAGTCGTGTCCCCAAACCGTGTAACAGACTAATGTCGTGCATGCCTTAATCACATGGTCATGTCGTCAAGCCGTGTAACTAATTATGGCCATGTGGAATCAAAATCAACCTAAACAAATAGAGCACACGACCATGTCACTTACCATGTGTGACACACAACTGTATGACAGTCCGTGATGATTTTGTTACTTAGGTAACTACAACAACCAGGGAGCATCGTAGTGCTATCAGGGGCACCAAAGTGCAAACATAGGCATGATTGTGCAATCATAGGCACCAAAGTGCAAACAGAGGCACGATTGTGCAATCAAAGTTACCAAAGTGAAAACCCGTACAAGCGTGCATTCTAACCCTATTGGCATGCCAATCATATCCTAATCATTTACTACGTTCAAACGGGCATTTACATAAGATTCATAATATTTATAAGTCAATGACACTTCATGATTTCAAGATACATGTCATAACCAAATAGAATCATTCAGCACATCATATGAATCATATTTCCTCAAAAATACATAGCTTTCAAATAAACCCCTAGTTCTTTCTCACCTTTAGTACCAATTATCAGCAATTTATAAATTTAATCTAATATTATAGATTTATTCACAATTCAACCAAAATCAAATCATAATAGCACAAAATATATACTATGAACTTACTAAGCATGGCAATGCTTACCCAATTTTATTTTCTTGTCTTATGTAGTTGCGTCTTTACGGAACTTGGCTATCAGATCACTTCTAGAGCTCACACTATCCAACATCTCTTTTTGTAATCTTTGGTTCATCTTGGCTTGGTTATAAGTGGCATGTAATTGGTACAATGTATATATGTGCTTGATGCTAAAATTGTGAAATTGCCATTTTGGCATGTTTATATGGTCTTGTATAAAAGTGAGGTTGATGATGTTGATTTTGGTAAGTTGAATCAAACTTGTCCATATATGAAGTAAAGGTAGATATGCCTAAATTGAATGTGTATTATCATATGGAAATAAGATTTCTATGATGAATGTATAGGCAATGCATGAATGGTATGGTTGAATTGAATGGATAGAATTAATTTTGTTATATTGTGGTACCAAATGAGGCATATTGGTTATGAACTTTAGGTTGTTTTGTATCATGATTTGGCTTGACTTCTTAATGTGTTTTAGGCAAGATTTTGAATTATATTGATTTTTTTTTTTTGAAAGCTTAAGTGTTTAGGTTTAATGAATTGCAAAAATGGTCATGTCACACGGTTTGCTACACGGTTGTGTGTCATACACGATTGTTTGACACGGTCGTGGGCAACTAGTAACTTAGATGTGTGATTATTGACACGGTCTCAGTCTCGGACATGGCTCAGCCACACGACCATGTGAATGTTCAAAAAATTTTCTATTTAGGTCCACACAGCCTCAATTTGTTACAATGCCATCTAACTCAGGTTTACACGGGTTCAGTCTTTAGCACGGTTGGATTTTACAGCTGTGCGATTCAACACCACACGGCCTTAGCCTATCACATGACCTGCCACATAACCGTGTGACTCTATTTACTAAAATTTCCATGTATTTTGTTAAGTTTACAATTAAGTCCCTTTTTGTTCCTGAGATGGTTTAAGAGCTTCCGTAAGCTCGTTTGGACTCGGATTGATGTGTAAATTATAAATTACTTCAATTATGAACATTTTAATGACTGTTTTGAGTGCTAAACGTCAGATTTATATGTATCTTTTTTTATATTCTGTAACATCCTATAGCTTGGGTCCGACGACTGGATCGGGTATAGGTTGTTACCCTATTTGGTCACCAAACTTGAGCTATAAGATGCTACGATAGTTAACAACATTTAGCATGCATGAATTTGTCTTAAATATGAAATTAAACATTAAAGCATTCAATATCATAAGTATAATATGTTTCATAATCAAAATCAAGCCTCAATCGAGTTTACAAAGCTCTTAAACCAACTCAGGAACAATTCAGGACTAATCTTAAACTTTTATAAAAAAAATTAGGTAAAAAGGCTAAACAGGGGTCACATGGCCGTGTGACAAGCTGAGGCTGTGGTGCAATTTCACACAGTCATGTCCCCAAACCATGCAACGGACTCATGTCGTGTATGCCTAAGTCACACGATTGTGTTGCCAAGCTGTGTAACTAACTGTGGCCATGTGGAATCAAAACCATCCTGAACAAAAAGAGCACACAATTGTGTCACTTGCCCATGTGTGACACACGATCATGTGACAGCCCATGTGTGCTAAATTGAACCTTAAATTGCAAGTCATTCATATATTTGCTTACTCATATATTTGCTTACTTAGGCCACAAGCATGCCATTAACCATTCATTAAACCAACTCAAAACACACCAAAAATATACCAAAACATATCATTTGCCTAATTCTAACCAATATGTCATAGGCACCATTACAAACAACATTCAACCCTAAAATTCAACTTCATTATCTTTCAATTCAAGCTTAACTAAACAATGTCATGTAAAGTATCAAAATATCAAAATTTCTTTCACCAACTAAACCATTTACCAAGGCATAATCACTAATACATTTCCGTAAAAAGAACCAATGCACATGTTATTTTATGACATCCAAATCAAATATCCAACCATATTACCATAAGTTCCAACCAAATTTTTACCTATCCAAGTATTTCATATCAGCTTATAATTTATTTATATATCTCATTCTATCATCTATCAAGCTTAAATACCCCATTCAAATCATTATACTAAGCTATAAGATCCTTAGTCAACAAGCATACATCTTTTATACAACCACAAAACATACAACTTTTACCAAAAATACACACACACGTATATATATACAAGTTACTCCTATTACATGCCACAAAAATGAAAGATAACGATTTCAAGGTCTACTAAAAGATAGTTGGATAATGTGATCTTCAAGTTGATCTGATCACTTGGTTCTGCAATACGAAAACTATAGGAAAACAGGAAAATAAAACAGAGTAAGCTTCAACTAAGCTTAATAACTTCATAGGTAGAAAAACAATATAACATACCTTAATGTCACATTTAAAAATTAACAAAACAATTAACTAACACTTAATACTTTAATCACAAGCATTTCAATAGGTGAATTCATTATAAAAAAGTCATATAACCTTTCAAGATATACAATATCATTCAATACCAAGTCATGATATAATATCTATAAGCATGAGCACATATTTTCAAGTCATTTATCAAGACATTATTATCAAGCATCAATACAAGTCATTTCGTCATTTAACAATCATGATTCAGCTCAATGAACTAATATGAACATATACGAATATGCAGTTATCCACCCAAGACACGCCAAAATGCTCAACTAAGTTAATCCAACCAAGAACATGCATGGGCATTAAGTGCCTAGCCCAAAAGCTAACATCCCTCCAAAAACATGCCTAGGCACCAAGTGTCAAGCCCGAGGCTTCACATCCTTCCCAAGAAACACACCAGGATCACTGTAAATATAACTCAGTAATCCAAAACAAATATTGGATTCCGGTACATTCAGTGTATATTAACATGTAATATATCATCATGTCATCACATATCAGTCTCGTACAGCACGCAAAA
Source organism: Gossypium rotundifolium (assembly GCA_025506655.1). Taxonomy (NCBI): domain Eukaryota; kingdom Viridiplantae; phylum Streptophyta; class Magnoliopsida; order Malvales; family Malvaceae; genus Gossypium; species Gossypium rotundifolium. Next base: position 72,024,025 of record CP106727.1, on the reverse strand, counting down.
TAACCTACTGGTATACCAATTGTTTCATATCCTATGTTCATTTGGGCTCGTTACATATATCGTTATGACAATTTCCATTTCAACTTACGTATCAACTTACCAAGGCCAAACAACAAAGATAGGAGTATCAAGGACTAATGTGCAATTTCTCTTTTCCACAATTATCCATCGGTTCTTGATCTATACATTAAATTTATTTCAATTTATCAGCCCCATTTATATTATAACATTCAATTAGATGGATATGACTTTTTATTAAAATTTTCATATTTTCCCTAAAGTTTTTCATTTCATTCAATTTAGTCCCTAAAATCAAAAAATTTTATTTTTCATAATTATACCCCAAACCATAGTTTCAAATTCAATTCTACCTCTCTAAAGCTCACAAGTAATAAAATTTACAAGAAATTCAAGTCAATTTCAACTTATTATCATTTTAAATTTATTTCAATTTATCAACCCCATTTATATTATAACATTCAATTAGATGGATATGACTTTCTATTAAAATTTTCATAATTTCCTAAAGTTTTCATTTTATTCAATTTAGTCCCTAAAATCAAAATAAGTTTATTTTTCATAATTATACCCCAAACCATAGTTTCAAATTCAATTCTACCCCTCTAAAGCTCACAAGTAACAAAATTTACAAGAAATTCAAGCCAATTTTAACTTATTATCATTTTAGTCCCTAAACTCAAAATTATTCAAAATTACTTTACAAACTAGTCCTATTTCATCATCAAGCTTCAAACTCAAGCATTAACATAAAAAAAGCTTCAAAAAAATCAATGGTAAGTTTTCAAAACTTTGACATTATTCCAGGCTAGCTAAATTAAGCTACAACGATCTCAAAAACATAAAATTCATGAAAAACATGTGTGAAATTGACTTACATGCAAGGACTAAGCTTGACTGAATGCTCTTAGGTTCCAACAATGGTGTTTTTTATTGGAAATAGAAATAAATGGGGAAGATGACATTGGCTTCTTTTTGTTTTATTATTAATAATACTTTAACGTTATTTTAATTAATATTTTTAATTATAAAACTTAGTTAACTAAGCATAAAACCGACCACTAGATTTAAAAATGGATTAATTTCCATTTATATCCATCCATTAATACTTTTAAACCCATTTAGCCTATAATAGTGATTAACTTTTGCAAGTTTTATGATTTAGTCCTTTTTCCTTAATTAATTATCCAAACATGAAAATTACCAAACCGAACTTTAATATAACACTCTAATAACCTCATAAATATTAGATAAATAATATTTACAGCCTCACACATCAGAATTATGGTCACGAAACCACTATTTTTGACACTATTGAAAACGAGTTGTTACATATTCATCAATCAAGCCAAGTATAGAAAGGAAACGCTCAAGAAGTTTGGAATGGACATCCTCAAACCTCAAGCCACTCCTACAAGCCCTTCCATAAAGCTTGAAAAAGATGAATAAGGTAAATGTGTATACATAAAATTATATAGGACTATGATTGGTTATTTATTTTACCTTACCGCAAGTAGATCAGATATTATGTTTAGTGTTTGCTTGTGTACTAGATTTCAATCATGCCCTAAGGAATCACATTTGAAAGTCGTTAAGAGTATTTTTAGGTACCTTAGAGACACTTCTAACTTAGGACTTTGGTATCCTAGAGATTCATCATTTAGCTTGTAACAACCTGAATTAGGGGTTATTTGTAATTTAATTAATTTCCCATGTGTACTTGAAGAAATTAATAATATGATTTTATTTGGCATGTTTGAGGGTCCAAAAATAAACCCGAGCTAGGCCTGACTTAGGGCTGAAAATTTATTTTTAAGTGTTTAAAGGAGGAAGCTAGGTGACATAGAGGTTAAGAAAATTTCTAAAAGGAACTTGACACAAGAGATGGTTGGCTAAGTGGTTCCATGCGTGTTGGAGGAGAAGGGGGGAGCGCAGGTCACAGGTTCGAGTGGCAGAGGAAGCATTCTGTGTTTTGTTTTTTTAGGAAGTGATGGGCTTAAGTAGGAAGGCCTTAAAATTAATTAGTGAAGGTTCATAGCATGAAAGTCCAGGTAGTAGGAGTGGCTTGGGGCGCCACTTAAGAGGGACAGGTCTCGGGTTCGAGGGACGCAGGGAGCATTTTTATTTTGGGCTGCTTGCGTTAAGAGAAAAAGGGCCAAGAAGAAGGTTTTATAAATTAATGAAAGGAGTATTTGACATGAAAGTCTTAAGGGAGAATTGGCATGAGGCGTGAAGAGGTTGGAGAGGGCTAGAGGTTCCGTGTTCGAACCAAGGTGGCGAAGAATTTGGTTTTATTTTTTTCAACACCCGTGAATGGGAGAGTAGGTGATGGTGTGTTTGTGGACTCTTGAAGGATATGGATGAACTTTATTTTTGCATGTATTTGGCTAGAGGGAGCAGTTTTTGCAATTTGATTTTCACTCAAATTGTTGAGAGTAGCTAAGAGATAAGAAGTAGATAAATTTTGATTAAATCTTTGATAATTGAGAGCTGAAATTATCAGCATAGAGGGAGGAATTGGCCAGATTGGGACTCTTTGGGGGCTGTTCAAAGTTGATTTTTGTACAGAAAGGGTGCCAAAAGTCCTTCAATTTTCTCTTTCTTTTCTCCATAGTCACGCTTAATTTCCTCTACTTATATTATTGAAATTCCACTTCTTTTCTACTTCTTCTTCATCCTCTTTTCCTCAAAGTCGAACCTTGATTGTTATCAAGCTTAGCGAAACCTCTATCTCCTTTTTCTCATTATTTTCTTCCTCTAGCCAATCTATTCCCTACCTATGTGCTGGAATTTCTTTCCTTCTATTTAACTCACCTTGGCCGAATATTAAGTGTGGTGTTGATCTCTTGAGATTCCTTTGTCAATCGATTTTGGAAGGTATGTATGCATGGCCGAATGTTATTTCTTCTTTTTCCCTCTCCTCTGTCGACTTCTAGGAAGGTAAGAGCCAATTTTGGCATTTGATATCAAAGGTGATAATACTCTTTTGAAACTGACATATTGTAGGGTCTCCGGGATATTTGGAATAATCGATCTAAGCCCTATTCTCTGGCAGTCGACTTTGGTAAGTGGTGGTAAGGTTTTATTTTAAGATCATTGGTTCATTGATGTGTATATATATTCAAAGCCGAAGGCTATTTATATGGTGTGTGAATGTCGATTGTAGGGAAGTGAAGCTGATTCACACGTAGTGTGTGGTGGTTGATAATCAAAAGCGGTTAGGTAAGGTTTCGGGTTCATGTGTGACCCTTTGGAATTAATTTGGTTTGGCCGAATGGTCTAGGGTACTAACCTTGTGTTTGGCCGAATAGTAGGGGCAAGGAAATCTAGTGTGGCCAACTTGATTCTTTGAGATTTGGGACTCTCATTAGTAACAGGTGTGTACATACACACTCTATAACTAATATATGTGCTAAGGGTTATGTGTATGCTTAATCGGGTTGTGTAGAATCGGTTTTAATACCATAATGGTATAAGCAAGGATTCAGGTAAGTCCTTGTCATTATGACTTTCTTTATGATGCTTTTGGGAAGCATGACATATTTGGTATATGTGGTTGTGGCTAATGGTAAACTCTATGTATGTGCTAGTTGAACATATTGGCATGATTACTGTTAAATGCATATCCTTGATTGATGTGGGATAAACGAGTGGAGGGGGTAGTGATATTCGTGTCGACGGACACCCAAAGGTTTGGTACCACATTTCGTGACTACTACACTAGAGGTTTGGCACCTCCGAGGTTTGGCACCTCATAGCGTCTCGTCCCAAAGGGCTTAGCACCACAATGGGTTGGCCCCACGGATTATATTATGGGATCGATGCCAGTGATTTGGTATCACACGTGGGTTGGCCCCACCACAATTATTGATGAATATCGTGACTTAAAGTCACCAGTGGTTTGGCACCACCAGTGGTTTGGTACCACACGAGGTAGTAAAAGGTGTTTGGTTGGCTAGGTTGGGTGCATAATTTAATGCATGTTAATTCGTTATAAATTGTGTATGATGTTGCATTAAATCGGAAAAGAGTTACGCACTGAGTCTTGGTGAGTCATCTTTTCCTTTAATATTTTTCAGGTGACTCTTAGATCACGGATGAGGAGCCGGATGGACTCGAGGTGGCCATGCAGTGGAATTGTGATTTTAATGAACTTTAATTTTAATCTATTTATTTTTGGTTTATTTTGTTCAAGTTGTAATAAGGCCTCCTAAGATTACTTTAATTATTTTTACATGTTTTGGATGAATTATTTAAACTGCTTAATAACTTTAAAATGGTTACACAAGTTTCTTAAAATTCAAACGTAAATGATTTTCTTTCGTACTATCTGTACAATGATGAAATTAGTAACAACTTGACTTAATATATTTTTTTAAAATGAACTAAGTATTGATTTCTTTATACACCTCCACTGTTTTTAAAATAGGACAACATCTTTTACTCTCAAATAAAATCGACTAAACAAGGGTTTTCAAAATGTTTTCATCTGTAACATACCGAATTTGGCCAAAACATTTGGGCCGGGTTTGGGGTGTTACAAAATTGTTATCAGAGCCAGGTTCAAAACTCGGCTGTGGGGGGGCCCAAGGCCCAAAATGTTTTGTTTTGGATAGTAGGCCTTATTATGAAGTTTGAGAAACTATTTTTGGCTTGAACAGCATGGCACCGAGTCTCCGGCACCTATCCACCCAGGTAAGTACTTCTATCAATTTCTGTGAATTCTTTTGATGAGGGGTAGAAGGGTAAAAGGGGGACGTAGACTACTAGAGTAGAAACTATTGAACCCTAGAGCTAGCATACCCCAACACAAATTGCATAAGATTTAATAAATTCCCTAAACAAACCCTGTGAGTTGTCACTGAGCAAAGGATGTGGCAATCGTTATACGCATGTCTAGGATTAGATTCGGTGGGAGCCTGGTATTTAAGCAGTCCTCGTGACTCACCTCCTACTCACTTGAATCCTACCTGGTGCGTAGTAACGGTTCATCCTAGCTGAGACGACACACTCATAGGCTAAACTCGATAACTAAAACCCGAAAAGGGATTAGCCGTTTTGTTTTTGAGGAAAATAAAATCTTGTTTGAAAAAAAAGAATGACCAAAATACCCCTCAGTTTGAAAAATGACCAAAATACCCTCCGTATGAAAATTTTTTCAAATAGAAACTTCCAAAATATCTTTCTTTTATGAAAATACTTAGAACCCAATTTTTGGAAATTGTTTTGAGAAAATGCCCTGAATGTGAAAATTACTAAAATACCCTTAGGGGTAAAATTACGAAAATGCCCTTGAACCATGAAATATCCAGAATTCCCACGGTTTTAATCAAAAGTTTCATCACATGAAAAATGCCCAAAAACCTTATCACATGAAAAATGCCCAAAAACCTTACTTTGCAAAATATTGAAACATCATGATTTTATAAAATTACAAAATTGCCCTAACCTACAAAATTACCAGAATACCCCTAACTTTCAAAATTTTACAATATCACTACTTTGGAAAATGCAATTATCAAAAAGAGCTCTCAAAGTTTTACAACTTTTGAAATATCCCAAATTCATCAAATTTTACAAATTCACCCTAATTTGTGAAAATTACCAAAATGCCCCTGAGTTTCAAAACCACCAAAATACCCCCGAATTTCAAAATTTTTTAGAACACCCGGAAAATTAAGAATTTTAAAATAATTTTTGAAAAAATCATCCAAGAACTTGTATTTTTGAAAACTTACAAAAATACCTCTGTAGGACAAATTATGAAAATACCCCTGGGTAGTGGAAAAATAATCACCATGAAATCAACAACGCTCTTTGAATGAATGAATGATAGACTGTGTGTTTGTTTGATTACGAAAGAACCACTTCTAAAACTCCTATCATAAAATTTCTTCGCGGATAACCAAGTGAAATACTAGTGCATAAAATTTTTAAACAGATAAACGCGATCGTTAGAATGAGTTCAAGAGGTCGTGGATGTCCGCCGCGTGGCCGCGGTAGAGGTAGAATGACCTTGTCTGAGCCAGCAAGGTCTGGTCATGGGTCCGAGAATGAGATGCCAGTTCTGCCGACGTCGAAAACTGAGTTTCGGGATCAGACGGGTGGTAACGATGTAGTATCCCAGGCGGTGCTACGAGTGTTAGAACGAGTTGCTGAGGCTGGCACGGGTGCAAGAACCCGTAAGTCTGTGGCTGAGTGACTTCAATCCAACGGGGCTGAGGTATTTCGAGGTGTATCGAGAGTAGCACCCAGTGCGGCAGAATACTGGTTGGAATCGACTGAGAGGATTATGGATGATCTAGATCTGACGAATGGGGAGAAGCTAAAAGGAGCGGTGTCGCTTCTAAAGGATGAGTCATATCAGTGGTGGCTCACGGTTCGAAATGGTGCGACGGCAGATGATTTTACTTGAGAGTACTTCAAAGCTGCTTATCAGAAGAAGTATGTGGGCACCAGCTACATTGATGCTCAGAGGAAAGCCTTTCTGGGGTTGGCACAAGGAAATAAGTCAGTGTCGGAGTATGAAGTGGAATTCTTGAGGCTGAGCCGCTATGCTCGGGGAATTGTGTCGACAGAGCATGAACGGTGTGTCCGCTTTGAAGACGGACTGAGGGATGACTTGAGGCTGCTCATTGCTCCACAGCAGGAGCGTGAGTTTGCTATTTTGGTGGAAAAGGCTAAAGTAGCCAAAGGGGTCAAGGCGTCCGTGAGACAGAATTATGATAGGAACAAGCAGAAAAGAGGCTTTGGATCGTCCGGATCGGGTAGTAACGCACAGAAAAGGGCTAGGCAGAGTGGGACGAATCAGGCAGGGAGGCCCACAACTACTAATCGAGACCACCAAGGCAAACCACTGTGGAAATCACATTAGGGAGGATGTTGGACCGGTGAAAGGGGTTACTTTGAATATGGATCTTTGGATCACCGTGTAAGGGACTGTCCTCGGAAGTTAGCTAAGAATCAGCCAGAGGGTCAGAACCGTGCTCAGGCTAGAAATGTAGGACCACCACAGAGGGGTTGTGGTAATGGTAGAGGAGGCAATGGCTCTAATCGAGGTCATGGGAATCCGGAAGAGGGGCAGGTAACACAGAAGCAAGGCAACCCGGTTTAGTCTACGCAGCGAGGCATCGAGAAGAGGGTGACGTACCGGACATCATAACCAGTACGTTCCTAATTTTTGGTCTTCCATATGTTGCATTAATTGATGTGGGTTCAACGCACTCATACGTTGCTAGTAGTGTGGTAGAGACTATGAACATAGACTTTGAGACTACCTCTAGGGAGATGATAGTAATTAGCCCTCTAGGTAACTCAGTAGTTGTAAACAAACTATATAGAGATGTACCCCTAGAACTCTAAGGGGTAGTGTTTGTGGCTGACCTAATGGAACTGCCATTTGGGGAGTTCGATCTAATTCTTGGCATGGACTAGTTGGTTAAGCATCAGGTGAAGTTGGATTGCGCTGCTAAGCGCATGGTTCTAAAGATGGCTGAGGGTGATGAAGTGGCCATGATAGGTAATAGAAGAGATTATCTATCCAACGTGGTGTCTGCATTAAAGGCGAAAAAAATGGTCAGAAAAGAGTGTGAGGCATTTTTGGTTCAAATATGTGCCTTGGAGGCTAAGGAGTCAGTAGTTGAGAAGGTCCGAACGGTAGGGGAATTCACTGATGTGTTTTCAAAAGAACTTTCGAGTCTACCTCCAGATCGAGAAGTTGAGTTTGGCATAGACTTATTGCCCAGAACGGCACCTGTGTCTATAGCACCCTACCGAATGGCACTAAAGGAATTGGTGGAACTGAAGGCTCAAATTCAAGAACTTTTGGATCGGGGGTTTATCCAATCAAGTATATCTCCGTGGGGAGCACCTGTGCTGTTCGTCAAGAAGAAAGACGGGTCAATGCGGATGTGTATCGACTACCATCAGCTGAACAAGTTAACGATCAAAAATAAGTATCCGTTACCCCGGATCGATGACTTGTTTGACCAACTGAAGGGTGCATCGGTTTTCTCAAAGATAGACCTTAGGTCGGGTTATCATCAACTTAAGGTGAAGGAGGTTGATGTTCACAAAATGGCTTTCCGAACTCGATATGGGCATTACGAGTTCCTAGTGATGCCATTTGGGTTGACCAATGCACCGACAGCATTCATGGACTTAATGAATAGGGTGTTCCAGCAGTACTTGGATCAATTTGTCGTGGTGTTTATAGACGACATATTGGTTTATTCAAAGACGAGGAGGAGCATGACATGCATTTGCGTATAGTTCTACAAGTACTGAGGAGAAGCCGGTTATATGCCAAATTCAGTAAGTGCGAATTTTGGCTTAGGGAGGTGGCTTTCTTAGGTCACGTGGTGTCAGCGGAAGGGATTAGAGTGGACCCTCGCAAGGTTGAAGCGGTGTTGGAGTGGAAACCGCCTAAGTTAGTGGCAGAAATTTGAAGTTTTCGGTCTGGCAGATACTATCGAAGATTTGTGGAAGGGTTCTCTTTAATCGCAGCCCCACTAACTAAGTTATTAAGAAAGGGAGTTCCATTTGTATGGTCGGAGAAGCAGCAAGAAAGTTTTGACAAGCTAAGGAAGATTCTCGGCGTAAGCTCTTGCTCAGTGCAAAATGAGGCGTGGAAGTTATTTACGGTTTCTCGTGATGCGTCCCATACGGGGTTGGGATGTGTATTGATGCAGGAAGGGAAGGTAGTGGCCTATGCGTCCCGTCAGCTAAGACTGCATGAGGTTAACTATCCAACTCACAACTTGAAGCTAGCAGTAGTAGTCTCCGCCTTGAAAATATGGAGGCATTACTTGTATGGGGAGAAGTCGATAGTCTACACGGATCACAAAAGTTTGAGGTATCTCTTGACTCAGAAGGACTTGAACTTGAGGCAATGACGGTGGATTGAATCTGTTAAGGACTACGATCGCTCAATTGAGTACCATCCGCAAAGCTAACATGGTGGTCGACGCGTTGAGTCGAAGGTCGTGGCGGACTTAAGGGCGATGTTTACTCATTTGAGTCTATACGATGATGGAAGTCTTTTGGCAGAGCTGCAAGTTAAGCCAACTTGGATCGAGGAGATTAAAGAAAAGCAGTTAGTATATGAAAGCTTGAATGCACTGAGATTGCAAGTTCAAAGTGGTGGCTTAGAAGGGTATAGCTTGTCCGATGATGGAGTATTATGTTTTCAAGGGCGACCTTGTATGCCAAACGATGTGGAATTGAGGCAGAGGATTCTTCAGGATGCACATAGCAGCCCATACGCTATGCATCTGAGAGGTAGCAAGATGTTCGAGGATTTGCAGAGATAGTTTTGGTGGCCTAGGTTGAAGCGAGGTGACTGAATTTGTAGGGAAGTGTCTGACGTGTCAGCAGGTTAAGGCTAAACATCAGTTGCCGTCGGGTTTACTTCAACCAATTAAGATCCCTCAGTGGAAATGGGAGAGGATCACGATGGATTTTGTCAGTGGGCTACCCCTTACGCCCAACAAGAAGGACGCAGTTTGGGTGATTGTGGACCGTCTGACTAAATCAGCTCACTTCATACCGGTGAGGGTGGATTACTCACTTGAGAAGCTACCTAAGCTGTATGTGTCGAAAATAGTGAGGTTGCATGGTGTGCCAGTATCGATCATCTCAGATAGGGATCCTAGATTTATGTCTAGGTTCTGAAAAGCGTTGCATCAGGCTTTGGGTACACGATTGATTTCAAAGACAACATTCCATCCACAAATCGACGGGCGATCGGAAAGGGTCATACAGATTTTAGAAGATATGCTGAGAGGTGTGTTTTGGATTTCAGTGGTAGTTGGGAAGAGTATCTACCGTTAGCAGAATTCGCTTATAACAATAGTTATCAAGTGAGTATTCAGATGGCTTCATATGAAGCACTGTATGGACGAAAGTGCCGTACTCCTACGTGTTGAACGGAGTTGGGTGAACGACAAGTTTTGGGTCCAGAATTGGTAACAGAAACCAAAGATAAAGTTAAGGTGATTCGGGCTCGTCTTAAGGAAGCGTCAGATAGGCAGAAGTCTTATGCTGATCTTAAGCGCAAGGAGATGGAATATGCAGTAGGAGATAAAGTTTTTCTGAAGGTGTCGCCGTGGAAAAAGGTATTGAGATTTGGGCGAAAAGGGAAGCTAAGCCCAAGGTTCATCGGGCCATATACAGTAGTGAAGCGAGTGGGACCAGTAGCTTACCAGCTTGAGTTGCCGGCAGAGTTGAGCCAGATCCATGACGTCTTCCACGTGTCGATGCTTAGACAATATCGGTCGGATCCATCACACGTTGTGCCGGTGGCAAAAATTGAAGTGAATCCGAACTTGTCTTTCGAAGAGGAGCCGGTACAAATCTTGGATCGTGATGTCAAAGTTCTACGTAGGAAGTCAGTGCCTTTGGTAAAGGTGTTATGGCGGAATCATGGTACGGAGGAGGCCACATAGGAACCCGAGGATGTGATGCGCGATAATACCCCAACTTTTCCGATCCGAGCAATTTTGGGCCAAAATTTTTTTTAGGGGTAGAACTGAAACACCGGTATCCTAGAGATTCATCATTTAGCTTGTAACACCCTGAATTAGGGGTTATTTGTAATTTAATTAATTTCCCATGTGTACTTGAAGAAATTAATAATATGATTTTATTTGGCATGTTTGAGGGTCCAAAAATAAACCCGAGCTAGGCCTGACTTAGGGCTGAAAATTTATTTTTAAGTGTTTAAAGGAGGAAGCTAGGTGACATAGAGGTTAAGAAAATTTCTAAAAGGAACTTGACACAAGAGATGGTTGGCTAAGTGGTTCCATGCGTGTTGGAGGAGAAGGGGGCGCGAGTCACGTGTTCGAGTGGCGAGGAAGCATTCGTGTTTTGTTTTTTAGGAAGTGATGGGCTTAAGTAGGAAGGCCTTAAAATTAATTGGTGAAGGTTTATAGCATGAAAGTCCAGTAGTAGGAGTGGCTTGGGCGCCACATAAGAGGGACAGTCTCGGGTTCGAGGGACACAGGAGCATTTTATTTTGGGTGCTTATGCTAAGAGAAAAGGGCCAAGAAGAAGGTTTTATAAATTAATGAAAGGAGTATTTGACATGAAAGTCTTAAGGGATAATTGCATGAGGGTGAAGAGGTTGGAGAGGGCTAGAGGTTCCGTGTTTGAACCAAGGTGGCAACAATTTGGTTTTATTTTTTCAACACCAGTGAATGAATGGGAGAGTAGGTGATGGTGTGTTTGGGGACTCTTGAAGGGATATGGATGAACTTTATTTTTGCATGTATTTGGTCGGAGGGGAGCAGTTTTGCAATTTTATTTTCACTCAAATTGTTGAGAGTAGCTAGGAGATAAGAAGTAGATAAATTTTGATTAAATCTTTGATAATTGAGAGTGAAATTATCAGCATGGAGGGGAGGAATTGGCCAGCATTGGGACTCTTTGGGGGGCTGTTCAAAGTTGATTTTTGTACAGCAAAGGGGTGCCAAAAGTCCTTCAATTTTCTCTTTTCTTTTCTCCATAGCTGCTGCCGAATTTCCTCTACTTATATTGCTGAAATTCTAGCTTCTTTTCTACTTCTTCTTCATCCTCTTTTCCCCTCAAAGCCGAACCTTGATTGTTATCAAGCTTAGCCGAAACCTCTATCTCCCTTTTTCCCATTATTTTCTTCCTCTAGCCGAATCTATTCCCTACCTATGTGCTGGAATTTCTTTCCTTCTATTTAACTCACCTTGGCCGAATATTAAGTGTGGTGTTGATCTCTTCGAGATTCCTTTGTCAATCGATTTTGGAAGGTATGTATGCATGGCCGAATGTTATTTCTTCTTTTTCCCTCTCCTCTGTCGACTTCTAGGAAGGTAAGAGCCAATTTTGGCATTTGATATCAAAGGTGATAATACTCTTTTGAAACCGACATATTGTAGGGTCTTCGGGATATTTGGAACAATCGATCTAAGCCCTATTCTCTGGCAATTGACTTTGGTAAGTGGTGGTAAGGTTTCATTTTAAGATCATCGGTTCATTGATGTGTATATATATTCAAAGTCGAAGGCTATTGATATGGTGTGTGAATGCCGATTGTAGGGAAGTGAAGCTGATTCACACGTAGTGTGTGGTGGTTGATAATCAAAAGCGGTTAGGTAAGGTTTTGGGTTCATGTGTGACCCTTTGGAATTAATTTGGTTTGGCCGAATGGTCTAGGGTACTAACCTTGTGTTTGGCCGAATAGTAGGGGCAAGGAAATCTAGTGTGGCCGACTTGATTCTTCGGGATTTGGGACTCTCATTAGTAACAGGTGTGTACATACACACTCTATAACTAATTTATGTGCTAAGGGTTATGTTTATGCTTAATCGGGTTGTGTAGAATCAGTTTTAATACCATAATGGTATAAGCAAGGATTCAGGTAAGTCCTTGTCGTTATGACTTTCTTTATGATGCTTTTGGGAAGCATGACATATTTGGTATATGTGGTTGTGGCTAATGGTAAACTCTATGTATGTGCTAGTTGAACATATTGGCATGATTACTGTTAAATGCATATCCTTGATTGATGTGGGATAAACGAGTGGAGGGGGTAGTGATATTCGTGTCGACGGACACCAGTGGTTTGGTACCACATTTCGTGACTACGGTCACCAGAGGTTTGGCACCTCATAGCGTCTTGTCCCAGTGGCTTAGCACCACAGTGGGTTGGCCCCACAGATTATATTATGGGATCGATGCCAGTGATTTGGTATCACACGTGGGTTGGCCCCACCATTGGTTTGGCACCACAATTATTGATGAATATCATGACTTAAAGTCACTAGTGGTTTGGCACCACCAGTGGTTTGGTACCACACGGGGTAGTAAAAGGTGTTTGGTTGGCTAGGTTGGGTGCATAATTTAATGCATGTTAATTCATTATAACTTGTGTATGATGTTGCATTAAATCGGGAAAAGAGTTACACACTGAGTCTTGGTGACTCATCTTTTCCTTTAATATTTTTCAGGTGACTCTTAGATCGCGGATGAGGAGCCGGATGGACTCGAGGTGGCCATGCAGTGGAATTGTGATTTTAATGAACTTTAATTTTAATCTATTTATTTTTGGTTTATTTTGTTCAAGTTGTAATAAGGCCTCCCAAGATTACTTTAATTATTTTTACATGTTTTGGATGAATTATTTAAACTACTTAATAACTTTAAAATGGTTACACAAGTTTCTTAAAATTCAAAAGTAAAATGATTTTCTTTCGTACCATCGGGTACAATGATGAAATTAGTAACAACTTGACTTAATATATTTTTTTTAAAATGAACTAAGTATTGCTTTCTTTATACACCTCCACTGTTTTTAAAATAGGACAACATCTTTTACTCTCAAATAAAATTGGCTAAACAAGGGTTTTCAAAATGTTTTCATCTGTAACATACCGAATTTGGCCAAAACGTTTGGGCGGGTTTGGGGTGTTACATAGCTTGCATGCTCTCTCGGATATGGATTTTGGAGGTTGCAAACTAGATAGGAAGAGCACCTCTGATACTTGTCAATTCATAGGCAACATGCTAATTTCATGGATTTTAAAAAAACAAAATAGTGTTGTGTTGTCCACCCCCGAAGTGGAATACATTTCTGCCAGTACTTCTTGTGCTCAAGTTTTATGGATGAAGCAACAACTTAAGGACTATGGAATTGAAATACATACCATTCCTATCAACTGTAACAATACTAGTGTTATTTGTCTCACTAAAAATCCCATCCAACATTCTAGGACTAAACATATTGAAATAAGACATCATTTCATTAGAGATCATGTCCAAAGAGGTGATATATTTCTAGAATATGTAGACATTTTGCATCAATTAGCTAATAATTTTACAAAACCTTTAGACAAAGAAACATTTTGAACACTTAGAATATAACTAAGTTTGACCACCTTGTGTTGACTTTCTGATTGAATCTTTTCTACGCACTTTGAATATTTTTTTAAATATATTGACAAGGCATACTTGTATTAGTTACATGACTCTTATATGCAAAAAGGTAGGGGAGCTTAATGTGTTTGATTGATCTATTTTGACCTTATTTGTCTAGCATGATTTATTTTTTATGCCCTTAAACTTATTAAAATGGACTTTTTTTTTATAAACTTAGTAAATTTTTTCAATGAACCTATTGTGCTTTATAAATCATATGCATCATGCTTACTTTTTGCATTTTCATGCGTATGAAATCATTATGATTTATCAAAGAGTCATTTTAGGACACTTAGAACACATTAGAAGTTTAAAAATTAAGTTTTTGGAAAATTTAAGCACTTGGAAAGTAGAATGGTGATTTGGTAACGAAATCAATTTAAAATTATTGATGCTTTTTATAAAATTATTGATACTCATCTAAAAACATAGATACTTATCAGTTTTTAAAAGTACATGCACCGGGAGTTTTTCAAAACAATCTCAAAACCTTAAATTTCATTTCCCCTTCATTTAGAAAACCCTCTCTTCCAAACTTCAAATTTCTTTAAAAACCTTTGATCTTTTCATGAACTCTTGACACTAAAATACTTTCTAACACCATTGCATCAAGATTTCTTCAATGTTGTTTCAAGGTTTTCAACATTTCAACATTTTTTAGGTAAAACCTAAACTTTTCTCATTTTTTGATTATGAAACGTAGGTTAAAATGCTGATTTTTTTATGAGTTTTTGAGTTGATTAAAACTTTATACATTGTGTTTTATTGCAAGGGGTAACATATTACTAAACATTTTCTCAAAAATTTGTTTCAAACCCTTTGCCCACCAAGTGTTCAACAAAATTCCTAAACAAAATTTTTTATAGTCTAAGTGTGTTTTTAGTGCTTAGTCCTTTTTCATGGCCCTTAAGAAGCGTCCTAGAACCGTTGGATCCTCTTCAAATCCTTCTAGTGGGTTTAGATCGTCATTTAATGAGTGTTTTCGTTCTAAATTGGAACAAGAATAGTTTAATAGGAATTTTTCATCTAAATGAGTTTGGGAGTTGGGGAAGATAGATTTTTCCATGTTAGAAGGTATCAATTTTTCTTATCTTCTAATTTTTCAATGTTGGTTTGGATTGATTTCTTAAAAATTTTCTCATCGACTTACATTAATCTTATTCGAGCTTTTTACTCAAATGTCAAACTCGAACATGATGAGTCAAGCAATGTTGTCATTGCTACCAAATCCTTTTTAATGAACACCCCTAATCGACTTACTTTAGATTATTTTAGAAATTTTCTTCATTTGCCTTCTAGAGGTAACTCCAATGAAAAAGAGGCCTACAGCCCTGCTCTTTTATTGAGTTCGGACACGCATCTGAAATCAATCTCCATGATTGTGGTCTCTATCTCATCATTACTTAGAATTTACATCCTATCAAAAAACATGCCATGCTTCGCTCCATTGATTATTGGTGGATCAATTTCGTTCAATCCAATAGACATCCAACTTAGCTTTTATAAAGTTTAATGACATAACTAAGGATATCGGAAGGCAATATCTACAAACATTACCCTTTCCCATAGAACTTATTTGTCATACTTTTTTAGGAAATTAAGGATTAATACTCATGGAGACACCCCATCACCTTTAATCAACCTATTAGTTATGGAGCCTTTCACTATTCCGGTTACCAATTTGATGCTAAATTTGACGAATGGGTAAAGATTGGACTACCAGTTGCACATTAAAATAATGATGTCAAGGTGCATTCGAAGATGTTCTGGAACCCGAGCATGTTCCTCCACCAGTTGTTCCATCTCAAGCTACTCATCCTTCTTCTGACATCAATGTTGCCATCCTTGATGTTCTTCACTCCTTGAGTAATGATATTTGGGGATTTAGATATGAGGTTAACACTAGGCTTTCATTGTGGGAAATGCAAATGACATCACTTCTAGCTCATCATCCTTCGACCCCTCCTTTTTTTTCCTAGTGATAATAATTAGGCTAGTTATTGAAATGTAACACCCCATAATAAGGCCTATGAGTTTTAAAGGTATTTTAGGAATTTTAGCCTTAGAGTGTTTAGAATTTTGTGACATGGCATACCGATAATGTTTTCAATTATGGATTTTAGAAAATTAAATCAATTTATAAAATTGAGTTTTAAATAGCTTTAATTTTGAAAATAGGACTTATTTGTAAAATAGTCAAAATTAAGAGTTTTTATGAAGCAATTTAACCAGATTTTAAAATCCAAGCTAAATAATCTCCGTTCTCCAAGTTATTTCACATAAAAAAAACCCCAAATTTTGTGCTTGTCGTACCTTGCTCTCTCTTGCTATTTCAATAAATTTTGAACTTTAAATCCTAATTCATTTTGATTTTTATCATCTCTTAAGTTATAAACCTCTATAAAACGAAAAGCACCCAAAAACACCATAGTTTCCTCTATTGTTGAACTTGTGGGTTTCTTGGGTTTTCAGTCAAATGCTCCATTTTTTATCGTCAAAGGTAACGTTTAAATTCCTTATGATTTTTAATGTTATCTAGTCTTTAAAACTAAATTATTAGCCATTAAATTGCATGTTTCAAATAAAAGCCGAAAATTGGGTCGTTAATGGAGAATTTCAGTACTTTGAGTAAAAGCGTGGTTTCAAAGTGTTTTTCAACTTGTTTCAACATGATTAGAAGGTTTCTAAACTTACTTTAAAGTTTCGTTAAGAATTTCTAAGGATTTAATAAATTTTCGCGAAAATTGCCATAAACATGTCAAACTTTTGATACCTTAAAACGCGTAGTTTTGAGTAGTTTAAAGGTTGAGAATCATTCTTAGGTGAATAATTCGATGAACAAAATTCATTTTAGTCAAATATATAAGTATAGGCTGAGATATTTGAGTTTCAAGTTTGTTAGTCTAAATTTTAGTTTCTTGAGGAATATAGCTTAGGCTTCTGTTTTTGGTTGGTTTAAGTGAGTCTTTAGCTGAATAATTGATTGTGTATATTATGTAGTTAATATAGCTTAAGCATTGGAACTGTTGGAACCTTCTTTGAGCTAGGCGAAAGGCAAGGAAAAGCTAGTTTAAGCTTTTGGTTTTTTGGTGAAAGCGTAATTTGTAAGTGTTTGGAATCACTGCTCGTAGAAACGAGTCATGACTCATTTGGGAATTTAGTAGTAGCCTAAACCCCTACTCTAAATTTTGAGTGTAAGTTTCCTTTTATCTATATTTATCTTGTGCTTTTGTGCTTATATGATTATGAAGTTATGCATAGTGATAAGAAGCTCATATATGTGATATGTTGACATAGTAACCGTTGTGAAAAGGGAAAATGTATACATGGTATATGTGTTAAAAGACAGTTATAGTGTTTTGCAAAAGATACTAACATGAAGTGATAATGCACGGATAATCGATAAGTGTTATGGGTTTGATTTCAAAATTCTAGCCTTGTAATCTTGAAACCGTTTGATATAGTTGGCATGTCATAGGATTGTAAGTACTCACCTATATGTATAGTGATTTAGGGTGTTGAAGCCCTAGTACATGTTTGGAGAGATAAGGGAATGTCAGCTAAGCTCCATTCAACAAGACATGTGAGGGGAAATAAGGAGAGTGTTAGCTATATGCTTCACTTCTGGGACATGTTTGACTCTATGAGTTTATGTTTGGTATGATGGAGATTTGTGTATCCGATTGAGTGATAATAGCGATCACTATAAATTTCATAACTCAAGTGTCAAATTATCTTATATTATATCTATATATGTGTATGGTGTGTAACACTCCAAACCCGGCCCATAAGTCATGACCGGATCAGGTATGATACGGGTTGAAACTTGAAAAACTTTGCCTTGAAGGGTTTTGAAGATCTTAGTTGATTATAGCCGTTTAATCAAATAATTGTGAAATTTTTGAAACAACTTTAAGCATTCGCGTTGATTGTGTTTGAAAAGCCCATTTATCATTTCATTTTATAATTAAGACTATAAAAAAAAAAACATAAGTTTATAAAAACTTAACTTAACAAAAAAAATTGAAAACCTAAGTTGTGGAAGCCTTATTACAAAAATATTCCCGAAAATTAAAATTCAAATGAAAATCCGAAAACAGTCTATGTAGATAATAATATTGATGGCCCCTCGAGTCCACCTAGGCTCCCATGTCCACGATCTACTGCTCATCTGAAAAGTTGGGGAAAAATAATAAGGTGAGTCACCAAGACTCAGTGTGCAAATCCCGAAAACACATAAAAGCCTTGGGCCCACAAACATATTATGGGCCTTGGCCCACACAATGGCAACAGAATATTACATGCAACATGGCCCATCCCAAACCTAAGAGTCCATCCTCTACACACCCCCGTACCAACCTTCACACCGTGGGGATTTCTACAATCAACCCTCCATCCGCTACACACCATATCGACAATTTGTGTTGCTCATCATAAAGACCGATCACTATGTGACCTATGTGGCAAAGCCACCAATCGCTATACGACCTCAGTAATACATTATAGTATTTCGACAGCTATGCTGCCTGTCATAAAGACCGATCACTATGTGACCTATATGGCAAAGCCACTGATCGCCTCATAACCTGCTCCCCTTCCTCATATCAATCAATCCCATCCCATGCATACATACATGTAAAAATCAAAACATTAAGCCATCTAAACAGATCTCAGACTTTCACATACTTCAATACACATAGAGAAGTTTCTATGATTACGTACCTGGCATCCCTTCCCTACCCCTTCTGGGTAATACGACTGTTCACACAGCCTCTCTTTCTGGATTTTAGCCCACAACATACATATAATATAAATTAATGAGTGTGATAGAGATCTACACACCTGATTACCTACAGGATAGTACTTTCTATGTTGACACTATCAGTAGCCGCTACTACCGCTAATAGTCTAAGATTTTGTTCTGAAGCCGGTCCACAACCCGGTGGCCAATCCTGAACTGTTGACACTGCTCGCTTTTTAAACTTAAGGATTTGTTTAACAGATCCAATCCCCTCCTTCGCCTGATCGATATTTGATTCCATCAAAAGACCTTATCAGTTGCTACCATCAACATATGGTTAAGATCACGATTACGATAGCGAATCTAACGAAAATCTAAAGAGAACCCCTTACCTTGAAATCTCAAAATTAGAGACTAGCGGTTTCCATCTTTTAAATCTAGACGATCTACTTCAATTCCCAAATGTCGTCCAACAAGAAAACACAAGAAACCAACAATCCATTAGCTTTTCGGCTTTTTCTTCCAAAATCCAAAAGAGAAAGAAGGGAACAGAAGAAATCGGCACTTACCCTATCACAGGAGATTCGGCTACCCTCAGGAGTTTTTGGCTTCTTGCGAAAAATCAAAAAGAGAAGAGGATAGGAAGAACTCTATATAGATTCGACTTTTAGTGAAGAGATCGGCAAAAGAGAATAGGAGGTATTCGGCTATGGAGATGAGAAGAAAGTTTAGAATTTTGGCTTTTGAAGGGAAATATGTTGAGAAGAATTGGGTGATTTTGGCTTTGTAGAAGAAAGCAGAGAAAGAATTATTGACTTTAGGCTTTTTCATAGAAGTGAAGATGTGAGAATAGGCTTAGGAATTTTGGCTTTTACAGAGAATAGGAGAATAGAGAAACCTTAATGTCAAAAATAAAAAGGTATTCCCCTCACTTAAACATGATTATGTAACTACTTCTCAAAAATCGAAGATGCCCCTTTCGATAACTTAAAATTGATCAACTAATGAGGGAAAATTTTAGCACTCCAATAGTATAACAAAAACCGATTCCTCCTCCCCTTAGAGTTGGAAATTTAGCCACCACCTTAACCAATAGATAAGTCCTAACTTTTCTCCCTTATCATTACCTGATCTCTCATCCACAAGTGACCCAAATATCACCACCTCTTCCTCCCTTTATCTGCCACATTATCAACTATATTACCTACATTATCCCATTCATTAAATCTCCTATTTTTAAGCCTTGTTTCCATCCAACCTCTTCACTTAATTTTTGAAAATAAGCTAAATTAAATTAAAATATTGGGCCTTATGCGACTCAAACTTGAGCATCCACAATTGACGCCAACTCCCTACCCTCTAAGTGGCGCCATTTTGCCACTAGGCCACAAGCCCATTTATGTCTTAATTTTACAGATAATATCTTTTAATCCTCATTCTAATAGGCTTCCCTTTAAAGTGCCCAAGTAGAAAATTAAACTAAGACCTCGCCCAATTCCTGAGCCCATCCTGGACCCCTAACACTTATACTAACATAACCACACATTAAACATACAGGCCCATTAATTCAGGATGTTACATTCTACTCCCCTTAAAGAAATTTTGGCCTCAAAATTACCTGATCCTAATAGATAGAGGTACTGTTATCGCATCGCCTCTTCCGGTTCCCATGTAGCCTCCTCAGAACTATGATTCTGCCATAGAACCTTAACCAATGGAACCGTCTTCCTTCGCAATACTTTGACATCACGATCCAAGATTTCCACTTGTTCCTCTTCAAAGGAGAGGTCAGGTCTCACCTCAATTTCTTCCACAGGCACCACGTGAGACGGATCCAAACGGTATCGTCTCAGCATAGAGACATGAAACACATTATGAATCTGGCTTAACTATGAAGGTAGTTCGAGCTGATAGGCCACTAGTCTGACTCGTTTCAACACCGGTATGGTCCGATAAATCTGGGCCTTAATTTACCCTTCCGTCCAAACCTCAGCACTTTCTTCCATGGCGACACCTTCAAGAACACCTTGTCACCCACTGCAAACTCTATATCCTTACGTTTCAAATCAGCATAGGACTTTTGTCTGTCCGAGGCTTCCTTTAGTCGAGCTCAATCAACTCAACCTTCTTTTCTGTCTTTGTAACCAACTCTAGACCCAAAATCTGACGTTCCCCTAATTCTGTCCAACAAGTAGGAGTATGACACTTCCACCCGTACAATGCTTCACAGGGCACCATCTGAATACTAGACTGGTAGCTGTTGTTGTAAGCAAATTCTACCAACGGTAAAAACTCTTCCCAACTACCTCTGAAATCAATGACACAACCCCTTAACATGTCCTCTAAGACCTTAATTACTTGCTCAGACTAACCATCAATCTGAAGATGGAACACCGTACTAAAATCCAACTTCGTACCCAATGCTTGATGCAACGCTTTTCAAAATCGTGATGTAAACCTAGGGTCTCTGTCCAATATGATCGATACTGGTACTCCATGCAACCTCACCACCTCCGCTATGTTTAGCATAGTCAATTTCTGTAAAGAGTAATCGACTCGTACCAGTATGAAATGAGCAGACTTCGTCAAGCGATCAACTATCACCCAAACCGAATCTTTCTTAGTAGGCGTGAGAGGTAGCCCACTAACAAAGTCCATTGTGATCCTTTCCCACTTCCATTGTAGAATCTTTACCAGCTGTAACAACTCTGATGGTAACTGATGTTCTGCCTTTACCTACTGACAGGTCCAACACTTACTCACCAATTCAGTTACCTCACGCTTCAAGCCCGGCCACCAGAACTAATCTCGCAAATCCCGATACATCTTACTCCCTCCAGGGTGCATAACGTATGAACTTCCATGTGCTTCTTGCAAAATCCTATGCCTCAATCCCGGATCCTTTGGCATGCATACTCTCCCTTGAAAACATAACAGTCCTTCCTCATTCATACTGAAGTCCATCGATCCATCACTTGATCCTATATGAAGCTTCTCCTTTAGCAACTCATCGGTCTGCTGCTTCTCCTTAACCTGACTGACCCAACGTGACCTAGAAAAGTAACTTCCTTTAGCCAAAATTTACACTTGCTGAATTTGGCATAAAGTTACTTCTCCTCCAGAATCTGTAGAACCACCGCAGATGTGAATCATGCTCCTCCTCCGATCTTGAGTAAACCAAGATGTCATCAATAAACACCACGACAAACCGATCCAAGTAGGGTTGGAACACTCGGTTCATCATATCCATAAATACTGCTGGTGTATTAGTCAACCCAAATGGCATCACCATGAACTCGTAATGTCCATAGCGAGTTCTAAAAGCCGTCTTATGAATATCCGCCTCCTTGACCTTAAGCTGATTGTATCCTGACCTCAGATCTATCTTTGAGAACACTGACGCCCCTTTTAGTTGATCGAACAAGTTATCAATTATTGGCGGATACTTGTTCTTGATAGTCAACTTGTTCAGCTGACGGTAGTCAATGCACATACGCATTGACCCATCCTTCTTCTTAACAAATAACACCGGTGCTCCCCAAGGCGACACACTTGGTCGAATAAACCCTCTATCCAACAACTCCTAGATTTGTGCCTTCAATTCCACCAACTCCTTCAGTGTCATTCTATAAGGAGCAATAGATACAAGTGTTGTTCCCGGAAGAAGATTGATTTCAAACTCCACTTCTCGATCCGGAGGTAATCCCAGAAGCTCTTCTGGGAAAACATCAGGAAATTCCTTCACCGTCCTAACGTCCCCAACAGTTAGCCCCTTGGCTTCCAAAGCCCGTACAAACATTAAAACTGCCTCACATCCTTTTATCACCATTCTTTCCGCTCTTAGGGCAGTCACCACATTCGACAGACAATTCCCCCTTTCTCCTATCACCAACACTTCAACTCCCTCGGAGGTTCTTAACACCATATGCTTGGCTGCACAATCTAAGTTAACTTGGTACTTCATCAGCCAGTCCATGCCTAATATTAAGTCAAACTCCCCGAAAGATAATTCCATCAGATCCATCCTGAAAATTATTCCCTAAACTTCTAAGGGTACCTCCCGATAAAGTTTATCTACTACCATAGATTGTCCTAATGGGCTAATTACAGTCATCACCCTATGGGTAATCTTGGAATCCAAACTTAAAGTTCAGACACACTACTAGCAACATATAAATGCGTCGACCCAATGTCAATTAATGCAGTGTAAGGCAAACCAAATATTAAAAACGTACTGGTTATAACATCTGGTGCGTCAACCTCCTCTCGACGTCTAGCAGCATAGACCAACCCTGGCTGCCTCGCCTCAGTGTTTCCTGCCCCTCGGCCTGGTGCTCTTCGGCCTTGACTGAATCCGTTACCACCTCTGGCTGGACCACGACCCCTCTGCGGTTGCTGACCTCCTCTATCCGGCTGAACATTTCCCTGCCCTACGAGTCCTACCTCATCCCGTGGCTGAGAACAGTCTCTTATCTAATGATCTGTAGATCCACACCTAAAGCACTTCCCACTGCCTGCCCAACACTTACCTATATGGAACATACCATATCGAGCACACTTCTGTGTTTGGCTAGCAGCAACAGGTATCTCAGCCCGTCTCGGTCCATCCGACCTAGGTCTTTTTTGAGTATGCACGGCTGTCCCTAATGATCCAAAATTTCTCTTACCTCTACCTCTATCTCTATCCGGTTCAGCTTTTCCGTCCATTTCACCTCCTCAACTATCTTAGCTTTCTCCACAAGCATAGTAAATTCCCGCTCTTGCTATGGAGCTATCAAAACACATAGGTCATCCTTTAGGCCATCCTCAAAATGAACACATCGCTCATGTTCTGTGGCCACTATCCCTCGAGCATAACAACTAAGGCGTAAGAATTCTGTTTCATACGCCGCCACCGACCTACTTCCTTGAACCAGATTCAGGAACGCTCTATGCTGCCCATCCACATAGCTCGTTCCAATGCACTTACTCTGGAATGCCACTCTGGAGTAATCCCAGGTGATACGGTCAGCCATGGTACCATCCTTAACCGTAAGCTAGCATTGATAGGCTTCGTCCCGGAGAAAGGACACTACTCCTTTCAACTTCTCCTCTTCCGTGAAGTCAAGATCATCCATTATACGCTCCATTGCTTCCAACCAATACTCTGCTGTGCTAGGAGCTACACCAGAAATTCCCTTAAACACCTCTCCCCATTGGCTCTAAGTCACTCCAAGATGCACTTCCTGCCCCGTGCCCATGCCTTCCTTCAAACTCTCTCTAAATTGTAACATAGCACGAGATACAAAGATCATCTCCTACCGTCGATCTTGAAATTTCGCCTCCACAGCTTGTGGCATTGGTACCTCATTCCCTGACTCGTGACCAGACCCTACGTGTTCTGACACAACAATCCTGCCTCTACCTCGGCCACGCACACCACGTCCCCTAGTGCTCATTCTACCGTTCGCGATTTAACTGATTAGAAATTTTATGAATTATTAATACTCTCTTTCACTGATTAATAACGGACAGTCTTATGGAAAGTAGTTTTAACAGTAGTTCTTTCGAATTCAAATTTTATCTACGAGGTTCAGTTCTTAGGTATGTATTTCCTAATTCTATAATACACATTCAATCAACATCCATCACACATCAACATACTAGCAGCATCCATGAACTTACATTCATCACTTAGGGGTATTTTTGTCATTTCACTACCCAGGGGTATTTTCATAATTTTATCCTACAGGGGTATTTTTGTAATTTTCTAAAATAAGGTATCTTGACGATTTTACAAAATAGGGGTATTTTGGTAATTTTAAAATTTGGGGGTATTTCAGTAATTTTGCAAACCAGAGGTATTTCGAGAAATTTTCACAAATCAAGGGTATTTAGGTAATTTTCTCAAACTTAGGGTATTCTGGGTAATTTCCAAAATTAACGATATATAAGCAATTTTACAAAGACAGGGTGATGGTCCCTTTCGGGTTTTAGTTATAAATTTTGGCCCGTCAACAAGTCCCCGTGGCTAAGATGACCAGTCACTACACACCAGGTAGGATTCCAGTGAAGAAGAGGTGAGCCGCTAGGGCCGCTTAAATACCAAGCTCTCCCTGGATCCAATCCTAGACATGTGTACGCCTATTACCACACCCTAACCCTGTGACTTGTCCACAGACATGTTTAATTAGAAATTAAGTTTTATGGAATTTGAAGAATTGTTTATACTAAACCTAAAGTCCATCAAGCTCTAATCATACTAGCCTACGTCCCTATGGAGCCCAACAAGCCCAACATGTATATCACACAATGAGTTTAGGATACTTACCTACGTGGATCGGGTGTCGGTAGACTCGAAGGCCATATCTCAACTGAAACTTTTCTCAAGTACATTTCAATTTTACAAACCACTACTGGACTTATTTCACAGCCCGAGTTTTAAACTGGGCTCTGATACCAAAAATGTAACACCCTAAACTCGAATCATACGTCATGACCGGATCAGGAATGCTACGGGTTGAAACTTGAAAACTTTTCCTTGAAGGGTTTTGAAGATCTTAGTTGATTATAGCCATTTAATCAAATAATTGTGAAATTTTTGAAACAACTTTAAGCATTCGCATTGATTGTGTTTGAAAAGCCCATTTATCATTTCATTTTATAATTAAGACTTTAAAAGAAAAAAAACATAAGTTTATAAAAACTTAACTTAACAAAAAAAAAATAAATCGAAAACCTAAGTTGTGGAAGCCTTATTATAAAAATATTCCCGAAAATTAAAATTCAAATGAAAATTCAAAAACAGTCTATGTAGATAATAATCTTGATGGCCTCGAGTCCGCCTCGGCTCCCATGTCCATGATCTACTGCTCATCTGAAAAGTTGGGGAAAAAAATAGGGTGAGTCACCAAGACTCAGTGTGCAAATCCCAAAAACACATAAAAGCCTTAGGCTCACAAACACATTATGGGCCTTGGCCCACACAATGGCAACAGAATATTACATGCAACATGGCCCATCCCAAACCTAAGAGTCCATCCTCTACACACCCCCATACCAACCTTCACACCGTGGGGATTTCTACAATCAACCCTCCATCCGCTACACACCATATCGATAATGTGTCTTTCATCATAAAGACCGATCACTATGTGACCTATGTGGCAAAGCCACCGATCGCTATGCGACCTCAGTAATACATTATAGTATTTCGATAGCTATGCTGCCTGTTATAAAGACCAATCACTATGTGACTTATGTGGCAAAGCCACCGATCGCCTCGCGACCTGCTTCCCTTCCTCATATCAATCAATCCCATCCCATGCATACATAAATGCAAAAATCAAAACATTAAGCCATCTAAACAGATGTTAGACTTTCACATACTTCAATATACATAGAGAAGTTTCTATGATTATGTACTTGGCATCTCTTGCCTACCCCTTCTGGGTAATACGACTGTTCACACAGCCTCTCTTTCCGGCTTTTAGCCCACAACATACATATAATACAAATTAATGAGTGTGATAGAGATCTACACACCTGATTACTGACAGGATAGTACTTTCTATGTCGACACTATCAGTAGCCGCTACGACCACTAACAGTCTAAGATTTTGTTCTGAAGCCAGTCCACAACCCGGTGGCCAATCCCGAACTGCTGACACTGCTTGCTTCTTAAACTTAGGGATTGGTTTAACAAATCCAATCCCCTCCTTTGCCTGATTGATATTTGATTCCAACAAAAGACCTTATCAGTTGCTACCATCAACATATGGTTAAGATCACGATTACGATAGTGAATCTATCGAAAATCTAAAGAGAACCCCTTACCTTGAAATCTCAAAATTAGAGACTAGCGATTTTCAGCTTTTAGATCTAGACGATCTACTTCAATTCCTAAATGTCGTCCAACAAGAAAACACAAGTAACCAACAATCCATTAGCTTTTCGACTTTTTCTTCCAAAACCTGAAAGAGAAAGAAGGGAACAGAATAAATCGGCACTTACCCTATCACAGAAGATTCGGCTACCCTTAGGAGTTTTCGAATTCTTGTGAAAAATTAAAAAGAGAAGAGGATAGGAAGAAATCTATATAGATTCGACTTTTAGTGAAGAGATCGGCAAAAGAGAATAGGAGGTATTTGGCTATGGAGATGAGAAGAAAGTTTAAAATTTTGGCTTTTGAATGGAAAGATGTTGAGAAGAATTGGGTGATTTCGACTTTGTAGAAGAAAGCAGAGAAAGAATCATCGACTTTCGACTTTTGCATAGAAGTGAAGATGAGAGAATAGGCTTAGAAATTTTGGCTTTTACAGAGAAGGGGAGAATAGAGAAACCTTAATGTCAAAAATAAAAAGGTATTCCCCTCACTTAAACATAATTTTGGCAACTACTTCTCAAAAATTGAAGATGCCCCTTTCGATAACTTAAAATTGATCAACTAATGAGGGAAAATTTTGGCACCCAATAGTATAACAAAACCAATTCCTCCTCCCCTTAGAGTTGGAAATTCGGCCACCACCTTGACCAATAGATAAGTCCTAACTTTTCTCCCTTATCATTACCTGATCTCTCATCCACAAGTGACCCAAATATCACCACCTCTTCCTCCCTTTATCTACCACATTATCAGCTATATTACCTGCATTATCCCATTCATTAAATCTCCTATTTTTAAGCCTTGTTGCCATCCAACCTCTTCCACTTAATTGCCGAAAATAAGCTAAATTAAATTAAAATAATTAGGCCTCATGCGACTCGAACTTGAGCCTCCACAATTGATGCCAACTCCCTGCCCTCTAAGTGGCTCCATTTTGCCACTGGGCCACAAGCCCATTTATGTCTTAATTTTACAGATAATATCTTTTAATCCTCATTTTAATTAGCTTCCCTTTAAAGTACCCTAGCAAAAATTAAACTAAGACCTCAGCCCAATTCCTGAGCCCATCCTGGACCCCTAACACTTATACTAACATAACCACACATTAAATGCACAAGCCCATTAATTCAGGATGTTACATGGTGTGATGAATGCCTTAATATATGTGGTTGCTATGGAAACTATCCTTATAAATGTTATGCAAATGAACTGCTAAACGATGCATGTTAAAGTGTTACACGTTACTAAACATGAGACTCTAGTATCATATATGTTTGTGGTTTTTGTGGTGCATGACGGGATGTTTGCGTTGTGGTTATTTCACTCATTCACTGAGCTTGTTTAAGTTCACCCACTCTTTTCAACATTTGCATATTAGTAACTGTTCGGTGTGAGTTGTGTGGTTGTCCTAGGGAGTGATCCAAGGAAAACTCATTTATTCTCACAGGTGTTTTTTCAGTTATTTTTGTATTGGGAAATAAGGCAATGTGGTAGACTTGTTTAGAGCCATGATATGTTTGGATTATTTACCAAATTTGTTTATTTCGGTTTTGGAAGTTTATGAGTTTATATGTTTGCTCATGTTCATGAACTTTAATGATGGCTTGATGTATCTTACTTGGACATATTTTGATGATTTGAACTGTTAAGTTTAGCCGTTGGATGATTATTTATTCAAGTAAGTGATGCATAATGCTTAGAATTTGTTTTGGAATGAGTTAATTACATTTGTATGCTGCATTTTTATGTCAATTGGTGAGGTATCGATATTCGGGATTTAAAATCGATACCTCTATGTTTTAAAATGTGCAAGGAGTCAGAATATAGATTTGGTATTGATACATTTGCTCGAGTATTAGTACTTAGGGTCAAAGTATTGATATCTCATGACAGGTATAAATAATTTTCGAGACTTTGGGATTTAGTCGAGAAACAAAATGCAAGTTTGATATTATTTTTCCTGGTGGTATCGATACCACACAGAGGAAATATCGATACCCTAGTGTCAGTACCAATACCTACAGACACATTTTGAGAGTTTTTCTAAATGAAACTTATGTGTGTTAACGCTCATTTTTAGGATTATTTTTTATATGATTTGCATGTGACACTGATAAACAACAAGTATAATTGACTTAAACTGTAACAGTCAATTTTGGGTCTAGTCGGAACAGTGGTTTTGGGACCACAAATCTGACGTAGTAAAATTTATTTTTATTATATTTTTATGGTCTACAGTTTTATAGAATGATTTCGTGAAAATTTCGTTAGAAAATTTTGATGTTTGGGTACTCAATTTAGTTAAAAAGACTAATTTGAAAAAGGTGCAAAATGTGTGTTCTAGAAGCTAGAGGTGTCTAATTGCTATGAAATTTCAAATTAGAGGTCCTTAGATAGTAATTAGACCATTGGTTAAGTTGGTGGACAAAAATGGACATGAATTAGGTGAAATTTGGATGTTTTAAAGAAAAGGCATTTTGGTCATTTGGTAAATAAAGACAAAATAAAACAAATAAAAAGATGTCATCTTCTTCAATTGAGTCCCTTAGTGCTGAAATTTCAAGGGAGACCATAGCTAGGATTTTTTCATCTTCCAAGCTCGATTGTAAGTCCGTTCTAGCCCCATTTTTAATGATTTTTATGTTTTTGAGATCCTTGCAACCTAATCTAGCTATTTCAAGGACTAATTTGCAAAGATGTCAAAGTCTAAAATTTTACCCATGTTAGATATTTGTGTATTTTGATGTTTAATGGTAGAAAATGTATGTTTGATGTCAGATAAACAACTTTTACTAAGTGATTTTTATGAAAATGCCTAAAAAGGACCTATTTATAAAAGTTGTAAAATGAGAAGTAAAAGTTTGGTTAAATGGGAAATGTAGGCTGTTATGAGTATGAAAATGGTTCGACTAGGCTTGGGTTTTGAAGAAATTAAATATATTTCATTTTACAAGCCTAGGGACTAAAGTGTAAAATGTTGAAAAGTTAGGGGCAAAAAGGTAATTTTACCATAATATGATTTTTGGGCTGAATTGAATAATGTAAGTATCAAATGATTTAAATTTGCTATTATAGATTAAGAAAAATGAGGTTCGGACCTAGATCGGGGGAAAAATAAAGTGTTTGATGATTAGGTCTATTTTCACTATTTTGTACCGAGGTAAGTTCGTATGATAATAATGTAACGTTATAATTGTATTTATAATGTTTTGATGATGCATAAATTGTATGATTGACTTTATGGGTGTAATTGATGAAGTTTCGACAAGCGAGAAAATCCCGGTTGAACCTTAGGAATAGATTAGGATACAAATGACATGTCATTAGGAACCCCTGTGATTATGTGATTATGTAACTCGGGTGCTGGTCCCGTACATCCTACCATTGGATGGGTATACTAGCATTTGTTACGGATACCTAACAGCTTGTATGAGCAGCACCGCATAGCTACGTCTTGACTGACAGCTTGTGTGAGCAGGCCCGTGGATACCTCGAGAGCGAGCCTATATGTGTTATGAGATTTTTTGTAGCATTGGCTACATATGTGGCACTTATGTGCAAATATTTTCGTATCCGATAGTATTTCAAGTGGTTCAATGGGTATGTCAAAAATGAGAAAGTATGTGTTTATGTTACGAGTTGGTACAAGTATGTATGAAAAACTCAACGGAAATGGATTCGGTATATGATGAATTAATTGTAGGAATGTGATTGAGTAAGTTATGCTCATGAAACTTTAATGACATTTATGTTAGTATATGTTAAGTTATTTATATGACAAATGTATAATTAATGTTGTTTATTATTTTCATATGAACTTACTAAGCTTTTCTTTCCCTTATCTTATAGTGTCACCAAGCTAGCTCGGGATTAGAGATCGTCAGAGTTCCATTCACACTATCAACTATTATTTTGGGTACCACTGAAATGTTAATATTTTGAGTTATGGCATGTATAAGGACTTGGTCATTTTGTTATATGTCTCATTGGTAATGTGGCCAAATGTATTGGCTTATAATGGGTAATGATTTCATTTTGTATATAGCCATGAAAGTTGGCTAATGTTGGTTATGAGTATCATTATATGTTGATACCATTCATGAATGTGGAAACTTGCATTTTTGTGTTGATAAATTATGATGTTAAAGCATGTTAGATGTTAACATGTGGATGTGATGCTAATACCTTGGTTATGGATGTTTTGGTTGCCTAACTATGCTTGAATTGGTATTATATGATGTTCTGTAGGTATGTGCATGGAAGGGTGGCAAAAGGCTTGGTAAATAACCTTATTTTGTCCACACAGGCGTGTGTCTAGGCCGTGTGCGACACATGGCTTGCCCCACGGGTGTGTGTATTGGTCGTGTGTCCCCTGCACCTTAATTTTGAGAAACAGAATGCTCATAATTGAGCACACGAGCAGAGACACGGACGTGTGTCTCGGTCATGTGAGGGACACAACCTCAGGCACAGGCGTGTGTCCAGGGCGTGTGAAGTCTGCACCTATTTTATAAAAATCATGAAAATTAAATCGACCACATGGCCTAGCACAAGCGTGTGACTTAGCCGTGTGACTTCAATTTTTTCATGAGTTACAAAAAAAGAGTTACAAGGGTTAGGGACATGGGCGTGTGTGACCACACGGCCTGCCCACACCTGTGTGTCTCAAAACCACACGGGCATATGACCCCTATTTTTAGCAAAAATTTTCTAAGTTTTGTAAAAATTTCCTAAGTGCTCGGTTTACTAAAGCATGTTTTAGGGCCTCGTAGGCTCGCATTAGGGACTTTATGATTGATTATGGATGGTTTTAATTTGGACGCAAATTTATAACTCGATGTGTATGTTTACTTGCGATGTAAGTCTGGTAATGCCTCGTACCCTGTTCCGGCGTTGAATACGGGTAAGGGGTGTTACATAAACCTACATGAATACTAAAATAAAAGAGACTTCGATTAAAAGGAATCTTTACCTGTTGTATATGACATCAGACGGTGGTGTGGCATCCCATATTCGGGCTTGACGACAAGGCCGAGTATAGGGTGTTACATGCACTTTCATATCATTTTTCATGACATTTGCAATATTAAATTTGCTTGTTTCCTATGACTATGTTATATTGAACCTTAATGTTTATTTGGTATTTTTAAGATACTTTGGTGATTTCTTTGCGCATGACTAGTTCACTTGGTCTTTTTTTTAAAAAAATTTCTTAAACTAACCATTTTCTTTCTCCTAAGCTTTATTTGACCTTTTATATAACAAAAAGGGAGAGAAAGCAAAGGTAAATTGTTGATAGGCAAAGGTAAATTGGCTGATTAATATTAGATATTGTTCTAAATTAAATTTATGCAAATTATGTGACCAATATTTTTGAATGAATGTCAAATTTCTAAATATATGTCATTTTTTTAGAGGGCCTTAAATTGAAAATGACTTTTATAAAGCGAGCAATTTATTTAAAACAAATTTACCAAATATTTTGTTATATAAAAAGGGGAGATTGTTATACAAAGTTTTATTTGATAATATTTTTGATATAACAAATTTGAATATTTTGTATAAAATTTAAAGTTGAGTAAACTTGGCAAAATAAAATTTCAAATGAAGTCTAAGAGATAAAATTTTGAATCTTATACTTTGAATTCTTAGAAAAAATTTTAACCAACTTTTAAATCAAGTTGAAATGGTTTCAATCAAGTTAGGATTTTTCAATCAAAGTTAAATTGTTTTTAAAACAAGTCAGTATAGCTTCTGGCCAAAAAGTATTGATACTTTTTGGCCAAGTATCGATATTTTCCAAAATACCGGTCTAGTATTGATACTTTTTCATATGGTATTTGATAAAAGTCCACTGGTATCGATATCTTTAGCTCCAACAGTCTTTGAATTTTGTATTAAATGTAAAAAATATCGATACCTTTTTTAGCCAATATCAATACACGTAGTTGTAGGTGAATTAAATGCATTGGTTACTTCATCCCCAACAGCTCTATTCATGTCTCCAACAACCACAACAGTTGAAAATCAATTAGGGGATATAAATATTAGCTTCCAAAGATCCTACAATAACAAGAGAGATTATTAAGCTTAGAGATCAATAAAAAAACAACTTTGTGCTTACAATTCTCAACAATTTTCTTTAAACACTCATGAGCTTCCATTGTATTCATTTTTAGCTCAAGTGTTTCTTCTTGTATTTGTGCTTAATTTGCAAACATTCTGATCTTATAAAGGTTATTTCTTTGTTTGCTTATTTGTATCTCTTTGAGAGGGTTTGTGTCATAAGGTTTGGGTAGAAACCTTATGGGAGTTTGTAAGGTTAAACATTGTCTTCAAAAGTTGTCAAATTAATGAATTTGGAAAAATCCTTAGTAGTGGAAAGCTAAAGTAATGGAGTAGACAATTGGGCCCGAACCACTTTAAATTCTTGTGTTCAATTTTTCTATCCTTATTCTCTAACATCCACAAAATTTAAAAAAAAAATCAATTCACCCCCTCTTGACAATTTCGGTTTGATTATTTGAGCTAACATAACCTAAAACTATGTATTTATAAGGCAAAATTCGTATTAAAGAGAAAAAGACAAAAGTGCTCTTAATGAATTGGAGAGATTTTTCAAGTTTTTCGCATATTTGAGTTGCGAACTTCTTGGCCTTTTTTGGACATCTTCTTAACTTTTTTTTTTTTTTTGCCTGAGATGTCAAATAAGTCTAGTTAGATGTTTTGGTTCCCTTCGAAATGGTATATCATGGGCGCCAGTCGTAGTTCTGTAGCTCAACGTATGACTAAAATATTGAAGTAGTGTATTTAAAAGTTCAATCCACAAAAATTTTCTAAAACTAATTTTTATGCTCACATTACTCATGTTATTTCATCTAATCCATAAACAATAAAATATGAGACAAAATAAAATAATTAAGGACTTAGATAGCACAATTCAAAAAGAAAATTTATCACAAATAAATTGGAATTTATGCACTTATCACATTGAGTGCTTGTACTTTTCTTGATTTAAAATCTTTACATTTTCCTACAGTTTTGCAATTATAAAACGGCAAAATATCTTTTTAACCTTTAATAGTTATATTTTTTTCAATTTGTTCCTTACTATTTAAAAGTACATAAAATCATAAAAATTAAAAGTTTTATATTTTCAATAAAAATTCTAAAATAATTAAAAATAAAAAATAAAATAAAACTTTCAAAAAATTATTAAAATAAAACTCTTAAAAATTAAATAAAAACATTTTTTATGTAACAGCTTGATTTTGGGTCTAGTCGAAAAAGTGGTTTTGAGACCACAAATATGACAAATAAAAATTCATTTTTATTATATTTTTATGGTCTACAATTTTATGGGACGATTTCGTGAAAATTTTGTTTGAAAATTTGGACGTTTGGCACTCAATTTAGTCAAAAGGACTAAATTGCAAAAAGTGTAAAACTTGAATTCTATATGTTAGAGGTGTCCAATTGCTATGAGATTTAAATTAGAGGTCCTTAAATGGTAATTAGACCATTGGTTAAGTTGGTGGACAAAAATGGACATGGTTTGGTATGTTTTCAAAGTTTTTCATTAAAGGCATTTTGGTAATTTGGTAATTAAATGAATTAAAAAGTCAAATTAAAAGCCAATTTTTGTCCATATTCTTCCTCATGGCCGAAATTCACAAGGGAAAGCCATAGCTAGGGTTTGGCCACTTCCAAGCTTGATTGTAAGCCTGTTCTTACCCCATTTTTAATGCTCTTTACATTTTTGAAGTCGTTGTAACTCAATCTTTCTATTTCTACCATCAATTTGAAGAGATTTCAAGGTATAAAATTTCACCCATGATGGATGTTTGTGTATTTTGATGTCTAATGGTAGAAAATGCATGTTTGGTGTATGATAAACAACTTTTGCTAAGTGATTTTTGGTGAAAATGCCAAAAAGGACTTATTTGTAAAAGTTATAAAATATGTTGTAAAATGTGAATAAATAAAAATTGTGGGCTGTTATAAGCATGTATAAGGTTTGGATAGGCATGGGTATTGAAGAAATTTAGTCCATTTCATTTTATGAGCCTAGGGACTAAATTGTAAAATGTCAAAATTTAGGGGAAAATATAATTTTTTCCATTTTGGGATAATTTGAATTGTTTAATGTTTGAATAAGTTAAATTTGATATTATGGATCAAGAAAAATGAGGTTTGGACCTAGAACGGGGGAAAAATGAGTATTTGACGGTTTAGTCCTTTTCGCCATTTTTATGTCGAGGTAAGTTTGTATGTAAATAATGCAACTTTATAATTGTATTTATAATGTTTTTTTATTGCATGAATTGTATGATTGACTCTATGGATGAAATTAACGAAGTTTCGACAAGCGAGTAAACCCCGGTTGAACCTTAGGAATAGTTAGGATACAAATGTCATGACATTAGGGTCACAAGATTACGTGTAAGACCATATCTGGGATATGGCATAGATATGAGACTTCGTGTAAGACCATGTCTGGGATATGGCATTGATGTGAGACTTCGTGTAAGACCATAGCTGGGCTATTGACATCGATACGAGATTACATGTAAGACTATATCTGGGATATGGCATTGGTACGGTACTGTATGTTCGAGATCCCCAAGTATCCTTTAGTATTCCAAGTGGTTCAACAGGAAATTCAACGGTATGTGAAAGATGAGAAGGCATGTGAATATACCATGTGATGGTACAGGTATGTACATAAAACTCAAAGAAAATGAGCTCAGTAAATGATGAACAAGTGGTAAGATTGTGATTGAGTAAGTTGTGCTCATCAAGCCTAAATGACATTTATGTTGAAACGTGTTATGTAGTTCATATGATGAGCTATTAGTATATGGCAATTATGTTGATATTAAATGGCATTTATGTTCATATGATATTTATGAAGTTTAATGACATTTATATTGGTATATGTTATGTTATTCATATGATGAGTTATAGGCAAGAATGTGATTGAGTAAATTATACTCATGAAGTTTAATGACATTCATGTGGAAATACGTTGTGTTATTTATATGATGAGTTGTTGGTAAGATTGGGATTGAGTAAGTTGTGTTTGTGAATTTTTAATGGCATTTATGTTAATATTTGTTAAGTTATTTGTATGTCAAGGGTATGAATAATGTTTTGTATTATTTGCATATGAACTTACTAAGCTATATAGCTTACCCCCTACCTTTCCCATGTCTTTTAGGGTTATTAAGCTAGCCCGGGTTGGAGTTCATCGGAGATCTTATCACACTATCAAGCTATCATTTTGGGTATAAGTGAATTCAAGTATTTTAAGTCTATGGCATATATAGGGACTTAATCATTTTGTTAAATGTGTCATTGTGATTGTAGTCAATATGTTGGCTTGTGATTGTCAAAGGTTTGTGTAACACCCCTTACTCGTATTCTATGCCAGAACTGGGCCTGAGGCATTACCGAATTAAAACCCCTTGATTTCCCCAGAGGCTCAATGTGACTACTCTCTTAAAGTCATCACAACAACCTTATTCTCGACTTACGAGGCCTTACCCAAACACACGAGGCTCTTGAGACTATTTTGGAACTTTTTCGAATCTTAAAAATTTTCTCCATCTAAACAGGGACTACACGCCCATGCTAGATGACACACGATCGTGGGTAATCACACACACCCATGCTCACAAATCGTGCATGAAACTCAAGCATTCTGCCAATGCCCCACGGTTAGGGCACACTGACCACCTCACACGGCCTTGAGTCTAGGCACACGCCCCTGTGGCTAGCCTGTGGCCTACACTACTTAATTTTGCTAAAGTGACAAGGCCAATGCACACGTCTGTGGGCTAGCCGTGTGTCACATATGACCTAAACACATGCCCGTGTGCCTGACCATATAGACAAGAACAAAGCTAATTGCCAATTTCTTTTCACTCCTCAAGTTCTTACAACATAAACTCAAACAACACATCCATAATCAACTCAAATTCAAACACAATCTTACATGGGTAACTACATCTTTTCATATAATAAAACAGCCAACAACTATGGCATTATACAAAATAGATTATCCATCTATAGGCTAACACATCTTAGCCATTTACAACAAAATTCACTATCTTGTCTAGCCCCTATACATGCCATATACAAAACATTTAGTCTAATGTACCGCAGTGAGCTGATAGTGTGGGCGATCTTCCGATTAATTCACATATCTCAATTCAACCCTCTTTCTCTATAAGGCAAGGGAAAAGAAAATGAGTAAGCCTTGAGCTTAGTAAGTTTACACATAAACAATTTAAGCATTCTAGTATAAACTAAACAACAATTAGCATTATACTACCAAATAAATTCACATCCACAATTATGCTTACTCTTTTTATCTCTTACCACATTTCCAAAACATCATGAGTCACATACTCATAATCATTGACATGCATCCCTGCACTCTATACAACATTTACTCGAAAATACAACACATCATTTTATCACACTAATATATCCACAGAGCTAAATTACTCAGTGGTTTCGCACTCAGCCCACCACAATCATGTAATAAGGTAGTATCGCACATAGCCTACCATGAGGTACTCATAGTGGTTTCGCACATAGCCCACTAAATAATATACTTAAATATGGTATCGCACTTAGCCCACCAACAAATATTATCACTACACATCCACATATCTACTTACTCATTCATTCATTCATGATATCTACCACATTCATTCCAATTGAACCACATAGGTTCTCAATCATTCTCATTCATTCTCATTCATGCTACACACTAGCTAGCATTAAGAACTTATAAGTAGAATGCATTGATTACGCATAAACTTATCTCGGTACTCAAAAAGTATAAAGATGTGCAATTTAGTCCACCACCTTGCTCTTGCCTCGATTTTGATTCGAGCTTCATTTTTCTTGATCTATAATGATAAATCAACTCATTCAATACACACTTTGACTAAATTGACCATTATCTCATAATTTAGCAAAATTACTATTTTGCCCCTAAACTATCTCATATTTACACTTTTGGCCCAAGACTCGTAAAGTGATTTTCATTTAACTTTCTAGCCTTTCATGCATATACGAACCATTTATTCAACTAAAGAAATCATCAATTCTCACTAAATTGCATATGTATGACCAAACTTAAAACTTTCACAAACAAGTCCCTACTTGCATTTTTTATGGAAATCACTTAGCAAAAGATGTTTCTACTACATCAAGCTTTCATATTCTTCCATTAAACATCAAAATACAAGCATGTCATACATCAATACATTTTTGAACATCCATCTTAGCTCAACATATAGCTAAAAATAGCTTACTCATGCTACTAGGACTTTAAAAATACGAAGAATATTAAAAATGGAGCTAGAATACACTTACTAGCTAGCTTGAAAACTTGAAGAGCCCTAACAATGGGTTCTCTAAATTTTCGGCAGCCTTGGGGAAGAAGATGAATGAAAATTCTATCATCTTTTCCCATTTTTAATCATTTAATTGATAAATGACCAAAATGCCCTTTTGTCAAACTTTCAAATTTTAACCCATCATGCCCAATTTTGTCCAAAAATTAGAATTTGGGAAAATTACTATTTAAGGACCTCTAATTGATAATCCAAAGCTATTTCACACAAATAGCTTCTAGAATCTCACATTTTGTAACTTTTGCAATTTAGTCCTTTTGGACAATTCAACCGCAATTTAACAAAAATGCTTCATGAAACTTTCACACTAACATGAAATCATGGCATAAACCTCAAAAACTCATACATATACCTCGATTTGTGGTCTCGCACCACTATTTTGACTATGCCCTAAATTGAGATGTTACAGTTTGTTTTGCTATTTGGCCATGTAAGTTAGCTCATATTGGCTATCATGGTTGTAAGCCTAAGTATATTCATATATCTGTCAATGTCTATGGTCATATGATCATGGTATGCCTAATGAATGTGAAATCTGTATGTTTGCTTTAGGGCTTAATAAATGTAGTGAATATGTTAGACAAAGATATAAAGTTGATATGTTTTAACCATGAATGTGGTATCTTACATGAATCGGTGTGGAAAGGTTGAAGTTCTAAGTTTGATAAATAATGGCATGAGGATGACATGTTCTTGTCTTGGTTGTGGTTGTTTAGTTGCTTTTAAATGCTTGAATTTGTGCCATGTGATGTTGTCTTGATGTGTGCAAGTGAGGGTGGCAAAATGGCTTGGTAAATAGCCTTATTTTTGTCCACACAGGTAGACACATGGGCGTATGTCTAGGCCGTGTGAGACATACAGTCTTCCCCACGGGCATGTGTTCCGGCCGTGTGTCCCTTGTACCTTAATTTTGGAAAGGCAGAATGTCCAGAATTGAGCACATGGGCAGAGACACGGGCGTATGTCTCAGCCGTGTGTGCTACATGCACTAGCACACGGGTGTGTGGCACGGCCGTGTGGCACAAGTCAGAGAGCACCCTTAAATCAAACACTATTCGAAGCATGGGCATGTGGGCCCTACAGTTAGCAAAAATTTTCTAAGTTTTGTAAAAGTTTCTGAGTTCTCAGTTTAGTCCTGAACCACTTCCAATACATGTTTTGGGCCTGATAGGCTCGTATAAGGGACTTTATGATTGAATATGGATGGTTTTAATTTGGACGCAAATTTTATGACTCAAAATTGTGTGATTGCTTGTGATGTGAGCCCGGTAATGCCTCGTACCCTGTTCCGGCGTCAAATACGGGTAAGGGATGTTACATTTTAATTCATAAAATTACAAAAAAAAGTTCCCAAAATTCAAAAAAAAAATAGTTATGTACTCCTTAAATGATAATAAGGTCTCTCTAAAGTTTGAGTTATCTGTCAAGAGTATTAAAATTAAATTTCAACAAATATTTTAATTCCTCAAAAAATTATTTAATTTCAAAATTATATTAAAATCCTATTTAATATTGACAAAAAGAATAACTTAAATTTGAAGAGACTTTATTATTATTCAAGAAGTAAATAACATAATTCTTTTGAATTTTAAAACTTTTGTTTTTATAATTTTTGAATTTTAGATGAATTCTTTTAAATATATATAATTTTAATTTTATTATTTTTATTGAAAATATAAAAAGAATTTTTAACTTTTATGTATTTAAAAAGAAAGGACCAAATTAATAAAATTTATAAAATATGAGGGCTAAATAAGTTATTCAATATTTTCTATAGTTGCAAAATTAGATGAAGAGATTAAAAGTTTTAAATAAAAAATAGGTGGATTTAATTTCACAAAATTAAAATAAATAGACTAAATTTTAAATTTCAATAGAGTAAGAAAAGCTTTAACATATTTAAATCTATTTTAACTAGTATTGAAAATGCTTAATTAAGCCAACTTGATGAGATATATATATAGGAGAATGAAATTATTTGAAATAGAACCCAAACTAAAAGACGATAACTTGATTATATATATATATATATATTTGATTATTAGGAATGCAATAAAATTATTTGAGATTGGATTCAAACTCTTATATTTATATTATAACGATATTTAGGAGAATTTTTATCTTAAACCCAATTTTTAAAAACCTCAAAATAATAAAGTGTAAATCTCAAATATTAAAACATAGAAATATTTACGTGGGAGCACAAAAGGGTTGTTTTCTTTTTCTTGGAATCTTCACTGTGATAATAATAAATACCTCGACCGTACTATTCTTGTTGATGAAAGGTCTCTGATAAAAGTCCCAGCATATTTATTTATCTTACTGCACCCGAAGTTAGCCCATAGCAAGGAAAATGCAGTTGGGTATTTAGTAAAATAATCAACCAAACCTGAGCTGAGTTTATGTTTTGCCTTTATTTTCTGACCCACAAACTTGAGGCTTTAATTACTTGAAAACATTATTCTCAACAAATTCAGCATCCCATGAGTTGAAATTATTGCCAAACCTAGGGAAAAAAAAAAAAGGCCACCAAAGGCCTACTGCTTCCATTGTAGCCTGCACTAAATAAACAGTTCCTAATAAATGTTTACTGAAAGTGAAGGAAATGGAAATGTAAACATCTGCAAAAAATAGGAATCTTTCCATGGTGATGGTTCCCATTCAAATTATAAACAGGACCTACTCGATTAAAAGCACATTTTGGAAACTTGGTTACCAACCATGGCCTTTTCCAATGAACAAGATAAGAGGGTCCACAGAAGAAAAATAAAATAAAAAGGAAATAATCCCCATACCAAACAAAATTTGCAGATATACAAAACAAGCTTTTCATTGCTGAAATTATTGGTTACCCAGATGCAGGTTTCCTCTAAACTTCAACCCCCAGAGTTTTAAAACATTAGTTATGCCCCCCCCCCCCACGAACTCTCCATGGTTGTTTCCTGCCATACATGTCTTTGTCACTAAAACCATTATCTCCTTCTAACAACCTTGACCACGCTTAAGCTATCACCATTATCATTATTTTTTTTTTGGAGAAACAAAAAAATCAATGTCAAACTCTGAATCTGAAGTTATTTCGTCTCCATCTTCTTGTGATTTGCTTGAGGCATCTCCAGTTAAGGTTCAAGTGGTTTCTAAATCTGTGTCCGACCGCCTTCTTGACAAGTTCTTTGATGTGTCTGAATTTAACTTTGATTATTCCAAGAGTGGACTCTGGTCTCCCCCCGTTCCAAGAAGTGCTTTTTTAAGCTCCCCTGGGACAATATTCAATGAAAAAGAAATGCTCCAAAGGCTCAAAATTGTCATGGAAAGACGTCGTCGTACTAGAAAATTCAATGTTCGTTTCAACATACGGCTCTCTTTCTTTCATATTTCATTTCATCAAGTGGGATTCCACTAAATTCGGATTCAATTCTAACGCTGCCATGAATCTTTTTTTTTTTTTTGCAGGTATTTTGCTGTTCTTGAAGGAACTGCAGGAACATTGGAAAGGCAAAAACAGAGAATTTATGTAAATTTTACTAATTTTTTTGGAGAAATATATAGTGAATAGTATACATTCGCTAACTCGTTCATCTGCAATTCATCCTCTCTTATTTTTCTTCTGGTAATTTTCTTGGGAATGTTTGGTTTGTTGGAAATTATTGAAAACCCATTTTTCTCAGAGGTATATCTTCCAATCTTGAATCTCCAAGGGTTGAAAACAACATTGCAATTTGAATGACAGCTTCTGACTGTTCATCTAATGTTCAAAAACGCCTAATTCTCGTTGTCATAGTATCTCCCAAGCTACTGTTGCATTAGATTTAAAATTAACGTAAATTGATTTCAAAATCCTAAATGTGAATATGGTATGCATATCAAGAAAAGTGCAATTAGAAGATGTGCTTTTGTTTAACATTGTCACATAGGTATTGTAAGAGCCCAAATTTGCCCGGGCTTGTCAGATTAAACCATAAAATACAAAAATAATATAATAAAACCAAAACCAAAGTCCTTTAAATAGTCCATCAAACTACAACAGATCCAATTGGCCCAGATACTAAATAAACCATTACCCGTTTTCTAAAGCCTAAATTCCTAGCCCAATGGCCCAATAACAGAATAGTCCAAAAGGCCCAAAAACTTAAGCCAAAATCGAAAACTCTAGAAATCTTCTAGACTATTCCAAGCGCCGCAACTGCCTCGCGCGTGTCTCCACACGCACCGCTTTAGCAAGCCACTCCCCACGCGCGACTCTTGGGCTACCACGTGTCTTCACGCGCGCGACTATTCGCTTCAGCAACCCACGCGCGACGCGTCACCACTCTCAAGCCTCGCACAATCGAGCCTCCGTACCTATGCCAGCAAGCACACGGCCCTTGCACACCGCACAACACAACAAAAACACACCGCAGCAAATATCCAGCGAGGATAGCAGAAAGGAAATAATTTTTGTAATTTTCTTTTTCTTCATTTTTTATCTTTCTAAATCGGCTATAAAACCGAAGAAAGACGATTGTAAAAGGGGCTTCACAATTTTACGCACACTGTTCTTAGAAATCAATAGAGAAGAAATACAAAAATTGAAAGGTGATCTTCTAAACAAAAAAAAAAATCCTTTTGGCTTTCGTGTTTCCTTTTTATTTCTCTTTGCGCATATTTTTCTGTGTTTGTGTGTTCGTGTGTAAATAAAAAAGGTAAAAGTTTCACCTTTGAAAGACGAACCGTCCGACTACTTCCTTCGTCGAAATCGAAGGGAAGAGGGTCAGAGAGGTTGAAAATGCCGAAGCTTTCTGGTCCGGTTTCATCAGAAGCTTTCAAATAGGCCGGAGCCCGTCTTGAGTTTTTCACTAGTCGCCGATTGTTGCGGTGGTTTGGTGCTCGAACAGTGAGGGGTTTCCTTTTTGTGGCTGAGAGAATTAAAAAAAAAGGGGGGGGCTAGGGTTCCCTTTTTTTTTTTAAAAAAAAGGGGTTAACAGAGAATTTAAGGTAGCTCTTAAAGGGGTGAATGGCCATTAATAAAACGACGGCGTTTCAGGTTAAGCTTGATAGCTTTGAAACGACGTCGTATGAGGCGACCCGTTTTCGACCCGACCCGACCCGGTATACCTAGGACCCGCGCGTTTCTATAGTGATGGAAGAATTGCGTGTTTAGTCCTTGTTGTGTGTTCGATATTTCAATCTTGTCCGACCCGAACGCAGCGTTTTGAGCTTCAAAAATATTTTCTGGTTCAGTCCCTAATTGTTTAAGCGCATTTTAGAGTAATCCTTGCGCATTTTTAAAGGATTTTATTTATTATGAAATAGTCTTTTACTTTCATTTTGTCTCGATTAAGTACCTTCTTGTTTTCATACATAATCTCTGCGTTTTTATCGAATCTAATTCATTCATTAATTTAGTTTTAAACTCTTTTTATATAAGACATAAATAATATTCATATACTACCTGTTGTATATCATTACTTATAGGTATTATTTATTTTAACCTATCTTAATCTATTTGTTTATTCACTTTACAAAAAGGGCTTTTATTATTGTGTTTCATTTAAAATCCATGTTGAATTATTTTATTCTAAAGTTTTAATGCATACTAAATTGTATAGTATTCATGTTAAATATTTTCTTCATATTATTACTTTGAATATTTGTATATATGCATATACATATGTTAGTTAATTTAAGCTACTTTCTAAAAAAAAATTGTTTTATGACTACTTACTTTAAGATATCATGTATTAATTATTTTGATTATTCTATGCATATCTTGTCTCTAGATAATTTCATATAATATTGTTTTTTAAATTATTCTTTACTTTACATTCGTTTTTGTATATTATTTTGCTCCATTTTCTTCGATAGCTAAGGTCGATGTTGTTTCATATGACGTTTGTTTTTGCATGGAGTGTGATTTGTTAATTTATAATTATTAGTTATTTGTGATGCATCATTGTAATATTTGATGTACGGATTAATATATTGTTTTGTATATTAACATTCATTTGTACCTTATGAAACATGTAGTGTTTTAACGCCAGTTCGGTTTTAAATTTTTTTTACTCAAAGTTTTTAATCGTAAAGCAATGCTCGGGTTTGGCAGTTTCGATAGAATCGTGCTCTAACTTACTGAGTTTCGTTCTCATTATTTAAAACCTAGCAACCGTGTATCCTTTCTCCCTTAAATCAAAATGCACGATATTTCAAAATAAGAAAAAACTTACTCTTGGGATTTTTGGAGATATTGCGCCCTAACTTACTAGGTGTGATATTTTATTATCTCGAGATAAGAGTTTTAAAAGAATAAAGGCAATATTTCGTATTCGGGAATTTTGAGAAATAGTGCCCTAACTTACTGGGTTTCGATTTTTCATTTGACCCAAATTTCAAGAATATAAGATGCGGTGCCCTAATTTACTGAGTACGTCATTTTATTTCTTTGAAATAAGAAGCTTTGGCATCTAATATGATTCTGTCCAAATACATATTAAATAAAAAGGATATTGTTTTAAAATATTTTCAAATTTTCGACGTCAGGACATTAATTAATCAATTCGGTACCAATTTTGGGCGTTAAGGGGTGTTAACCCTTCCTCGTACGTAACCGACTCCCGAACCCGTTTTCTTGCATATTCGTGACCAAAATTATTGTTTTAATAAAAATGTTTTATTAAAATAATACATCTCAAGGTGACCCGATCACACCTCATCAAAAAGATCGGTGGCGACTCCATTTTCATATTTTTAAAGTCGATCCCGTTTTTCAAAACACGATTTAAAAAATAGTTTCGACAGGTATAATCACAATGTAATCCCTTAACGTTTGTATATTTGGATAATTTGGCCCATATTCCGTTTTGGGCTAAATTTATTTCCAACTTGAAAAAAAGATTAAATTT
This sequence comes from Gossypium rotundifolium, assembly GCA_025506655.1. Taxonomy (NCBI): domain Eukaryota; kingdom Viridiplantae; phylum Streptophyta; class Magnoliopsida; order Malvales; family Malvaceae; genus Gossypium; species Gossypium rotundifolium. Next base: position 71,979,148 of record CP106727.1, on the reverse strand, counting down.
GAACATTTATCTTTTAAAAAATTGAATTACTATTTTTTAACAAAAATATTGGCAAATATTAAAATTTTAAACATAACAATATGTGTACTTCCTGCTATTTTTTTTAAATTTTTTTAAATTTTTTGTATTTCTATATTTTTTTAATATTTTTATGATTTTTAAATTATTTGTTGATGACATTATATAGTCAAATAGTATCATGACAACATCAAATACACGTGGATAGTCATGTGGGTTGTCACGCCAACATCGTTAAAAGATTAATGTTTTAGTCAGCATTTCTGTTAAAAAAAAAATTTGCCTCATTTTGATATGTTTATGATCAAATTTAACTAAAAATTATTAAATTGACAAAATGTATATATTAAAGGTTAAATTTATCATTATACCATTTAAATAATTTAATATACAATAATACATGAAATAAAAATTTAAATGCCGTTTAAATAATTAATATAAATCACATGTTAAATTTTAAATTAAGTGTACAAACTATATTTTACTGAGTATTGATTAATTATTTATGACTACATCCATTAAAGATACTTTTTTCTTTTATTTTGCAAAAATTCATTAAAGATGTTAATATAATAATCATTAATATAACACTTTTCATTCCAACCAATACCCTAATCTCCCACCAATCATAAGTTCAAAAACAAACACAAACTAACAGTGGGAATGGTCGCATTGGTTAGGAAGAAAGAATAAAAAACAAACACAAACTAATAGTGGGAATGGTCGCATTGGTTAGGAAGAAAGAATAAATGGGTGTGTTTCAGTAATTTTATTATAAAATCTTAAAAGCTAAATAATTTATTATTTTAATTTTTAGATTTGTAGTTGTCTCTCTCAATCAAGGATGAAGTTAGAATAATTTTTTAAAGGTCGAATGAAATTTTAACTTTTAATAGTTTATATATTTATAATTTTAAAAATTAAATTAATTTTTTATAATTTTAAGGGAGGCCAAGTACAATTTTACTTTTGCTGATTTAAAAATTTTAAATGACCTAAATAGCAACTTTTTATTTTAAGGAGATTGGGCCTTTACCAACCCCCTTGCCTTTGTTCCTAATAATATTACTTTTAATATTTAAACCTACATTCTCCTTTTAAGAGTACAATATATCTTATTACTGCACACGGCCATTTGTTAATATTATAAAACTATTTTAATTTCAAATCCAGACGTTTAACAATACTTGTATGATGAAAAGTAAAAGCAATGGAGAATGAGGTCTAAATATATAATGTTTGTAAGAGAATTTAAATATAAATATAATTACAATAAATATATTTTAATAAGTATAATTAAAATTAATTTTATAATATATAATTAAATTAATAATTAAAATATATTTAACCTCAATCAAAATAAATTTAAATAAAATTCATGATACAACTTAAATAAAATTAATATCAAGACGTAGTGTTTATTAAACACATCATAGTATTCAAAAGTTTCACATCTAATTTCTTAAACTCTGAATCAAGAAAGTATAATATTTTGGGGTTTTTCCATAATAACATGAAAAGAATTATTAATCAAAATAATATGAAAATTCTAGAAAAGTATGAATTGTGTATGAAAATTCCAAATTGGCATGACGGCTAATGATTTGGAGTGACTACAAAAAAATGGTTGTGTCAAAAAGAAACATATAATTCTTGTAATTCCAAATTGACAGTCGACATGTCAATTTAGATTCCCAATGGCTTGTGAAGTTGGAACTTTGTAATTTTTTTATATTTTTAAAATTAATTTTTTTTTTGAAATTTAAAGAGTTTATTTTTATATTTTTATTTTAAAATATGAATTTATTTATTTAAAAATATAAAATATTATGGTTTTATTTAAAATATGAAAAATAATTTTAAAAATTTATTAACAATTTTATGTATTTTTTAAGGGTGAAAACCATATTAGCAAAAATTTTACAAATAATATCTATTTTAGAAGAAAAAAATTAAATGAGTTTGGGCTTCCACATGGTGCAAATAGTAATTTAAAGCTTGAATTTCATTGTGTATAAATTTTAATCAAAATAATAATTTATTGAAAGTATTCGCTACAAGTGAGAACAATAGTATCCATTTTAGACGGAAAAAATTAAATGAGCTTGGACTTCCAGATCGTGCAAATAGTAATTTAAAACTCGAATTCCATCTGATATGGTTGCACTTCCATTTTCTAACCTCTAATCTCTATTCACAATAAGTACTCACTACTTGCTTTTGAGTTTTTATGATTTTTTTAATACATTTATATGCCATTTTAATCCATTTTTAGCTACTCGAAACATTGTTTCATTATTTAGATTTGTGTATAATTTATAGGCTGACAAAGATCCTTTTACTCTTTTAAAAATTAAAAAATAGTTATTATACTTTTAATTTTTAGACAGTGAGTCCTTGTACTTTTTTTTTTTTGTTTAAAATCTTTGATCCCTCTATGTTTTTTTGTTGTTAAAGTTAATGATGTCAAAAGCCAAATAATTTTTAGCCCTTAATATTACAATTTTGTCAATTTGGTCTTCACCCTTTAAAAGTATAAAATTTTTTAATAAATTTTAAAATTAATTTATCATATTTTAAATAAAAATATAAAAATATAAAAATTTATATTTTAAAATAAAACCATATTTTTAAAATAAAATTATAAAAATAAACTCTTTAAAATTCAAAAATATAAAATTTATTTTAAAATATAAAAAGTTCTAAATTTTAACTTGAGAATTCAAATCGACATGTCAATTGCCGATTTGGAATTACGAGGATTCAATATTTCTTTCTCACACAATTATTGTGTCGTAGTTATCCTAAATCGTCAGTAGTTATGTCAAATTGAAGTTCTCATGCATAATACATATTATTCCAGTAATTAAAAAAAATTTCCACATTATTCTAGTAATTTTTTTTTTCACATTATTCTGGAAAAAAAGGCCAATAAATTGGGTTTCGAGCTAATGAATTTTAAATTAACGTTGACCATCATCCTGCAGTTTCTTAATAATATTTAAAATTTCCCTCCAGGTTCGTTAACGTGTTTCTATTTCTAGTATTTACATTATTATGTATGATTTGCATGAACTTTCAAGATTAAATTAAATAAAAAATGGAATCATTAGGTGGTACCAGTTACATTCTCACTGGATTAATGGAAAGAAAAATAAAAAGATGCTGATTTGGAAACACATGGAAATCACATGCTAATCATGTAGTCATCTGATTTAGATAGGTAACCAATCCCCAAAATCAACAACTCATTCCTTTTCAGAAAAAACCTTTTGTGGGGTCCCATTTGCATGCATTTTACCAAGAGAATAAAAAAGAAATTGGTAGGATAGACAGCCAAAGAAAATCTTGTTTTGCCTTCTGCAATGTCTGAAATACACTCCAAACCCAGGCTGGTCCCCTGTTCTGTTTCTTCTTTGTAACAAAACAATTTTTTTTTCTTTTGCATAAACAAGATCTACCCTGTTCAATCCTTTATTTGGGAACAATGGTAAAAAATTAAAAGAGAAAGGCAATGAGAAAATTCAAAGAAAAGAGCTTTCAGGGTTTCAAATTTTGGACTTTTACCCCTTCAAGCAGGGAACTTTCATCAAGTCCTATGTAGCTATGGAAGTACCCGCCAAAGATTGAAAAATGTAATGTAATTATGACCTTTGGGGAGACACAATGAGACCCCTGATGATGTGCATCAATGAACATGTCTTCTTTTTTTCCTTTGATTTTGTTCTGTAATACTTCATGGAATTATCTTGCAACTTGCAAATGTTCAACAGAGATCCTCCATCCCTTCTTTTAATACTATATCTCCATACTTCTTTTCTTCACTCCCTACCATATTCTTTCCTTTAATTTTTTTAAACTTGCTATTAAACACTTTTTTTATTGTACATCTGCAATTCTGCATTGATTTTTTTATGTTTCACAATTGTTGTATGTTTCAATCCAATATTCGCTAGGTGGCAGGATTAGAAGCTCCTTTTTTGGATAAAATTTGTATCTAAATAGCATTACTTGTTAATATTTACAAAAGGAACTGTACTACATACCATTGCTTAAACAGAATGTACCAAAGTTTAGTTCATAAAAAAGAATGGAAAAAGATAGAAAAAAGATAGAAAAAAGAAGATAGAAAAAAAAGCAAGTAGTTAGGTCTAGGCAGTGTTTGAGGCATGTATATAATAAGATCTATAAGAAGATGAACTTTCAGGTATCAAACAACTTCTCTAATGGACATCCATCACACTCATGTATAATTGTCTAAAAGGTATTTCGAAAGGGACATACCCTGCAACATTGCCATCAATATCAGACTGCAATGGCACTTTGTTCTAAACTTTCTTTCCCTGTAATGCCATCTTTTAACGTTTGGAAATAAATATTGTAGTCCTTCTCTGGGGGTGGGTTTTCAGGGTCCACTGTGAATGGCTCACTAAATGGAACCACACTTTTAACCTGTAAAAGAAACAACAATGTAAATGAAGAAATCAAAACCAAATACTGGACATCTAACATTTAACCACAGCTATATGTTCAGCCTAGGTTAGAGTAGACAATAACATCAAATCCTCCCCGTCAACACGTAATTTGAAGCTTGTCAAACATTCATACTTAACTCCTCAAGCTTTGATTTACGTTCTTTTTAATGTCCATCAATGCTTTCTAGGTTAATGGTAAAATGTATCATTAATTTGTATCAGCAGTAACACAACTCAACCGTTTAGGTGAAGTGATTTAAGGTCTAGAATGCTGAAACCAAATATGATTTGATATGATTCATCCCAACGTAAAGCTACAGGCATCAGTAGAAGAAAGAAAAATATGATTTAACATAATAGCAAGTAATAGACTAACTTCGAATGTCTTGTCACATGCATATGGGCTTTCCAAGGCAGCAATGCATATGAGAGCAATTTCTTCTCTTGATATCTTTCCCTGTATTGTCAGATAATGAAAACAATTTTAGCAAGAAAACAGAGTTCTAGCCACACTAAAAATGTTTATGTTCGGAAAACAAGTTATGAGGTAGAAGTGTATCCACCTTATCAGTGGCCCAATGCTCATACTAGCAGAATTATAAGAAAGGAAAATATTTTTTTGGATGTCTAACATTGATAACCACAGTTAGGAATATTAGACAAGCTTAGTCACAACTAACTGTTCAGTTTAATTCAATGACATACCGTTATATTGTCTCCTTGATCAAAAACGAGATCAGCTCCAGCAGGTTCTTCAGTTAATGCACAAGGCCTTACAATTGTATAAGGAATTCCACTCTCTCGTATCAAATCCTCACCCTGTTATAGAGGGAAAAAAAAGTGTAGGGTAAAACATGGATTCCAGCTTCATAGCTGAAGAACTGATGATAGAGAGAGAAACGCTTCAGCTGAGCATGGAACAGATAATTACAATTAACTTACCAAAACTAGTACTTAAGTAATATCTCATTAATTTAATAGATTTGCTTAAGGTACTCAAATTATGAAATTGAAAAAGAAGGGATCTCCAAAATCATAAAGGGTAAAAGAAAATGTTGGTTGATGTAGTAGAGCTTCTCATCAATAATTGCCTTCTAGTAGGAAGGTGCTGGAAGCATATCAACTCTAAATCTATTTCTGACACTAGCTTGATGGAAAATGCATCATATATGGGGAAACTAATACCTCAAATATCATACATTCAAGCATTTCTACGGTTCAATAGTGGAAACTTTCTAGTTTTGAAACCAATACCGTGTTCACACGCTCAATGTATTGTATCATAATGGTAAGCATTAAGCAGCTGGTTTTTTTTCTCTCCAACAAATATTTAATCCTTACAGCATGATGCACAAATAGAACTACATGCATAGAAAATAACCTTCAACTTGAATGTTAAGACAAAATCCAATTCCTTATTCAAGCGCACAGCAGGAGGTTGTTTGCTCAGGTCAATGCCAGGCCTGTCCGGTCTAGTAACTCCTGCAGAGCTCACGTGTACAAACCTACAAGTGAAGCAACAGATAAATAATCAAATAAGACCCCGATCATCAGCACCTCCCTCCCCGAAAAAAGAACAAGAGAAGACCGGATTATAGAAGAAACCTGATAGAATGAAGAGAAAAGAAATATGAACCTGGGAGTGATAGGATCCTTTATGTATGCTTTTATGGTAGAGAGTGGAACCTCAAAAGGTCCTTCTACAAAAGTGGGATTCAGTTTCCCATCATATTCAAACTTGCTGAACATGAGCTGGAATAATTTGCATTCCTCGTAAACAATTTGGTAAAAACTCAAAATTCAGAAAGTTAAAAAAGCATAGACAAAGTGGCAAACCTGAAATGATACGACATTACTTGGATTGAAGGGTGGAGCGTCAGATACAGTCCGTGCTCGAAATATAGGCCTCAGTGAAGAGAATGGCAAACGAATCTGTAAAGAAACAGGAAGTTACAAGTTGAAAGGAGAAGGTAATTTGTTTGATAATGCTGATGTATAAAATGGTCATGGTGTTACACACAGACTGCCATTGGCCTCCAATGGTGTCAAAGCTTGCTGTATAACCCACCGTATCCCAATCAGTGCTAGTGCGAACAATTAGTTTATACCGACGACCATCACCCTTTAAGCGCAACTCAAAACCATCATATGCTGAAAGATCCACTGGGGAGGAAAAGTTCTGAAAATAAAAACCAATAACCTTTTTACTTTTTTCATAAGAAAATGGAACCAAAGTAAGCTTTGCATTCAGAAGTCATATTGAACACCCAAAGAAAAGCACATATGTGCACTTGAGAAAGATATTCAAACCAATATATATCTCATCAAATGTGATTTCCGGGGAGGTCTGATATGTGTATGGTTATTAGTTAATGGTTATAACTGGACATAGTTTTAATTCTATCAGATTACTATCCTATCTTTAATATGTTTCCCTTAGCTGCAAATTTGAGGAGTTGAAGCCTACAGTGTCAAATACCAGCCTCTTATCAGATTGTGCCAAAAGCAGTCCCTTAACCTTTTATGACTATTACCTAACTCATATTTTCTTACTTTGTTCTTCACCTAAATGAACGCACTTATAATGCTTGCAACATGTCAGACGACAAAATTGCGAAACATGCATGGTGTAAGAACAACAAAAGCTATTCTTGTTTGCGTACCTTTGTTCTGATACTAGTAAACCCACCATTGTTTGCCGTTGAAACAATGCCTTGCAAAGACAATGAATTGGATAAGGAAAAGGGAAAAATGGAAACAAAGAGATGATAGAGCCATAATAGAGGCTCATAGTTAAGGTCATGGTTCTAATGCCAGCACGAAGTATTATAGAGAGAAAATCTAATGAAAGGTTCTCAAAAGAACAAACCTTTGAAAAGCCCTGTTGGTTTACCACCTTCACCACCAGTCCGATCAATCTGAAATGTACTTTCACTAACACCTCCCATTACAACATCATCTAAAGCGCCCCAATCAAGTTCTTTTGAAAGCTGATCTGCTTGATGGAAACATGGAATAAAGAAAACGCAAATAACCATATTTTGTATAAAACCAGAAAATTGTAGATCATAGATTTTACACTAACAATATATCACAACTTTAGAAATTGAGATATGCTACAGATGTTACTCAAAAATCAATATTCTAAATGGAAACTTAAATCCTCATGTAATGACAAATAATGGAAGTTTGTCTCCTCTGTTTCATTTATAGACAAAGTAAAGCCCTTTGCATTAAATATCCCTTCTCACAATTCATAATTTATAATTATAACCAATTTAGCTTGTCTAAATCGAAAGAAAACACTTTTCTCAGACAGCTTTGCAGTGGGAAGGGTGTTAATTGCAATTTTCAAATAGCAGGACAATTTCGAGAGAATACCTTCAAATCCAAAAAGCAGTTTCCCTGTTCGTAGTCCGACACTCTCCCTCACAGCATTAATCAAGTTTTTCATTCCAATGTACTCAATCATTTCAGGTGAATCACCTTTTATCTGTTTCATCAAACAAACAAACAAATTCTCAAGTATAACACCCTCAAGAGAATCTGAAGAGGTGAAAGATTGCAATTAGTTTGCTACCTCTGGTTCAAAAAACTTGACTCCCTGAAAGAAATAACATTTGGATGTCAGGGTCCTAAACCAGGAAAAATATTATATTATTTAATATAATCCAATAAAACACTCAATCTTCTCATAGACTAAAAGAAAATTTTGAAACTTAGCCAACTGTTTTATAACCAATAGTTTCATCATTTGGAGAATGCCCGAAATCATACTTGACTGTATTTTGCTCGGTCAAGAGTGTCCCCTTCCTTTGGGCCAATAATAACAGAAGCAGCATTTATGACTTTCTTCACTCCTCTGAAGTACTGAGCAACCAGTGTGCTCTCCTTTGTAATGTCTCCAACAATCTGCAATTTGAAGGAAAGGGCAAATTAGGAAGCATGGAATGGAAGGATTAAAGGATAAACTCTATCAACAATGAAGAAGGATATATTAATATAAGTATAGCTTCGGATCACATGGATCTGCACTATGACAGCACTAAGGCTTTTCTTGGTATGAAGGATGGAAAGGAGTTAGAATGCAAAATTTGTTAATCAAATGGTTAAGATTCATAACCACTTACTTTGTAGCTTAAGCATTAGATTAACAAATTTTCCATTCTCATTCATTTCCATCTTTTATACCAAGCAGAGCATAAAAGTTAAGTTTGTATGTTTAAGAATCATGATAAATATAGCAAACAAACATATTTCTTTAATACAATACCTTAGTACCACCACATTATAAAATCAACGATCTAAAACAAAACTATATTGAGGACTTAACATGGGAAGGTAGCTCACCAATTCAATATCGGGACCGAGCATCTTTCTTGCCTTCTCTTCATTCCTAACCTAAATGTAGGCACACATGAAAAGAAAAAGTTAAAAGGGCGAAAGAGAATGAGAAAAACAAGTCAAATCTATACTAAGACAGCCCCTTGAAGCACTTCAAAAGGCATCAATTCATAAATCATACTTCAAGGGAATGCTAGATGAAGGTGTACAAGGTTTAGGAAAAATACCAGTGCTTTAACAGGCAACCCTTTCTTCCTCAAGTTGTTAACCACTCTCCTACCTACACCCCCAGTAGCTCCAACTACCAAAACGTAGTCAGAAGTTCCCATTTTCTTCTCTGATTCTTCGGGCGATGAACCGGATAATTTCTCAATTATAAATTCAACAATCTTCAGGGAATAGTAAATTGCATATAAGTGTGTGCACACAAATTTAAGAATCAAGACATTATGATAAAAAGAAGCATAGAAAGTTTATGCTACCTTAGCAGGAGAAGGTGGTCCATTGAAAAAGTATAACGTTTTAAAAAATCTCCCCAAATCCCAACCCTGTTTTTCAGCAGATATAGGCTCTTTGTACGTTGCAGAAGATAAATAACCGGACCTTCGTTGGTTAAGACGATACTTAGGTCTGCCATTAAGTTGAGGAAATGGTTTAGGAAGTTGACAGGAGAGAAGCTGAGGATGCATACAACTCTTAGAAAATTTTCTACCAACATTTGATGAAGAACCCTGCAGTTTTTTCAGTTGATGAAGTTATGAAATCCAAAATGACCCCATGATTGTATACAAAATGGCAAACACCAAATTTGGCAAAGGAGTTTATAGTTCAAAGATACTGTATCAGAAATCAAAATCTTCTTACTTGCACTTACAGAGTGAACATAGAGTAATAAACCCAGAAATATTGTAAATGAAAATATATTCAATATATACAAATAGCTATACAAACAGAACAAATGCATCCAATGATGATAATTTACTTGCCTGAATACTGAAGATGGAGAAGGGAGATGATGATGATGATGATGATATTGTTGTAGAAAAACAACTTTCCATTTCTTGACAGTGGGTTACACAGTTAAAACAACAAAAAAAAAAAGAATTTACAAGTAGAGACTGGAAGAAGGTTCAAAGATCAAAAGGTTGGCGTTGTGCAAGTGTAGATTGATAGTTTTGATGTTTGAAGCAAAGCAGTTAATATAGACCACACACCCCAACTCTGCAACAGTCGCCTTCAGAAATACTTGGGCTTTTGAAGGTAAAATGCAAAGGGGCTTTCTAGAAGGGGCTGTATTGGGTTTGAAAGTGGGCTTATAAAGCCATTAGGTAGCACCAGCTCCTTGCCTCCATTCCGAAAACAAAAAAACAAACAAAAAAGAGGGGTAAATTATGATGAAAAAAGGCAGATTGAAATAAGATTATCATACAAGATGGTTCTGTACCGTATTCATTGGTGAAGAAGTTGCAAAGAAGAGAAGATGCCGAAACCAGGTTTGCCATTTTAGGTACCTGTACCCTCTTATATATATTACATTACTTGTTAGTATAACCTTGATTGGGCATTTTTACCATATCTGAAAAAGGATAATAGTATCAATTGGGCACCCAAATTGTTATATTAATGCTATATCAAATAATTTCATCTCTATTATGATCAAAATCCCTATACTATTTGTTAATTTATTCTTACAGTTATATCTAGAAACTCATTATGGTATGAGTTGCGATAAAATAAGCTGAAAAAAAGCTCTTTTTAAATTTAAAATTTAGTTTTATAATTTAATTCTAAGACATTAAATTTCTATATTTTTATTTAAAATATTAGTTTTTGCCTTAACTGACAATTAAAGTTGTTCATTTAACTATTATAAAAGGGTAAAACAAATTTTAGCTCTCATTTTTATAGTTTGTTTTTGTCTATTTGATCCTTACTCTTTAAAAATAGAGTAAACTATTAAAATAGTCACGTTTGTCTTAAATTATTTTTAGTTACTTATATTTGAAATGTTACGTTTTAATCACTTACGCAATTGTGTTGTAGCATTTGTTATTTAGTACTAATTGTCGTTAATAGTGTAATGATAAACTGACGTGACACGTTAAATCATCATTTTAAATGACAATTTTAGGTTAAATTATACAATTCGTCCTTGTATTTTTTTTCGTTTTGAGCAATTTAATTTTTTTTCTTTTATGTTCTTTAAACTTTCTTTCTTTTTTCTTTATTTTCCATTATCTTTTCATTATCCTCTGTTTTACTCTTTTCTTCAATTTTTTTAACGTAGTTTTTCTATATTTTTTATTTGTTAAAATTAGTCCCTATACTTTTATTTTTTGAACAATTTAACTTTTTATTTTATTTCTTTATTTTTCTTCTTCTTCCCTTATTTTTCTCTTTCTCATATTCTTCATTGCAAAAAATAATATTTGCCCACCAAATAAACCAAGTCCTTATTTCTTTCGCATGATTTCTAAATTAAATTTTACTCAAAACCGAATATCAATCATTCTTAATCAAATCTCAATTTGAATATAACCTAATTTTGAAACTAAAATTGGATCTAACTAATCAATATACAAAATCATATCCTTAATCAAATCTAAACATAAATTGACTTCTTTATATTCAAAACAATTTTTTTTTTATTTCCAAACTTTTATAGAATTATGTAGATTATTCCTTTCCTTTTCTTTTATTTTTTGACGAATAAAATTAAGCAAACAATAAAATTGATCTAAACCTTTCTGGATATTCCCAAGCAAGTTTGATTAGAAGCCGAGCATGGATGAATCGAAGAGAGAAAGGGAGCATGGAACCAAACTGGTTTAGGTAAAGTTAAGGGTGTTTCATATGATGATCGTTTTAGTCATTGAGAGTGCAGAGCTCGTTCGAAGAATCTGTGAAACAACATAGTTTCGAGAGGGTGAGAATGTTGTAGGTAAGATAGATAAGGTGGCCGTGGGGGTTGGTTAGGAGGTTAACGGAATGGGCTCGAGAAACTTTGTTGAGGGTGTATTGTCAGAAGTCACAACTGGCGAGATATTCGAGTGAGGCGAGATTGTGGACTAGGTCATTAAGAGATCCAAATTGGTTCGTTAAAGTGATTATGGACGATGATGGTTTGCAAGTGTGGGGTGAGAATATGCGAAACAAGTTTTATTTTAGTTTCAACTTTGGCCTTTTCTTTTTTCATAAACATAAAAAATTTTTAACAAATGGAAAATATAGAAAAATTTCGTTAAAAGAGATGGAGAATGGAGGAAAATAGAGGAAGAAGCAGAAGAAAATACAAAATAAAGAAAAAAAGAAAAGTTAAAAAAATTAAAGAAAAAAATTTAAATTGCTCAAAAAAAAAAAATAAGGACCAATTATATAGTTTAACCTAATTTTTGTTTGTTTGAAATGATGATTTAACATGCTACATCAGCTTGTCATTACACCGTTAACGACAATTAACGGCTTAGTGCTAAAATGTTACAACACGTTAACGTAAGTGACTAAAACGTAACATTTAAAACATAAGTGACTAAAATATAACTTGACGTAAATAAAAGTGATTATTTTAATAATTTATCCTTAAAAATACATAACAATTAAAAATGTTTTTAAAATTAGAAGTCTTTTTCATATATACAATAAAAATAGAAAAATGACAATTTTTGAAAAATTAAAACTCTTTAAAATTAAAAAATAAAAATCATTTTAAATAATTTAAAAATATGAAAAACATAAAAAATTCAAAAATTAAGAAATGTGTTATTTACTCCATGAATGGTAATAAAATTTCTCCAGATTTTGAGATATCCATTCAATTCATATTAAATCAAATTTGAACAAATTCTTTTTATTTTTAAATTAGATTAGTTATATATCAAAAATATTTTTATATAAATTTAATTATATAGTGTATAAAATATTAGCACAAAATAAGTTTTAAATAATAATATGAATTTTAAATTAATTCATATTAAATTAATATATATTTTTTGTTTATAACACACTATACTAAAAGAATTTTATATAAAAATGACCCCATTTTGACAAAATATAAAGGTAATAAATTAAGTCTTGAGATTTCTATATAATGCATTTTGAACAAAAATTTACATAATATATTTATATTTAATTCAAATTAATTTAGAGTTTGTATTATTATTTAAAATTATTTTACACTAATATTTCATATAAATTATAAATAAATTTAATTAAAAATATTTTGATATATAAATGGTTTGAATTAAAATTTTAAAATACTTGTTCAAATATAATTTATTATGGATTGAACGAATAAATCAAACTTTAGAAAGACCTACCGCTAGAGCTATTCATGGGTGAAGCTAGGACATTGTTTGATTTTAAAAATAATTTCTAGCTTTGAGTTCATTTTCACCCAAATGGACAGTAAAAGGGTCAAGCCGAGTCAGCCTAATGTTAAAAATATAAGCACAAGTGTCACATCCCGAAAATCGGGTTAGAATAAATTGGGTTAGTAGAACCAAGAGTGGTTACATCTTGATTTTGAGTTAGGATTGTGAAAATTTTGAAAAGTGAATTAGTTTGGTTCATTGGTTAAACATATGTAAGTAGTGTGTGTGAGGTTTTGAGTCAGAATCGGGTTCTTCTAGTACAGCTCTACGCCTAAGAAATGGGCCAGAATAGACAAGCCTTCGCAGGTTGAGGCAACAGTGGTTATTGGTCGATCTCAGATTTGTACAGATTGTGGTAGAAGTCATCTGGGAGAGTGTTGGAAGAGGATAGGAGCATGTCTGAGATATGGGTCAATGGAGTATCGTATTAGGGATTGTTCGTATCGGGCTGAGCTGATGCAAGCTCCAGTTCAAGATCAAGTTCAGCCTCAGAGGGTAGTTCAGCAACCTCTAAGGGGCCATGGTCAGTTTAGGGTTGGTAATGGTGGTGGTCGTGGACAGATGGCATCAAGGTGAGGTGCCAATTAAACTGAGGTTAGACAGCATGCACTGGTATATGTGGTGAGCCATTGCAAGGATAAGGACGCATCTAACGTTATAGCAGGTATATTTACTATTCATCCTCATCAGTACTTTTCTTTAATTGATGTTGGTTCCACATATTCGTATGTTGCTAGTTGTGTATGTTGTAAGTTGGGAATATTTGTTGAGGAAACTGTTAGTGAGGTCTCAATAGCTAGCACGTTAGGGTAGTTTGTATAAGTTAATAAGGTTTATAGGAGGTGTCTGTTAGAGATGCAGGGGTTTGTGATTACGGCTAATTTGATGGAGTTACCGTTCGGGGATTTTGACTTGGTTCTGAGAATTGACTGGTTAGTTGAATACCAAGTCAGTCTGGATTGTGCTGCAAAGAGGGTGACACTGAAAGCAACCAATGGTCAGGAAATTGTTCTAGTTGGTGAGCGTCGAGATTACCTATCTAATGTAATCTCCACTATGGTAGCTGAGAAACTGGTAAGAAAGGGGTGTGAGGCGTACTTAGCCTATGTGCATGACACAAGTGTTGTGGGTTTTGTTATGGAGGGAATTCGAATTGTTAAGTACTTTTCGGATGTTTTTCCTAAGGAATTGCCTGGGTTACCACCAGACCATGAGGTTGAGTTTGGGATTTAAGTTCTGTCTAGGACAACTCCGGTGTTCATTGCTCCTTATTGCATGGAATTAAAGGAGTTGAAAGAATTGAAAGTCCAATTACAAGAACTTTTTGATAGATGAATCATAAGACCCAATGTCTCACTTTGAAGAACATCGGTGTTATTTATCAAGAAGAAGGATGGTACTATGAGAATGTGTATTGACTAGTGGCAATTGAATAAGTTAACGATAAAGAATAAGTATCCATTGTTGAGGATCGATGACTTGTTTGATCAGTTTCGAGGGGCGTCAGTGTTTTATAAGATCGACTTGAGATTTGGGTACCATTAGTTGAAAGTGAATGAATCTAATGTGCATATGACTGCGTTTAGGACTTGTTATGGACATTACGAGTTTCTAGTTATGCTTTTTGGTCTAACTAATGCACCAACCGCATTTATAGATCTTATGAATAGAGTGTTTCAACTATATCTGGATCAGTTTGTTGTAGTTTTTATTAATGATATTCTATTATACTCTAAGCCCGAGGTCGAGTATGATAAGCATCTTAGAGTGGTTTTGTAGATTCTTCGAGAAAATAAGCTCTATACTAAGTTGAGTAAGTATGAGTTCTGGTTGAGGGAAGTAATGTTTTTGGGACATGTGGTTTCTATCGAGGGTATCCATGTGGACCCGAAAAAGATAAATGCTATTCTTGAGTGGAAACAACCTAAGTGTGTATCATAGATTTAGAGTTTTCTTGGTCTTGTGGGGTATTATCAGAGATTTTTGGAAGGGTTTTCATTAATCACAACTCCTTTGACCAAGCTATTGCATAAGAATGCTTCTTTCAAGTGGGCTAATGATCAGTAGGGAAAATTTGAAGAGCATAAGTCAGTGTTGGCTTAGGCACCCAATTTGATATAACATGAATTTGGAATGAGAGTATGTTGTGTACAATTACACATCACATATTGGTCTCGGTTGTGGTTTGATGTAGAAAGGTAAGGTTGTGGCTTATGCTTCTAGATAGCTCAAGCCGCATGAGGGAAACTATCCAATGCATGAATTAGAGTTAGTGGCAGAGGTTTTTGCTCTGAAAATTAAGAGGCATTATCTATACGATGAAAAGTGTATTATTTATACTGATCACAAAAGCCTCAAGTATCTTCTCACTCAGAATGAGTTGAATCTTAAGCAACGTAGAAAGATTGAGTTCATTAAGGATTGCAACTGTACTATTGGGTACCATCTTGGCAAGGCCAATATGGTGGTCGATGCTTTGAGTAGGAGGTTGATGAATGAGTTGAGAATGATGTTTGCTCGTTAAGTCTGTATGAGGATGGTGGATTGTTTGTAGAGTTGCAAGTTAAGCTAACTTAGGTTCATGAGATTAGAAATAAATAGATTTTAAATGAGCCTTTGGTTCTTTGAGTTAAGCATATTGAGGAGGGTAAGATTTTAGACTTCAACTTTAATTTTGAGGGTATGCTGCCGAGGCAGTGTATATGTGCTGAATGATAGTGAGTTGAAACAGTCTATACTGCAGGAAGCAAATAGTAGCCCTTATGGTATACATCCCGGCAGGAATAAGATGTACCGTGATCTTCAGGATTTGTATTGGTGCCCTGGGTTGAAGGGGGTAGTAACTAAATTTGTGGCCCATTGTCTGACGTGGCAGCAGGTTAAGGTTGAACATCAACTTCCTTCTGGTTTGTTGCAACCTGTTAAGATTCTGCAGTGGAAATGTGAATGAGTGACTATGGATTTTGTTAGTGAGTTTCCCTTGACACCCACTAAAAAAATTCTATTTGGGTCATTGTGGATCGGTTGACCAAGTCTGCCTATTTTCTTCCAGTTCAGCCTGATTACGCTTTTCAGAAGTTAGCTAAATTGTATATCTCTGAGATCGTAAGACTCCATAGGGTTTATGTATCGATTATCTCATATCGATACCCTCATTTTACTTCACAATTTTTGAAGAAATTTCATGAGGTTATGGGTACTCAGTTGGACTTTAGTACATAATTCCATCTGTAGACTGTTGGATAGTCCGAAAGGGTAATTCAGGTTCTAGAAGATATGCTACGGATTTGTGTTCTTGATTTTCGTTGTAGTTAGGAAGATTTTTTACCTCTAGATGAGTTTGCCTATAATAATAGTTTTCAATCCAGTATTTAAATGGCACCTTACGAGGCTTAGTATAGTTGTAAGTTTTGTACACCGTTGTGTTGGACAGAGTTAGGCAAAAGGAAAATTATGGGTCTGGATCTAGTAATCGAGATTGAGGATAAGGTTAGACTGATTTGAGATCGGTTAAAGGTAGCATTGAATAGACAGACATCTTATGCAGATTTTAAGAGGAAGGGTATTGAGTTTGCTATGGAGGATCAGATTTTTCTAAAGGCATCTTTATGGAAAAAAGGTTCTAAGGTTTGGACATACTAGTGAGTTGAGCCCTAAGTTCATCGGGCATTATCAAATTTTAAGGTGTGTAGGGCTAGTTGCATATCAGTTGAAGCTGCCTCCTAAGTTGGACTGCATCCATGATTTCTTTCGTGTCTCTATGTTAAGGCGGTATCAGTCTGACCCATCTCATGTTGTTCTGGTTGAAGAGATCAAGGTGAGACCAAATTTGTCTTTTGAGGAAGAGCCGATATAGATTCTAGATCATCGGGTAAAAGTCTTAATAAGAAGGAGTATCCCTTTGGTTAAGGTTCTATAGTGAAATCATGGTGCTGAAGAAGCCACTTGGGAACCAGAAGACTAGATGTGTCATCAATACTCTTATTTGTTTGAACCAGGTAAATCTTAAGGACGAAATTTCTTTAAAATGGGGAGAGTTGTAATGCCCCAAGTTTCTTAAAATTTTGAATTGTTAAATTGTGTAAAGTAAATTAATATGTTCCAGTGGTTAAGTGTTTGGATGTGTACTTGAAGTCATGTGTTCGATTCCTTCTTATTGAATTTTGGTTATTTTCTCCCTATATCTAGCTAGTCACACATAACTTATATGTAATTTACGTTTAATTGGTGATAAGAATAAGCCTACTGGTTTAGTGGTAAAGTATTAGCTTACCATTAGGTTCCTAGTTCGAAACCTGGAAAACTCACATGCGAAGAAGATGATGGAATCTATGTACAGTTGGGATGTTTTTCTTGGATTTATGGAGATTTAAGGCTTGGATGTTGGTAGGAATCAAAAGATTAGAGTTAGGAAATAAAAAATCGAATGAGAGAGCAAAGGAGAACAAGGGACGACACAAGAATGAGGGAGAAGAAAACTAACATGAAAATAAAACTAGTTGGGGAAGATATAGGGTGAATTTTAAAATCTGGTCTAATTGCCTATTAAAAACTCTAAGTTTTGACTCTTTTACAAATAAGTCCTATTTTCAAAATTAAATGTATTTAAAACTCATTTTCAGGAATTGATTTAATTTTCTAAAATGCATAATCGAAAACATTACCAATATACCATGTCAAAAAATTCTGAACACTCTAAGGTTAAAATTCCTAAATTACCCCTAAAACTCCTAGGCCCTATTTTGGGTTGTTACAAATCTCCCCCTCTAAAAAGAATTTCTTCCTCGAAATTCCCTACTAACATGTCACTTGCTTAATCAAAGAATTTTCTACTTCTACTTCTAAACTCACCATCACCCTTTCGCTGCGCACTTTGATTCCTATTCTCCCTATCTTCCTACCACTTTCTTTAATAATTCTATTAACTACCACGGGCTATTCTACGGTAACTTCTCTAACAATTTCCTCTATTCACTATGACACTCTCGTCTAAAGAACTCATAACCATTTTGCCTAATTCACTAGTTATTATTAGGGCTCTCCACTTATTAGCTAAATCACTCATAATTTACTGAGGTGTAGAACCTAAATCTACCAACGAGAATAAAAGAAGCGACCACAAGAAAAAAATATGTGCAATCTCAATGTTCGAGTCTTGATCTTGTGGTTCCCTGTTGAAACCATTTTTTATCGTGTTTTAAAAACGGGAATCGACATGGAGTCACCACCGATCCTTTTTGTTTAGGTGTGATCGGGTCACCTATAAAATAAATTTTGGTGACAAATTTCCAGAAGAAAACGGGTTCGGGAATCGGTTACGTGCAAGGAAAGATTAGCACCCTCGCAACGCCCAAAATTGGTACCAAATTGATTAACTGATATCTTAATGTTGAAAAGTTTGAAATGGTTTTGAAATTCTATTTTTTTAATAATTTTAAATAACTTGATTAAATATTGATATTCTCTTGTTTCGAAGGAATAGAGTATCACATCCAACACGATTGGACACGACAATCTGAGTCCTCAAATTCAAGATCATCCCCAAAATTCTCCAAGCACATGTGTTGAAATTTTGAAAGGGTATTTGGTTATTTGGACAAACAAAAAACCACACCCAACACAATTGTGCACGATTTCTTCGAATCTCCAAATGTACAAATATTACCTTACTTTGAAAATATTGACAAAATCTGAAAGGGTATTCACTTATTTGGTCAAACAAGAAATCACACCCAGCACGATTGGGCACGATTTCTTCGAATTTCCAAACGCACAAATATTACCTTATTTTGAAAATATGTGAGTTTAAAATCGACTTAAAATACATTTTATTGGTTAAAACATGAAAAACTTCTATAAATAAATTGGAAGTCTTAATCACAATATGATAATAAAGTACAAATATAACCTCAATCACAAAATAAGAATACATGGCCATAATGAAGATACAAGAGAGCAATTTAAAATTTATGTAATAACAATATATTATGTTATACAAACAATGATTTATATGTAAATGAATTTTTAAAACAAATATTCTATAAAAGGAAGATTAAAATAATTAGTGTGTAAAATAGTATATAAAAAAAAGTATTTAAAAAATATTAGATAATAATGTGCAAAGGAATTTTAAAATAAATATTATAAGAAGAAAATCAAAATATAACATACAAAATAAATTAAAAAATTAACATGATGAATATACATACATTAAGAAATAGTGTAATTTAAATAATATATGTAAAATAATGATATATAAAAGTTTTAAAATATATTACATAAATCTTTAAACCATAAAATAATGTGAAATCAATGATATAGACATAGTATAAAAATAATTTATATATAAATCATATATACATGAATATAAAATGTATATAAAATTAATAACATATATAACTAGAAATAAATAATATCTAAAATAAATTAAAATATTTAATATTAAATATTAATTAAAATACTAGTTAAATCAACCAATAAACAAATAATTAGATAAATAATTAAAGGATTGCATTAAAAAACAGAACAAAATTACAAGGCTGAATTAAAATCGCACGAATAGTTGAGGATTAAACCGACAAATATTCCGACTAGCCTAAACGCTATGTTCGAATAGGACGAAATCGCAGAAGAAGCAAAGAATAGAGGGATCAATTGCATAAATAATCCATTTAAAACAGGATGGCGCGAATCCGGGTCATTAAGAGGGTTGACGCGTGGATCCTGTACCCTCCTAAACGGCATCGTTTTGCATTATTTTTAAGAAAAGGTTAATGAACCCTTAAAATTATCAGAAAATTTAAATCCCTTTATTATGAAATCGAACCCTAGCCCCTTTCTCTTCTCAAATGCACCGCATAAGGAAAAGAAGAAGTTTCGGTCGCCTCAACGCCATGATGATCGACGAAGAGCGATCGATTTCAGTCCAATTGTCATCCCCTTTCAAGCCAAGTATGAGTTTTCCCTGTCCCTAAACCTGAAGGATTGCCTTGCTTCGATTACAATGAAAAAGGCCCTCCGACGATTCGTGTTTCAAAGGTAAAATTCTTATTATTCCTTTTTGGATTTATCTTTTTTTAAAAAAAAAATAGAAATGAAATAGTAAAGATCTAAAGAAAAAATTGAAGACGAAAAATCACCTTTTCTGAAATTTTTCTCTCTATTTGTGTGTAATACCAAAGAAATCCGAATCCCATAAATGTTTACATCCGGCTCTTTTTATAGCCGATTAGAAAAAATAAGCCCTCTCTATTCTTTCTGTTACATTAGTCGTATTTTTTTGTTTGTTTTCTGCTTTCTTTTCTTTTTGTACAGATGCTGTGAAGGAGGCCGTTGCTGAGGCGGGGTAGCGCACGTGGGGTACGACTACTGCGTTGGAGGGTTCCAAAGTTCTAAAGGCGTGCGTGAGCGTACGCGAGAATTTCAAAGGGCGCGCGTGAGAAACTCAAGGGGCGCGCGTGGGGAGCTGCGGAGGCACCAGAACAATCTAGAATTGGGCCATTTGGGCTGGCTTAGAATTGGGCTAATTTAATTTAGTGGTTGGGCTTTAATTTATTGGGTCAAAGTAGCAATAATTTGGGCAAAAAATGACTGTTTTAATTTGGGCTATAATTTATTTGGGTCAGTTGGACCCTACTGTAAATAAGGACTGTGGACTTTTTAATTTATTGGTTTTTTTATAATTTTTGTTTTCTTGGTTTTATTTTTGGGTTTTAATTAATGGGTCGGGCGAAAATTGGGTTTTACAGCTGCCTCTCTTTGCTCATTATCGTGTAACGAGGATAGAGCAAAGACTTCAAAAAGAGCCAATTTTGTCTGGTCATGCCTCATTCAATGCTTTTCTTCTTCAAGTAGCTTTGTTCCATCCCATTGCATCTTCAAGGGTCTGAGAGCTAACTCTTTGATCTATTCAAGGAAGATTAGACTTGTAGCTTCAATTTGCTCCACTGCAAACTCAGGGAGACAAGGTCTGATGTTTTCGATCTACTCCTGCAATTTTAAGAATACTAGATCTGATATCTTCAATCTGCTCTTGCAACTTCAGTATTGCAAATTTGCTATCTTTGATACGCTTGATTCAGGAAGGCAAGATTTGATGTCTTCGATCTGCTCCTGCAACTTTAGGATTGCCATATCTGATGTCTTCAATCTGCTCCATTGCAAACTCAGGGACGCCAGACTAATATCTTCAATCTGCTCCTGCAACTTCAGGATTGCCAGATTTGCTATCTTCGATGCACTTCACTCAGAAAGGCAAGATCTGATGTCTTCGATCTGCTCCTACAACTTCAGGATCGCTAGATCTGATGTCTTCAATCTGCTCCACTGCAAACTCAGGGATGCCAGGCTAATATCTTCAATCTGCTCCTGCAACTTCAGGATTGCCAGGTTTACTATCTTCGATCCACTTCATTCAGGAAGGCAAGATCTAATGTCTTCGATCTGCTCCTGCAACTTCAGGATCGCCAGATCTGATGTCTTCAATCTGTTCCACTGCAAACTTAGGGATGCCAGACTAATATCTTCAATCTGCTCCTGCAACTTCAGGATTGCCAGATTTTCTATCTTCGATCTGCTTCATTCAGGAAGGCAAGATCTGATGTCTTCGATATGCTCCAATGTAATTTCAGGGAGAAGAGATTTGTAGCTTCGATCTACTCCACTAGAACTTTGAGGTGATAAGAATCCAGAGAGAAGAGATTTGTAGTTTCAATCTTCTCTGCTAAAACTTTAAAGAAATACGGACTGATCTTTATTGTAAACTCAGGGAGGAGGGATTTATAGCCTCAACCTACTCCACTAGAACTTCAAGGAGATAAAAATTCAGAGAGAAGAGATTCATAGTTTCAATCTTCTCTGCTAAAATTTCAAAGAAATACGGACTAACCCTCATTGTAAACTCAATGAGGAGGGATTTGTAATTTCAACCTACTCCACTAGAATTTCGAGAAAATAGAAATTCAGAGAGAAGAGATTCGTAATTTTAATCTTTTCTGCTGAAACTTCAAAGAAATACGGACTAATCCTCATTGCAAACTCAGGGAGGAGGGATTTGTAATTTCAACCTACTCAACTGGAATTTCGAGGAGATAGAAATTCAGAGAGAAGAGATTTGTAGTTTCAATCTTCTTTGCTGAAACTTCAAAGAAATATGGACTGATCCTTATTGTAAACTCAGGGAGGAGGGATTTGTAATTTCAACCTACTCCATTGGAACTTCGAGGAGATAGAAATTTAAAGAGAAGAGATTCGTAATTTTAATCTTCTCTACTAAAATTTCAAAGAAATAAGACTTGTATGGTTTCGATTTGCTCCTGCAACTTCAGGACTACCAGATCTGCTATCTTCAATCTACTTCACTCGAGAAGGCATGATATTCAAATTCATCGATGTTGCGACAACATCTTCTGGGGGACCTGTTTTGTAAAATCAATTTTGTATTTATGCCTATGCAAAATGGTTAGGATGCAATGATCAGAATGAATCTAATGTTCCTAACTAAATGCATTATGGACGACATTTGTATGAATGCAGAATGTCATGAGAATGACCTTTTTACAAATATTAGGATGCAATGATCGGAATGAATCAAATGCCCCTAAATAGATGTGTCTTATGGGTGACATTTGTATGAATGCACAATGTCATGAGAATGATTTCTTACAAAGATTAGGATGCAATGATCGGAATGAATCAAATGCCCCCTAAATAGATGTGTCTTATGGATGACATTTGTATGAATGCATAATGTCAGGAGAATGATTTCTTATAATGATTAAGATGCAATGATAGGAATGAATCAAATGCTCCTAACTAAATGTGCTTTGAATGAATGCAGAATTTCATGAAAATGATCCTTTTTTAAGGTGTCATCGCTCATTGTTTGTCAGGGTAATATGCTACCCTCTTGTTCGGCTAGTATTCTTGATAGAAAACCCGAGAAAATAAATATATTACTCAACAGACTTGCCCCACTGTAACTTCAAGGTTCATCTCATTGTGACTTAGGGGTGTAGGATCTAAATCTCTTCCCATCTATCCCACTGCGACTTTGAAATGTAGGATTTGTTTCTTCTTCAATCCATCGCATTGCTAATCAAAGTTACGGGACTTGTATCATTTTCCATCCATGCCACCACATCTCAGGGGTAGAGGACTGCAACTTCTTCAATCAACAGATCGCTTCCTAGGTGACCTAACCATATACATGCATGATATTTGCATGGGTGCATAATATCATTTCTTCTTGCTAATGATTCCCGTTTTACACTTGGGTTGTTATTACTCGTGTTCCATTGAGATTGTATCACCAACTATTTTGATAGAAAATCCAAGGAGATAGCCTCAATTTAGACTTTTCCTTCTCAAACATTTCCAATCCTTAAGCTTGGTAAGTTCTAAACAATAGCCCTATTTCAGGTTCTTGTATAATTTAGAAGCTTCCAGAGTAATATGAGAAACTCCTTTTATGAAAGTATTATTAGTCCACTAATCGTTATTTCAATGCAAAATTCTTGAAAAATATCATAACAATGGACAAGAAGGAAATTAATTATGAGCATAGCTCGAGACAAATAAGCTAAGCAAAGATAGAAATCACAATCAAGAATGAATAAATTTTAAAAGAATAATATAATCACAAATAACAAATTTAAAATGGGTAAAGTGGAAACTAGGTGCCCCAAATATCGTAGCCTGAGCTTCTCTTGTTCAAACTTCTTGAGGACCATTTTAAGCTTAATATGTGTCTAGGGGATTCAGATTACTTTGTTGATGCCCCAAGACATCACATACTTCCTCATTGCTAATTCAAATATAGCGAGACCACTGTATGCCCCACTTTTGATCAAAATTTAAGCTGCCCTTTCCAGGTTTTCAACTCAAATCCCCTTTGGTCTCAAAGCGCCCTTTGCGGATTTTCACCTTGGCCTCTCTTTTTTCTTTCTTTTTTGATTGAAAATTTTTTATTTGATTTTAGATTTTTTTTAGAAAAAGGTCTCAAGGCGCCCTTTGCGGGTTTTCACCTTGGCCTCTCCTCTTAGATGAAATTTGAATTTACCGGCTTAAGCATGTCCTCCTTGCCATCCATTAATGATCCTCGAGAACAAGCCTTTGGCATTTACTTCCCTCTGAGGTCCTTTTGTATGAGATGGATCTTTCTTAATGCCAGGTCTCTATCATGAAATCCTCCTGGGCGAACCTCTTTGTCATAAGCCCGCGTCATCCGTTTTGAATACTTTCAATCAAGCTCACTGGAGACATCTGCTTCCTCCAACTCAATCGAAGCTTGAAGAAAAGGAGTCTTAACCTCCCACAATCGCTTCCCTTTCATAAACCAATGAGAAAGATGTTTTCCCGGTGAAGGTCCTGGCCAACGCTCAAGAGGCAAAGAGAGTAAATGGTAACTTCTCTATGCCAACCTTTGCAAGTCTCAGTCATTTTTAAGATATTTTTAATGGTTTTTGGTCGCTTTCTTTGTCTTGATATGGTGTCTCGACATCAGTAAATTTTGACATCAAACATGTTTCTTTCTGACATTCTTTATTGCCACCCTTTTTTTTGGATTTGAATTTGAATTCGGATTTGGCTTTGAATTTGAATTCGAATTTGGATTTGACTTTGGATTTGAATTTGGCTTTGAATTAGAATTTGGATTTGGATTTGGATTTGACGACTGCTGACTTTGTAACTTTGGCATATGAAAAACCTTCACCCTCTTAGTGAAGTAATTGATAACCACGAAGTTGAATTGTAACACCCCTAACCAGTACCCGTCGCCGGATTTGAGTTATGAGGCATTACCTAACTATACATAAATCATTGCATGCATTCATTGAAATTCATTCTTTTATTTTAGCAACACTAACATGAATTTATTTGCGTATCCAATTGGATCTAAATTGTCTACAAAGTACTTGCATTTCATAACTATAAAATTTTGCCACTCAGTTCACATGTATTGAAATAAACTAGTAATTTCGAGTAAGCATAACTATATTGAATTTTTTTTATATAATGTAAACATGAACTCTCAAATTTATAATTTGAACAATAATCCTATGTCTTTTCTTGACTTATGAATATAATTAATTATTATAAACGTGCAATATACAGCAAATTTGACCAAAAGAAATATGCATGATCTCACATTACAACTCCCTACTGAGTTAAATAATTTCTGCCACATTCAATTCACAAATCAATGATCAAAATCTACTTGACCCTAATATACAATACCCCATTGCCGAATATATAACATGAAATCAACTTGACTATGTCACCGAATTCTATGTCAATAGTACAAACATCAAATTTCATTCATTAATCATATTACCAAATTAATATTCTACATGCTTTAACCTATAAACACCCATGACTTCACCTAATAGCTAAACACATTATCAAATGCCACACCATATATATATATATATATATATCTAGGCTATTCGATTCCTCTTCAATCATGAACTAAGCTATAAACACAATCATACATCTATAATACTATCACGCAAGCCATTACTATGTAAAACTTAATTTATCTAAAATAACTAAGCCTTTTTCGCAAGGCTATATTATAGTTATGTACAATCACCCAAAATCCCATAGTTAACACTTAAGTCTAACCTATATATGCCTTTCAAATAGAACTAAGTTAGGTATACCAAAAGATTTGATAGTGCGATCGACTTCTTGGATGATCCTTCGAGTTCGTAGCTTGAACCAAAAATCTATAAAATAGAAGTAGACAAGAACACACACAGTAAGCTTGCTAGCTTAGTAAGTCGTAAGCAATAGATAATACAACAATCGAACACTTGAACATTTTTAATCAATAAATTTAGGACATTGGATATGAACATTTCAATATGCAATTGAAACAAGACCGAATACTAGTAGTATATTAACTCAAATAATTATACTTCATTACCATCAACCTGCATCTCGTCCAAGTACCAAGTGCATATATTACATGAAACACATGTTTAGAATCATATAAATACAACATTCATATCAATTACATTATTACACTAAAAATTTTGTTATATAATATTCATACGATCGATTATAAGCTAAATTTCACATCATACCTTTCTTATCATATTATTTCAACTCAAGTAATATTAAACACAACTTACCTTACTTTTGATGAATTCAAAAGGGACTTATGCTTACCTGAGTTTTTAACTCAATACATTAACTATGTTACACCTCGAGCAATTTATGGTTCCTTCGTTTAAAAGTATTATCGGCATTAAGCCTGCTAGGCATAAAAGCCCGAATATGTCACCGACACTAAGCCTGCTAGGCACGAAGCCCGAATATGTCACTAGCACTAAGCCTGCTAGGCATGAAGCCCGAATATGTCACTAAGACTAAGCTCACTAGGCACGAAGCTTTGAATATGTCACCCAAGACTAAGCCTGCTAGGCACGAAGCCCAAATATGTCACCTAAGACTAAACTCGCTAGGCACAAAGCCCAATATCAACACATTCAACCTTTTGACACACATTACTTAGTACTAAAATATCAACCATCTCATATTCTTTATTTTACTTTCATCTATTAATCCAAACATACATATTCACATTACATTAATCAAATTAAATTCATTACAAACTCATAATCCATATTCGCCAACATGTATATTTATACTTTAGATTTCCAAATTTCATCATATTTTATGTTCATAAATAATTATTTGGCATATACTTGCTTAAAGACTTACCTCGATTATCGACGGACAACGTGAGACCCATTTATTCGACAACTTTTGCCTTTCCCCATCCAAATCTGTTCTTATTTGTTCTTGATCTAAACACATTAAAATTGAGCTCATTCAAGTACATTTCATCTCAATTTAGTCCCTAAGCACATAAATAGGCAAATTACCATTTTACCCTTAGAGTTTCACATTTTTACAATTTAGTCCTAATTGCACAAAACACAAAATACACAAAATTTCCTACAACACTCAAGGGCCGAATGTTCATAGGGATTATACAAGTCCATATTTTCATTTATTTCATGTTTTAGTCCTTTAAGAATTTATTTTTCAAATTAGTCCTTAACACTTAATTTCACCAAAACTTCTAATTCTAAAATGATGATTTAACACATACTATTCATAATCTACTATCAAACATTACATGCCATGCATATACAACCATAGCCGAATCTTAATGTGCCATAATCTCAAAAATTAATACATGGGTTGTATAGCATTCAAAGTAACAATTCCAAAAATGTAAAAATTATAAAATACTAAGCAAAATACATACCCTAAATTAAGCCCCAAGTTGCCGAAATTTAAGCTTCAACAATGGAGTTTTTCTTCCTCCCACATTCGGCCAAGAAGAAGAACAAGGTATGTTCTCTTTCTTTCCACTTTGTTTCATTATTTTATGCCTTAAAAATTAAAAGTAATATTGTTTATTCATTACCTAAAAAAACATATTATTATAAAACAAAATTTTAATCTTATTTCTCATATATGCCGTCCACTATCTAAAGAAATGGGCTAATTGTCCTTTTAGGACATCCACTTTAAAAGCCACAATCAAAAAGGTATATTTCACTTTAGCATGCCACTTTTACTCTTTATGCGATCAAGTCCTTTTTATCAAATTAAGCACTTAAACAATAAAATTTTTCTATGAAACTTTCACACACATTAATTCACATATAATAAACACACAATATAATATTTAAAAATTTATCAGACTCGGATGCGTGGTCCCAAACCACCATTCCAATTAAGGTCAATTTTGGTCTGTGACATGAATTGTATCAGCTAGATGCTTTTGGTGAGATCTGTCTCATAACATCTATGCCCCACCTATAGAAAGAATGGAAAAGGCACATAAGTCTTGTCTCCCCCAATTTGGCATTTACGGCGTAACTGATGCAATTTCCTTTTCTTGGTAAACCAGTAACCCAATCCTCTTGATTAACTTAACCATCGTAGCACCATTAACAGCATACCAATATTTCAAGCCTGGCGTGCTTCGACATGATTGTGCAAAAACATCTTGGAATTCTTGAAAATAGCTCAATGATGTCTCGTCTTATTTCTGTGGTGAGTTAGGCTTTATCCTAAGCTCGCAGCGTCTCTTGACCCTTTGCAAAGTACAGTCTATTTTCACTTGCTCTACCATCCTTAACAAATCAAAAGATAGGCTACAATCTCTGTCATCTTCAAAGTCCTTAGATCCCCTAGACTCATATCTCATTCAAAAAGGGAGTCTGTAATAATGTCACTTATGTCGTTGATATCTGGGTACCTATTGTAGGTACGAAGGAAAGTTCCAAAGAATAAATGATTCTAAGGATGATTATTTTTTATGGTATGGTCATGAATAAAACACAAAAGAAAGTACAGTATGAAATGTAAAGAATGAAAAAAATATTTATTTAAAAAGATGCATTTTATTGAAATAAAAATTCTGGACACAAGCCCATTTCATAAAAAGATTCTTATTGCTTCTGGGCTTAAAGCAACAGGCATGTTTTGAGTATTACTCTAAATTAACTCAAAAAAAATACAGGGATCCACTCCACAGTCCCATTGTTTAAAGCATCCCAAGTACATAAAGGCAGAAGCTTGGAAGAGTCTATTTCTTGGTTCTCTCTTCAAATATGTCATTAATGTTCAGATTCCCTAATATTCCTTCGGGTTTTTGATCTATTCAATTAGGCCTTGTACTAATGCCTTAAGCTCGATGCATCCTTGGATCTCATGCCCCTATCCATCATGGGACTCACGATGTTTACTCCTTTAACAGAAAGGTTGGGTAACAAATTTTCTGCACCATAGAGATCATCGAATTTTACGATACCCAATCTGATGAGCCTTTCGACTAATTTCTTGAAAGCGGTGTAATTTTCCATCGAGTGCCCCGTAATTCCTGCATGGTATTCATATTGGGCGTTCACATCGTACCATTTAGGGTATGGAGGACATATTGGTTCCATATGAAAAGGGATACAATATATGCGTCAAACAAAATTCGGTACAACTCTCTATACGAGATTGGAATGGGTGTGAACTGGAGTTTTTTCGATTTTGTATTGGTCTCTTGTCTTGGGGAACTTGATAGTTGGTAGTTGTTGTCTTTCCCTGAGTTACCGTAATCGGCTTCGAATTACCCCTATTACACTTACTCATATCATTCCCTTTCTTTTCCTTTTCCCTCGGGGCCTTTGAAATCCCCATCCCCTTTTTCTTTGTCTTTGTTGAGCCAAGAACAATAGGATTAACTTGATCATCCTCTGGGCTAAAATCTGAACCCCTTGGGAAATTCGATAGCACCGAGATATCAGTCTGACATTAGGGTCTAATAATGACGGTATCCCATGTGAATGTGTGTCTGGTTGAGTTGGGATACTTATTGGGGAATAAACGATGTCTTGGTCATCATCCACACTGCTGACCATTGGACCACTCCTCTTTTCAAACCCTTCAACTAGTAATTGGGTTAACTGGCATCATATTCAATTGATCCCGGATATCTCGTTGAATTTTGACCAACTGCTCTTGCATCAATATTTTTCTTTGCTCTAATCTCTCCAACCTTTGTTCCATATCTTCTAGGTTGACTAAAAATATTCCACCTAATCAGGGTCATTTTTGTAAAAACTAATGCAAATGATGCCATATAATAAAAATGGCGTAATGCAAATGATGTAATGCACATGCCTGAAATGCAATGCAAATGCAATCAAAACAAAAGAAAACACGTTAGTGCAAGAAAAGTAAACAAAACAGAACCCCTGTGCGGGTGACCACTAGGGTTTGGCGTGGTTCTACCTAGGGTAGGTTCCTGGGGTTCACTAAATGAGGTTTGGTTTTAAAGAATGGGTACCTAAACTAGCAGATTCCTCAATCCTCACCAATTATAGGCTCATATGGATCAAGTTTGGTTTAGGGGAATACATTTCCATATGGCCATGCGGAGATGAAAATCTCACGGAGCACATAGGTACAGATGTATCCCGGAAGCAGTCCACTAGCCAATGCGAGGTGAAAACCTCACGAAGGCATAGTTTTTTACTCCCACTTACAGGCGTAACCACAATGGTCATATAATGCAAATGCAAGTATTATGCGATTCGACATTATTGCAGTTATAGCACAAATAAATGCTTGAAAAGAAACATGATAAAACACTTTTTCAAGTTTTCAATCAAAAGGACAAAAATTAATCAATTTACGGCCTGACTCTCAACCAGTCCCCAGTAGAGTCGCCAAGCTATCAAAACCATTTTTTATCGTGTTTTAAAAACGGGAATCGACATGGAGTCGCCACCGATCCTTTTTCTTTAGGTGTGATCGGGTCACTTATAAAATAAATTTTGGTGACAAATTTCAGAAGAAAACGGGTTCGGGAACCAGTTACGTGCAAGGAAGGATTAGCACCCTCGCAATGCCCAAAATTGGTACCAAATTGATTAACTGATATCTTAATGTTGAAAAGTTTGAAATGGTTTTGAAATTCTGTTTTTTTAATAATTTTAAATAACTTGATTAAATATTGATATTCCCTTGTTTCGAAGGAATAGAGTATCACATCCAACACGATTGGACACGACAATCTGAGTCATCGAATTCAAGATCATCCCCAAAATTCTCCAAGCACATGTGTTGAAATTTTGAAAGGGTATTTGGTTATTTGGACAAACAAAAAACCACACCCAGCACAATTGTGCACGATTTCTTTGAATCTCCAAATGTACAAATATTACCTTACTTTGAAAATATGGACAAAATCTGAAAGGGTATTCGCTTATTTGGTCAAACAAGAAATCACACCCAGCACGATTGGGCACGATTTCTTCGAATTTTCAAACGCACAAATATTACCTTATTTTGAAAATATGTGAGTTTAAAATCGACTTAAAATACATTTTATTGGTTAAAACATGAAAACTTCTATAAATAAATTGGAAGTCTTAATCACAATATGATAATAAAGTACAAATATAACCTCAATCACAAAATAAGAATACATGGCCATAATGAGGATACAAGAGAGCAATTTAAAATTTATGTAATAACAATATATTATGTTATACAAACAATGATTTATATGTAAATGAATTTTTAAAACAAATATTCTATAAAAGGAAGATTAAAATAATTAGTGTGTAAAATAGTATATCAATAAAAAAAGGATTTAAAAAATATTAGATAATAATGTGCAAAGGAATTTTAAAATAAATATTATAAGAAGAAAATCAAAATATAACATACAAAATAAATTAAAAAAATTAACATGATGAATATACATACATTAAGAAATAGTGTAATTTAAATAATATATGTAAAATAATGATATATAAAAGTATTTAAAATATATTACATAAATCTTTAAACCATAAAATAATGTGAAATCAATGATATAGACATAGTATAAAAATAATTTATATATAAATCATATATACATGTATATAAAATGTATATAAATATTAATAACATATATAACTAGAAATAAATAATATCTAAAATAAATTAAAATATTTAATATTAAATATTAATTAAAATACTAGTTAAATCAACCAATAAACAAATAATTAGATAAATAATTAAAGGATTGCATTAAAAAACAGAACAAAATTACAAGGCTGAATTAAAATCGCACGAATAGTTGAGGATTAAACTGGCAAATATTCTGACTAGCCTAAACGCTGCGTTCGAATAGGACGAAACCGCAAAAGAAGCAAAGAATAGAGGGATCAATTGCATTAATAATCCATTTAAAATAGAAAGGCGCGGATCCGGGTCATTAAGCGGGTTGACGTGCGGATCCTGTACCCTCCTAAACGACGCTGTTTTGCATTATTTTTAAGAAAAGGTTAATGAACCCTTAAACTTATCAGAAAATTTAAATCCATTTATTATGAAATTGAACCCTAGCCCCTTTCTCTTCTCAGATGCCCCGCATAAGGAAAAGAAGAAGTTTTGGTCGCCTCAACGCCACGATGATCGGTGAAGAGTGACTGATTTCAGTCCAATTGTCGTCCCCTTTCAAGCCAAGTATGAGTTTTCCCTATCCTAAGCTGAAGGATTGCCTTGCTTCGATTACAACGAAGAAGGCCCTCCGACGATTCGTGTTTCGAAGGTAAAATTCTTATTATTCTTTTTGGATTTCTCTTTTTTTTTAAAAAAAAAAACAGAAATGACACACTTAAAACAAGTCTATGAGCCCTCAACTATTTTTGGACAATCCCTCAGAAATTATTCCTTTGAACCACACTTAAAACAACCACCTATCAACTTAAGACACTCACTCAAATGCCTATGCTCACAATGAGCACAAAGTGACCATCTAGAACCACACGGCGAATCTCCAGTACTAACTATAACACTATCTTGATGCCCAGACTGAATTGGTCGTAACTCGTGTCGTGCACTCCCATCAGAACCCTGAATATCATGTCTTCTCTTAGACAGTCGTCCAGATGCACCATCAGAAGCTCTCTTACCAAAATCAGTTACCACAGGACGAGGTGGCTCAGCCAAAGTCTCCTCAATTGCTTTGGCTTTCTCAACTAACTCATCAAACATCTCTATGTTATGAGCTATCAAGTAAACCCGAATCTCATGCTTAAGGCCAAATCAAAACCTCTTACAACGGTCTCTCTTAGAAAGTGTCATCTTAGGAGCATGCTAACTAAGTAGCACAAACTCAGTCTCATAATCAGTCACTGACAAATCTCCCTAAACCAAATCCAAAAATTCACGCTTACGAGCCTCCATATAATGCTCACCCATAAACTTCCTCTTAAAAACCTTGAGAAAGGAATTCCAAATCGATCTATCAGAAATAGTACCTCTCCTAACCATATTGCACCAACGATGAGCCTCACCGTCGAGTAAAGACATAACCCAACCCAACTTCTCCTCGTTAGAACACGACATCTACTCGAGGATCCTTTCAATTCCTTCCAACCAGTACTCAGCTATGGTAGAATCATTACCTTTCACTGCAGAAAATTCCTTACCACCCAATTCCCAAAGACGTTCAAGCAGCAACCCTTGGTTACCAGGTGCAGGAGCAAGGTTAGGATCAGCAATCTGCTGAAACGCCCCTATCATAGCTTCCATCAAAGGGCCTACACCCTCATCAGGTATGTTCATTCTACAAGGAGGCACAGTAGGTGCAGAGGATGTATCATCCTCTTGAGAAATAGCTTTGACATTAAGACATCTAGGAGGCATATATAATCTAATCTAATCTAACATACAAACAAACAAATAAGCGATGTAAGTGGCGAGAAAATGATCCAAGTCTCGTTCTTGCAAGAAAAATTTAGGATTAAAGGAAATGTGTTCTCGTTCCTACCCCACATGCAATTCAGTCAAAGACATTTCAAACAATTCCTTGCAATTCAATCAGAGTTATATAAACAATTTCAAGAAAATAAGGAGATTAGACTCATGATTTTGAAACTCCAAACACACAACAACCACTTAGGTCTGAGAGTTAATGAATTTAGAACTCTGATACGACTAAATGTAACACCCTATCTTGGTCATCAAGCTTGAATTTAAAGATGCTACACCACCGTCTCACTACTTGTACATTATGTTCAAGTTATTAAAGCTGACACATGTCATTCATAGCATTTGCATAGATTTTAAGATCACACGCATTAATCATCATTAAATCATGTTGGGCATACTTCAATGTACCTTACCAAGTTACATAATCAAGCATTTGGACCACTTAGCAAAATTTCAAAGTTAAACATGTAGGTATCAATACTGGCCCTAGAGTTTTGATATTTTAAGTGGTATCGATACCACCTGGAAAATTGATACTAAACTTGCATTCTGTTTCTCACACGAAAATCATTCTGTCAAAATTATCGGTACCTATCATAGAGTATCGGTACCCTCAAAAAAACCACACCGCCACATCGAAACGTAACTAATCTGCATATGTTGAAAAGAGTGGGTGAGCTTAACAAGCTTAGTGATTGATTAGAATAATCACTATGCAAACATGTCATCATGCATCCACAACACAACCATATATATACAAATACAATATTACTATGTCTAGTGTCATATAATGTAACACTCCTTACCCATATTCGACGTCGAAATAGGGTACGAGGCATTACCAGACTTATTCACAAGCAAACATTCAAAACCCAGACATGAATTTCCACTCAAATTTAAAACTTTTCAAAAACATTCATATCGTCCCTAGAACGAGCCTACGAGGCCCAAAACATGCATCGAAAGTGGTTCGGGACTAAACCGAGAACTTTGGAAACTTTTGGAGAACTTAGGAAATTTTTCATGAAAAATGGGTCACACGCCCGTGTGGGTTCGGGACACGCTTGTGTGACCCTATGACACACTCGTGTTTCAAGCCGTGTTCAAATTAGGGAGCATTCTATTTATGACATCATCATCAAATTGAGGTCACACGGCCAAGTCACACACCCGTGTGCTTAGGCCGTGTGATCGATTAAATTTTTATATTTTTTCATAAAATAGGTGCAGACTTCACACAGCCAGGGCACAGCCCGTGTTTGAGGCCATGCCGCCCAACGGCTGAGACACACACCCGTGTCTCTACCCGTGTGCTCATTACTGAGCATTTTGTTTTGCAACAATTTAGGTGCAGGGGACACACGGTCGAAACACATGCCCATGGGGTAGACCGTGTGTCACACACGGCCTAAATACACACCCATATGTCTACCTATGTGGACAAATATATGGCTATTTACCAAGCCTTTTTGCCACCCTTCCATGCACCAACCTACACAACAAAACATAGCAACAATCCAAGCATATACTTTCAACCTAATCAGCCATGCACAAGGCATCCACATATCATTTACATACCATCATTTATCACATACCCTACTTAGCATATCAAATCATGTAATTTCTCACACTCATGATAACTTCATCATATGTATATATACTTAACCAATATTAGCCAATATCAAATGGCCATTTACAAAATGAATTATCAACTATTGAAGCCAACACACATGGCCAAATCAATTATGACACATAACAAAAATACCAAGTCCCTATACATGCCATAACTCAAAATATTGAAATCATAAGTACCCAAAATGATAATTTGGATAGTGTGAATAAAGCTCAATCGTCTTCGATCCCCGAGCTAGCTTGGTGACTCTATAAGACAAGAGAAAAAGAAAAGGGAGTAAGCTTTCAAGCTTAGTAAGTCCCTATGCAAATAATAAGCATCATACACACTTTAACTTATATTTAACATAAAGTAAATTAACATAAATGTCATTGTGAATTCATAATCAAGCTTAGCATAAATGTTATTAAAATCTTAACATCATAACTTAATCAATCGAACCAATCTGAGGTTTCATCACATATCGAGCTCAATAAGCATGAGTTTTATGTACATACCTGTACCAACTTGCAACTTACCATAATCTTTCACATCATACCATAGTCTTTCACAACTTTAACATTTCCTTTGAACTACCTGTTGAACCACTTGGAATACTAAAGGATACTCGGGACATCTCATACTCACAGTGCCATACCAATGCCATATCCTAGATATAGTCTTACATGGGATCTCATATCGATGCTAATAGCCCAGTTGTGGTCTTACACGAAGTCTTATATCGATGCCATATCCCAAATATAGTCTTACATGAAATCTCAATAACCCTAATGTCATGACATTTGTATCCTAATTATTCCTAAGGTTCAACCGGGATTTTCTCGCTTGTCGAACTTTGTCAATTATGTTCAAAGAGTAAATCACAATTCATACAATATTAATGCAATTAAAGCATAAATAATAATGCATTATTTACATACGAACTTACCTCGGTACAAAAATAGCAGAAATGGACCTAATCGTTAATAACCTTGTTTCCCCCCGATCAAGGTCCGAACCTCGTCTTTCTTGATCTATAATAGAAAATTTAACTTATTAATTATTAACATTATTCAATTCAGTCCAAAAATCACATTATGGAAAATTACATTTTTGCCCTTAAACTTTGACATATTTGCATTTTTGCCCCTAGGCTCGTAAAATGAAACTTGTGTAATTTCTTTAATGTAAAAGCCTAGATGAACCATTTTTATAACTATAACAACCCACAATTTCCATTAAAATACACTTTTACTACATATTTTATAACTTTTACAAATCGATCCTTTTAAGCATTTTCATCAAAAACCACCAAGCAAAAGTTGTTTGTCACACATCAAACATGCATAATCTACCATTACACATCAAAATATACAAACATCCAACATAGTTCAAACCCTAGACCTTGATCTTTCCTTAAATTAATGTTAGAAATAGATAGATCGGATGATAACGACTTCAAAAACATAAAGAACATTAAGAACAGGGCTAGGATGCACTTACAATCAAACTTGGAAGTTGACCAAAACCCTAGCTATGATGTTATTCTAACACTTGAGGGAGAAGATGGACAATATTTTAGCTTGATTTTCCCTTTTATTCTTTTATTTACAAAATGACCAAAATGCCCTTAACTTAAAACTTTGAAATTTTATCTCACCATGTCCATTTTTGTCCACTATCTTAACAAATGGTCTAATTACCATATAAGGACCTTCTATTTAAAATTTCATATCAATTAGACACCTCTAGTGTAACATCCTAAAATTTGAGTATTGATATGATGCGTGTTTTGGTGCTTAACTTGTGTATAATTAAAATTTTGCATGTTTAGTATAGTCTTGAGAAAACATGAGAACTATTCAGAATTTGAATAAAATTTAGTTAGGAGTATTTAATTGAAGTGGAGCAAGTGACTTTGAGGTTTAAGTAGATTTAAGTGATAAAAACTAGCATAAGATGAGCTAGTAGCAAGGTGGAGTTGGCGCATGCATGTTTGCTTGAGGGGAGAGGTATGAATCTCCTAGCATGCATTTTGAAAGCTTTTATTTTTGCTTTCCTTAGAAAGTGTCGGTCATGGATAAGGTTAAGGGATGAGTTGGATATCATTTTTGGTAAGAAGACCAAAGGAAAAAGGTAAGTAAAGGTTTAAGGAAAAGAATCTCATGAATTAAGGGCTTTGTTTTGGAAAGATTTGAATGGCTAATTGTCCATGAACTTGGACGATTTTTGGGGCTAGGGAGGTTGGCTGAATTTTGTTAGTAGTTTGATAGGGATTAGGAGCTAGTTTAGTCATTTGGTGTTTTTTTCTCAAAACTTGTTTCTCTCTAATTTTCTCCTCTTAGCCGAATGTTTATTGGACAAAAGGTAAACCATTTTTTTTCTCTTTTCTTTTGGCCATTTGAGTTTTGACCATTTTGGTCTTATTTTGTCTATTCTCTCAAACCATTCCTCCTAGTGCCGAAATCACCAAGGCATTGGAAGGCCATCTTCTTTTTCTTTTCACCCTTGCCGAATGCACACAAGCCTCAAATTCAATTCTTTGTTCATCTTCCATTCTTGAAAAGAACTGAAACATAAACACCCTCTCTTTATTCTTTTTGTTCTTCTTTCTTTCTTTTTGTTAAGAACACTCAAGCATCACCATTTTCCAAAACCTTTCATCATGGCAGAATGTTGATGGTAAAACCTTATCCGAATCTTTGTTTTATTTTTAATCTTTTCTCCTTCAATCAAATCCTTCTTTCTTTGTAGTGGTATAGTGGAGTGCGGATTTTTTTTCTACATCTTAAGTTGATCATAGCTATTATAGATTGGGTGAAAAGGAGATTTCGTCAGTCAAGGTAAGGGATTATTTCGAAAAGGGATTCTATTTTTTATCCTTCTATTTTGATAAGATTGTATTGATTAAATCGATTTTATCATAGGGACTCTATCAATCGACTTCCACCTTTTGAACGAAAGAATCTTGTGGTAAGCCAATCTCACTCTTAAAATCAATTGGTGGTGATAAGGAAATATTAGTTTGACTAGCAATTATTTGTCAATGGAGGCAATCAAAATAGGGATGAAAAGGGCAATAAATAGTGTTCGAAAGAGGGGTGGTTCCGTTATTCCCCCTAAGTTTAAGAGAAGGATTGTTTAGGGAATTCAAGATTTTCCACCGGGTTGTGGACCCTCATCCAGCAAAAATCAATTATTCGAAGTCGTACATACCCCCGAACCATTGTTTACTCGTGGTACTGAACCTTTGATCGGAGAGAAATCGCAAATAGTGGTTGTTCGAGATTCCGAGAGAAAGATCTAGATCGTTCAATATTAGAATAGTTTAATATTAAATTTTAGTGTTCTAATCCTTCGTAATGTGTATTTAGATATCGACGAGTGGGAGAGTGTAGTTCTCACCGTAATCAGGTTCGTAATCTCACACTGTATCTCATGGGTTAGATGACTATACAGTAGTAAAAGTTGGATTAAAAATCACAAAGTTGGTGAAATCGAAAAATATGGTATTATTGACACTTTAGTGTTAAGATCATGAAATTGGTATTAAGATCGTGAAAATTTTGAAATCGCCCTTAATGGGCTAAAATGATAATAAGTGATATTTGGGCCATATGTGATATTTCATAAATTTGGGCCATATGTGATATTTGACAAATTTGGGCCATATGTGATATTTGATAAATTTGGGCCATATGTGATATTTGACAAATTTGGGCCATATGTGATATTTGATAAATTTGGGCCATATGTGTTATTTGACAAATTTGGGCCATATGTGATATTTGACAAATTTGGGCCATATGTGATATTTGATAAATTTGGGCCATATGTGATATTTGATAAATTTGGGCCATATATGATATTTGACAAATTGGGCCATATGTGATATTTGACAATTTGGGCCATATGTGATATTTGACAATTTGGGCTATATGTGATATTTGAGAATTTGGGCCATATGTGATAATCGATAAATGGGCCATACGTGAAATTTGATAATTGGGCCATTTATGATAATTGATAAATGGGTTATATGTGATATGTGATTTTAATGGGCCAAAATTGATAAATTATAATATGGTTTTCTTTACAAATATTTTGTTATGCATAAACATGATTGCATGGGTTGGGATCAATGATGAAGAGAAGAAAAGCCTGATGCCAAAATTCTAGATAGGTGACTCTATCACGATGGCCGTTGCCCGAAATCTAGATCGGTGGTTCTACAACAATTATTTACATGGCCGTTGCCACAAATATTATATTGGGCTTAAAGCCTACTTTGGTGTGTTAGCGGGGTGGGTGACTAAAGCTCCCCATAGGTGTGCTGGTTAGTACGGGTGTGTGTAGCGGATGGAAATCTAGGTTTGGTTTTGGGAATTGCATATCATTTACCTTTTTTTATGCTAAATTATTATATTTGAAATGGGCTTAGGCCCAAATAAATGCTTAAATGGTCTTGGCCTAGTGGAGTATGGTAAGTGAGTTACACACTGAGTTCTAAGTAACTCACCCCATTTTTTTTACCCTCTCAGGTAATAACAATTGATGGAGACTTGGGTCGGAGATGACTTCGTGGGGAGGCTATACTACAAATGGTGGTTTATAAAACTTTAAGACTTCTTTTATAATTTTTATTAAGTACTATTGAAACACCCCACACCCGGCCCACGAGCCTGGACCGGATCTGGTATGTTCCTAAAGTAAACCGGTTTCAAAGATTTTCGTTACTTAGAGAAGATTTTATAAAATATTTAGAAAAAAGTTGTTGTGGGTTGGGCTTAGATTGGAAACCCATTTAATTAATCTTGTAAACCCAATTTTTATTAAGGTGACAAAATAATTTTTAGGGTTTATAAAAAAAATATCGCTTTAACTTTAGTCATAAGTAGTTCGTAACATAATAGTTTAAAGTAAAGCAGAATAAGGAAAATCCACTGGGCCTTATGGCCTTATTACATCAAGGAAAACCCAAATATAAAATTAAAGGTACTAAACAGGAATAAAGTCCAAATTTAAATATAATCTTCAAATGGAACATGGCCACCTCAAGGTTCTCCGTCCGGTTCGCCATTTGCTCATCACCTGAAAATAGTTCCCACTACGGGGTGAGTCAACAGACTCAATGTGTACACAGTACTAACATTCAACAAATCAGGCATACATGTTCATATCAAATTCATATTCATATAAAAATAAATTATGATGCAACCCAAATCCAAGCCTATTTGTCCATCCACTACACACCACCCGCACTGCCAGGTCTGCACCGTGGGACTACTAAGTCAACCCTCCATCACTACACACCATCGAAGGCGATCCATCGTAGTCGACGTGCTCATCGCCTATATAATTTGTGTCATTAGACACCATATTCAAATAATGTAACCGAAGTTACCAAATTCAAATATTTGTGACCGTAGTCACCATATAACGTTGGTGAGACCGAAGTCAACACCTTCTAACGTTGGTGAGACCGAAGTCAACACCTTCTTCCCCTTTCACATAAATCCCGAATGCCCCAAAAATATATATCATGCATAACATACTTAATTTCATAATCATATACATATATTCACATGTTATAAAATAACATATTTCATAATCCTATCAGAAGTAGGAAACGTACCTGAGTACTTTTGTACCACATTAGGGTACTTAGCCATATTCACATTCTTATGTATAATCATATAATTAATATTTGCCATATAACGTATTGAAGGTTAGTATGGGTACACACCTGATTCGCTTATTGGGTTCCTTGAGATCCCGAAGAATGATCTACCGATCTAGATTTTTAACTCCTATATTCGGCCAACCATTAATATATATTAACAAACTTATTTGGCTTAAAAACCAAATCCAAGTAGGATTTGTATTACTTACCTTGTTGCCGAATTTAAAAGATTGTAAATCAAATGCCGGAAATTGATAGTATTCCTTCCTTAAATCGGCTAGCCACTAAATCAGGAAATTATGTCAGTTTCTAACTTTTGAATAAGTGGAAAATAATTCAATATCAAGATCAAACCTTGGCGAATGTCACTTACCATACAATTTCCAAATCGACGAGGATTCCTTAATATGTCCGTCAAATCCCTTAAATTCCTTGAATCAAATCCCAAACTCTTCCTTTGATATTCGCCAAGAGACATAAAAGAGGTTATTTCCTTAGATCTTGATTAAGCGAATTAGAAGAACAAGAATTAGTTGTTC
Organism: Gossypium rotundifolium; assembly: GCA_025506655.1. Classification (NCBI taxonomy): domain Eukaryota; kingdom Viridiplantae; phylum Streptophyta; class Magnoliopsida; order Malvales; family Malvaceae; genus Gossypium; species Gossypium rotundifolium. The sequence goes on along the minus strand of CP106727.1, from coordinate 71,937,821 downwards.
TTACCTTAGATCCTTGATCTTTATATTTGGTGATTGTAAAACTTGAGAGATCCTTGTAGATTCGCCATGAACAAGAATAGAGATTAGATCCTTCTCTTTGGCAAAATAGAAAAGAAAAGGATTTGAATAGCTTAACCTTACCTTGATGCCTTTATTCGATTGCTTCCTTGCCTAGAGTCACGAGTTTCGGCTATGGAGTTTTACTCGGGGATCAAAGAGTGTTTTGGCTCGACAATAGCAAAGGAGAGGAGAAGAAAATAGAAGAAGAAGAGATGGATTTTGCTTAAAGAGAAATTCGCAAAGAGGGGAGAGCAAGGATTTTCGCTACTTGGAAAGATGAGAGAAAAAGACCTTGGGTTCTCCTTTATAGCTAAATTTGCTAGGCCAAGAGTCCTTGACTTGGCCACCACTCTCCTTAAGATAATATTATCTCCTTTATCTAAAAATAAAAGCATTTAATCCATCAATTATCTCCTCGATAATCCAAATTTAAAATCCCTTATTTATCACTTAAAAATAATCTAAAATAAATCCATTATTTATCCCTTATCTCTTAATAAAAATAATACCAATAATAATCCATCATTATCTATCTATTTGCTGAATTTTAAAAGGATAAAAACTCTTAAAATTAGCCTATGTGCCGTCCACCTCTGTCCATCCTTGCAGCAAAATAGAACTTTTATTTTTAGCTTCCCATGCGACTCGAACCTGGGCCCATTTCTCTTACACATGGCGCCATTTTCATAAGCCTTAAGTGACACCTTCAGGCCACTTTTCCAAGCCCGATTGTGTGTCGAATTTCACCAACTTTTTCTTTTAAGGCCCTCTTACCCTTATTTCCTATTTTGGACTTTAAAATTTGACATTTCGGCATCATTTCTAAGTTTCCTAAAATTTTCGATCGGCTCTGTAACTTGCCATTTTTCTTACATGCTCAAGTTTCCAAAATGTTCAGGTTTCCATTTTTGGATCATTTCCAAAAATGTTCAGGTTTCCAAAATGTTCAAGTTTCCAAAATGTTCACTTTCCTAATTTACTTAGGTTTCCAAAATGTTCACTTTCCTAATTTGCTTAGGTTTCCAAAAATGGTCATTTTCTTATTTCCAACATAACATTTCCATACATTCTCATCATTCCAAATTTATTCCAAAACACATAAAAGATGTCTTTTTGTACAATTAGGCCAAAATGCATAGGCCCTTTTCAGGATGTTACAGTTCTACCCCCCTTAAAATAATTTCATCCTCGAAATTACTTACTAACAGTCGTACAATCCTTCTCACCAAGACTATGCTTACGTTGCGACTCGATCTTAACAAAACTAACACATTTCTTAGATACTACCTCAACCACGTCCACTAGAACTCATTACTAACGTCGCGATTTAATCGATTAAAAGTTTTATGCATTAGTTCTTTGTTCCACTTGCTTATCCATGAATGCTTTATGAAAATGGATTTAAGAGTGGTTCTTTCAGTATACATACAAACACACGTCTTTTCCATTCATTCATTCATCCATCAAACAAGTATGAACTTTCGTTCATTCGTGGAAACATTGTAGTTTTTGTTGTTGTTGTTTTCCACTACCGTGGGTATTTTCATAATTTTGTCTTACAGGCATTTTTGTAATTTGTCAAATAAGGTTCCTTGATAATTTTGTCAAAAGTATTTTGGTATTTTTAAATTCACAGGGTATTTTGGAAAATTTTGAAATCGAGGGTATTTCGAAATTTTGGACCTTGGGGTATTTTGGTAATTTTTCCCACAAACCGGTAAATTGTAAAATTTTAATAAATCGGGGATATTTCGAAGTTGCAAAATTTTGAGGGTTCTTTTGACAAATTTATTTTCCAAAATGATGAAGTTGCAAAAATTTTGAAATTTGGGGTCATTTTGGTAATTTTAGTGAGTTAGGGGCAATTTTGTAATTTTCAAAAAATCAAGGTGTTTTCCTGATAGTTTGCAAAATTAGGGTTTTTGAACATTTATGAAATAACGAAATTTTGGCAAAACCATTGAGTAGTTGGGCATTTTATAAACCAAGGGTATTTTTTTATAATTTTACCACTAGGGGTATGTTCGTAATTTTATAAGTCGAAAATTTTTTTCGGAGAAAATTGTGTATAAGAAATAGTTTTTGTGAATTAAGGAAAAAGAAAATGATTTAAGAATTTTAATAGTAAGGTTCCGAAAAATGGCTAGTTCCCTTTCGGGTTTTAGTTATTGGGTTTAGCCTATGACCGAGCCTTCTTGGTCGTGGTGAACCAAAGCTACGCACTGTGCAGATTCGAGTGGAGAGGAGGTGAGTCACGCGGACTGCTTAAGTACCAAGCTCCCACTGAAACCATTCCTAGACATGCGTACAGAGGTTGCCACACCACCGCTCAAATGACTTAGCCATAGGTTTGTTTAGTGCATTAAGTCTTATGTGGTTTTGTGTTTGAGTAGTCTAATCCTGGGTTTAAGTTCCTATCATGCTATTCTACGTTCCATTTCTTTTCTACCCTTCTATAATTCACAAAATCACACAGATAGATAGAGGTACTTACCGGTGGATCATGGTCGAGACTTAGGGCCATGTCATCATACTGCCCATTTTCGTAAATATTTTCATAAAACTCATTTGGGCTTGTTTTGAAAACATTTTAGGCCTTAGGCCACGTGCCGAGAGTTTAAAACTGGCTCGATACCAAATCGAAACACCCTACACACCCGCCCACGAGCACGGACCGGATCTCGTATGTTCCTAAAGTAAACCGGTTTCAAAGATTTTCGTTACTTAGAGAAGATTTTATAAAATATTTAGAAAAAGTTGTTGTGGGTTGGGCTTAGATTGAAACCCATTTAATTAATCTTGTAAACCCAATTTTTATTAAGGTGACAAAATAATTTTTAGGGTTTATAAAAAATATCGCTTTAACTTTAGTCATAAGTAGTTCAGTAACATAATAGTTTAAAGTAAAGCGAATAAGGAAAATCCACGGGCCTTATGGCCTTATTACATCAAGAAAACCCAAATATAAAATTAAAGGTACTAAACAGAATAAAGTCCAAATTTAAATATAATCTTCAAATGGAACATGGCCACCTCAAGGTCTACCGTCCCGTCAACATCTGCTCATCACACGAAAATAGTTCCCACTACGGGTGAGTCAAGACTCAATGTGTACACAAGACTAACATTCAACAAATCGGGCATACATGTTCATATCAAATTCATATTCATATAAAAATAAATTATGATGCAACCCAAACCCAAGCCTATTTGTCCATCCGCTACACACCACCACACTCGCCAACACACCAGTGGGACTACTAAGTCAACCTCCATCCGCTACACACCATCGAAGGTAGTCGCTATAGTCGACGTCGCGTATCACCCATATAATTTGTGTCATTAGACACCATATTCAAATAATGTAACCGGTTACCAAATTCAAATATTTGTGACCGTAGTCACCATATAACGTTAGTGAGACCAAGTCAACACCTTCTAACGTTGGTGGACCAAGTCAACACCTTCTTCCCTTTCACATAAATCCCGAATGCCCCAAAATATATATCATGCATAACATACTTAATTTCATAATCATATACATATATTCACATGTTATAAAATAACATATTTCATAATCCTATCGAAGTAGGAAACGTGCACGAGTACTTTTGTACCACATTAGGGTACTTAGCCATATTCACATTCTTATGTATAATCATATAATTAATATTTGCCATATAACGTATTGAAGGTTAGTATGGGTACACACCTGATTCGCTTATTAGGTTCCTTGAGATCCCGAAGAACGATCTACCGATCTAGATTTTAACTCCTATATTCTACCAACCATTAATATATATTAACAAACTTATTTGGCTTAAAACCAAATCCAAGTAGGATTTGTATTACTTACCCATTCTTCAATTTAAAAGATTGTAAATCAAATGCTTGAAATTGATAGTATTCCTTCCTTAAATCACTAGCCACTAAATCGGAAATTATGTCATTTTCTAACTTTTGAATAAGTGGAAAATAATTCCGAATATCAAGATCAAACCTTGGCCGAATGTCACTTACCATACAATTTCCAAATCTAACGAGGATTCCTTAATATGTCTGTTGAAATCCCTTAAATTCCTTGAATCTGAAATCCCGAAACTCTTCCTTTGATATTCGGCCAAGAGACATAAAAGAGGTTATTTCCTTAGATCTTGATTAAACGAATTAGAAGAACAAGAATTAGTTGTTCTTACCTTAGATCCTTGATCTTTATATTTGGTGATTGTAAAAACTTGAGAGATCCTTGTAGATTCGGCCATGAACAAGAATAGATATTAGATCCTTCTCTTTTGGCAAAATAGAAAAGAAAAGGATTTGAATAGCTTAACCTTACCTTGATGCCTTTATTCGATTGCTTCCTTGCCTAGAGTCACAGAGTTTCGGCTATGGAGTTTTAATCAGGGATCAAAGAGTGTTTTGGCTCGACAATAGCAAAGGAGAGGAGAAGAAAATAGAAGAAGAAGAGATGGATTTTGCTTAAAGAGAAATTCAAGAAAGAGGGGAGAGAGAGCAAGGATTTTCGCTACTTGGAAAGATGAGAGAAAAGACCTTGGGTTCTCCTTTTATAGCCAAATTTGCTAGGCCAAGAGTCCTTGACTTGGCCACCACTCTCCTTAAGATAATATTATCTCCTTTATCTAAAAATAAAAGCATTTAATCCATCAATTATCTCTTCGATAATCCAAATTTAAAATCCTTATTTATCACTTAAAATAATCTAAAATAAATCCATTATTTATCCCTTATCTCTTAATAAAAATAATACCAATAATAATCCATCATTATCTATCTATTTATCGAATTTTAAAAGGATAAAACTCTTAAAATTAGCCTATGTGCCGCCCACCTCTGGCCCATCCTTGCAGAAAAAATAGAACTTTTATTTTTAGCTTCCCATGCGACTCGAACCTGTGCCCATTTCTCTTACACATGGCACCATTTTCATAAGCCTTAAGTGACACCTTCGAGCCACTTTTCCAAGCCCGATTGTGTGTCGAATTTCACCAACTTTTCTTTTAAGGCCCTCTTGCCCTTATTTCCTATTTTGGACTTTAAAATTTGACATTTCGGCATCATTTCTAAGTTTCCTAAAATTTTCGATCGGCTCAGAACTTGCCATTTTTCTTACATGCTCAAGTTTCCAAAATGTTCAGTGTTTCCATTTTGGATCATTTCCAAAATGTTCAGTTTCAAAATGTTCAAGTTTCCAAAATGTTCACTTTCCTAATTTACTTAGGTTTCCAAAATGTTCACTTTCCTAATTTGCTTAGGTTTCCAAAATGGTCATTTTCTTATTTCCAACATAACATTTCCATACATTCTCATCATTCCAAATTTATTCCAAAACACATAAAAGATGTCTTTTTGTACAATTAGGCCAAAATGCATAGGCCCTTTTCGGATGTTACAACTATTTTTAATGGCAATGTAATAAGGCCTTTTTAATTATGGATTTTATTATGTGGATGGATTTATTATGTTTTAGTTTTATTAAGTTGGATTGATTTAGTTTTTCATAAATGTTTTTCTAAAACTTTCAGATAAAATAAAGGTTTTTCTTAAGTATCTTTGAAACTCGTGAAATCCTTTAACTCTTCGTTAGAATATTTTGATTAAATAAATTTCAAAATTTTAATCAAATACTACTCTATAGATCCAATAATAATCTCTTGTGTTTTTAATCAAAGATTTCAAATAAACCTCGATTTTTCGATAAAGTCATTCTCTTAATTGTTTTGGAATTTGATTTCTACTTCGTTAAATGATTTGAATGTACATTTAATTTGTATGGCATGCCGAAATCCGGGCTTAATGCATTGGCCGGGTTTGGGGTGTTACATTTTATGGTATCAGAGCCCAGTTTCAAAACTCGACTGTGGTTTGGGTTCAACAATGATTTTGTTTAAAAAACCACTTAAATTTCTAAACTTTATGTTTTAAAGGTAGTATGGCACCACGAGCATCCGACACCAAGTCAAGTAAGTATGTTCAGTAAGTATTTGTTTATTAAATGTTTATTATTGTGATGAGACCTTAGGAACACTCTAGAACTTCTAGTTTTAGGTGTTGAAAATGATAGAGATTGAGACTATAGGATGTGATTGCGAAAACAATCCTATCTCTTATATCTCATAAAATATCGTTAATAAACACTAAAATAATATTCTGATTCATAAAACTTGTAATCAGATTAAAGCAAATTAGTCAATATGGGCACTAGAGGACGTGGTCATGGATGCGATAGACGTGGCCGTGGTAGAGGACGAGCTGCTGCATCTTAAGCGCCGAGTCATATACTGAAAATGGATGCACCTGCGTCATTTGAAAGCGAAGCTGGATCTCATGATCATGCGAATGAGGATAATGCTTTGACTCAAGCAATGTTGTGAGTCTTAGAAAGAGTAGTGGAGCGTAATCGGGCCAAGAACTCGCAGATCAATATCGAACGACTCAAGTCTAGTGGTGCGAAGTTTTAGAGGTGTCTCGGTGTAGCTCGAATGTGGCGTAATATTGGCTTGAGGTCGTAGAACAAATTATGGATGATTTGGAGTGCACCGTCAGGCGTAAACCGAGAGGAGCCGTGTCTTTACTAAGAGACGAGGTGTATCAATGGTGGCTTACTGTTTGAGAAGGCACCGAGGCTACATTGGTTAATTGAGATTTCTGTAAAGCTACTTTCCAAAGGAAGTATGTCGGAACAAGTTATGTAGATGCTCGAAGGAAAGAATTCCTGGATTTGGTTCAAGGAAGTAAGATCGTGGCGACTATGAGGCGTAATTTCTTCGTTTGAGTCGTTATGCTCGTATTATAGTGCGATCGATCATGAGCACTGTGTACGCTTTGAGGATGGACTGAATGATGAGTTGCGGGTACTGATAGCCCCACAACAAGGACGGACTTTTACCTCGCTTGTAGAGAAAGCTAAGATAGCCGAAGAGGCTAAGAATTCATAACGCCGTAACCGGAAAAAGTAAGAGGCAAGAGGATTTTAAGTATTCGGTTCTTCTAAAAGGTTTCAAAAGAGGCTACTAATGATGAGCCGCAAGTTAGGGCACCGTGACTACCAATCGATTCGAGAATGTGCCGACTATGGAAGGCGACATCCCAAGAATGTTGGAGGAAAACTGGAGCCTATTTTAAATATGGATCCAAGGATCATCAATTTAAGAATTGTCCTCGACGGACTGAAACGACTCAAGAAACTCATAAATCTGAGGCTCAACCAGCTAGAGGTACTCAGCAGCCACCAAGAGGTCGTGGACCAGGTCGTGGTGGTAATGGTAACAGACGTGGACAAGGTGCACCGGGTCGAGGTAATGGTGTTAGAGGTAACACAGAGGCAAGACAGCCAGGATTGGTCTATGCTGTCAGGCGTCGTGAGGACGGCGATGCACCTGATGTGATAACTGGTACATTCTTCATTTCTGATGTACCTGTTACTGCTTTGATGGATATCGGGTCTACCTACTCGTATGTTGCTAGTGTTATATCTGAAAACCTAAATATTAGATCTGAGATTACCGATAGAGAGATGACGGTAATTAGTCCTTTAAGACAGTCGATAATAGTGAATAAATTATTTAGAGATATGCCCTTAGAGATTCAAAAAGAGGTATTTCTAACGGACTTGATGGAATTACCTTTCAGTGAGTTTGATCTTATTTTGGGCATGGATTGGTTGGTGAAGCATCGGGCACAATTGGATTGTGCCGAAAAGCGAATGTCAATTAGGATTGTGGATGATAAGGAGATAATAATGATAGGCGAGCGAAGAAAACTTTTTGGCAAATGTGGTATTTGCTTTGAAGGCAGAAAAGTTGGTGCGGAAAGGGAATAGAGCATTCCTAGCATTCATCAATGCTTTGGATGCCAAGGATTTATTAGTAGAAGGTGTGAGAACGGTGAAAGAATTTCCAGATGTCTTTCCCGAAGAACTTTCGGGTCTACCTCCAGATCGGGAAGTAGAATTTGGCATTGAGCTTTTGCTCGGAACTACTCCAGTGTCCATTGCTCCTTATAGAATGGCACCGAAGGAGTTAGCGGAGCTTAAAGCTCAAATTCAAGAACTGCTAGATCGGGGATTTATTCGACCAAGTGTGTCTCCGTAGGGAGCATCGATTTTGTTCGTCAAGAAGAAGGATGGGTCGATGCGTATGTGCATTGATTATAGGCAGTTGAATAAATTGACGATCAAGAATAGGTATCCATTGCCGAGAATCGATGACCTATTTGATCAATTAAGAGGAGCTTCAGTCTTCTCCAAGATTGTTTTGAGATCAAGTTATCATCAACTCAAGGTGAAAGAGGCAGATATTCATAAGGCGGCATTTCGAACTCGTTGTGGACATTATGAGTTTTTAGTGATGCCATTTGGTTTGATTAATGCACCAGCTACATTTATAGACATGATGAACCGAGTCTTTTAGCCTTATTTAGACCGGTTCGTAGTAGTATTCATAGATGACATCTTGGTATATTCGAGGAATGAAGAAGAGCATGACTCTCATCTGCGCACTGTGTTGCAAATTTTGCGAGATAAGCAACTTTATGCCAAATTCAAGAAGTGTGAATTTTGGTTGAAGGAAGTGACTTTCTTGGGTCATGTAGTGTCACCGAAGGAATAAGAGTTGATCCTCGAACGTAGAGGTCAGGTTGGATTGGAAACCGCCAAAGTCAAGAGTCGAGATCCAAGTTTCTTGGGTTTGGTGGTTATTATAGATGCTTTGTTGAGGGGTTTTCGTTGATTGCTGCACCCCTAACTAAGTTGTTGAGGAAGGAAGTACCGTATGTATGGATCGATAAACAACAAGAAAGTTTCGAGAAACTGAAGAAGATTCTAACTAAGCGCAGATCGATTCAACCAGAGGCCAAAAAATTTACTGCTTCTCGTGATCGTCACACACGGGTTTAGGATGTGTACTGATGCAAAGTCGAAAAGTGGTAGCTTATGCTTTTCGACAGTTGAGGCCACATGAAGTCAATTATCCTACTCATGATTTGGAGTTGGCTGCGGTAGTGTTTATATTAAAGATTTGGAGACATTATCTTTACGGTGAGAAGTCAATCATTTATACGGACCATAAGAGTCTTAAGTATCTCCTTACCCAAAATGAATTGAATTTAAGACAACGAAGATGGGTGGAGCTATTAAAGGATTATGATTTCTCAATCGAGTATCATCCTGGAAAGGCTAACGTTGTGGCAGACGCTTTAAGTTGAAAGGTTGTATCAGAGTTAAGAGCAATGTTTGCTCATCTCAGTTTGTATGAGGATGGCAGTTGCTAGCGGAACTTCGGGTGAAGCCTCTGTGGTTGGAACAAATCAAAGAAAAGCAATTATCCGATGAAAAATTGGGTCCTTTAATACAACAAGCTGGAAGTGGTGTAATAGGAGATTTTGGTTTGAACAAAGATGATGTACTGTGTTTTCGTGGAAGGGTTTGTATACCCGAGGATTCAGATTTGAGGCAAATGATTCTTCTAGAGGTGCATAGTAGCCCTTATGCTATGCACCCCGGAGGAAAGAAGATGTATCGGGATCTCCGTGAATAGTATTGGTGGCCAAAGTTAAAACGGAAAGTTACTAATTTTGTGGGAAAGTGTTTGACTTCTCAACAAGTAAAGGCGGAACATCAATTACCGTCGAGATTGTTGCAACCAGTAAAGATTCCATTATGGAAATGGGAGCGGATAACGATGGATTTTGTTAGTGGGTTACCCTTAACACCTACTAAGAAAGATTCTGTTTGGGTGGTAGTATATTGATTAACGAAGACCGCTCATTTTCTACCGGTTAAATACGGATTACTCGCTGCGAAGTTGGCTAAACTGTATGTATCCAAATCGTGAGGTTGCATGGGGTACCGTTGTTCATCATATCGGACAGGGATCCTCGGTTTACATCATGGTTTTGGAAAGCTTTGCATGAGGCTCTAGGTACAAAGTTAAACTTCAGTACGGCTTTTCACCCTCAGTTAGATGGTCAGTCGGAAAGAGTAATCCAGATTTTGGAAGACATGTTAAGAGGTTGTGTGATTGATTTCAGAGGTAGTTGGGAGGATTTTGGTAGAGTTTGCGTATGACAACAGTTATCAATCCAATATTCAAATGGCACCTTATGAAGTGTTATATGGTCGTAGGTGTCGTACTCCTACTTGTTGGACTGAATTAGGGGAACGACAACTTTTGGGTCCTGAATTGATATCAGAGACGAAAGAAAAAGTAAAGGTAATTTGAGCGCGGTTAAAGGAAGCTTCGGATAGACAAAAGTCATACGCGGATCTGAAGCGTAAAGATATCGAGTTTGCGGTGGGAGATCAGGTCTTTTTGAAAGTTTCACCGTGGAAAAAGATTTTCAGATTCGGAAGGAAAGGCAAGTTGAGCCCTAGGTTCATTGGACCGTACAGTGTGTTGAAGCGTGTAGGACCAAGTGGCATATCAACTTGATTTACCTCTGGAATTGAGTCAGATTCATAGTGTTTTCCATGTTTCTATGCTGAGACGCTATAGATCGGATCCATCGCACATAGTACCTGTAGAAGAAGTGGAATTAAGGCCAGATTTGTCTTTTGAGGAGGAACTAGTGAGAATCTTAGACCGAGATGTTAAGGTGTTAAAAAAGAAGACTATACCATTGGTTAAGATTCTTTGGCATAATCACGGAGTGGAGGAAGCTACTTGGGAGCCTGAGGATGCATTTTGACAACAATATCCTCATCTCTTTTAGCCAGGTAAATTTCGAGGATGAAATTTTCTTTAAGGAGGGTAGAGTTGTAACATCCTAAAATTTGAGTATTGATATGATGCGTGTTTTGGTGCTTAACTTGTGTATAATTAAAATTTTGCATGTTTAGTATAGTCTTGAGAAGACTTGAGAACTATTCAGAATTTGAATAAATTTTAGTAAGGAGTATTTAATTGAAGTAGAGCAAGTGACTTTGAGGTTTAAGTAGATTTAAGTGATAAAAACTAGCATAAGATGAGCTAGTAGCAAGGTGGAGTTGGCGCATGCATGTTTGCTTGAAGGGAGAGGTTCAAATCTCCTAGCATGCATTTTGAAAGCTTTTATTTTTGCTTTCCTTAGCAAGTGTCGGTCATGGATAAGGTTAAGGGATGAGTTGGATATCATTTTTGGTAAGAAGACTAAAGGAAAAAGGTAAGTAAAGGTTTAAGGAAAAGAATCTCATGAATTAAGGTGATAAGGGGATATAAGGCATGAATCAAGGGCTTTGTTTTGGAAAGCTTTGAATGACTAATTGTCCATGAACTTGGACGGTTTTTGGGGCTAGGGAGGTTGGCCGAATTTTGTTAGTAGTTTGATAGGGATTAGGAGCTAGTTTAGTCATTTGGTGTTTTTTCTCAAAGCTTGTTTCCCTCTAATTTTCTCCTCTTAGTCGGATGTTTATTGGACAAAAGGTAAACCATTTTTCTTAAGTTGATCATAGCTATTATAGGTCAGGTGAAAAAGGAGATTTCATCAGTCAAGGTAAGGGATTATTTCGAAAATGGATTCTATTTTTTATCCTTCTATTTTAATAAGATTGTATTGATTAAATCGATTTTATCATAGGGACTCTATCAATCGACTTCCACCTTTTGAACGAAAGAATCTTGTGGTAAGCCAATCTCACTCTTAAAATTAATTGGTGGTGATAAGGAAATATTAGTTTGACTAACAATTATTTGTCAATGGAGGCAATCAAAATAGGGATGAAAAGGGCAGTAAATAGTATTCAGAAGAGGGGTGGTTCCGTTATTCCCCCTAAGTTTAAGAGAAGGACTATTTTGGGAATTTGAGATTTTCCATCTAGTTGTGGACCATCATCCCGCGAAAATCAATTATTCAAGTCGTCGCACTCCAACCATTGTTGGCTACCTTCGCCTTTTCAGCGAGCGGCAAATTCACGCTCTCCTAAGCGCAATCAACAACCTTAATTACGTCTCATGAGCCATCCTCAAAATGAACACACCTCTCTGTTCGGTAGCCACCATACCCACAGCATACCGACTCGACCTCGGAACTACGCCTCGTACTCGACGCAGTTTACTCCCTGAACTAATCTAAATGCTTTTCGTTGCTCATTAATGTAGTTAGCTCAACGTACTTTTTACGATAAGCGACCGAAATAGTCCCAAGTCGGATCTTCCATTGCGGTATTTGTCCCGAACCGTGAGCCACCACTAGTATGACTCATCTCGAGATGATACTATCCTTAACTTTTCTTCGCGATCGAGTCTAGATCGTCCATGATGCTGCTCTAAGCTTCCGCCAATATTCGTGCGTCTTTGAGCAACACAGAAACACCTCGAAAAACCTCGGCCCGTTTGCCGAAGTCGCTCGAGCGCAGTTTCCTAACTCCTGCGCCTCGCCCAAAATTCTACAAACTCCCCCAAACACTCCCAAGCCACCAATTCAAACTAGTTGAACTAGTCTCCTCCTACTTTCACTCTCCACCCATTGTTTGAAGTTTTGACTTGGTCCAAGGTAGGGTTCGAGCGCCACAACTCCTCCCTCCATGCCGTCAAAATGGATGCAAAAATAGGGATTTTGCAGCTTGAACCAGGACATCCTCCCTTGCACTTGGCGTCACACACAAGCTCTAAGTGGCGCATGCTTTGCCACTTTGCTAGCTCATCACTTGTGCAACAATTCACCAAATAAAATACATAAGACCCACTCCTTCACCCCTATCACATAAGTCCAAAACAAAATTTTCCTACCACTCGAGCTTACAATTCGAGAGCCTTTCAAAGATCCAAATCCGAGCCTTAGTTACGAGCATTACTTGAGATACACACATAACATGGGTGACCTTTAAAAGGCTCACTATGAGATAATCACAAACATATATTTCAACACGTAGCATAACACATCCAAATAATCATAAATATAACTTTCATGGAATTCACATATCATCAGTTTTAATGTACATAACAAGTTATGCTTATGTAATAATGCACATTTCAGGGGATTTCCTACCCATCTCCGCTACACACTAATATCGAGTTCCCCAGAACTCGTCCATCTGATAACACACCATTTGTGGACAGGCCACTATATAGATACCGATAAACAGTCAATAACGACCACATAATCGCAGTTAAATTGCCACATAGCTTCCTTCTTTCAATAATCCCACCCTATGTACGTGATATGGCAATTTTAACACATATGTTTCACTTTTCACATTTTTCACATATTCATGCTCGTAACTCATATTTCTCAGTTTTTACACATATGCATGTTTCATGCTTACATTTTCACATATCACATAGTGTTCAATTTAGCATGCTTTAATATACATATTTATATTAAAATATGGATCTTAACATACACATACATATATCACATGTTTAGATCATCACATATAAATCTAGTCATAAATCACATAACATAGAGCTGAGATCAACATTACATACATCACGTATAACAAATCATAAATTTTCACAACACTTAATAGCTTAGGACACTTACTTGGATTCCTCTTTGATTGAGTTTTTCAACTCCACTCGAGTACTTAATATACTCACAAATTAATTAATTAAATAACATTTTATTAAAGTAAATAACATTATATTTCACTTAAAATGAGAGTTAGACCCACAGCTTAAACAGATCTAAACTGTCGCTCCCTTGTAAAAGTCTTATTTGGATCTAGTTCTAATCGCAAATATAATCACACGATTAACCAATTTTAGTCATGATCTAATCGAATAACATAAATTTTATCGAGATCTAATGTGGAAATATCACCAACACTTACCCTCAATTTGAATGCTCGGATTCATCACTCTCACGATGTCACACTATTGGTTTTTCTAAGATTGTTGTTTAGTCCTTCATGTTTACATGAGGTCATGTTAGTGCTTAAGATTTTCAAAATAATAAAATGAAATGTGAAATTTCTAGGCCCTATACCATTCAGTCATGTCACAATAATTCTAGGACGAAGGATTTTCAATCTCAAAACTTCACTTACGCTTGTTTCATTACAAGATGATCAAATGAGTGAAAATGGAGTGAAATCGATGGTTGGATAATCTAAAATAATCAAATAAAATAAAACAAAGTGTGTGTTTTAGCCACTAAGGTAATCGACAAAAGAAAAAGAAATTAAAAAGGAAGAAATCGACCATCGATGGCGGCGACGACGGTGACGGTTTAGTGGTGGGAAAATACAAGTAGAGAGGAGGGTTCGATCACTTTCTGTAACATCCCGAAATTTGGCCTAGTAGGATTAGTCCTATTGGGCCTTGAGCATGAAAGCATTTAAAATTTTTGGAGATTAAGAGAATGGCTTTATTTCAAGTTAAAGTTATTAGAAAGGTGATTTTGGAAAGTTACGGGGTTTCTAGGAAGTTCCGAGTTCAAGTTAGGCTATAGGAAAAATTTTGTGTTTAAGCCCTTAAGGGGGAGAAGGTAAGTGGCATCAATGCTTATGGAAATAAGTGAGTAAATTGCTAGCATAAATGAGCATATGGTAAAGAGGATGTGGTGTCATATGAAGGGCTTTAGGGGAAGAGGTTCAAATCCCACTTGGTGCAAATTTTGATTATTTTTTGGTGCTATTCATCCATAGTGTCGGCCATGGTGGTATTTTAGGTAAAGAAGACTTTTAATTTTTGGAAAGGTGGCCAAGGAAATAAGGTAAGGATGAATGGAAGGAAAGAAAAAAAAAAAAAGGAAAGAGTAGGGAACATGTTGGCCCAAAGTGAGGAAGATGTTTTGGAAAGGATTTTGGTCAACATTTTTCCTTTAGGCAAAATGTAATACACAGTTTGTAGGGGGAAAGGGATAGCCGAATTTTCTTTAGGAAATTGGCAATTTTTGGTGCTTGAGAGGTTGTTTTCTCCTTAGCTTTTTGGTGTCATTTTCTTTCTCCAATTTTTCCTCTTAGCCGTAACTCCAAAGCCAAAAAGAGAGCATTTTTTCTTTGTTTTGCCAAAACTTTCAAGACATTCTTTGCTGCTACTTATCATTCTCTTAGCCTTGGTTTTGGAAGTTGATTGGTAAGGGGGTGATTAGGCCGAATATTTGTGGTAAGATGTTACTCTTTATTTCGATGTTTTACACCATTCATGTGATTCTATTTTGTGGTGATGATATCAACTTCCTGCTCTTGTGGAAGGGCCGAATATTGGATGAAGGCTAACCCCTTTGGTACATCACATATTTACTTTAGGAACTTGTTGCAATAGCCAAAATGCATGGCTGGATTTTAGAACCTAGTAGGGAAGGATCACGATTGTGGGGGCAACGAAGAGTGGTTCTTTAGGAAATCTGAACAAGGTGTGTAATCTTGTACCCTTCGAATACATGTTTGAAATGGTGTGTAATCTCACACCTCTCTGAATATTTGCATGAAATGTTTTGTGATTCGGTCGAAAGATTGAAAAATCAAAAATCGGCATTTGTGGTCACTCGGGTGTGCGTATGTTCGTAGTAGAAACCATATTTTGCAATGAAACAATTTTTCGTTAGCAGCAGAGACGTGATTTTGAAAAATCATGAAAAATAGGAGAAAGAGAATTAGAAAGTGAATAAGGTATAGAATTAAAGCTTATTGTGTCTATTTTTATTTGAAAGAAAGCAGTAGGAAGAGGTATTTTATATTCGTGATATTTTAATTTTAGTAAGACTGGTTCTAAAAGACTTAATGGTTCCTGTTATGTCTTGGAAAAAATCATTCAAAATTGTATAAAGTGAATTATGAGCTATAATTTATATGTATAGATTCCTTAGTCTATTTTCAATAGAAACAAGTGGGAGCAATATATGAAAACTGTACAATGAGATATTTGGATTTAAGGTAAGAGGTTAGAATCATTGGTCGGTGATATGGGAAACTTTAATGAATAAAGCTGTACTAAGCGGCTAAGCCAAAAATTCGAAAATATTTTTGTAAGAAGTTATATAAGTCTAGTTTCAAGGAAAATTCTGGATCTAAATTTGAGTTTCCTAACGCTAGTTATAGTCTATTTAGTCAATATGATGCAGATGGACATTTTCAATTTTTATGCCCCAAATTAGTAATTAAGTCCGGGTTGCAAAATTACCAAAATAGCCTTGGAGGGTAAATTACGAAATTACCCTTATGGGCTGATTTATCAAAAATGCCGTTATGGGCCGAATTACAAAAATGCCCTTATGGGCCAATTATCGAAAATGCCCCTATGGGCCGAATTATCGAAATGCCCCTATAGGCCTATTTGTTAAAATACTTTGTGGGCCGAATTATTATATTGCTTTAATGGGCCGATTCATTAAAAGTATTCAATAGATTAATGGTTGTTATCAATATGTGGATATTTTATGTTATTATGTATGTTGCATCTCTACATATTGCATGGGATGGGAAAATTGAATGAAGAGAAGTGTAGCCTGGTGGCATTGCCACAAAAATCTGATAATGGCTATGTGCCAACCTAAATATGGTTTTGTGCCATCGTGGTTATAATCTTGTATATGATACTCTAATGGCTCAATACAAATATTATGATAAATGGCAATTTGCTGCGATTTAGTGTGATTGGCGGGGTGGGTTGACTTGATCCCACAGTGTGATAGGCTAATCTTGGGGTGTGTTGGATGGATGGGTTGGGTTGCATACATTGCACATATATATATTACATCATGTAAATGGGTTTCGGCCCAAGATTATGCTACATGGGTTTCGGCCCAAGATTATGCTACATGGGTTCAGACCTAGTGGATGACGGTAAGGAGATTATGCACTGAGTTCTTGTAACTCACCATCCTTTCTTTCTTAATCATTGTAGGTAAATCTCAGTGACGAGGACTTGGGCCCATGGATGACTCAGTGGAGGCCATACTTCGGAAATAAATGTTTTGAACTTTAGTAAATTAATTTTCTGCTCCATTTCGTTACTTTTATTATGTCGGGTTTAAACTTGTAATAAGGCCTCTGGGATAAACTTTAATTTGCTTTATGTTTGGATGTATTTATTATTTTTCTTAAATTGTTTTAAACGGGATTTTTTAAAATTATTAATAATGGTTTTTCCAAAATAGATTAACAAATGGATTTTATAACTAACTTTTACAAATATTTTTAACTTAGAAATTTTCTCGTGAATTATCAACGATATTTTCAAAAGTCACGGTTTTATAAGATCTCTAGTTCAACTTATCGATTTATCAATCAACCTTCGAGGTTAGTAGTACTTTATCAAATTTTCAAATCAAACTTGTTTTCTTGATTATAGCAAAACAACATCTATTTTAGTACGAATAAAAAGGATTTAACATGTTTTTCTCATGTGACATGTCAGATCCGGTCATAATGCATGGGCCGGGTTTGGGGTGTTACACTTTCAATTGAAAGAAAAGAGAAAAGGGAGAAGAAAAAAGAAAATGATGGAGGAAGAGATGGCTTGCGGTGGTTACGATGGCGACCACAGTGGCTCACAGTGGCTCGCAGTGGAAGAGGGGAGGGGGAGCGAAAGGAAAAGGGAAGTAGTGGTTGGTTGTGGACGATGGTGATGTGGTGGTGCAAATATGATTATGATGGAGAAAAGAAAAAAACAGTGGTGGTGGTTGTCAAAAGAGAGAAACGAAAGGTGGAGAGGAGAAACAAAAAGAATAAAATGGTGGAAATTGGGGTGTTTGGCTAGCTAGGGTATTTTTGGTGGTCAACACTTGCACTTTTGGTAAGGTTGAGGGATGGGAAAGGTGATTGAACATAGGAGCAATAGGGGGATGTGTTTCACTTAAAAAGACAAGTTTGACTTGCTAATGGAGAAAGGAATCCTCCTTAAATGGTAACATAGGTGGACAACAAATGCTTGAATGCATAAGCTAACAAAGTGAAAAAAATAAATAAAAATAATGGGCACATAAGGGTTGGAACTAGGGACTTCAAGGATATCTAAAGAGCACTTAACCACTTAACCACTACACTTGTGTTTAATAATGCGCGAATAGTTTTAAGACATAAGAGCTACCAATTTCACTTTCTTTACTAAATTAAAATTAATTAAGAAAATGGGATGTGACAACTCTACCCTCCTTAAAAGAAATTTGTATAACAGTCCGATTTAGACCCTAATCAGAACGGTAGTTTTAGGACCACGAATTAAAGTCTGAAAAATATTTAAATATTATTTTTCGTGTTTATTATATATGAATTAGCATGTGTGAAAGTTTCGTATGAAAATTTGATTGTTTACGTGCTTAATTTGAAAAGGGACTAAATAGCATAAAATGAAAAGATATCATTTTTTTTTGAATAGTGGCTGATTTGATGTGTATTTGTAAAAAGGAAGGCCTTAGGATGAAATTTAGCCATTATGTAAGTTAGTGGATGGTAAGGCCATTAAATGTACATGTTTTATATGTTTTATTAAATGATAATGTTAAAAATAAATGGTAAATGATATAATAATATATTAAATAAGTTAGTATAATAAAACAAAAAAAAAAATCATAAAATACATGCATGTTCATCTTTGGAGTTGCCGAAAATATCTAAGGAAAGAAAAAGAAAAAGAAAGCCACATTCGACCATATTTTGGCTTGATTAAGGTACGTAACTAGCTCGGTTTTTGATAATTTCTACATTTTTGAGATCTTTGCTTAGTAATTTTCAAGACCCATGCTTTAATTTTTGAATTTGATGATATATTCATGAAATGCCATTGTTGATAGCTTGATGAAATTGGTGTTTAGTAATGGAAAATAAATATATGTTGTTAGACTGTTAAGTTTAATTAAGGCATTTTTGGTAAAAATGCCTAAATAGGATTAAATTGTGAAATTTATAAATTGAGGGGTCAAAATGTGAAATAAATGTAAGAAATGGGCTGTTAGGGACCTTAGTATAATTCGGCCAAGCTACGGTGAAGTTAAATTTTGAATATTTTGTGTTTCATGCTATTTGGACTAAATTGTGATAAATGTTAAATATTAGGGGCAAAATGGTTATTTGCCCATTTATGTGTTTTTGGACCAATTTAATGGAATTATATTTAAATGAGGTTAATTTGAAATTATATAGATCAAGAACAAAAGAAATCGGACTTGGATCGGGGAAAAGCAATTAAACTGTAACACCCCAAACCCGACCAAAACGCTACGGGCAAATCCGATATTTCTGGGGAAGAAAAGGTTTTGGAAAACAAGTGTAGTCCCGATTTAAGAAAAACTTTTGATTCTATGAAAAGCGAGTTGATTCAAGGTATTACTAAAAGCTGTTTTGAATTTAGTTTTAAAATAATTCTCGATACTTTGTTAATCTTACAAGTTTGCTTATCTATCAGAAGGTGAAGTTTTAGAAAAACTTAGATAAATTGTGTGAATTTAGAAACATTCATTTAATAAGTTAATTAGGCATGCCATTTTATTTAATTTCTACAAATTTCTATGAAAATAAAATGGATAAATAAACTCAAAAATAAAAAATAAAAAAAATTTAATGGCCTTATTACAACCCAAAACCAAATTCTAAAGTAAGTAAAACCAAAATAGAAGTTTAAAACAAAACCCAAAAGAAAATGCACATGGCCACCTCGAGTGCCTTGGCTCACATCCGCGATCTACGAATCATCTGCAAAAATGTAGAGGAAGGGGTGAGTCAATGAGACTTAGCGTATAAATCCCTATCCCGATATTATCAAGCCCTTACACAATTTCATAAATTAATATACAAGTCATGAAACCCAACCTAACCATCCGAACTCCTGTACCTACCCCATGTGGTCAAAACCACTGATGACCGTAGTCACAAATAATATAAGTGTGGTCAAAACCACTGATGACCGTAGTCACAAATAATATGATGGGGCCAACCCATCTTGTGGTCAAAACCACTGATGACAATCCCGTATATCAATATGTGGGGCCAACCCACTGTGGTACCAAACCACTGGGACAAGTCACAAGAATAACAACATGTGATACCAAACTACTGGTGGTCAAAACCACTAAGACTAGTCACAATAATCATATAGAAAGCGGGGCCAACCCACTGTGTGGTCAAAACCACTGATGACAGTCTGAATCATCCTTCCCCCTCCTCTCATCATACCCATTAATGTACCTACTTTTCATGGCATAAATATCATGCTTAGCAATTAGAGATCACATGGCATGGCATATACAAATTTTATCATGCCTTTTAATGCTAACCAAACAAAGTGGACTTACCCGGAGTCCTCGATTTTACCTTCATGGGTATCGTACCCATTCTAACCGTTAATCCAACTTTTAGTAGTTACACGTTAATACATATTAACAAAGAAAGTGTGTAAGGGTTACACACCTGATTACTCACAATACGACACTATCTATGTCGGTACTATCATCAATCGACACTACTGCGATTTGCCTACTCTCACCGCTCCGATCTTTGGTCCACACCCAGGTGGCCAATCACGAACCGTGAACACGGCCTTCTTCTTGAACTTAGGGTCAGGGTCTCGATCGACCCTCCTAAAGCTTGGCTGCCATTAGGGTCCATAATACCTTTGGTCACTAAGCCAGGTTAACACAGAGAACACTATGACTAAGAATATCAAACCCGAATGAATCAATCCCTTACCTAATCGATAAATCTCGAAGATTTAGATCTAAACCACGAGTCGAGAAACTCCCGAGAATCCAACTGCTTGCATCACTCCTTCCTATATTTGGCCATACTTAACACTGTCAACCACATAGCCATTCAGCTTAGGCATGAAAATCCCGGAATAGAAAGGATTGACTCAAGAGAACATCACTAACCTTAACGCGGAAGATCCCTTTGGCACCTAGAACGATTCGACCCTACCACAGAAGATGAGGGAATTCAGACAAATCAAGAAAAGGAGATGTAAGAATCGCAAAAAGAGAATCAAAGAGATCAATAAGAATATAGGTTTGAGACTGATTTGGCTAAGGGAGGAACTTACCAACGAATATTAACTATGCTTTGATCTCGAGCCAAAACTGATGAAGAGGAAAGGTAGTTTCGGTTATCAAGGGTTGTGAATGGAAGAAGAAAAAATAACAATATGAAAGGGAAGAATAAGTGGTGATTGACTTTGAGAAAAGAAATGGAGAGAAGAGGATAAGAGAGGTTCTTTATGGCTTCAAGAGGAGAGAAATAAAAGATGTTAATAGAGAGGAGGGTGATGATTTGACTTTTAGCACAAGATGAAAGAAAAGAGAAGCTCTTGGTGTTTTTGGCACAATAAGAGGATTGGGAGAAGAGATGAAGTTGAAAGAAACAATATGAGAAGGGGTTTATGAGGACATTCTGCCAAGGTATTTTGAAAGAGAAGGAAAAGAACCAAAAGCGCCAAAAGTGTGTAATTCAGAAAGATTTCAGCACAAATGGAGAATGGAAGAACTTAAGTCAAAAAGAAAAGGAAGCTCACACCAAAATGTCGAAAATCATACCCCAAAACAACTCAAACTCGGCACACCCCCTAACTACACTCTAAAGCCGAATGCTCACACCCTCACCACTTCAAATTTCGGCAACACACTCCCCTCCCTTCAACCACTATGCCGTCCCCCCTCCTTTCTCCTCAAATTCCACCCTTCCACTCATTCAAACAACTTGAATGAGTCAAGCTCCTACATTCACTCCTCTCCATCCATTTCAAATGTGTTGACTCCTTCAACACTCATCCACTAGAGTCCATCCTGAGCACACTTCCTCCCTAGCTTTGGCGTAAAAAGAAATAGCAGAAAAGGGATCCTTGCAACTCGAACCCAGGCCCTCTAGCATGCATGAGCGTCACTTCCCTTGTGCCTAAGTAGCGCCTCCCTTGCCACTTTGCCACTTCAATCCTTGTGACAAACCTTGCTACTATTTTCCCTTAACACCTAACGCCAATAGCTCCCCCCCTCCAAGTTCCTTAAAAAAATTTTTTTGTTATGGCTCAGGCCTACCCCAAGCTCATGCCTGGGCCCCAAAACACCCTAATCTGACATAACATTCACACTATCAACAAACAAACAAATAAAATGCAAAGCCCCCTGATTTAAGAATGTTACAGTTCTACCCCCTTAAAATAATTTGGGCCCCGAAATTACCTAGTTAAAAGAGTTGAAGGTATTGCTACCGCATCACATCTTCCGGTTCCCACGTGGCCTCTTCCGTTCCATGATTCCACCATAAAACCTTCACTAAAGGAACTGACTTCCTCCACAGAACTTTGACATCCCGATCAAGAATCTGCACTAGGTCCTCCTCAAAGGAGAAATCTGGGCTCACTTCTATTTCATCCACTGGCACAACATGCGACGGATTTGATCGATAGCGCCTAAGCATGGAAACATGGAATACGTCGTGGATCTAACTTAATTCTGCTGGTAACTCGAGCTGATAAGCTACTAGTCCCACACGCTTCACCACTTTATATGGCCCGATGAACCTAGGGCTCAGCTTGCCCTTCTGACCAAACCTCAGCACCTTCTTCCATGGTGATACCTTAAGAAAAACCCTGTCTGAAACACCCCAAACCCGGCCCACGAGCCTTGACCGGTTCTGGTATGTTCCTCGATGTAAACCATTTCAAAATTCTTTTGTTACTTTGGAAAATCTGCGTGTTTTGAAAGAAAGATTGTTTTTGGGTTGGGCTCGAGTTCAAAACAAGTTTATCTTATATTGGAAACCCCTTTATTTTAGGTGACAAAACACTTAAAGTTTATTTGAAAATAAATTTACTTAATCTTTTAATTGATAAAAATTTGTAAGCATAATAAATAAAAGTAAAATAAAGTAGTTCTACTATGGCCTTATTACATCAAGTAAATCCCAAAATTAAATTCAAAGTACATAAAGTAAAAAAAAAGAGTCTAAGACAAAGTAAAATATGAACTTCACATGGCCACCACTAAGCTCTTGCCGACCCGATCCATCACTGTTCATCACCTGGAAGAAAATGTTCCCCAACGGGGTGAGCCAAACAGACTCAATGTGTAACCAACACTAAAATTTAACAATTAGGCATACATTCTCATATAACATACACATTCATATAAGATAGGAAATAATGATGCAACCCGAACCCAAACCTATATGCCATCCGCTACACATCACCCGTACCATCACTACACAGTGGGGACTACTAAGTCAACCCTCCATCCGCTACACACCATCGAAGGTAGTCATTGCGATGATGTGCTCATCGCCTAATAAAATTAGTGGCATAGCCACCAGATTAAATAATTGTGACCGAAGTCACCACATTCAGATATCGTGGTATTACCACCACTTTTACTTCCCCTTTCACAATGACCCGTATGCCCATGTCATACAAAACATGCCAAATTCTTAATTCACATTCTTATAGTGTCATATGTGTGTCATAACAGATATTTATCATAATCCTAGTAGGAGTAGGAAAGCGTGCTGAGTACTTTGTACCATTGCATGGTACCTTAGCCATATTTTACACATTCTTATAAACACATATAATAATCTTAATGCCTTAAATCTAATAAATCTTAGGGAAGGGTACACACCTGATATACTTAATGCTTTATGGAAATTTCGAAAAACCTGATCTAACACTTTAGATCCTAAGTTCCTTGCTGCCGATTTGATTAGTAGTCAAATCCCAAAAATCTGTGACCTTCCTTCAATCGGCCAATGTTAAATCACTTAACTTGGTTAGTTCCAGCTTTTTAATAAAATAAGGAATATATCTAGGTTGCTAAATAAGCCTTGGCCGAATGTCAGATTCACTTACCTTGTGAATCTTACTATCCCGAAAACACCACTTGACTATGGAGATGTCGACAGCCCTATACACATATGTTAGATTTAATCTAACACTAAAACATAATAGAATGGCCTATGGCCGAATTTCACTTATGGCTTACCTTGGGTTCTTAAAATCCCGGAAGATCCTTCCAAATTTTGACAAACAAAATATTAATGGGATTAGTCCTAGATTTCGACAAGTCTTAAAAGAAAAGGAATAAAAATCGAATTTGCTCTTACCTCCTAATGATGAAATCGGTTATACCTTCTTCCTGGCACTAAAGAGATTCAGCTTAGAGACTTGATGAACAATCGGCTATGGTCTTGAAACTTATCTTGACTTTTGATTGGGGTTTGCAAAGAAGAAGAAGAAGATTTACGATGGAGATTAAACCCGATGGAAGAGTATGGGACTTGGGAGAAATCAGCAATGGTGATCTTTTTGGGAGAAAAGATTTGACTAGGCAAGAGTTGAAAGAATAAAAGAGAACAAAGGAAAAAAATGAATATCTACTTGATAATTTTGGCTATCTCCTTTTACTAGTTTAGCGAAAATTACTAAACTTAGTGTCCCCTACTTGGCCATCACTTCTCCCACATTTTCCTCCTTTATCACTTCGTTTTAAAATTAATAAAATAATCCTTCAATTATCCTCCATTTATCTCTAAAATAAAAGAATTTAAGCTCTTAAAATCTAACCTTGGTGCCGTCCCCTACTCCCTCTTATTAACGTCACAAGCAAAATAAAACCTTAAAATTTTGCTTCCCACGACTCGAACACAAGTCCTTCCCTAGCTTATGGCGTCATTTCAGAGGCCCTAAGTGGCACCTCAAACCACTTTTCCAAGCCCAATTGTGTGTCATATTTCCTCTATTAATTTTCTTAAGGCCTGTTAGGCTTAGCTCCCTTATTAAAACTTAAAATACGATATTTTCTAAGGCATTTCTTATTATTCGAAGTTCACAAATTTCATTAGACATATTCACAACATACTCAAGCATGCTATTTCATATAATTAAGCATAAATGCATAAGCCATATTTCAGGATATTACACTGTCACCCACTGCAAACTCTATATCTCTTCGCTTGAGATCGGCATAGGAGTTCTGCCTATCCGAAGCCTCCTTTAGACGAGCCCGAATCAGCTTAACTTTATCTTCTATTTCAGCCACTAACTCTGGACCCAATAACCGACGGTCACCCAACTCTGTCCAACACGTAGGAGTGAGACACTTCCGCCTATATAGTGTTTCATACGATGCCATCTGGATACTTGCCTGATAGCTATTGTTGTACGTGAACTCTGCCAACGGTAGAAATTCCTCCCAACTACCTCGGAGATCCAAAACACAACCTCTCAGCATATCTTCTAAAATCTGGATTACCCTTTCTGTCTGTCCATCTGACTACGGATGAAATGCCGTGATGAAATCCAATCTTGTACCCAAAGCCTGGTGCAATGCTTTCCAAAACCTTGATGTGAATCTGGGATCCCTATCCGAGATAATTGATACCGGTACCCCATGCAGTCTCACTATTTCTGCCACATACAACTTAGCCAACCTTTGGAGCGAGTAATCCGCTCTAACTGGTATAAAATGAGCCGACTTAGTCAAACGATCTACTATCACCCAAACTGAATCCTTCTTGCTAGGCGTAAGGGGTAACCCAGTGACAAAATCCATCGTAATCATTTCCCACTTCCACTGTGGAATCTTGATCGGCTGCAACAGACCCGAAGGTAATTGGTGTTCAGCTTTGTCTTGCTGACACGTCAGACACTTAGCCACGAATTCCGTTACTTCTCGCTTTAGACCCGGCCACCAAAACTGTTCTCTCAAGTCTCGATACATTTTACTACCCCCGGATGCAAGCGTATGGACTGCTATGAGCTTCCCAAAGAATCCTCTGCCTTAACTCAACGTCTTTCGGCATGCAAACTTTCCCTCAAAACACAACACTCCATCCCTATTCAAGCTATAACCTTCCAATCCACCATTCTGCACTTGTATCTCTGAGCACTTAGGACCTCCTCCATTAGCTGTTTCTCCTTAACCTGACCAACCCATGACGGCTTCACTTGCAACTCTACTAGCAGACTTCCATCATCATACAAACTCAGGTGAGCAAACATTGCTCTCAAGTCCGCAACCACCTTGCGACTTAACGCGTCAGCCACTGCGTTAGCCTTACCCGGATGGTATTCAATCGAGCAGTCGTAGTCCTTCAACAACTCGATCCACCTCCGCTACCTCAAATTCAACTCTTTCTGTGTCAATAGATACTTCAAGCTCTTGTGGTCCGTGTAGACGATAGACTTCTCCCCATACAGGTAATGTCTCCAAATTTTTAGGGCAAAAACTACTGCAGCCAACTCTAGATCATGCGTCGGGTAATTCACTTTATGAGGTCTCAACTGCCGAGACGCGTACGCCACCACCTTACCCTCTTGCATCAGCACACATCCAAGACCAGTATGCGATGCATCACAGTAAATCGTGAACTCCTTCCCTACCTCAGGCTGAATCAAAATCGAAGCTTCTGTCAGAATCCTCTTCAATTTGTCAAAACTTTCCTGCTGCTTGTCTGACCACACAAACGATACTCCTTTTCTCAACAACTTGGTCAACGGGATGCAATCAAAGAGAACCCTTCTACAAATCTTCTGTAATATCCTGTCAGACCCAGAAAACTCTAAATTTCTGCCACCGACTTGGGTGGTTTCCAATCCAACACCGCCTCAATCTTCTGAGGGTCCACTCTAATCCCCTCAGCTAACACCACATGACCCAAGAAAGTTACCTCCTTCAACCAGAACTCGCATTTACTAAACTTTGCGAACAATTGCTTCTCCCTCAAAATCTACAGAACCACACAGAGATGCTCATCATGCTCTTCCTCAGACTTCGAGTACACCAAGATGTCGTCTATAAATATTACTACGAACCAGTCTAAGTACTGTTGAAACACTCGATTCATCATGTCCATGAACGCTGCCGGTGCATTGGTCAACCCAAACGGCATTACCAAGAACTCGTAGTGCCCATAACGAGTACGAAATGCCATCTTATGAATATCGGCCTCCTTTACCTTGAGCTGGTGATACCTTGACCTTAAATCAATCTTGGAGAAGACTGATGCACCCTTAAGCTGATCGAACAGATCATCTATCCTCGGCAACGGATACTTGTTCTTGATTGTCAACTTGTTCAGCTGTCGATAGTCTATACACATCCGCATTATACCATCCTTCTTCTTAACAAAAAGCACAGGTGCTCCTCAAGGCGAAACACTCTGCCGGATGAAGCCCCGGTCCAACAATTCCTGAATCTGTGCTTTCAACTCCACTAATTCCTTCGGCGCCATCCTATATGGAGCAATAGACACTGGCGCGGTTCCTGGCAACAGATCTATCCCAAACTCAACCTCGCGATCTGGGGGTAAACTCGAAAGCTCCTCTGGAAACACATTAGAAAAATCCTTCACCGTTCGGACCTCCCCTATAGTTAATTCCTTGGCCTCCAACGCACAAACATGAATCATGAACGCCTCACAATCCTTCCTCACCATTTTCTTGGCCTTCAGAGCAGATACAACATTGGATAGATAATCTCTCCTATTACCTATCATCACCACCTCTTCACCCTCAACTGTTCTCAATACCATATGCTTAGCTGCGCAGTCCAAACTTTCTTGGTACTTCACTAACCAGTCCATCCTAAGGATCAAATCAAACTCCCTGAATGGTAGTTCCATCAGATCAGCCAAAAACACTACCCCTTGAAGTTCTAGAGGTACATCCTTATAAAGTTTGTTTACTTCTACAGAGTGACCTAGAGGGCTAATTACTGTCATCTCCTAGAAAAAATCTCAAAGGCTAAGTTCATAGTTTCCACTATGCTACTAGCAACATACGAGTGCGTCAAACCAACGTCAATTAAAGCAATATAAGGTAATCCAAATATTAAGAACGTACCAATTATGACATCTGGTGTGTCGCCCTCCTCTCAACGTCTTGCTGCATAGACCAACCCAGACTGTCTTGCATCTATATTTTCAGCACCTCTGCCCGGTGCTCCGCGACCTCGCCCGGAACCATTATCTCCCCTGATCGGACCGTGACCCTCTGTGGTTGCTGGCCCTCCCTCCTGAATTGTGTGTGCCCTTGACCCTCAAACTGGACCCTAGCTAATTTTCGCGGACAATCCCTTACCTGGTGCTCCATAAATCCACATTCGAAACACCCTCTGGTTTTGGTCCAACATTCTCCCTTATGAAACTTCCTACAACGAGCACACCGTGGCGGCCACTGAGTAACAGCAGTGGGCCTTGCAGCTTGATTCAGCCCACCATCTCTAGCCCTTTTCTGCGGATTCCCAACAGACCCTGACGACTTAGAACTCCTCTTATTCTAGCATCTATCCTGATTCTGCCTCGTCGAGTGCTTTACCCCTCGATTATCTTGGCCTTCTCTACTAAGACAACAAATTCTCTCTTCATCGAGTGCTTCACCCCCTCGGTTATCTTGGCCTTCTCTACCAAGACAGAAAATTCTCTCTTACGCTGTGGTGCAATCACCATCCGCAGCTCATCTCTCAACCCGTCCTCAAACCTGACACATCACTCATGCTCCGTAGCCACAATACCCCGAGCATAGCGACTTTATCGGAGAAACTCTGCCTCATATTTTGATACTATCTTGTTCCCCTGGACCAAGTTCAGGAACACCCTACGCTGCGCATCAATATAACTAGACCCAACATACTTCTTTTGATAAGCTGCTTTAAAGAACTCCTAAGTGAGATCATCAGCTATCGCGCCATCCCGAACAGTGAGCCACCATTGGTAAGATTCATCTCAAAGAATAGACACTATCCCTTTCAGCTTTTCCTCAACCACTAAGTCTAAGTCGTCCATGATACGTTCTGTCGCCTCCAACCAGTCCGTATTGGGAGCCACTCCAAATATGCCCCTAAATACCTCTGCTCCATTGGATCGGAGTCGTTCTGACACAAATTTTTGTGCTCTCGTACCCCCACCTGCTCCAGCTACCCTTTCTAGAACCCGCAGCATTGCCTGTGACACCGCATCGTCGCCACCCGTCTGATCTTGAAACTCAGTGCTTATAGTTGGTGGCGGTGGTACCTCATTCTCTGACCCATGTCTAGACCCTACCGGTTTCGACACTGTCATCCTACCCCTACCTCGTCCACGGGTATTATGCCCACGTCCTCGAGCACTCATGACTATCGTTCACGTTTTAATCTGATTTAAAAATATTATGCGTTAGACTTATTCCACTATTATTATAGCAAATTTTATGAACAGTTTATCATGGGGATTGTTTTCGCAGGTTCATACAGTCCTACAAGTTTTAGTCTCTAAAGTAGTTCACTATTACTATTAGTCATATCACAAGCACCACAATCATATAAACAACAGTTAAGGGGTACTTACCTGTGCAGATCGGTGCTAGAGACTCGGTGCCATGTTTTCCCATATCACGTATCTCCCATCAAAATCATTTCGTAATCCACTATTAAAACATTTTTGGGCATCGGGCCCATAGATGAGCTTTTGAACTTGGCTCTAATACCACAATTGTAACACCCCAAACCCAGCCAAAATGCTATGGTCGAATCTGGTATGTTACAGGGAAGAAAAAGGTTTTTGGAAAACAAGTGTCGTCCCCTATTTAAGAAAAACTTTTGATTCTATGAAAAGCCGAGTTGATTCAAGGTATTACTAAAACTATTTTAAATTTAGTTTTAAAAATAATTCTCGAAACTTTGTTAATCTTACAAGTTTTCTTATCTATCCGAAGGTGAAGTTTTAGAAAAACCCGATAAATTGTGTGAATTTAGAAACATTCATTTAATAAGTTAATTAGGCATGCCATTTTATTTAATTTATACAAATTTCTATGAAAATAAAATGGATAAATAAACTCCAAAAAAAAATAAAAAAAATTTAATGGCCTTATTACAACCCAAAACCAAATTCTAAAGTAAGTAAAACCAAAATAGAAGTTTAAAACAAAACCCAAAAGAAAATGCACATGGCCACCTCGAGTCTGCCCCGGTTCCGCATCCGCGATCTACGAATCATCTGCAAAAAAATAGAGGAAGGGGTGAGTTAACGAGACTCAGCGTATAAATCCCCATCTCGATATTATCAAGCCCTTACATAATTTCATAAATTAATAAGCAAGTCATGAAACCCAACCTAACCATCCGAACTCCTATACATACCCCGTGTGGTCAAAACCACTGATGACCATAGTCACAAATAATATAAGTGTGGTCAAAACCACTGATGACCGTAGTCACAAATAATATGATGGAGCCAACCCATCTTGTGGTCAAAACCACTGATGACAATCCCGTATATCAATATGTGGGGCCAACCCACTGTGGTACCAAACCACTGGGACAAGTTACAAGAATAATAACATGTGGTACCAAACCACTAGTGGTCAAAACCACTAAGACTAGTCACAATAATCATATAGAAAGCGGGGCCAACCCACTGTGTGGTCAAAACCACTGATGACAGTCTGAATCATCCTTCCCCCTCCTCTCATCATACCCATTAATGTACGTACTTTTCATGGCATAAATATCATGCTTAGCAATTAGAGATCACATGGCATGGCATATACAGATTTTATTAGGCCTTTTAATGCTAACTAAACAAAGTGGACTTACCTGGAGTCCTCGATTTTACCCTCATGGGTATCGTACCCATTCTAAACATTAATCCAGCTTCTAGCAGTTACACGTTAATACATATTAACAAAGAAAGTGTGTAAGGATTGCACACCTGATTACTCGCAATACGACACTATCTATGTCGGTACTGTCGTCAATCGACACTACTGCGATTTGCCTACTCTCCTGCTCCGATGCTGGTCCACACCCAGGTGGCCAATCACGAACCACAAACATGGCCCTCTTCTTGAACTTAGGGGCTGGGGTCTTAGATCTAACCCCTCCTAAAGCTTGGCTGCCATTAGGGTCCATAATACCTTTAGTCACTAAGCCAGGTTAACATAGAGAACACTATGACTAAGAATATCAAACTCGAATGAATCAATCCCTTACCTAATTGATAAATCTCAAAGATTTAGATCTAAACCATGAGTCGAGCAGCTCCCGAGAATCCAACTACTTGCGTCACTCCTTCCTATATTTGGCCATACTTAACACTGTCAACCACATAGCCATTCGGCTTAAGCATGAAAATTCCAGAAGAGAAAAGATTGACTCAAGAGAACATCACTAACCTTAACGCAGAAGATCCCTTTGGCACCTAGAACGATTCGGCCCTACCATAGAAGATGAGGGAATTCGACAAATCAAGAAAAGGAGATGTAAGAATCACATAAAGTGAATCAAAGAGATCAATAAGAATATAGATTTGAGACTGGTTCGGCTAAGGGAGGAACTTACCAATGAATATTAACTATGCTTCAATCTCGAGCCAAAACTGATGAAGAGGAAAGGTAGTTTCGGTTATCAAGGAGTTGTGAATGGAAGAAGAAAAAAATTACAATATGAAAGGGGAAGAATAAGTGGTGATTCGGCTTTGAGAAAAAGAAATGGAGAGAAGAGGATAAGAGAGGTTCGGCTATGGCTTCAAGAGGAGAGAAAGAAAAGATGTTAATAGAGACGAAGGGTGATGATTTCAGCTTTTAGCACAAGATAAAAAAAAGAAGCTCTTGGTGTTTTCGATACAATGAGAGGGATTGGGAGAAGAGATGAAGTTGAAAAAAACAATATGAGAAGGGGTTTATGAGGATATTCGGCACAAATGGAGAAATTTTGGCACAAATGGAGAATGGAAGAACTTAAGTCAAAAAGAAAAGGAAGCTCACACCAAAATGCCGAAAATCATACCCCAAAACAACTCAAATTTGACACACCCCCTAACCACACTCTAAAATCCGAATGCTCACACCCTCACCACTTCAAATTTTGGCAACACACTCCCACTCCCTTCAACCACTATGCCATCCCCTCTCCTTTCTCCTCAAATTCCTCCCTTCCACTCATTCAAACAACATGAATGAGTCAAGCTCCTACATTCACTCGTCTCCATCCATTTCAAATGTGTTGACTCCTTCAACAGTCATCCACCAGAGTCCATCCTGAGCACACTTCCTCCATAGCTTTGGCGTAAAAAAGAAATAGCAGAAAAGGGATCCTTTCAACTCGAACCCAGGCCCTCTAGCATGCATGAGGCGTCACTTCCCTTGTGCCTAAGTAGCACCTCTCTTGCCACTTTGCCATTTCAATCCTTGTGATAAACCTCGCTGCTATTTTCCCTTAACACCTAATGCCAATAGCTCCCCCCTTCTAAGTTCCTTAAAAAAAATTTGTGTTATGGCTCAGGCCTACCCCAAGCTCATGCCTAGGCCCCAAAACACCCTAATCTGACATAACATTCACACTATCAATAGACAAACAGATAAAATGCAAAGCCCCTTGATTTAAGGATGTTATATAAACATCATCTATTTAGAATATAAAATGGTTTACTATGATGATTCAAATTTTATAACTGTATAATAGGGTGGCCGAATGTGATTTAACATTTAATTAATGTGGTTGAGTTTTATTTGACTGAGTTAAAACCTCTGAAAGTTTGTATAGACTATTTATGGAATGACTTTGTAACATCGATATTCGGGCTTTGAGCTTAGCAAGCCTTGTGCTGGTGAATTTGATCGGGCTTTTTGCCTAGCAGGCTTATTACCGGTGAATAAATATTAGACCTCTGGTCTAGCAGGCCTAGTACCTGTGTATGATTCAGGCTTATGCCTAGCAAGTTTTATACCGGTGATTTATTTTCAAGTATGTCTATAAGACTTTTCATTTATGTGGAAATTGAGCAACTAAGTTGATCTAAATGACCTTGTATATTCGGCCACATAGGTATGTGCATATGTGATGATGTATTGAACTTGTATATTTAGCCACATGTGATGTTACATTAAACTTGAATATTTGGATACATGTGATGTTTTATTGAACTTGTATGTTCGGTCATATATGATGATATATTGTACTTGTATATTCGACCATATATGATGATATAATGAACCATGTGTATTTGGCCATACAAGTAAGTAATTATGAGATGATATATTGGATCTTGATTATTAGGTCAAATAAGTGTGTATATATGTGATATTATATTTTATTTGCCATAATCGCCATATGAATGATGTTGTTTTTATTTATTTATTTAATTTGAGTTTAATTCATGAGTATATATGTTTAAATGTAAACATAAGCGAGATAGTGTTATTTTGGGAATGAAAAGTTGAATAATATTATGCTAAATGAGAAATATTATCATTCGGCCAAGGTAACTTAATTGTGTTAAAGTATAATAATAATGATACAATTTGACTTGTTTGAAATGCTTTGATTATTCATTTGAGTTGTTAAATTTGCTTAAGGCTTACTAAGCTAAGTTAGCTTACTCTGTGTGATTTTGTTACTCTATTTTATAGATTTTGGTTGTAAGTTATGAGCTCGGGGATCATCATCGAAATCATCCACACTATCGTCAACCTTCGGTACTTTTAAAAGTCTATTTTTGAACTTATGGCATGTATAGGCTAATATGTGTTTTGTTCAACTTTGAATATGTATAACTTGAGCCATGCGAAAATGGCTTAATCTCCATGATAATTTCGGTCATATTGTGGTTATGGTTTGATCTCACTTTTGATTATGATGTTATATATTATACATGAATGGTTTATGTGTTAAATGTTATATGTTTGAAAATGGCTTTATGATGTTGGTAAATTTGGAAATGGTTGATGTAATGATCATTGTATGTATACAATTTCATAGCATTATTAATTGTTTGACTAAGGTTTTAACTTAGATAAACATATATGAATTGATATGAATTTTATTTCAATAATGTATTGGTACATTCGGACATAGGATGGAACCTAATAAGATGGTTAGGTTTAAATCTTGGTTTGATATTGCTTATATAAATTCCCATGCATATGATAATTTGACTTGATTTATTTGATACATAGTATTTAATATTTATGTTTTAAATATGTCTATAAGTGATTAACGTCTTGCAATAATAGATATAATTTTATTTAATTGATAAATATTATTAGTTATATGTTAGAATGAGTTAAAGAATATGGTTGTTTAATGATTCAACTATTTCTTATATATATATATATATATATATATATATGAATGATTTGTTTAGAAAATACAAATTATAAAATAATTATACATGTTTCCATGGCGGTTGTTTAATTGTTTGTGATGAAATAAATTTGGAATGAGAAATGATGATAAGTATGTACATACTTGGTTAATGAGATGAAAATTTACCAAATGAATAGTAACTTTTGTCAATTACTATTATGAAAATTATATATGTTTTATGTGATGTATAAATGTTTAATTTAATATTAAATAAATTCCAAATTTGATATGATTATTATCAAATGATTATAAGTAATGCATTTTGTGTAATCCATTTGTGTTTGATTATAGTATGCGATTAAAGTGTAATAAGGTCTATTTATCTGCATGTATTATGAGTTTAAATTAAAGGTATATTCAACTATGTGGTAGTAGAGAATAAATTGACTATTGAAATTCAAGTGCGTGTGTGTGATCGTTTTAACTTGTATTCTTGAATGGTAATACCTTATAACCCTAATTTGATGACGGATACGGGTTAGGCGTGTTACAATTTATCCTGAAAATTACCTGATGGAAATAGGTGAGGATATTGTTTTCGCATCGCATCTTCAGATTCCCAAGTTGCCTCACTCGAACCATGATTTCTCCACAACAATTTCACGAGTGGAACCTGCTTCCTTCTTAATACTGTAACATCATAGTCAAGGATCTATATTGGTTTTTCCTCAAATGTCAAATTAGAATGGACCTCAATATTCTCTATTGGAATCACATGAGAAAGGTCGGATCGATAACGTCACAACATCGACACATGAAACACATCATGAATACGATCCAACTATGGAGGTAACTCCAATTGATAAGCCACTGGTCTAATCCTCCTAGTGGTGGGGTCAGGTGCAATGAATATTGGACTCAACTTCCCCTTACGACCAAAGCTCAATACTTTCTTCCAAGGTGATACCTTAAGGAAGACTTCATCACCTACATTATACTCAATATCCCTTCTCTTCAAGTCAGAGTAGGACTTCTGTCGATCTGATGCAGCTTTTAATCGATCCTGAATAATTTTCACATTGTTCTTAGTCTCTTGAACTAAATCTAGTCCCAAAGCTTTCTTTTCTCCCAAATCGGACCAATACAAAGGTGTCCTACACTTGTGCCTGTAAAGTGCCTCATACGAAGCCATTTGGATACTCGAGAATTTGAATAACTCTCTCAGACTTTCCATCAAACTGTGGATGATAAGCAATACTGAAATTCAATCTCGTATCGAGTTCTTCGTGTAAACTCTTCCAAAAGTGTGACGTAAAATGAGGATCTCTATTGAAAATGATAGACACTGGTACTCCATGAAGTCTTATGATCTCAGTGATGTATAGCCCGTAACAACCCAAATTTCAATGATGTCAGAAATAGTGGTTCGAGACCACCAAATCTGACAAATAAATTCGTAGATTATACTATTTATTATTTACGAGCCAAATGTAGCTTTTAAAAGATTTTTGAAATAGTAAATTGTGTTTTATAAAGATTTATTTGGTCAAGAAATTGAGAAAAAGAGGTATCGAGATCTCAGTGTTATAAACCGAGCCATAAATATTTTTCTGAATATTTACAGAGTGTCAATAAGGAAGTATTAAAATTTCGTTAGAAAATTTTTAAGTTCGGGTGGTTAATTAAATAAAAATGACTAAATTAAAAATGGTGTAAAAGTTGCTAGAAGGATTAAATAGCTCATTGTCAAATGACGAAGGACCTAAAGTGCAAATAAGCCTAAAAGAGATATTTTGGGTGACAATAGTTGAGAAAAATTAGGAAATGGGTGAAATAAGGGCAAATTTGGAAAATAGCTAAAATTAGTTAAATAAAAATGGGACCAAATTGGAATATCTAGAACTCTCATCATTTTTCTTTATATTCATAAGCTAAAAATCAGCCATGGAAGAGGGTTCAAGCTGGTTTTCATACTCTAGCTTCATGTAAGTTTAATTCTTGCTTTCTCTTTAAAATTTCTAAGTTTTTAGACTTCTACAATTGGGTCCAACTTATTATGTCATTAGTTTTTGATTCCATGGATAATTTTTAAAGTTGATATGGATGAGTGCTGGAAGCATATTATGAATAAACATAGAATTGAAGCTTTAATTTTGATATATGATGATTTTATCAAGTAAAATTGATGGAAATTGATTTTAGGACCTAATTGTGAAAGAGTTTGGAATTAATGTCTAGTGCTAAAGTTTTGATTTCCAAGGGTTATGAAGTAGTTGAAAATGATAGAATAAAGTATTAATTGAGAAAAATTATCTCAATTGAGGGGTTAATTGAGCAAGGACTGAATTGCATGAACTATGAAATTTGGGGCAAAATGAAAATCAACATTTTGCACTAAAATAGTTTTGGACAACAGTAGTAGTCTAATTTTGAAAAATCACTAAAATTGTAGAAATCAATTAGAGGATGAATAAAATTAAATTAAAGCTTATTGAGTCTACTTTCTTATAAAATAAATGTTTAAGTAATTGAATTGTGAATCATGAGATATAATAAATTTTGTGAGACAAGGTCAGGATGATTTTGGGTTCCCCTATTTTGACTTTGGAAAATCATAAAAAATTGGAGGATTATAGTTATGGGATTAAAATTATATTTTAAAATCTTGATTGAGTCTATTTTTAAGAGAAACAAATGGGAATATCATTTGAATCCCGTACAAGGAGATAATTAATTTTTAGTGAAGAAGGGACGGAACTATCAGACAGTAGAATAGGGGTGAATTTAAAGAATAAACTGTACTTATTGGCTAAACAAAAAATTCTGAAACTTTTATGGTAAGAAGATATGTGAGTCTAGTTTTAGGGAAAATTAGATGATCTTAATTTTGAGTTCTATAGCTCAAGATAAAAATGATTTAGTGACTATGACATAGATGGACAGCTTGAATATTCATATAAGTAAATAGTGGAAATTATAGATAATGTTACTTACAAGTGTGCTATTTATATTAAGGATGTGGATGGAGAGGAGGAGGAAAAATATATAAATGAATTGTGTATAAATTGATCACATGCTCGATTATAATCGATAAATGTTAAATTAGAAATGATATAATGTTTTATTTCGAATATTTATTATGAAATTGTGATTATCGTTATGATATAAAAATTGAATTTGTAAGTTCATATGTTGATAAATGTTGTTGATTTGTGTTAATTAAGCACCATTATCATATATTTCATTAAATTGTGGAAATTTAAGTAAATGTTCAAATTGAGTAAAAATGCAGGATCAATCACGATTGTTGCATAGTGAAATATGAATTGACGGTAAAAGACCATGATTAAACCATGGCATTGTGCT
The DNA here is from genome assembly GCA_025506655.1 of Gossypium rotundifolium. Lineage (NCBI taxonomy): Eukaryota > Viridiplantae > Streptophyta > Magnoliopsida > Malvales > Malvaceae > Gossypium > Gossypium rotundifolium. Next base: position 71,900,480 of record CP106727.1, on the reverse strand, counting down.
AAGTGAAATAAGTCCATGGCATTGTGTAACATCCTGGAAATGGCCTATGCATTTTTGGTTTAATTGTATGAAGTGACATGTTTTATGTACTAGGAATAAATTTCGAACATTTTGGAAACCCGAAATGAATGAAATGAACATTTTAGAAACACGAAAATGTATAGAAATGTTAAGTTTAAAATGGAAAGTGAACATTTTTGGAAACTAGGAAATGTAAGGAAATGATTTGGAAATGATTCAAAAGAGGAAAGTGAACATTTCTAGAAACTTGGAAATGTAAAGAAATGTCAAGTTTACAGAGCCGAATGAAAATTTTTGGAAACTTAGAAATGACTTAGAAATGTCGAGTTTTAAAGTTTAAAAGAGGAAATTAAGGCAAGGTGGCCTTAAAAGAAAAAAAAGTTTGTGAAATTTGACACACAAATAGGCTTGGAAAAGTGGCTGAAAGATGCCACTTAGGGCCTCTGAAATGGCGCCACATGCAAGGTGTTGGGCACAGGTTCGAGTCACTTGGGAAGCAAATAAAAGGAGTTTTATTTTTGCTTCCGAAGCGAGGAGTGGACAGCAAGGCTTCTAGAAAAGGGAGTTTTATTCCCTTTAAATTTGACAATTAATGGGATAAATAAGGGATTTAAATTGGATTATTTTTTGAAGAGATAATAGATGGATAAATATGGATTTATCCCTTTTATTTTGATAGATAAGGAAGAGATAAAAGAGGATTATTATTAGTATTATTTTTATTAAGAGATAAGAGATAATAAAGGATATTTCTTTAATTATTTTAAATTAAAGAGATAAAGCTATCAAATAAAGAAGAGTGGTGGCCAAGTAAGGGACTCTAGCCTAGTAAATTTGGCTATAAAAGGAAAAGAGAGGCCATTCATTCATTCACTTTTCCTTTGCCGAATTTCTTAAGCAAATTCTCTTCTCTCTGCCGAATTCTCTTTGTCATTGTTCTTCTTTCTCTTTTTAATTCTTCACAAAGCCGAAAGCAGAATCCCCCTAGTCTTGCCGAATTTTCCTAAGTTTTATATCTTCCTCTTCTTTCTTTAAAAAAAAAACAAAACTCCTCTACTGTTCATCAAGAAGCCGAAATTTTAATCAACATCAAGGCCATAGCCGAATATTGTTAAAGGCTCAAGCAAGGATTGTCGATTCCTAAAGTAAGGAGATCTTTCGAGATTTACTAAGTGTCGACTACAAGGAAGGAGAAGTTCTTTTCCCGAAGGTACACCATAAGCCGCGTGTTCCCTAGTTATTCGGTGAATTTTGGGATTTAAGAATCTAAGGTAAGTCATATTTAACATACGGCTAAGGGTTATTTGTTGTGAATAAATGTTAGAAATTGATCTAACATGTAGTTATAGGGATTTCGACAGATGGATACAAGGATTTCGGGATTTGAGAATTTCAAGGTAAGTTTTAAGAATACTAATCCTACTAGGATTTGGATTTATGGCCTAATTATTAAAGTAGTAAGTGATTAATCAAATGTAGGAATTTGAGATCTAAGGTAGTAGATCAGATTTCGAGATTTCAAGGAATTCGTTAAGCAAATCAAGTGTGTACCCTACCCTAAGTTTTGATAGGTTCATGGCTATGTTTAAATTAAATGTATTATTAAGAATGTGTACCCACACTATTTCATAATATGTGTTATGGCTATGTTTAATTAATATATGTGATATTAAGAATATGAAAGTGGCTAAGGTACCATGTTATGGTACTAAGTACTCGAGTCGTTTCCTACTCCTACTAGGAATATGAAAATGTTATTTGTAACATGAGAATATGTTAAGAATGTGAATTGTGGCATGTAATTGCATAATATGTTATGGGGCATATGGGTTTGTTTGAAAGGGAAGTGAAAAGTGGTGACCTAAGACCACGAGAATCAATGTGGGGACCTAAGCCCACGATATCGAATGTGGGGACCTAAGCCCACGATATCCGAAAGTGGTGACCTAAGACCACGAATCTGAACGTGGTGACCTAAGACCACGAATGCGGTGACCTAAGACCGCAATTTGGGGTGTAGCGAAGGAGGTCGACTTAGTAGTCCCACGGTGTGGTGGCCGGCGTGCACGGGTGTGTAGCGGATGGACAATTAGGTTTGGGTTTGGGAATGCATCATTAATTGTATTCTATGATTTGAATGTGTATCATCTGTATGCTGATTCTATTATGACTTAGTGTTGTGTACACATTGAGTCTGTTGACTCACCCGTTGGGGAATATTTTTCGGTGATGAGCGAGAATGGACCGGCCGGCGGGGAGCTTAAAGGTGGCCATGCATAGCAAGAAATTTATGATTTGGACTTTCAATTAAGTATTTTAAGTTTTACTTTGGGATCATTGATATAATAAGGCCATTGTGGTTTACTTTATTTTTCTTTTATTTATTGTGTTTATGGATTTTATCAATTAAAGTTTAAGTAAATTCCTTTTAAAATTAACTCTAAATGTTTTGTCACCTTAAATAAATGGGTTTTAACATAAGATAAATTTGTTTTCAACTCAAGCCCAACCCAAACAATATTTTTTTAAAAATCACACAAGTTTTTCCTAAGTAACAAAAGAATTTTGAACCGGTTTACTTGAGGAACATACCAAATCTGGTCAAAGCTCGTGGGCAGGGTTTGGGGTGTTTCAGTTTGGTATCGGAGCTCAGTTTTAAAACTCTCGGCCTGTGGGCTAAGGCCTAAAATGTTTTCAAATCGAGCCCAAATGAGTTTTATGGAAGTATTTCTAAAAATAGGTAGGTTTTATGGCATGGCACCTAAGTCTCAAATTCATGATCCACCGGTAAGTACCCTATCTCTTGTGTGAATTATTGTATGAATTGTAGAAGGGTAGAAATGGAAGTAGATTAGTATGATCGTGCTTGAACTCTATGACTAGTGTACCCCAACAAGTTACATAAGATTTTAAATGCCTAATTAAACAAACACGTGACTAAGTTGCGAGGTTAGGGTGTGGCAACCATTGTGCACATGTCTAGGAATGGTATTCGTGGGAGCTTGGTATTTAAGCGATCAGCGTGACTCACCTCCTCTCAACTCGAATCCTACAGTGCGTAGCTTCGGTTCACCCTAAGCAAGAGGACTCAGTCAAAGGCTAAACCCTAACTAAAACCCGAAAGGGAACTAGCCGTATTTTCATAAAAACCTAGTTTTGAAACTCTTAAAATTACTTTTGAATTGCAAACACGATTTTATAAAATTTTTTGAAATATTCTTAATTTATGAAAATTACTAAAATGCCCTTGGGATTCAAAATTACCATATTACCCGATTTCAATAAAACTCTCTTATTTTGTAAAAGTATCCAAAACCCTATTTTGCAAAATCCAAGTACCGATTTGGAAAAAATTTACTGAAACTACCCAACTTACAAAATTACCAAAATGACCACGATTTCCAAAATTTTTGCAACGTTATCGTTTTGAAAAGTACAATTCCCAAAAGAACTCTCAAAGTTTTGCAAAATTTGGGAAATACCCCGGAATTATTAAACTTTACAAGTTTACCCTGGTTTATTACCAAAATACCCCCAAGCTTTAAAATTACCGAAATACCCCTAGATTTCAAAATTTTTCAAAATACGCCAGGAATTTAAAAGTTCCAAAATACTTTTTGACAAAATCACCAAGGAACTTTTTCTTTTGAAAAATTACGAAAATACCCCTGTAGGACAAATTACGGAAATACCCATGGGTAGTGAGAAAACAACAATGAAAACTACAACATTTCTCTGAATGAACGAAAGTTCATAATTGATTGATGGATGCATGAATGAAAAGTGTGTGCATGTATGAATACGAAAGAACCGCTCCTAAAATTCTTTTCATAAAACTTCTTTGCGGGTAATCAAGTGAAACAAGTACTAATGCATACAACTTTTTAATCAGATTAAATCGCGACGTTATAAACGAGTTCTAGGGGACGTGAACTTAGAGATTGTGCCTAGAAAGTATGATGGTTCTATTAAGATCAGAGTGTGCGGCGTAAGCATAGTCAAGTGAGAAGGATTGTCTGATTGTTAATAAGTAATTTCGAGGATGAAATTATTTTAAAGGGTAGAACTGTAACATCCTGGAAAGGGCCTATGCATTTTTGGTTTAATTGTATGAAGTGACATGTTTTATGTACTAGGAATAAATTTCGAACATTTCTAGAAACCCAGAAATGAATGGAAATGAACATTTTGGAAACACGAAATTGTATAGAAATGTTAAGTTTAAAATGGAAAGTGAACATTTTGGAAACTAGGAAATGTAAGGAAATGATTTGGAAATGATTCAAAGAGGAAAGTGAACATTTACGGAAACTTGGAAATGTAAGGAAATGTCAAGTTTACAGAGCCGAATGAAAATTTTTGGAAACTTAGAAATGACTTAGAAATGTCGAGTTTTAAAGTTTAAAAGAGGAAATTAAGGCAAGGTGGCCTTAAAAGAAAAAAAAAAGTTTGTGAAATTTGACACACAAACAGGCTTGGAAAAGTGGCATGAAGATGCCACTTAGGGCCTCTGGAAATGGCGCCACATGCAAGGTGTTGGGCCTGGGTTCGAGTCACTTGGGAAGCAAATAAAAGGAGTTTCATTTTTGCTTCCAGAAGCAGAGGAGTGGACGGCAAGGCTTCTAGAAAAGGGAGTTTTATTCCTTTAAATTTCGGAAATTAATGGGATAAATAAGGGATTTAAATTGGATTATTTTTTGAAGAGATAATAGATGGATAAATATGGATTTATCCCTTTTATTTTGATAGATAAGGAAGAGATAAAAGAGGATTATTATTAGTATTATTTTTATTAAGAGATAAGAGATAATAAAGGATATTTCTTTAATTATTTTAAATTAAAGAGATAAAGCTATCAAATAAAGAAGAGTGGTTGCCAAGTAAGGGACTTTAGCCTAGTAAATTTGGCTATAAAATGAAAAGAGAGGCCATTCATTCATTCACTTTTCCTTTGCCAAATTTCTTAAGCAAATTCTCTTCTCTCTGTCGAATTCTCTCTGTCATTGTTCTTCTTTCTCTTTTTAATTTTTCACAAAGCCGAAAGCAGAATCCCCCTAGTCTTGCCGAATTTTCCTAAGTTTTATATCTTCCTCTTCTTTCTTAAAAAAAAAACCAAAACTCCTCTACTGTTCATCAAGAAGCCAAAATTTTAATCCACATCAAGGCCATAGCCGAATATTGTTAAAGGCTCAAGCAAGGATTGTCGATTCCTAAAGTAAGAAGATCTTTCGGGATTTACTAAGTGTCGACTACAAGGAAGGAGAAGTTCTTTTCCCGAAGGTACACCATAAGCCGCGTGTTCCCTAGTTATTCGGTGAATTTTGGGATTTAAGAATTTAAATATTTAACATACGGCTAAGGGTTATTTGTTGTGAATAAATGTTAGAAATTGATCTAACATGTAGTTATAGGGATTTCGACAGATGGATACAAGGATTTCGGGATTTGAGAATTTCAAGGTAAGTTTTAAGAATACTAATCCTACTAGGATTTGGATTTATGGCCGAATGGCTTTTTATTAAAGTAGTAAGTGATTAATCAAATGTAGGAATTTGAGATCTAAGGTAGTAGATCAGATTTCGGGATTTCAAGGAATTCGTTAAGCAAATCAGGTGTGTACCCTACCCTAAGTTTTGATAGGTTCATGGCTATGTTTAAATTAAATGTATTATTAAGAATGTGTGTACCCCATACTATTTCATAATATGTGTTATGGCTATGTTTAATTAATATATGTGATATTAAGAATATGAAAGTGGCTAAGGTACCATGTTATGGTACTAAGTACTCAGGTATGTTTCCTACTCCTACTAGGAATATGAAAATGTTATTTGTAACATGAGAATATGTTAAGAATGTGAATTGTGGCATGTAATTTTATAATATGTTATGGGGCATATGGGTTTGCTTGAAAGGGGAAGTGAAAAGTGGTGACCTAAGACCACAATAATCAATGTGGGGACCTAAGCCCACGATATCCGAATGTGGGACCTAAGCCCACGATATCTCGAAAGTGGTGACCTAAGACCACGATGTCTGAACGTGGTGACCTAAGACCACGAATGCGGTGACCTAAGACCGCAATTTGGGGTGTAGCGGAAGGAGGGTCGACTTAGTAGTCCCACGGTGTGGCCAGCAGTGCGGGGTGTGTAGCGGATGGACAATTAGGTTTGGGTTTGGGAATGCATCATTAATTGTATTCTATGATTTGAATGTGTATCATCTGTATGCTGATTCTATTATGACTTAGTGTTGTGTATACATTGAGTCATTGACTCACCCGTTGGGAATATTTTTCGGTGATGAGCGGTAATGGACCGGATGGCATGAGCTTAAAGGTGGCCATGCATAGCAAGAAATTTATGATTTGGACTTTCAATTTATTTTAAGTATTTTAAGTTTTACTTTGGGATCATTGATATAATAAGGCCATTGTGGTTTACTTTATTTTCTTTTATTTATTATGTTTATGGATTTTTATCAATTAAAGTTTAAGTAAATTCCTTTTAAAATTAACTCTAAATGTTTTGTCACCTTAAATAAATGGGTTTTAACATAAGATAAATTTGTTTTCAACTCAAGCCCAACCCAAATAATTTTTTTTTAAAATCACACAAGTTTTTCCTAAGTAACAAAAGAATTTTGAACCGGTTTACTTGAGGAACATACCAAATCTGGTCAAAGCTCGTGGGCCGGGTTTGGGGTGTTTCACATTGTACTAAGTGAAATAAGTGATCCGGGTGCTGGTCCTTACGTTCTACCGATGGCTGAGTTATCCGGTATGTGTTACAGACACTCAACAGCTTGTGTGAGCAGCACCGTGTAGCTTGTCATGACCGACAGCTTGTGTGAGCAGACCTGAGATTTCTGACTATGTGAAATGGGTGCTGGTCTTATAAGTTCTACCAGTGGCTGGGTAATCCGGCATGTGTTGCAGATACTTGACAGCTTGTGTGAGCAGTACTGAGTAGTTACGTAATGACTGATAGCTTGTGTGAGCAGACCCGTGAATGTGAATAGCTCGAGGGTGAGCTCCTATGTGGTAAGTGATAAGAGGTAGCTTTGGCTGCTTGATCAAGTGAAAAGTGGTAGCTCTGGCTACAAGTGAATAGTGGTAGCTTCGGCTACAAATGGTAAGTGGTAGCTTCGGCTACAAGTGATAAGTGATATCCGTATAAGTCCATAGCTGGGCTATGGCATTAGAATAAAATGATAAGTGATTTTCGCATAAGACCATATTTGGGATATGGCATCAGCGTGATACGATTTTAAGATGTAAGACCATAGTTGGGCTATGACATTCTAGTGAAAAGTGATGAATTGACGGATAAGTCCATGGTTTCACCATGGCATAGCTGAGCTATGGCATTCTAATGAAAAGGCCATAGCTATGCTATGACATCAGTGATTATCAAAGAAATTCAGTGCATACCGGTGCAGACCAATTTTGTAAGACTTTCACTAATTTGACAAAGTTTTGTAAGTGTTACACGGGATTATGTGATATAAAGAAATACAAGTTAATGAGACATGAACATAAATCTTGGTTGATGAATGAGTTCATTTGTGATTATATATTTGTACACCTTGAGTGTATTATCTGTATGAATTGGTATTCCAAAAGAGTTAATGAGAAAAGTTCTAATATGAAATAATCTGAATTCGAAATGAAATATTATGAAAACGTACTTGAAATACATTGGTATATCTTGTATATGTTATTTGAGTTCATAAAGTGGAAATTTGAGATAATGATATCTGTACATGGAATCTATTGGTAGATACGAATATCCAAATTTATATGATAGATTTTAGTGAACATTGAAATTGGACTTAATAAGTGATTTGTAAATTTAAATTGTGATTGGCAGGAAGAGTTAGTGAGTTGCATGTCTATGAATTGTTACACATATTTGTCTGAAATACGAGGAAATGATGGTACTTGATACATGGAAATATGAGACTGTGATATATAAAAACATGGAATATGTTATATGCGAGAAAAATTTTAAAAGTCGCGAAAATTTTTCCTGAGGTCCGGTTTAGTCTCGACCCGATCTTAATGCATGATTTGGACCTCGAGGGTCCATTAAAGGAATGTTTATAATTAGTCTTGGTATTTGAATGATAATGATTTCAAATTATCTGTAAATGTTCTATACTCCTTGGTAATGCCTCATAACCCTGTTCTGGCGACGGATACGGGTTGGGGGTGTTACATAGCCTCGTCAACTTTTGCAATTAATAATCAGCGTGCACTGATAATAAATGGGTAGATTTCATCAATCAATCCATAATCACCCAAATAGAATCTTTCTTGGACAATGTCAAAGGTAGCCCATTAACAAAATCCATGGTAATACGCTCGCACTTCTACTGAGGAACTTGAATAGGCTGAAGTAGACCCAAAGGAAATTGGTGTTCAGCCTTGACTTGTTGGCACGCCAAACATCTTGCCACAAAGTCTACCACGTCATGTTCCAGTCCCGACCACCAATATTGCTCACGAAGATCTCTATACATTTTACTACCTTTAAGGTGTATAGCATAGGGACTACTACGTGCTTCCTAAAGTATAGATTACCTCAACTTAAAACCATAAGGCACACAAAATCTTCCACGATAACACAAGACTCCTTCAGAATTATAAGCAAAATTTGAAGTCTTACCCTCCTTAACAAGCTTCACATGGGGAGATGAATCCGAAACCTGTTTCAGCTTAATCTCCTCAATCAAAGTTGGTCACACTTGCAACTCCGTAAGCAAACAACCATTATTAGTTACACTCAACTTAGCAAACATGTAACAGACTGAATTTGACCCTAATCGAAACGGTGGTTTGGGGACCACGAATCTAAGTCCGAGAAATATTTTAGTATTATATTTTGTGTTTATTATATGTGAATTAATGTATGTGAAAGTCTCGTAGAGAAATTTTATCGTTTATGTGTTTAATTTAGAAAAAAGACTTAATCGCGTAAAAGGTAAAAGTGGCATACTAAAGTGAAATGTGCTAATTTGAGCATGGCTTTATAATATGAAGTATTGAAAGGGTAAATAACCCATTTTATGAGTTAGTGGCCGGCCATGGACAAGTTTGTCCTTAATATATATTATTTGGTTATTTTATTTTAAAGGTTAGTTAAGTAATTAAATAATAACTTAAAATATATTAAAGTAAAACAAAACAAAATGCCATTATCATTCATCTTTGTTCTTGGCCGAACCTTTACATGAGAAGAGGGTTTAAATTCTTTGAATTTTGGCACTTTGAAGCTAAAATTGAAGGTGAGTTCTTAGTCGGTTTTAGATAATTTTTACGTTTTGAGATCGTTGCTTAGAGTATTAGTGATCGATGTTGAAATTTTAGAATCTAAGCATGTGTGATATTGACCATTGACATGTTCTTGTGGTTTTGATGTTTGATGTTTTAAATTAAAGATATGTTTAAGATTAATATATTTGGTATTGGAAATTTTGGTGAATTTGAGTATTTAGGGCTAATTTGTAAAAGTAAATTTTAGAGGGCTTATTTGCAAAATAAATGAAAGAAATGGACTTATAATATCCTTGTGAACATTCAGCCCTTGTATAGGCTTGACAAATTGTGTGTATTTTGTGTTTTGTACAATTAGGACTAAATAGTAAAATGTGAAACCTTAGGGCAAAATGGTAATTTGCATGTTTATGTGTTTTGGGACTAAATTGAATTGAAATGTACTTGAATGAGCTGAATTTAATGTGTTTTAGATCAAGAGCAAAGAAAAACGAAATTGGATCGGGGAAAGACGAAAGTTCTCGAATAGCCGATTTAAGTTGTTCATCGACAGTCGAAGTAAGTCCTTAAGCTAAAATAGGTCATAGAATTATTTACGAATCTGTTAAATGATATTGTTTGATAAATTTGAAGGTATATTATTGTAATGGCCGAATGTATATGGGTGAAATTGGCTTGAATGCATAAATTGACAATACGAGATTACTATGTATCTTTGATATATTATTTGGGAAAAATGCGAAGTATGTGATTGGTTTATGAATAGTTTAGGGCTTATTGCCTAGCAGGCCTTGTGCCGGTGATTTGATTCGGGCTTTGTGCCTAGCAGGCTTAGTGTCGGCTAGTGACTAGCAGGCTTAGTGCTGGTGACATATTCGGGCTTCGTGCCTAGCAGGCCTTGTGCTAGTGATTTGATTCGAGCTTCGTGCCTAGTAGGCTTAGTGCCGTGATTTGATTCAGACTTTCATACCTAGCGGGCTTAATCTGGGTGATACTTTAAAATGAAGAAGTTATAAATTGTTCGAGTGTATTATAGTGAACCTATTAAGCTAAAAACTCAGGTAAGCTTAAATCTCATTGAATTTATCAGAAGTAAGGTAAGTTGTGATTAATGTTACTTGAATTGAAATATCATATTAAGAATGGTGATATGTATGAATGGTAAAGATAGAATCTGAACTTAAACGTGCTATTTTGTCGATGTTTGGTTACTAGTAGAAATGCTAATAGTAAAAAGGCTGTGAATATGATAATAAAGTTGATATGAATATTGCACCTATGTGATAAGGAGCATGAGATTCATGTAAAATATGTTTATACTATAGTTCGATGAATTGTAGGATTATGATAATGTAGAGTAAATGCTATGGTTAATAAATGTTTAAGTGTTCAAATGTTATGCTAAAGTTGCTTAAGACTTACTAAGCTAGCGAGCTTACCCTGTTTGTGTTTGTATTTCTGTTTTATAGATTGTTGATTCAATTACGGGCTCAGGGGATCATCAAGAAAGTCGACCACACTATCACTCTCTTTGGTATATATATGTTTTGCATACTTTTTGAGTCAAAGGCATGTATAGGCTAGCTAAGTTTTCTAATGATGCTATAATAATGTATTAAGGCCATACGAAAGTGGCTAATTTTAATGTTAATGTTTGATGGTATGAATCTATCCTTGGTGTGATATGCGTGGATAATATGCTTGAAAGATGTATATGAATTGATGCATGTTTTCTCATCATGATAATAGGGTTCGATTTTGAATAAGTAAAATGTTATAATTATCTTGGGTTGATTATAAAAGATACAAATTGAAAACCGAGCGTAAGAAAGTGAATGAGTAGTACTATGTATTTGAACTAGTTATATAGTATATGTTAGGTATGCTATTTAACTTGAACCTTGTGTCTATGAACCTTAATTGTGAAAATGGTGAAATAAGCATGAATGTAGAAACCATTCAAGTTGTTCACGGTTATAAATATGATATATACATATGGAACGCTTTGAAAGCTTATTGGTACATTTTGGTTCAATTATGTACTTATAAACGAAACTGTGTGAATCTTGATTTACTTGGGCATTGGACCGATTTGAATATAGTATTAGTTATGTTCGTGTTATTTCATATGTGTACTCTTGTATATTAGCCAAATAATTATATGCATAGAATTGTTTATCGAGCATTTAAATTAGGACACATGATATTATGCAATGAGATGGTTTATTTGATCACAATAAAAGAATTATTACCATGTATATTATTACCTTACAAGTGTAATATAGCAAGGTGAAATTGGATCATGTCTCTTTATTCAAATAGTTATAATTGGCTTGTTTCTTTAAATTTTATAATAATAAAGATAAGATAAATGAAACTAATGATGTTTGAATTGTAGTATGGTGGTAGTAAAATGTATATTACATGTTTGATTTGAGTAGTTTATGCTTGTGTCATATAACTTAATTAAGTAAATTAAGCATGATTTCTGTATGTGATTGGTTGCTTATATTGTAACATTATATAAGTATGTTAAATTATGATTTGATTTATTGAATAAAGATCTGTAACCCTAATCCGGTGATAGATACGGGTTAATGGGTGTTACATTTAATTGGTATCAAAGCTACGATTTAGTCGATTCTAGGACTCTAGTAATGCGTAAAGTCTAGCTATACATGCCTTTGAATTGTATATATGATAGTGTGGTGACTTGATAATTTCAATTGTATTTTATATAGTAAATAGATTACGATCCCTAGAGCCATAGCTAATGATGTGGAGGCGTTGCTTTGGTCTCGCACATGGATCAACGCCATTAGACTCTCACCAGTTACGGGCAACCATGAGGGGGAGGCTAAACAAGCCTTCTACCAAATGATGAATGAATGGTTTACCTAGTTTGTTCAGAATAATCTGGCTGTACGACAACCTCCACCCCCGAATAATCTAACTCCGGTACCTTCACACCCGATGATAGATCCGATGAGATCTAACAGCCTCCGTTGATAAAATCGGAAATATAGGTAGAGAATTCAAGGCCAATGATAATGATGATGCGAGCGGTGAGATGTGGCTTGATAATACTATTCGAATTTTCGATGAGTTATCTTGTACTCGGATGAATGCCTAAAGTGTGCTATATCTTTACTTGAGCGCCTATCATTGGTGGAATACACTAGTATCGATGGTTCCAAAAGAAAAAGTGGCGTGGGATTTCTTCCAAATTGAATTTCGTAAGAAATATATCGATCGAGATTAAATCGATCGAAGCGAAAGAATTTCTAGAATTAAAACAAGGTCATATAGCGGTGACGGAGTATGAGCGAATGTTTGTCAGATTGAGCCGTTACACTCGGGAGTATATATCTACGGAAGCCATTATGTGTAAAAGATTTGAAGGCGGCTGAATAAAGACATAAAGTTACTTGTTGGCATTCTTGAAATCAAATAGTTTGTGACATTAGTAGAAGCGAGCTTGTAAAGAAGAGCTCGGAAAGGAGAAAAGAAAAGTGAAGTAGAAGCTAGAGACACTCGAAAAAGATCATCGAGAAAAATTTTCCATTACATGCATAAAAAGTTCGGAGATGATCGATCGACATAAAGCCACTTTAGACTTGCCTAGGCGTGATCAACCTCTAGTGAGATCTCGAGCCACATCGATAGCTAGTGTCGGTAATGTTCCACGAACCGGTAGAGTGTAAACATTGTGGGAAATGGCATCACAGGAGTTGTAGAGTTCGTGATCGGTCTTGCTTTAAATTTGGATCGTCGGATCATTTTATTCGAGAATGCCGATGTTAGCCAAGCAAAATACAACTCGAACACTAGGCGAAGCGGTCGACCTGAAGTGAACCACTTTCGGACATTCGGGCAATGTAGGTGGCGATCGAGAAGGATGAAGGACACGTGATACGATCGAGGCTAGAGCTCCAGCTAGAGCTTATGCTACACGAGCGGAGAGGATGCTTCTTCCCGATGTCATTCTGATACTTTCACCCTTTATGATACTCTGTGATTGCATTGATTGATCCTGGTTCGACTCATTCATATGTGTGTGAAACTTTAGTACTCGGTAGAACTCTGCCAGTTGAGTCTACTGAGTTTGTGATTCGTGTGTCCAACCCTCTGGGTAGATGTGTACTTGTTAACAAAGTGTGTAAAGGTTGCCCGTTGATGATTCGGGATTCTTGTTTCCCAGCCGATTTAATGTTGTTGCCTTTCGATGAGTTCAATATAATTTTGGGAATGGTGGTTAACTTCATATGATGCGTTGGTGAATTGCAAAAGCTTATTGATTTGAGATGCGAATGGCGAGATCATCGAATTGAATCTAGTGATTTAAGTGGGTTTCCTACAATAATATCCTCGATGTTAGCCCAAAAGTATGTGAGAAAAGGGTGCGAAGCTTATTTGGCCTATGTACTGGATAATAAAGTGTCTGAAAAGCATATTGAATCTGTACCGGTTGTATGTGAATACTCGGATGTGTTTCTGAAGAACTCTGGGTTTACCATCGGTAAGAAGAGATTGAATTTGGCATTGAATTAGCACCGGGAATGACTCCAATCTCAATAGCTCCGTATCGGATGGCACCTACTGAGTTAAAAGAGTTGAAAGTACAATTGTAAGAGTTAACAGATAGAGGTTTTGCACGACTGAGTTTCTCTCCTTGGGGTGCACAGTTCTTTTTGTGAAAAAGAAAGATGGAGCGATGCTAATGTGTATTGATTATCGATGGCGAATAAGGTAACTATAAAGAATAAGTACCGTTACCTCGGATTGATGATTTGTTTGATCGGTTGAAAGGGCTTGATATTTTCAAAGATAGATTTGAGATCGAGTTATTATCGATTCTGAGTCGAGAGATGTAGATGTGCCAAAGGCGCATTTGGACGAGGTATGGACATTTGAGTTTACGGTTATGCCTTTTGGACTCACTAATGCACCTGCTGTTTTTATGGACCTAATGAATCGGGTCTTCAAACAATTTTTAGATCGGATTGTAGTAGTGCTTATTGATGATATACTAATCTACTCTAAAGATGAAACCGAGCATACCGAGCATTTGAGATTAGTGCTACAAACTTTGCGAGATCAACAGTTGTATGCAAAGTTTAGTAAGTGTGAGTTTTGGATGAATGAAGTCGGTTTCTTAGGTCATGTCGTTTGACATCGGTATTCGTGTTGACCGAGCAAAATATCGGCTATTATTGATTGGAAACCACCAAAGAATGTTTACGAAATCTAAAGCTTTACGGGACTTACGGGTTACTATCGACGATTTGTGAAAGGTTTTTCTATTATAGCTACCCGTTGACAAAGTTATTGCGAGAAAGATGTCGAGGTTCGAGTGGTCGGAAAAGTGTCGAAAAGGCGTGATCAATTGAAAACCCTTTGACCGAAGCTCGGTGTTAGTTCAGCTGAATCGAGTAAAGAATTTGTTGTTTATTCGATGCTTCTTTGAATGGTTTGGGCTGCGTTTTGATGCGGGAAGGCAAGTTGTAGCCTCGCTTCAAGACAATTGAAGCCGCATGAAAGAAATTACCCGTGCATGATTTAGAACTTGCGACTATTGTGTTCGCATTGAAAATTTGGCGTCATTATTTATCGGTGAGAAATGCCATGTTTACTCGGATCACAAGAGTCTTAAGTATTTGATGACTCAGAAAGATCTGAACTTGAGACAACGCCGATGGTTAGAATTGTTGAAAGACTATGAGTTGGTGATTGACTACCATCCGGGGAAAGCTAACGTTGTTGCAGATGCGTTAAGTCGAAAATCATTGGTTACTCTTCGTGCATTGAACACACGAGATGGTTATGTCGGTGATAGTTCGATTATAGCGAGTTAAAAGCAAGACCGATGTTTATTCAACAAATTTGTGATGCACAAAAGGTGACAAAGATATGATTGTCAAACGAGTTCGATGTGAAAATAATGTAGAGTCAAATTTGAATTGATGAAAATGGTAGCTTGAAATACAAAGGCCAAATGTGTGTCTTGAGGAATGTGGACTTGATTTAGTTGTTATTGAATGAGGCTCATAATAGTCGGATGTCGATACATCCGGGTATACGAAAATGTATAATGACTTGAAGCAATTCTCTTGGTGGCCTAGTATGAAGCGAGATATATCGAATTTGTTTCAAGGTGTTTAATATGTCGACAAGTCAAAGCCGAACATCGGTGCCTTCGGATTACTTCAACCGATCATGATACGAATGGAAATGGGATAGAATCACTATGGATTTTGTATCTAGGTTGCCTATGACCTTGAGCAAGAAAGATGCGATGCAGGTTATAGTAGATAGATTGACCAAATCAGCTCATTTCGTCTGGTTAGTATGGATTTTCACTTGATAAACTTCTTGAGTTGTATATATCTCAAATCGTGAGATTACATGGTGTCCGAGTTCTATTATCTCGAGCGAGACCCGAGATTCACATCACGATTGTGGAAGAAGTTACGAGGATGCTCTAGGTACTAAACTTCATTTTAGCACCCCTTTCACCCATGAACAGACGGTCAATCTGAAGCGAACCATTCAAACACTTGAGGACATGTTGAGATCTGCGTTCTCGAGTTTGAAGGTATGTGGGAAAATACTTACCTTTGATTGAATTTGCCTATAATAATAGTTTTCAATCGAGTATCAAAATGGCACCCTATGAAGCTCTATATGGCAAGTGTAAATGCGCCATTATCTTTGGACCGAGCTCGGTGAGAACAAGATACAAGGGTTGATTTGATTAAAGAGATGAATAGAAAGTGGCCATAATCAAAGATAGTTTGAAAGTCGCATCGGATCGTCAAAAGTCCTATCTTGATTTGAAGCGTAAAAATATAAATTTCAAGTCGGAGATCGAGTATTCTTGAAAGTATCTCCGTGGAAGAAGGTAATTCGTTTTGGTCGGAAGGGCAAAGTAAGTTCGAGATTCATCGGACCGTATGAAATCATCGAATGTGTTGGGCTGTTGCTTATAAATTAAAGTTTCCTCTAAATTAGAAAAGATACGATGTATTTCACGTTTCAATGCTTCGTGAATCTGATCGGATCCATCACATGTGATTGCTCCATCGAGATTGAAATTCAACCCGATATGACGTATGAGGAAGAACCGATCCGTATTTTAGCTCGGAAATGAAAGAGTTAAAAAACAAAAGGATTCCATTAGTGAAGGTCTTGTGGAATCGACGCGGAGTTGAAGAGGCTACGTGGGACTGAGGACTCAATGAGGCAACAATATCCGACGTTGTTTAACGGTAAGAATTTTTGGGGACGAAAATCCTTGAGGGGAGAGTTATATGATGAATTTGACCCTAATCGAGCGGTGGTTTGAGACCACGAATCCGAGTCAGAAATATTTTAGTATTATATTTTGTGTTTATTATATGTGAATTAATGTATGTGAAAGTCTCGTAGAAATTTTATCGTTTATGTGTTTAATTTAGAAAAAGGACTTAATCACGTAAAAGGTAAAAGTGGCATACTAAAGTGAAATGTGCTAATTTGAGCATGGCTTTATAATATGAAGTATTGAAAGGGTAAATAACCCACTTTATGAGTTAGTGGCCGGCCATGGACAAGTTTGTCCTTAATATATATTATTTGGTTATTTTATTTTAAAGGTTAGTTAAGTAATTAAATAATAACTTAAAATATATTAAAGTAAAACAAAACAAAATGCCATTATCATTCATCTTTGTTCTTGGCCAAACCTTTGCATGAGAAGAGGGGTTTAAATTCTTTGAATTTTCGGCACTTTGAAGCTAAAATTGAAGGTGAGTTCTTTGTCGGTTTTAGATAATTTTTACGTTTTTGAGATCGTTGCTTAGAGTATTAGCTGACCCATGTTGAAATTTTAGAATCTAAGCATGTGTGATATTCGGCCATTGACATGTTCTTATGGTTTTTGATGTTTGATGTTTTTAAATTAAAAATATGTTTAAGATTAATATATTTGGTATTGGAAATTTTGGTGAATTTGAGTATTTAGGGCTAATTTATAAAAGTAAATTTTTAGAGGGGCTTATTTGCAAAATAAATGAAAGAAATGGACTTATAATGTCCTTGTGAACATTCGGCCCTTGTATAGTCTTGGCAAATTGTGTGTATTTTGTGTTTTGTACAATTAGGACTAAATAGTAAAAATGTGAAACCTTAGGGGCAAAATGGTAATTTGCATGTTTATGTTTTTTGGGACTAAATTGAATTGAAATGTACTTGAATGAGCTGAATTTAATGTTTTTTAGATCAAGAGAAAAGAAAAACAAAATTGGATCGGGGAAAGACAAAAGTTCTCGAATAGCCGGTTTAAGTTGTTCGTCGACAGTCGAGGTAAGTCCTTAAGCTAAAATAGGTCATAGAATTATTTATGAATCTGTTAAATGATATCGTTCAATAAATTTGAAGGTATATTATTGTAATAGCCGAATGTATATGGGTGAAATTGGCTTGAATGCATAAATTGACAATACGAGATTACTATGTATCTTTGATATATTATTTGGGAAAAATCACGAAGTATGTGATTGCTTTATGAATAGTTTAGGCTTATTGCCTAGCGAGCCTTGTCTTGGTGATTTGATCTGAGCTTTGTGCCTAGCGGGCTTAGTCTTAGGTGATATATTCGGGCTTAGTGCCTCGTGAAGCTTAGTCTTGGTGACATATTCGAACTTCGTGCCTACTTGGTTGTGCATGATTTGATTCAAGCTTCGTGCCTAGCGGACCTTGTGCGATGATTTGATTTGGGCCGTGCCTAGCATGCTTAGTCTGCCATGATTTGATTTGGGCTTCATGCCTAGCGAACTTAATGTCGGTGATACTTTAAAAGCGAAGAAGTTATAAATTGTTCGAGTGTATTATAGTGAACCTATTAAGCTAAAAACTCAGGCAAGCTTAAATCTCATTGAATTTATCAGATGTAAGGTAAGTTGTGATTAATGTTACTTGAATTGAAATATCATATTAAGAAAGGTGATATGTATGAATGGTAAAGATAGAATCTGAGCTTAAACGTGCTATTTTGTCTATGTTTGGTTACTAGTAGAAATGCTAATAGTAAAAAGGCTGTGAATATGATAATAGAGTTGATATGAATATTGCACCTATGTGATAAGGAGCATGAGATTCATGTAAAATATGTTTATACTATAGTTCGATGAATTGTAGGATTATGATAATGTAGAGTAAATGCTATGGTTAATAAATGTTTAAGTGTTCAAATGCTATGCTAAAGTTGCTTAAGACTTACTAAGCTAGTGAGCTTACCCTGTTTGTGTTTGTATTTCTGTTTTATAGATTGTTGATTCAATTACGGGCTCAGGGGATCATCAAGAAAGTCGACCACGCTATCACTCTCTTTGGTATATATATGTTTTGCATACTTTTTGAGTCAAAGGCATGTATAGGCTAGCTAAGTTTTCTAATGATGCTATAATAATGTATTAAGGCCATATGAAAGTGGCTAATTTTAATGTTAATGTTTGATGGTATGAATCTATCCTCGATGTGATATGCGTGGATAATATGCTTGAAAGATGTATATGAATTGATGCATGTTTTCTCATCATGATAATAGGGTTCAGTTTTGAATAAGGAAAATGTTATAATTATCTTGGGTTGATTATTAAAGATACAAATTGAAAACCGAACGTAAGAAAGTGAATGGGTAGTACTATGTATTTCGAACTAGTTATATAGTATATGTTAGGTATGCTATTTAACGAACCTTGTGTCTATGAACCTTAATTGTGAAAATGGTGAAATAAGCATGAATGTAGAAACCATTCAAGTTGTTCACGGTTATATATGAAATGCTTTGAAAACTTATTGGTGCATTTTGGTTCAATTATGTACTTATAAACGAAATTGTGTGAATCTTGGTTTACTTGGGCATTGGACCTATTTGAATATAGTATTAGTTATGTTCGTGTTATTTCATATGTGTACTCTTGTATATTAGCCAAATAATTATATGCATAGAATTGTTTATTGAGCATTTAAATTAGGACACATGATATTATGTAATGAGATGGTTTATTTGATCACAATAAAAGAATTATTACCATGTATATTCGGCCTTACAGGTGTAATATAGCAAGGTGAAATTGGATCATGTCTCTTTATTTAAATAGTTATAATTGGCTTGTTTCTTTAAATTTTATAATAATAAAGATAAGATAAATGAAACTAATGATGTTTGAATTGTAGTATGGTGGTAGTAAAATGTATATTACATGTTTGATTTGAGTAGTTTATGCTTGTGTCATATAACTTAATTAAGTAAATTAAGCATGATTTACGTATATGATTGGTTGCTTATATTGTAACATTATATAAGTATGTTAAATTATGATTTGATTTATTGAATAAAGATTGGGTTATCGGTAGCACTTTGTAACCTAATCCGTGATAGATCGGGTTAATGGGTGTTACACAACATTAGCCTTACCCAGATGATTCTTGATGGTACAATCATAATCGTTCAAAAGCTCAATCCAATGCCTCTGTCTTAAGTTCAACTCTTTTTGGGTGAGAAGGTACTTAAGACTCTTATGATCTGTATAGATGACACATTTTTCCCCATAAAGATAGTGCCTCCATATCTTAAAAGCGAATACCACAACAGCTAATTTTAAATCATGCATTGGATAATTGCACTCATATGGCTTTAGTTGTCTCGAAGTGTAGGCCACAACCTTCCTGTCTTGCATCAACACACAACCAAGACAGAATGGGACATATCACTATAGAGCATATAATCATACCTAGACTCGAGTTGGATCAACACAGTGCCTGAGTCAAAACTATCTTAAGCTTCTCAAAGTTACCTTGCTACTCATCGGTTCACTTAAATGGTGCAGTCTTTCTCAAAAACTTAGTCATTAGAGTTACAATCAACGAGAATCCTTCCACAAACCTCTGATATTAGCTAGCAAGTCCGAGAAAACTCCAAATCTCACTAACATTCTTTGGTTGCTTCCAATCTAAGATAGCCTTGATTTTTTTTGGATCCAAGTAAATAGCTTCAGTAGATACTACATCTCCCAAAAACATCACTACTCAGAGCCAACACTCGCACTTACTGAGCATTGCATACAACTTTTTCTCAGTAAGGTTTGAAGGACTAACCCTAAGTGATCATAGTGCTTCGACTCAGACTTGGAGTAGATCAGGATGTCGTGAATGAAGACTATAACAAACTGATCATGGTAGGGCTGAAAGACTCTATTCACTAAGTCCATGAACGCAACAGGAGCATTCGTAAGACCGAAGGGCATCACTAAGAACTTGTAGTGCCTATATCAAGTCCTAAAAGTAGTCTTCGACACATCAACATCCTTCACTTGCAGCTGGTAGTATCCCGACCTCAGATCGATCTTAGAGAAGATTATAGCTTCTTGGAATGGGTCGAATAGGTCATCAATCCTCGACAACGGGTACTTATGCTTCACGGTAAACTTGTTTAGTTAACCATAATCGATGCAAAACCTCATAGACCCATCCTTATTATTCACAAAAAGAACTAGAGCTTCCCACGGTGATACACTCGACCTTATGAAGCTACGATCTAACAACTCTTGTAATTGAGCCTTAAGCTCCTTGAGTTCCTTAAGTTACATGTGAAAGGGTACAATGGACACCAGTGTTGTCCCATGCAGCAACTCAAATCCAAACTCGATCTCAGACTCAAGAGTTAGATCAAATAGCTCCTCAGGAAAGATGTTAGGTGTAACAGTCCATTTTTAGTCAAATCAAAACAGTGGTTTTGGGACCAAAAATCTAAGGTCAAAATATTTATTTTATTATTATCTTAATGTTTATAGCATGATTGAGTGACTGTGTGAGAATTTCGTTAAGAAATTTTATCGTTTGAATGGTCTATTTGATAAAAAAGACTAAATCGCATAAAGTGTAAAATGCATGTTCTATTAGTTAAATGTGTCTATTAGCTATGGAACATTAGAGTAGAGGTCCTTATGTTGTGATTAGACCATTAAAATGGTGGGTGGACAACTATGGGCATATATTATGTGATTTTTATGTTTTATAACTAAGGTTAATTTTGGTGTTTAGTTATTAAGTTATAATAAATAAAAACAAAATCATAAAATGGTGTTCATCTTTCATCTACAACCGAAATTGAAAGAAGAAAGAGAAGCCACTGTTGAGCTAGGTGTGGCCAACCTTATTTTGTCAAATGTAAGTCCGTTTTTGTCCCATTTTTAACTATTTCTATGTTTTTGAGATTGTTGCAACTAGTACTAGCTAGCCCAAGGACTATTTTGCAAAATTGTTAAAGATTTTGAATGATGCCATTGATGAATATATGTGTGTTTTGATGTTTGATGATAGATTATGAATATTTGATATGAATTATACAAGTTTTGGTAAGTGATTTTGAGTAAAAATGCAAAATAAGGATTTATTTATGGAAATGTGAAAATTTATGGTCAAAATGTGAAATAAATGGAAAATATGGGCTGCTAGGGGCACAATGGTAATTTGGCTAGCATAGGTTTATTTTGAATTTCATTAATTTGTGATTTTATGAAATAAGGACTAAATTGTAAAATGTAAAAGTTTAGGGGCAAATGTGTAAAGTAGCCCTAATGTATAAATTAGACTAAATTGAATAAATGTACGATTAAATGAGCTAAATTTGATATTATATAGATCAAGAAAAGTAGAATATAGACATAGATCGAGGAAAGAACAAGATATCAGATTAGTCTACCGTGTCATCGTTTTCACATCTGAGGTAAGTTCGTATCTAATAACCATTGTTTTAATTATGCTTTAAATGCTTTGATATTGCATAAATTGTATATACGAGACTACATTCATGTTTGACAACAATTTGGTTATGTATGACACTTTGTATGCGATTTGAGATAGCTTCGGCTATGTATGGCACTTTGTGCGAGATTAAAATAGCTTCGACTATGTATTGTCACTTAGTGTGCGAGATTAAAATAGCTTCGGCTATGTATTGGCACTTAGTGTACGAGAATTCGGGTATTCAACATCATTCCGTTTAAGTATGAGTTTGTTACGGATTGGTTTAGGTATGTATATGAATCATATGAGCTTAAAATCTAAGAAGTTATGAAGTTTGCATATAAGCATATGATTAAGCATGTGGAAGGTTTGTTTGTATTTATGAAAATCAAGCTAACAAGTTCAAATTGATGATTTGTGTATTTATGATTAGTTGAGTTTTTTTCATATGAGCTTACTAAGCTATAAAGCTTACTTTGTTCGTTTTTCCCATGTTTTGTAGTATTATCAAAGCTAGCTCGCATTCGAGGATCGTCAGAGATCCTTTAACACTATCCACCTTTCACTTGGTGCCTATGAACTTGGTATATTAAGTATATGGCATGTATAGGGACTTTGGTCATTTTGGTTATGACTTGATAATTATTTTGGCTAATTAAATTGGCTTGTAAATTTACATGTTATGGTTTGTATATATATAGCCTTGAGTAATGGTTTAATTGGGGTTATTTTGGTATGGTTGAATCATGTATTGATATATGTGTTTATGCTTTGTGATATGAATGGTATGATGGTTAGGTGATGCTTGATGGTTATAGATGTTATAGGTGCCTAAATGGTTGAATTGTGGATATTGGTATGCTTGTGAAATTAGGCTAAATAATGCATATTTATTAATGGTCATTTTGATGATTCTAGAAGATATGGAATGGTATGAATTTAGTTGGCATAATGTGGTATTATGTTTTGTATTAGTTGGTGTTAGAAATGGAATAAATCATGCTTGGTTTGGAGTTGAATTATATGCCTATTGGTGCTATGTTTTGTGCCATATGGTTGTGTAGGTGTGCCTAAGTTTGGGGTGGAAAATTGGCTTGGTAAATAGCTTATTTTTGTCCACACGGGCAGAGACGCGGGCGTGTGTCTTAGCCGTGTGTGGCACATGGTTATGTTACATGACCGTGTGTCCCATGGTGTTGAAAGTAAAATCAAGTCAGTATACTCCACACGATCTCACACACGGGCGCGTGACTTGGCCGTGTGGCATAAGTTAGTATACCCTAAAGGTTTAGCACGGCCTAGCACACAGCCTGGCATACGAGCGTGTATGGCTATTTTTAAGGTAAATGAGTTATCCACACGGGCGTGTGTGTTGGCCATGTGATCCAAGTCAAAGAGTTACGCAGGGTCAGGCACGATCTAGGACAAACCATGTGCTCCCATTTCGAATGTCCACACTGTGTGAGCGAAGGCGTGTCACAGGTGGCAAATGTGAGACACACGGCTTGGCTACACGGGCATCTGTCCCCTGTTTTGAGAAAAAAATTATAAGTGTTGCAAAATTTCCTGAGTTATCGATTTAGTCCCGAACCACTCCCAATGCATGTTTAGGGCCTCGAAGGATCGTATTAGGGACAAAATGATTGATATTGAATGATGTTTGTATGTATTGATTAAATGTATAAGATAAGTTTATGTAAATGTGTTGTAAGTCTAGTAATACTCTGTAACCCTATTTCGATGTTGAATACGGTGAGGGGTGTTACATTTATTAGTATCAGAGCTACGGTTTAGTCAATTCTAGGACTAACGTAACGTGTGTGAGAGTCTAGCTATACATGCCATATATAAACTGTGACAGTGTGATGACTCCTTACATTTTAAAATGTGTTTTCATATATTAAATGGATCCTAATCGAGCTATAGCTGATGAGGTTGAAAGTAATATGCGAACACCTTAAGGGGTGAGCAAATCGATTCTAGACATGTGGGCAGCCGAGGAGGAGAGGCTAAAAAAGCCTTCTTCCAAATGATGAATGAGTGGTTCACACAATATATCCAGACTAACCCAGCTCCTCAACAACCTCTACCCCTTCCTAATCCTCAACTGATTCCCATAGCTCCTCAAGGTGTTGAGATTTTAAAATTTGAATAAGCCTCTAGTTGATAAGATCCGTAAACACGGGGCTGAAGAGTTCAGAGCTAATGTTGATGATGATCCTGAGAGAGTTTAGTTTTGGCTTTAAAATACTATTCGAGTGTTTGATAAGCTTTCTTACGCACCTATTGAATGTTTAAAATGTGCTATATCACTTTTGAGAGACACCGTGTATCAGTGGTGGAATATGTTAGTATCGGTGGTGCCGAGAGAAAGCGTCACCTGAGAGTTCTTTCAGACCGAGTTCCGGAAGAAATACATAAGGCAACATTTTTTGGATCAAAAGCATAAAGAGTTTCTAGGGTTGAAACATGGCTGGATGACTTTGACTGAGTACGAAATAGAATTTGTACGGTTGAGCAAGTATGCTCGAGAATATGTTTCCACTGAAGAAATCATGTGCAAACGATTTGTAGATAGGTTGAATGAAGACATTAAACTCCTAGTTGGAATTTTAGAACTGAAGGAATTTGTTGTTTTAGTCGACAAAGATTGCAAAGCTGAGGAACTTAGCAAAGAAAAGAGAAAGGCGGATTCAGAAGTAAGAGATTCGAGGAAGATATCGATAAGTAAACCTTATCATTCCTCGTCGAAGAAATCCTAAGATTATTTTAATCGATCAACAACTTTAGTGGGATATTCCAATAGAGATTGCGGAAAGTAATACACTAGTCCTAAAGCTCAAGCCACATCGATTAAAGTGTTGGTAACGTGAAAGACATTGTAATGCCCCAAATTTGAGCCTAGAAGTATTGGGCCTATTAGGATTTGGGCTTTGGATCTCGAAAAATTTTTTAAGTGGCGAGAAAATGACAATTGGCATGTAGGCTTTGAGGTTAATGAATTTGGAATGTGTGGGGTGTTGGAGAAGTCTTGGGATCAAGGAAGGGTATAGGAAAATTTTGGTTTTAGCCCAAGGAACTGACTTGATCGGTGAGGCCTCTGAAGTAGATTAAGAAAATAGGACACAAATGGGCTTGTGGTCTAGTGGAAAGTGGCATCACTTGAGATCTATGAGGTGGCGTACGTGTAAGCTGAGAGGTCCATGGTTTGAGCATTAAGAGTGTATTTTTGGAGTTTATTTTGCATGGGTGGAATGGCAAGAGTTGTGTTGGTTTTGAACTCTTGCGTGGAGAGTTTAATTAGCGGTGATATGGATGCGGAGAAAATTTTAGATAAGATTAAGGTGTTATCAGGGAGAAAAATTAGGAGATGAGGAAATGGAGGAGTTGGTGTCGAATAGGACTTTGGGGATGGCATATTCGGCTTGTGGCTATATAAGTTGGGGGCCAAATGCTTGAAAGGTTCTTTGAGAATTCTTTAGTTTTCCTTTCTCCCCCTCAATCGGTTTCTCCAATAGTCGAATTCTTCCATTTTTGAAAAAGAAACCCATCATTCTTTTTGCTGAAAATTCCTATCACAGTTGTGTTCTGTTCCTTTCCCTGAAAGCCGAATACACTTTCTTATCATATAGCTCCACTTGTGCCGATTCTTTGTTAGTTCTCCTTCATCACAATCGATTGCTACCCACTTTTAGTCAAGTCAAATCTTGATCAGTAGATATCTAAACTGCAGGATCAAAGGAGAATTTCGGTAAGTGCTTAGTTGAACTTTTTAGTGTGTTTGTTAAAAGCCGAAGGGCTATCTAACCCCTCATTGTCATTAACTTGTATTAACAAGGGTAGGGATCAACAATAGCAAGCGTGGTAGGTAAGGATTGCTAACAAGGTGGTAAGTGTTCTCAACTCAGTCATGGTTTAGCAAATGGCCAAATCTAATGTGGCTCATAGGGGTGACTTATGTGCAATATGGGTCACTTGGTTTTGATGATATAGGTGTTTGGGTGCAAATCTAGAGGATAATCACAAATAGTAGCAAAGGAAGGGCTACTAGAACGTGAGGCAC
Source organism: Gossypium rotundifolium (assembly GCA_025506655.1). Lineage (NCBI taxonomy): Eukaryota > Viridiplantae > Streptophyta > Magnoliopsida > Malvales > Malvaceae > Gossypium > Gossypium rotundifolium. Next base: position 71,874,330 of record CP106727.1, on the reverse strand, counting down.
AAGGTAAGGGTACGGTGAGGTTTTGGTTTTTGATAAGTATGTGTTAAGCCATGGTTAGTCATTAGTGTGGTCAACTGTAGGTTTGTGATTAAGGGGTTTGCAGTACACGAGGTTACCAGGTGTGTACAAACACTACACACACGATATCGGCAACGCCAAAAAGTCAAAAAGCTGAAAGTGGCTAAATAGGCCTACCGAACTTGTGGGCCCAAAATGGCAATGGTTGATATGTGAACATGAATAATGTATTGGCATGATAAGTTGCATGATTGGATTGTAATTGAGCCCAATGGGCTATATGATATAAAATGGGCTTGATGGGCTTTATGGAGACGGAGACAAGTATGTTAGGGTTAATGGACTTTAGGCTTAGTTTGAACAACTCTTAAATTTCATAAGACTTAATCTAATTAAACATGTCCGTGAATAAGTCGCTGGGTTAGGGTGTGGCAACGGACATACGCATGTCTAGGATAGGATCTAGGGAGAGCTTGGTACTTAAGCGGTCCTAGCGGCCCACCCCCTCTTCTCTGGAATCTTACCTGGTGCGTAGTGTCTATTCACTTTAGCCACGAAGACTTTTTGATGGGCCAAAGTTCATAACTAAAACCCGAGAAGGACCAAAATACCCCTAGATTTCTAAAATTTCCAAAATACCCTTAGTTTGGAAAATTACCAAAATACCCTTACTTTGGAAAATTACCATAATACCCTCAATTTACAAAATTACCAAGATACCCTTATCTTGCCAAATTACCAAAATACCCCTATACGGTAGAATTACGAAAATACCCTTGGGTTGTGAAATGACGAAAATACCCCAATATGACGAATATAAGTTTGTGGATGTTACTTATGTGTTTGCTGCATTTATATGATATTCTGTTTAGGATGCATATGGGTGGGAATTATGGTAAGGAGTGTACGGATGGCATGGGCATTAATGCATTGCATATATGGATTATGTTATTGAGATGGGCTTAGGCCCAGATATTTATGGCATGTGGCATATGATATGGGTTAAGGCCCAATCGAGGCTATTTTGGGCTAAGGCCCAATTGCCACCGTTACTGTAATGGGCATAGGCCCGGATTAATTTGATGCATGTTTTATGATCGATGAGGATTGTGCACATTGCGTTTTTGTAAACTCACCCCCTCTATTTATTAAATGTTTCAGCTAATCCCTAGCGAGAGAGGATTTGGAGCCGTGGAGGACTCGGTGGTGGCCATTTATGGGAGTTAATTCTTGCGAACGTTAGTAAATTTCCGTTTTGCTTTATTTTAAAATTATTTGGTTTGGGTTTAATATTTTGTAATAAGGCCTTTTAACTTTAAATTTTCTTTTAAACATTCCTTTCCGTTAGAATTTATTATTAATTGTTTAATATGGGGTTTTTCCTAAAATGTTAATAAACTATTTTTCAAAATATCATATTTTCGCAACTATTCAAATTCGATTTTCATAACAAAAGCATTTTTCAAAATAATAACTTGTAACATCCCGAAATTAGGCCTAGTAGGATTGGGCCTTGGGCTTTAGGAAAAATTTGAGTATCATCTTGTTACTTGTGTTAGCTCGGGTAGAATTGTTTGTGAAGGTTTGGATTTATTTATGAAGTTAGAATAATTATTAGTATTAAAATTTTAGTGAAGTGGATTAGGTGATCTTGACACTTAAGTTAATTTAAGTGTTAAATTAAGCAAGAGAGAGTTAGTGGCAAGATGGTTGGGATACGGGAAGAGTTGCTTGAGGTTAGAGGTTGAGTAGCATAATTAGCATTTTGAAGACTTTATTTTTTATGTATCCTAGCATTAATGGACGGTCAAGCTCTAATTATGATAGGTTGGACTTTCAATTTTATGGCAAGTTGAATAATAATTTAGGTAAGCTTGATGTTTGGGAAAGAATCATGTTAATTAAGGATAATGTGAGAACATAAGGCTTGATGTAAGGTGTGTTGTTATGGTGTGGATAGGTTTGACTTTGAAGTCCATGAATATGGGCGGTTTCATGGACTAAGGGTTGGCTTAAGTTTTGTGAGTGAATAGGAGGAAATAGGGAGAAAATTAGGAGTGTGTTTAATTCAAAATTTCTTTGAATTGTTGGCAAAGGATGGTTGCGAATTTTATTTTTGTGTAAAGGGAAATAGGGTGCGAAACTTCTTTGTAGTTAGGTGACATTTTATTAGTTTTGTAAGTGTTAGTCTTTGTTTTATGTCAATGAAATCTCCCTTTGCTTTGTCAATTTCTTCCTAATGCTTTTGGTTGAAGCAAACCCGATAACCAAGTAGAATTGACGATTTACTCATTTGGTATTTAAGCCAAATTGCAATTGTTTCTTTTTCTCTTTTCTTCTTGGAAACCGAAACCATACCCTCCCATATCTTTCTTTTTCTTTGCCATTTCTTTGCTCAAAGCCGAAAGTATCTATCTCCTCTCTTTCATCTCTTTCTTTTCTTCTTTCAAACTCTTGAGCCGAAATCTCTTCACTTTTCTCTACCGAATTTCTCTCTTCCATTTTACTTTTCTTTTTCTTCCTCTTTCCACACCATAGCCGAATTCTCTAAACATTCAACTCCCTCCATTTTGGCATGATATCTCTTTTCTCTTTGGGGTCTTGGAGCCGATTCTTTGAGGGTGCTTTAGGAGTGGTGAACAACGTATAGTAGTAAGTATATTCTTCCTTAGCGATCGGTTTTATTATTTCTTCAAGGGTGTGCCAAAATCAATGGATTAAGTCTTGGTTTTAGGTATGGCGAATGTTCATAGTGCCATAAAGGTGTTCTTTTGTGTGTAGCTAAAGGAAGGGCTCAGAGTGTGATTCGGATTTGGTAGGAGACCAAATCGGCTTTAACGGAGAAGGAAGAACCACGTTTGAGATCGTGTTAGATTGAGTAGTTCGGGATTTCACTAATAGGCGGTGTGTAGTTAGCCTCTTGTTTTCGGGTTTATGATTGTATGTGATATTTGTATGTGTGTTATGAATGTGCTAACTAGTGCAATGGAAATCGTGATGTGGATACCCTTAAGGGGTATGTCGATAATCCGGTAAGTACCAAATCTGATGAAATGTGACTATTGTTATGAATATGTGATAATATGCTTGATGAACATGCTCATGCATCATTATATTATGTCATTATGGAATGTTGCATGTGCATGGGTTGGGATATGATATGAAAGAAGGTACGGGTGTACTTCGAGTACGTGGTTTGATGTTAGCCTTGAGCTACATCGTGGATTGATGTTGACTAAGGTCACGTTGTGGATTAATTGCGATTTAGTTCGCGTGGCTTGATGAGTGGCTATGTGCCTCATCATGGTTGATATCGGCTATGTGCCATGTCGTGGTTGATGAGTGACTATGTGTCCCATCATGGTTTTGGTGTTAGCTACGGCTACATCGTGGATTGGCGCTGACTGAGGTCACGTTGTGGATTATTGTGCTTAATTGCACGTGGACTACATTGATTGCCTTTTGGAGTAAAAAGGAGAGGGTGATTTGATAATCCCCTGGTGTGTGGTGGATGGATACGGGGGTGTGTAGAGGATGAACCCTAGGTTGGGTTGGGTGTATTTTGTATAATTTTAATGGATATGTGGATTAATTAGAAATGGGCCAAGCCGAGTATATGAATGTGGATCAGTGTGGAAATGGGTTAAGCCCGATATGTGGATTTATGCGGTTAATTACCTGTTACACGATAAGTGATATGAATATGGGCCAAGCCGAATGTGCTATTAAGTGAATATAATATCTTGTTATCGATATATGGGTTAATATGTGGTTAACATGTGGGTGGAATTCAGGTGGATTAATTACACCTTTGAGTGCGTGTGACTCACCCAATTTTCTCAAACCTTACGGTGATGCTCAAATAGGGTTGGAGTGGATCTGAGTGGCCCATGCGAAGAGATTTTATTTATTTTACACATTTTATTTATGAAAGGTTATTTATTGTAATAAGGGCCACTTTAAGTATTTAAGGATTTTTATTATGTTTTAAGTTGGATTATCGATTATATTATTATTTGAAAATGTTTTATTTTTAAACAACTTAATTTTATTTGGAACTTTAATTACACAATGTTTTAGTAAAGACAACAAATTTTATGTTTTTAACTTTAAGTCAAAAGTTTTTTTCAAGCGTTTTTTAGTAGTGGCATTTCAAATTCGGTCATAGAAAATGGGCCGAGTTTGGGGTGTTACATAACTTTTGAACGGTCATTTAGCAAATCGCGTTTTTCACAAACAAACAATGAACTCGGAGTTCAAAAATTCGATAAAACTTTTCTAAACAATTGCTTAGCTTTTTAACTTCCTTCAATGTGACACGACAGATTAGGGCCTAACTTTTAGGCTGGGTTTAGGATGTTACACGGTGTCACACACGAGCGTGTGACTGGCTGTGTTGTATAAGTCAGTATACCCCCTAAATGGCGTACAGCCTAGCACATGGGCTTGTGTGGCCATTTCGTAAGGCACACGGGCTAGACACACGGGCGTGTGGTTGGCCATGAGACCCAAGTCAGTATACTCTCCAGATTTCACATGGCCTGGCACAAGGGCGTGTCCTCTGCCGTGTGATGCAAGTTAGTATATATGCCTTGTTTTCACACGGCTTAAGACACGGGCGTGTCTACTAGCCGTGTGAGGCACACGGCCTGTTCACACGAGTGTGTGACGTTTATTTGATTGAAAAATTTCTAAGTTTTTCGAAATTTTTGTATGTTATTGGTTTAGTCTCGAACCACTTCTAAAGTATGTTTAAGGCCTTGTAAGCCCTCATAAGGGACAATGTGATTGTATTGAATGATGTAGGAGAATGATTGCTTGAGGTTGATAAATGTAAGCTATGTGTTATGTATTGATCGGTAATACCTCGTAACCCTATTTTAGTAATGAATACGGGTTAGGGGTGTTACATTTATTGGTATCAGAGCTACGGTTTAGTCAATTCTAGGACTAACGTAGTGTGTGTAAGAGTCAAGCTATACATGCCATATATACTCTGGGATAGTGTGATGACTCCTGACAGCTTACATTGTGTTTTTGTATAGCAATGGATCCCGAACGAGCCATAGAGGATGATGTAGAGAGTAATGCACCTGCTCCCACTCAAGGGACAGTACCTACTGAATCTAGATCCGTGTCGAGTAGTCACGAAGGTGAGGTTAAAGAACTCTTTTTATAGATGATGAATGAAAGGTTTACTCAATACATTCGTACTAACTTTGGTACTCAACAACCTCCACCCCCACCCCCACCTATACCTCAACAAATCCCTGTTGTTCCTCAAGCTGTAGATCCAATAAGGTTGAACAAGCCACCAGTGGATAAAATTTGTAAACATGGGGCTGAAGAGTTTCGGGCTACTGTTGATGATGATGCTGAGAGAGCTGAGTTTTGACTCATAAATACGATCTGAGTATTTGATGAATTGTCTTGTACTCCTGATGAATGTATTAAATGTGTTGTATCATGTGATCTGTTTTAGACCCTAATTGGAGCAGTGGTTTTGGAACCACTTAACCGAGTTAAAATATTATTTTTATTAATTTAATAATGTTTACAGTGTGGTAGTATTACTGTGTGAAAGTTTCATAAAGAAATTTTACCGATTAAATAGTTAATTCGGTAAAAAAAGATTAAATCGCGTAAAACGAAAACTATGTGTGCCATTAGTAAAATGACTTATTTGATAATGGCTTTATAAATGGGAGTCCTTGCATGGTAATTATACCATTGCATATTTGAGTGGATGATAGTTGACCTTGAATAACATAATTTATATGGTTATTAAACATGGGTATTTTGGTAAATTATGGAATAATGCTTAATAAAATAAAGCCATATGATATTTTTTATTATGTTTTCATATCTTCAACCGAATAACTAAATAAAGAAAGGGTTTTGGAAGCTTTAACATTCGGCCATGGCTTTCTAGGGGAATAAGGTACGTTTTTGATCCATTTTTAATTATTTCTATGTTTTTGAGCTCGTTGCAGCCCGGTTTAACTAACTCGTACCTCAATTTCTGAAATTGGTTGTGTTTTTGAAATGTGCCATTGATGAGTGCATGTTTGTTTTAATATTTCTTGTTAAATTATTTATGGTTGTTTTTAGATATACATGTAACACCCCAAACCCGACCTATACGTTATGACCGAATCTGGTATGTCACAGGTTGAAGTAAAATCAAGTCTTAGTTATACTTAAGAAAAACCGAAGATTTGAAAGAAAACTTTTTTTCTTATTACTGCGGTGTTTTGGAAACATCGATGTGTAGATTAATGAAGCTCCACTTTTACTTTAATATTTAAAGCTGCCGTGGTGTCGAATTTGATATAAGCAAGTAACTAATAAAACCAAAGTACAACTTTGAAAGGCCTTATTACATAACAAAAGTCCCAAATCAAAATAAACTTATAGTATCTGAGACTATAAAAGAAAGAAAATGAAATTATGCCCTTCACGAGTCTGCCTCGGGTCCTGTATCCACGAGCTACTGCTCACTTGAAAAGTTAAGGAAAGGGGTGAGTCACCATGACTCGGTGTGTAAATTCTCCCACATTATACATACGGCTTGTAGCCCAAATCACATATCAACATACAACATATGAATGTAATAAGCCCAACCCAAACCTAGTTTTTCCATCCTCTACACACAACCGTACCAGCCCATCACACCGTGAGTTTCTATAATCAACCCTCCATCCGCTACACTCCATTTTAATGATCAGTAAAGCCAATTATACACAATCACTAGGTGACCAATAATACATCGTGGCACGACCACCGATCACTATGTGACCAAATAAAATATATATATTACAGCAAAGCCACCGATCACAGTGTGACAAAAAGTAGTGTATGAACACATATATATATATGGCAAAGCCACCGATCACAATGTGACCAATTAATCATGCACTTCCCCTTCATATCAAACCCATACCCCATGATCTACATACAAATCCTAACAAATGCAACATGCTATTCATAACACATCATTTTTCCATACATACATTTGGCCATGTAAAGAAAAGATACGGTCACGTACCTGGCAATCCTAGCCTTACCCCTAAGGGCATCACAACTGTCTACACAACCCTTTTTTCGGCTTTTTAGCCCACACATATGTTAGTACAGGTATAGTATAGTGTGTGAAGGTTTACACACCTGCTAACATGCAAAACGACACTCTCTATGTCTACACTATCACTAGTCGTCACAACTACTATCTGCCTACTATTCTGCTCAGAAGTCGGCCCACAACCCGATGGCCAATCTCGAATAGCAGACACCACATGCTTCTTGAACTTTGGGCCCGGGACTATAGATCCAACCCCTTCCTTCGATTCACTGACATTCGAGTCCATGAATGATCTTAGTTAGAAGGTACTATATTAAAACAATGATCGCTTAACTAACATTGAGTTAAGATACGAATAACGAAAGGAAAATCGATCGAACAACTTAGAGAGAATTGAAACCCTACCTTGAGATCTCAAATGAAGTGATAGGATTCACTTGATTCCTTGACTTGAAATTTGATTGCTTCAACAAATTAGGATTTCCCGAAGTAGGCACCCCAAAGAAAGTGTAAACACACAAGTCATTCACTGAGTCAATTAGCCATTTGGCTTTGGCTATCAGAAACTGAAAGACAAACAAAGGAATAAGAGAATGCTTCTTACATTATCACAGTAGATTCGAATAACACTTAGGGGAATTCAGCACTAGCCCAATAGTGAACAGGACTCGGCAATGATTACAGTAGATAAGAACTAGAAGAAAGAGCCGCAAAGAAAAATAAAGATACTTCAAATAGAGGCCTAGGCATTTCGATTTTAGAAGAAATAGAGAAGAGATTTGAGAACAAGATCATTCGGCCATAGCATGAGAGTGGAGATGGGAATAGAGTTAGCAGCTTTTGATTCAGCGAGAAAAAGAAGAAGAAACCCTCAATTGTCGAAAATAGGAGGAGAAAAAACTATGCTCTTAGAAAATAATGGAAATTCGGCACACCCTTAGCCACATCTAGCCGATTTCCCTTCTTGCACTCAGTGTCCCACATTCGGCCATCACCTACACTCAAATCCTATCCGAAATTTTCCTCTTATCCTTATCTTCCTATCTTCTGACTCAATCCACACTCACTCCTTTAGAGTCCCAGCAGAAACCACCTCTCAACTCCTCAGATGCATATAATAAAAAAAATACTCCTTTTTGCTTGACATGGGATTCTAACCTGCTCCCTCACCACCTCCTTATGGCGTTACGTACCTATTCCCTTAGTGGCGCCTCCTTGCCACTTTACCAGTTAGATTTTTGCGTTAATTTTCCCACTCAAGTACCCTTAAGGCCCACTTCACCTAGTTCTCCTTTGCAGTGTCTGAAAGCAAATTTCCACCAAGGCTCAGGCTTCACCTCAAGCCTTCCCGAAAGCTCTAAACACACCAAACACACACACACACATCATGGCATGCACACACAACGCATCACAAATGTAGAGCCCCCAATCTAGGATGTTACAATACAAGTTTTATAAAGAGATTTTTTGATGAAATTGAGTATTTGGGATTAAATTGAAAAGATAGAATTTTTGTGGTTAGAAATGTGAATAAAATGAAAATATGGGCTATTTAAATACTATAGAAAATTCGGCTAAATACTTGTATATTAGGATTTTGTGCATTTTTGCATAATTATGCATTAATGACTAAATTGTTAAAGTATGAAAATATAAGGGCTATTTTGCAAAAGCGCCAAAATACTTGTATATGTATTTAATTGATTATGTTAGTGAATAATTGACTTAAATTTGTTAAATTAGATCAAGACAAACGAATTCAAGATTTTGATCGAGGAAAATCGGAAAGTAGACGAATAGTCGACGGATACACGAGGTAAGTTCGTATGGTTAAAAATTGAATTATTAGCTATTGAAATTGTTTTAATTGATGTTAATTGTTTACATAATGAATAAATTACTAAAATTTATCGGCTCTATGAATATGTAGCAGTCATTGAATTATATGATTAAATTGATACAAAAAAAAACTATACGTTACAATAAATGATGGATAATCGGCCAAATTGTGAGTATGTAATGGTAGATATGTTAAATGGCTTTGTACTTGATTATATTAATATTACATGATGATGGAATGCCATAATATATATTCGGTCTTGTGTTTGGTAGTAATGAAGCACTTTGGGGTTAAATGTATATTGGAGTTAATTGAGCTTTAGTATATGATAAATTAAATGCCTTGTATGTGGTAAGTTACTAAGTAAATATTTGTTGTTGATTAAATTAAATACTATATATACATATATGTGCCAAATTGAAATGTATAAAAAAGTTGAGGTTGCCGAATGCAAATAAAGTTGATAAATTTGAATTGATGAATATTGAGTAATTAAATTTCGGCACAAAAGGTGAGAGTATAAAAGGTAAAAAGCCTAGCAGGCCTTGAGCCGATGAGTTTTATTAGGCTAAAAGCCTAGCAGGCCTTATGCCGGTGAGTTTTATCAGGCTAGAAGCCTAGCAGGCCTTGAGTCAGTGAGTTTTATCAGGCTAAAAGCCTAGCAGGCCTTGCGCCAGTGAGTTTTATCAGGCTAAAAGCCTAGCAGGCCTTGAGTTGGTGAGTTTTATCAGGCTTATGCCTAACAAGTTCATACCGGTGTATTACTTTAGGCTCGATGCTTACAAAGTTGTGTGCCAATGTGGTACGGGATGTGTAAGATGAGTTGGATGGTCAGGTATGACCTAATTTATTTTCTATTCAAAATTAGGTAAGTAAGTAAAACGATTGCTTGTTACAAATTATGAATTATTGATGTTACTGATAAGTTAATATTTATATGGGTATAATTTTGCTTTCGGTTATATAAAGGTGTTACAGGTTTTATGTAATGAAATAAATCGACCCAATGCTATGTGAATTCTATGATATTGATATTGTATTGGTGATATGTTGTAACACCCCAAACCCGGCCTATGCATTAAGCCCGGATTTCGGCATGCCACACAAATTAAACGTACATTCAAATCATTTAACGAAGTAGAAATCAAATTCCAAAACGATTAAGAGAATGACTTTATCGAAAAAAATTCGAAGTTCATTGAAAACCATGATTTAAAACACAAGAGTTTATCATTTGGTCTATAGAGTAGTAATTGATTAAAACTTTGGATTTATATAGTTGAAATATTTCATCGAAAAGTTTTAAAAGAATTTCCTAAGTTTCAATGATATTTAAGAAAAACCTTTATTTCATACGAGAGTTATAGAAAAACATTTATAAAAACTAAACCAATCCAACTTAGGAAAAACTAAAACATAATAAAACCCATCCACATAATAAAATCCATAATTAAAGAGGCCTTATTACATCGCCATAAAAATAGTACTTAATAAAAATTATAAAAGAAGTCTTAAAGTTTTATAAACCACCATTTGTAGTATAGCCTCCACACGAAGTCATCTCCGACCCAAGTCTCCATCAATTGTTATTACCTGAGAGGGGTAAAAAAAATGGGGTGAGTTACTTAGAACTCAGTGTGTAACTCACTTACCATAGTCCACTGGGCCAAGACCATTTAAACATTTACTTGGGGCTAAGCCCATTTCAAATATAATAATTTAGCATGTATGAAATGCAAGTGGTATGCAATTCCCAAAACCAAACCTAGATTCCCATCCGCTACACACCACCCATACCAACTAAAGACACAATGGGGAGCTTTAGTCACCCACCCACCAACACACCAAAGTAGGCTTTAAGCCCAATATAATATTTGTGGCAACGGCCATTTAAATAATTGTGGTAGAACCATAGATCTAGAATTCGAACACTGGCCGTGATAGAGTCACCTATCTAGAATTTTGGCATTAAGCCTTTGTTCTCTTCATCATTGATCCCAACCCATGCAATCATGTTTATGCATAACAAAATATTTGTAAAAAAAACCATATTACAATTTATCAATTTTGGCCAATTAATCAAAATAGCATTTTGGCCCATAAAATCACATATCACATATCACATATAATCCATTTATCAATTATCATAAATGGCCCAATTATCAAATATCACTTATAGCCCATTTATTGATTATCACATATGGCCCAAATTCTCAAATATGACACATGGCCCAATTGTCAAATATCACATATGGCCCAAATTGTCAAATATCACATATGGCCCAAATTGTCAAATATCACATATGGCCCAAATTGTCAAATATCACATATGGCCCACTTAACATTTTTACCGAATTAGCTCGTTAAGGGTAATTTCATAATTTTCATGATCTTAATACAATTTTCAAAATCTTATCCTTAAGATGATAATTATGTTAATCTTCCCGATTTCACTAACTTGTGATTTCATCCAACAATTTATACGATATAGTCATCTAACCCATGAGATACGGTGTGAGATTACACACCTGATTACGGTGAGAACTACACTCTCCAGCTCGTCGATATCTAAACACACATTACGAAGGATTAGAACACCAAAATTTAATATTAAACTATTCTAATATTAAGCGATCTAGATCTTACCCTCGGAATCTCGAACAACCACTATTTGCGATTTCTCTCCGATCAAAGGTTCAGAACCACGAGTAAACAATGGTTCTGGGGTACGTAAGACTTCGAATAATTGATTTTCACCGGATGAGGGTCCACAACCCGGTGGAAAGTCTCAGATTCCTGAAACAATCCTTCTCTTGAATTTAGGGGGAATAATGGAACCACCCCTCTTCCGAACACTATTAACAACTCCTTTCGTCCCTATTTTGTGTTCTTCAAAGACAAGGAATCATTAGTCCAAACTAATATTTGTTATTATAACCGATTGATCTTATGAGCGAAGTCGGCTTACGATAAAATCCTTACGTTCACAGGATGAAAATCAAGTGATAGAGTCCCTATGATAAAAATCGGTTAATCAACACTATCTTTAACAAATAAAAAGTAATATAGAACCCTTCTAAAAAAAATCCTTACCTTGAACGATGAATTTTCCTTTTTCACACGATCTTCCTATGGCTAGAGTCATTTAAGCTATGTCGAAATAATCGGCACTTCACTATACCACTACAAGAAGAAAGGTTTTGTTTGAAAGAGAAAGGATGATGATTTCGGTCAAAAGACCCTCCCAAGTCAACATATGAATTTCAGAAATAGAGGAAAAATAAAAGAATTGAAAAGAGTGTTCTTACCGATTGTTCAAAGATGACCACTCGAATGAAAAAGAGGGTTAAATGGAAGATGAAAGATTCGGCTATAGTGAAAATATTGGAGAGGATGATGATCAATAACATTCGGCCATGTGAAATATTAAAGAGGGAGTGATGTTTGAGAGTTTTTTGCAAGAAGAAAAGAAGAAGAAAATAGGGTGTTTATGTTTCGGGTTTTCTTTCAAGAATGGAAGATGAACAAAGAAAATGTCTTAAGGCTAGTGTGCAATCAGCAAGAGAAGAAAAGAAAAGAAAAGAAAAGAAAAGAAAAATGCCCTTCAAGATTGTATGGTTTCGGCACAAGGAGGAAAAGATTTTTGGGAGAATGAAAGATAATACCGAAATGGTCAAATGAAATGGCCAAAACAAAACACAAATTTTACCGATTGCTCAAGACACATTCGGCTAGGGAGAAGAATTTGGAGAGAAAGATTTTGGAGAGGAAAGCTATTGATACACCAAAATGCCAAAATGAAAAATGACCAAAACTAGCACCTACCTTACCAAATGCTAACCAAAAATTCGGCCATCTCTCCTAGCCCCTAAAACCATCTAAGTGCATGGCCAAATGGTCAAAGTTTAGCCACCCAAACTTTCCAAAACATCTCCCATTATTTTAAGCCTTATGTCCCCCTTACTTGCCTTTTCCATATGATTTCTTTCCCTAAGTTATCACTTGCCTTTTTCCCATGGTCTTCTTGCCATAAAAAAAATTAATCCAACTCATCTAATCCTTATCCATGACTGACACTTGCTAAGGAAAATCAAAATTAAAAGCTTTCAAATTGCATGCTAGGAGATTTGAACCTCTCCCCTCAAGCAAACATGCATGCGCCAACACCACCTTGGTACTAGCTTATGTTATGCTAGTTTTTGTCACTTAAATCTACTTAAACCTCAAAGTCACTTGCTCCACTTCAATTAAATACTCCTTACTAAAATTTATTCAAATTCTGAATAGTTCTCAAGTCTTCTCAAGACTATACTAAAAATGCAAAATTTTAATTATACACAAGTTAAGCACCAAAACATGCATCATATCAATACTCAAATTTTAGGATGTTACAACTCTACCCTCCTTAAAGAAAATTTCGTCCTCGAAATGTACCTGGCTAAAAGAGATGAGGATATTGTTGTCGAATTGCATCCTCAGGCTCCCAAGTAGCTTCCTCCACTCCGTGATTACGCCATAAAACCTTGACCAACGGTACGGGCTTTTTTTCTTAACACCTTAACATCTCGATCTAAGATTTTCACTGGTTCCTCCTCGAAAGACAAATCTGGCCTTAATTCCACTACTTCTACCGGTACTATGTGCGATGGATCCGATCTATAGCGTCTCAGCATAGAAAGATGGAAAACAATATGAATTTGACTCAATTTCGGAGGTAAATCAACTTGATAGGCCACTGGTCCTACACGTTTCAACACACGGTACGGCCCAATGAACCTAGGGCTCAACTTGCCTTTCCTCCCGAATCTGAAAATCTTTTTCCACGGTGAAACTTTCAAAAAGACATGATCTCCCATCGTAAACTCGATATCTTTATGCTTCAGATCCGCGTACGACTTTTGTCTATTCGAAGCTTCCTTTAACCATGCTCGAATTACTTTTACTTTTTCTTCCGTCTCTGATATCAATTCAGGACCCAAAAGCTGTCGTTCCCCTAATTCAGTCCAATAAGTAGGAGTACGACACCTACGACCACATAACGCTTCATAGGGTGCCGTACGAATACTGGATTGATAACTGTTGTTATATTCAAACTCTGCCAATGGTAGAAAATCCTCCCAACTACCTCTGAAATCAATCACACAACCTCTTAACATGTCTTCCAAAATCTGGATTACTCTTTCCGACTGACCATCTGACTGAGGGTGAAAAGCCGTACTCAAGTTTAACTTTGTACCCGAGCCTCATGCAAAGCTTTCCAAAACCGTGATGTAAATCGAGGATCCCGTCCGATATGATGAACCTTTGGTACCCTATACAACCTCACGATTTCAGATACATATAGTTTAGCCAACTTCTGCAACGAGTAATCCTTACGAACTGGTAGAAAATGAGCAGTCTTCGTTAATCGATATACTACCACCCAAATAGAATCTTTCTTAGTAGGTGTTAAGGGTAACCCACTAACAAAATCCATCGTTATCCGCTCTCATTTCCATTATGGAATCTTTACTGGTTGCAACAATCCCGACGGTAATTGATGTTCCGCCTTTACTTGTTGACAAGTCAAACACTTTCCCACAAAATCAGTAACTTCTCGTTTTAACTTTGGCCACCAATACTGTTCACGGAGATCCCGACTGGGGTGCATAGCATAAGGGCTACTATACGCCTCTAGAAGAATCATTTGCCTCAAATCCGAAACCTCGAGCATACAAACCCTTCCACGAAAACACAGTACATCATCTTTGTTCAAACCAAAATCTCCTATTACACCACTTCCAGCTTGATGTATTAAATGACCTAATTTTTCATCGGATAATTATTTTTCTTTGATTTGGTCCAACCACAGAGGCTTCACCCGAAGTTTCGCTAGCAAACTGCCATCCTCATACAAACTGAGATGAGCAAACATTGCTCTTATCTCCGATACAACCTTTCGACTCAACGCATCTGCCACAACATTAGCCTTTCCAGGATGATACTCGATTGAGAAATCATAATCCTTTAATAGCTCCACCCATCTTCGTTGTCTTAAATTCAATTCCTTTTGGGTAAGGAGATACTTAAGACTCTTATGGTCCGTATAAATGATTGACTTCTCACCGTACAGATAATGTCTCTAAATCTTTAATGCAAACACTACCGTAGCCAACTCCAAATCATGAGTAGGATTATTGACTTCATGCGGCCTCAACTGTCGAGAAGCATAAGCTACCACTTTTCCACTTTGCATCAGTACACATCCTAAACCCGTGTGTGATGCATCATAGTAAATGGTAAATTCTTTTTCGGCCTCTGGTTGAATAGTCTTTAGCGCTCAGTTAGAATCTTCTTCGCTCTCAAAACTTTCTTGTTCTTTAACGGTCCATACATACGGTACTTCCTTTACAATGCAACAGCTTAGTTAGGGTGCGACAATCAACGAAAACCCTCAACAAAGCGTCTATAATAACTAGCCAAACCTAAGAAACTCCAGATCTCACCATCGACTTTGGCGGTTTCAAATCCAACACAGCCTCTACCTTTCGAGGATCAACTCTTATTCCTTCAACTGACACTACATGACCCAAGAAAGTCACTTCCTTCAACCAAAATTCACACTTATTGAATTTGGCATAAAGTTGCTTTTCTCACAAAATTTGCAACACAGTGCACAGTTGAGAGTCATGTTCTTCTTCATTCCTCGAATATACCAAGATGTCATCTATGAACACTACTACGAACCGATCTAAATAAGGCTGAATGACTCGGTTCATCATGTCCATAAATGCAGCTGGTGCATTGTTAAACCAAACGGCATCACTAAAAACTCATAATGTCCATAACGAGTTCGAAATGCCGTCTTATGAATATCTGCCTCTTTCACCTTGAGTTGATGATAACCCGATCTCAAATCAATCTTGGAGAAGACTGAAGCTCCTCTTATTTGATCAAATAGGTCGTCGATTCTCGTAATGGATACCTATTCTTGATCGTCAACTTATTCAATTACCTATAATCAATGAACATACGCATCGACCCATCCTTCTTCTTAACGAACAAAACCGGTGCTCCCCATAGAGACACACTTGGTCGAATAAATCCCCGATCTAGTAGTTCTTGAATTTGAGCTTTAAGCTCTACTAACTCCTTCGGTGCCATTCTATAAGGAGCAATGGACACCGGGGCGCCGTAAAAGCTCAATGCCAAATTTTACTTCCGATCCGAGGTAGACCTTAAGTTCTTCTGAAAGACATCCAAAATTCTTTCACCGTTTTACACCTTCTACCGATAATTCCTTGGCATCCAAAGCAATCGATGAATGCTAGGAATGCTCTATTCCCTTTCCGACCAACTTTTCTCGCTTTCAAAGCAGATACCACATTTGCCAAAAAGTTTCTTCACTCGCCTATCATTATTATCTCCTTATCATCCATATTCTAATTGACATCCACTTTTGGCACAATCCAATTCTACCGATGCTTCACCAACCAATCCATGCCCAAAATCCCTAAAAGTGACCCACATCTACTCAAAGAGGTTAGAATACTAGAAGAATTGAAACTAGTAGAAGTGCTAATGCAATTACTGCTACACTGGCTGACATTGATGATGGTGGGGAATCCGTGCTCAAACTCGCTGAAAGGTAATTCCATTAAGTCCGCTAGAAATACCTCTCTTTGAATCTCTAAGGGTACATCTCTAAATAATTTATTCACTATTATCGACTGCCTTAAAGGACTAATTACCATCATCTCTCTATCGATAATCTCAGATCTAATATTTAGGTTTCCAGATATAGCACTAGCAACATATGAGTGGGTAGACCCGATATCTATCAAAGTAGTAACAGGTACATCAGAAATGAAGAATGTACCAGTTATCACATCAGGTGCATCACCGTCCTCACGACGCTTGACAGCATAGACCAATCCTGGCTGTCTTGCCTCCCTGTTACCTCTAACACCATTACCTCGACCCGGTGTACCTTGTCTACGTCCGTTACCATTACCACCACGACTTGGTCCACGACCTCTTGGTGGCTGCTGAGTACCTCTAGTTGGCTGAGCCTTAGGTTTACGAGCTTTCTGAGCCGTTTCAGTCTGTCGAGGTCAATTCTTAAACTGATGATCCTTGGATCCACATTTAAAACAGGCTCTAGTTTTCCTCCAACATTCTTTGGGATGTCGTCTTCCACAGTCGGCACATTCTCGAATCTGATTGGTAGTCACAGGTGCCCTAACTTGAACTGCTCATCATTCGTGGCCTCTTTTGAAACCTTTTAGAAGAACCGAATACTTAAAATCCTCTCGCCTCTTACTTTTTCCCTGCCGGCATTCTCAATTCTTAGCCACTTGCTATCTTAGCTTTCTACAAGCGAGGTAAAAGTCCGTACTTGTTGTGGGGCTATCAAGATTTGTAACTCATCATTCATCCCATCCTCAAAGTGTACACAGCTACCATGATCATGCAGATTATAGTACGAGCATAACGACTCAAATGAAGAAATTTTGCCTCGTAAGCTGCTACAGTCTTACTTCCTTGAACAAAATTCAGGAATTCCTTCCTCCGGGCATCTACATAACTTGTCTCAATGTACTTCCCTAGGAAAGCAGCTTTAAAGAAATCCCAATTAACCAATGCAACCTCGGTGCCTTCTCGAACAGTAAGCCACCAATGATACGCCTCGTCTCTTAGTAAAGACACGGCTCCTCTTAGTTTCTGCTCGATAGTACACTCCAGATCATCCATAATTTGTTCTACAGCCTCAAGCCAATATTCTGCCACATTCGAAGCTACACCAGAGACACCTCTAAAAACTTCTACACCACTAGACTTGAGTCGTTCCAATATTGATCCGCGAGTTACTCGCCCAGTTCTGGCTCTAGCTACTCTTTCTAAGACTAGCAACATTGCTTGAGTCAAAGCATTATCCTCATTCGCATGATCATGAGATCCGAGCCAGCTCTCAAATGACGCAGTACATCTATTTCCTAGATATGACCCGCGCTTCAAACACAAAGACTCGTCCTCTACCACACCACATCTACCGGCCTCCACGACCACGTCCTCTAGTGCTCATATTGACTAATTCGCTTAATCAAGTTACAAGTTTTATGAATCGAATATTATTTTAGTGTTTATTAACGATATTTTATGAGATATAAGAGATAGGGTTATTTTCGCAATCACATCCTATAATCTCGATCTCTATCATTTTCAACACCTAAAACTAGAAGTTCTAGAGTGTTCCTTAGGTCTCATCACAAAAATAAATATTTAATAAACAAATACTTATTGAACATACTTACTTGACTTGGTGTCGGATGCTCGTGGTGCCATACTACCTTTAAAACAGAAAGTTTAAAAATTTAAGTGGTTTTTAAAAAGAAATCATTGTTGAACCCAAACCACAATCGAGTTTTGAAACCTGGCTCGATACCATAAATGTAACACCCCAAACCCACCTATGCATTAAGCCCGATTTGAGAGCTACATAAATTAAACGTACATTCAAATCATTTAACGAAGTAGAAATTAAATTCCAAAACGATTAAGAGAATGACTTTATCGAAAAAAATTCGAAGTTCATTGAAAACCATGATTTAAAACACAAGAGTTTATCATTTGGCCTATAGAGTAGTAATTGATTAAAACTTTGGATTTATTTAGTTAAAATATTTCATCGAAAAGTTTTAAAAGAATTTCCTAAGTTTCAATGATATTTAAGAAAAACATTTATTTTATACGAGAGTTATAGAAAACATTTATAAAAAACTAAACCAATCTAACTTAGGAAAAACTAAAACATAATAAAACCCATCCACGTAATAAAATCCATAATTAAAGAGGCCTTATTACATCGCCATAAAATAGTACCTAATAAAAATTATAAAAGAAATCTTAAAGTTTTATAAACCACCATTTGTAGTATAGCCCACACGAAGTCATCTCCCACCCAAGTCTCCATCAATTGTTATTACACAGAGGGTAAAAATGGGGTGAGTTACTTAGAACTCAAGGTGTAACTCACTTACCATAGTCCACTAGGCCAAGACCATTTAAACATTTATTTGGGCTAAGCCCATTTCAAATATAATAATTTAGCATTTATGAAATGCAAGTGATATGCAATTCCCAAAACCAAACCTGGATTTCCATCCGCTACTCACCACCGTACCAACCAAAGACACTGTGGGGAGCTTTAGTCACCCACCCCGCTAACACACCAAAGTAGGCTTTAAGCCCAATATAATATTTGTGGCAACAGCCATTTAAATAATTGTGGTAGAACCACCGATCTAGATTTTGGGCAACGACCATCATGACAGAGTCACCTATCTAGAATTTTGGCATCAAGCCTTTCTTCTCTTCATCCTTGATCCCAACCCATGCAATCATGTTTATGCATAACAAAATATTTGTAAAAAAAACCATATTACAATTTATCAATTTTGGCCCATTAATCAAAATAGCATTTTGGCCCATAAAATCACATATCACATATAATCCATTTATAAATTATCATAAATGGCCCAATTATCAAATATCACTTATGGCCCATTTATCGATTATCACATATGGCCCAAATTCTCAAATATCACACATGGCCCAAATTGTCAAATATCACATATGGCCCAAATTGTCAAATATCATATATGACCCAAATTGTCAAATCTCACATATGGCCCAAATTGTCAAATATCACATATGGCCCACTTAACACTTTTATCGAATTAGCTCGTTAAGGGTAATTTCGTAATTTTCATGATCTTAATACAATTTTCCAAATCTTATCTTTAAGATGATAATTATGTTATTCTTCCCAATTTCACTAACTTGTGATTTCATTCAATGATTTATACGATATAGTCATCTAACCCATGAGATACAGTGTGAGATTACACACCTGATTACGGTGAGAACTACACTCTCCCGCTCATCGATATCTAAACACACATTATGAAGGATTAGAACACTAAAATTTAATATTAAACTATTCTAATATTAAGCAATCTAGATCTTACCCTCGGAATCTCGAACAACCACTATTTACAATTTCTCTCCGATCAAAGGTTCAGAACCACGAGTAAATTGTAACATCCTAAATTTTTGGGCCTATGCGTTTAGTGGGTGAATATGTGGAATGAGTTAATTTAAGTGTTAGGGGCCCAAAATTTTAAGTTTTAAGGAGCCCAAATCTTCTAATTTAAGTTAGTTAAATTTGGCATTAGGGATTAGGGAAGTGGATGGCAAAATGCTATAATTTAGGGATTATTTTGTTTAATTAATGAGGATAACAAGTCGATAAAATAAAGGGAGAGTTGGTGCAAATGTGGCCTCTTATGGAGGAGTGTTTTGATAGGATAATGGATAGAAGGATAGAGGAGAAAAGATAGGAGTTATCTTCTAGTACGAGTTGGCGAAATTCCATCTCCTAGAGGGGTGCGAATTTTCCCCATTAATTGTTAATTATTGGCTATTAGGAAGGGCACTTTGGATTTGTAGGTAAGTGCTAAATTTCCTATAAATAGGATAGTAGCTCTTCAAATCCTAATTGGAACCCTATTCTTTTCTCTCATTCTCTGTGCCAAATTTCGTAGCCTTTCCTCTCCAATATTCTTCTCTTCAATTTCTTCAAAAGTCAAACCTTTTCTATTCTTTTCCCCTTGAGCGATTTCTCTAAAAAAGTCGAAATCTCCATAGTTTTTCTTTATTCATCCTATTTGTAAGTTTTATTCTTCCGATTTAAATCTATTTCTCGGCATAGCACTAATCAAGCCTTTCTTTGTTTTCTTTTCACTTTTCTTTTAAGCCAAAACCACATCAGTTCATCTTTTTCGGATTTTTCATAAAAGCCAAAATCGTGAGATTTAGTCTCTGAAGTTACCAAATCTTCCTTAATGGAGTCTGCTTGTGCCGAAATTTGAAGGAAACAATAGGTACGTATTGATTTCGGGATTTCATTATCCTTTCGACTTTTCAAAGTCCTTAGCCGAATGACTATTAGAAACTAATCTCTTATTTCACACTTCTTTTTGGCATTCCGGGATTGGAAGAAGGAGACCAATGGCATAGATCTCTAAGTTATAGAATCGTGTTACTTTCGGGATTTCAAGGTAAGAGGATTTGTTTATTTATATATATAAAATCGGGTAGAATAGTAACCATGGCCGAATATAGGAGAGGGCATATTTTCACAGTTTTCTGGCTTATAAGCAAAGTTATAGATTGAGGATAATAGATATGAAAGCAAGGATATCGACTAAGAATATTGGATTTTGCGATATCAGGTCTGTAATACGTCCCCACCATTTAGATCTGTCTGTTAAATACCTATTTATAAGTATTATATGTTGTGATAAATGATGAAATCCCGACATAAAGATGGAAGCCCAAAGAGGGTAAAAGCGAATCACCAGGTCAGTGAATATTCTGATGATATGTTATAAGTGTATTGATTTTTGTGATTACATGGGGTGGGATTGATGACAGGAGGAAGTTATACGTTATAAGTGTAGCGGCTTTTATCGTGATCTGATGTAGCGCTAATGCCGTGAATCGTTATACTGAGCTTCGCCATTATATGTTATAAGGGCTTTACCATCATATGCGGATGAGCAAGATGACCGCCATCATGGTGTGTAGCGTGTGGGTCAATTGTAGAAATCCCCAATGGTGTGAACGGTTGATACGGGGGTGTGTAACGGATGGAAACCTATGCAAATGGGTTGGGCTTGCATATTAATTTTATTATGTATATTAAACTGTTTATTCTATTTTATGGGGTTAAGGACCAAATCTAATGGTGCATGAGGGTTGCACTAATCGAGTCTCACGACTCAACCTATTAAATTAACATTTCGGTAGCATTTAGTACATCGGACCGGCCGGAGAGGAGTGCAAGGTGGCCATGCAAAAGAATATGTGGATCTCGCAAAAGACTCAAGTTAATTATTTTTATATTATGTTTTATTTAATGGATTTTAAACCTCGTTGTAATAAGGCCATGGGCCACTAGTTTATATCTTGTTTTATTATGGGATAAATTATTTTAGTTATTCAAACATTTATTTTAATTAAACTAAGGCATGTAATTAGGTTTGGATTTTATTCATAAAGGCATATTTTATATAAATTACATTTGGGCTTTCTGACAACACGATTTGTTTTACAAAAATTTCCTTAGTGACATACTAGATCCGGTCGTGGTGGGGCCGGGTTTAGGGTGATACAAATTGGTATCATAGCCCGGTTCAAAACTCGGCTCTGGGGGTTTTTGGGCTCGAAATGTTTTTTTAAAATGGGCTTTTGAAAGATAGAAGTTTTAAGTAAAGGTTTGTTAGCTCAAGATGGCACTCGCGCTCCTACCAAGTCTCGCCGGTAAGTATTCAACTCCTTGTGTGATATATATATGTATGTGGGCATAATGGGCTTTATGGGACGAGATTATTTAGATTAGAATCTGATGAACTCTAGGTTTAGTTGAAACAACTCCTAAAATCTCATAAGACTTAACTTCAGTAAACAAACCCGTGAACAAGTCGCAAGGCTATGGTGTGGTGACAGGCATACGTATGTCTAGGATTGGATCCAGGGAGAGCTTGGTATTTAAGCAGTCCTAGTGACTCACCTCCACTTCTCGAGAATCCTACCTAGTGCGTAGTGACTGTTCATCTTAACCGTGAGGACTTGTAATCGGGCCAAAGTTGTAAATTAAAATCCGAAAGGGGCCGAACACCCTGTTTTGCAAAATCATTAATAAACCCCTTATTTTGAAAAAAAATTACTAAATTACCCCCTGAATTGTGAAAACTTCTCAAAATAGTTTTGATTTGAATTTGCAAAATTATAAAAATGCCCTTGGTTTAAAAAAAAAAAACCAAAACACCCCCGGATTGAAAATTTTTAGAACACCCCTGACTTAAAAAAAATTACCAAAACGCCCTTGATTTAAAAATTCTTAAAATGTCCTTGATTTGGAAATTATCAAAATTTATGAAAATTATCGAAATACCCTTAGCTTGAAAAATTACCAAAATACCCCTATTTTGAAAAATCACCAAGATACCTTATTGTGGAGAATTACGAAAATACCCTTGTAGGATAAAATTACGAAAATACCCTTGGGGTAGTGAAATGACGAAAATGCCCCTAGGTGATGAACGTAAGTTTGTGAATGCTCTCATGTTTGAGTGTGAATGTATGTGATTCTCGAACTAGGAGTAGTAGACTTGAGATTGAACCTTCGATATAATTACGAATTGAAAGAACCACTATTGAATTAATAACTCATAAAATTTCTAAACAAATAAACGCAAATCGGTAGTATGAGTACAAGGGGACGAAGACGCCTGAAGTTTAATAATGGTGCGTGACCCTACCATAGTTTACTAAGTGTTTATTTTGGCTTTAGAATTAGAGTCGTAATGAAAGCATAGTGGTGAGACTTAGGTAGTATGATTTCTAGTTAGTTGGAAATTTCGAGGACTAAATTTCTTTAAAGAGGGTAGAACTCAGTAACATCCTAAATTTTTGGGCCTATGAGTTTAATGGGTGAATATGTGGAATGAGTTAATTTAACTGTTAGGGGCCCAAAGTTTTAAGTTTTACGGAGCCCAAATCTTCTAATTTAAGTTAGTTAATTTTGGCATTAGGGATTAGGGAAGTGGACGGCACAAGGCTATAATTTAGAGATTATTTTTGTTTAATTAATGTGGATAACAGGTTGATAAAATAAAGAGAGAGTTGGTGCAAATGTGGCCTCTTATGGAGGAGTGTTTTGATAGGGATAATGGATAGAAGGATAGAGGAGAAAAGATAGGAGTTATCTTCGAGTACGAGTTGGCGAAATTCCATCTCCTAGAGGGGTGCGAATTTTCCCCATTAATTGTTAATTATCGCTATTAGGAAGGGCACTTTCGGATTTGTAGGTAAGTGCCGAATTTCCATATAAATAGGATAGTAGCTCTTCAAATCTGGCATTGGAACCCTATTCTTTTCTCTCATTCTCTATGCCAAATTTCGTAGCCTCTCCCTCTCCAATATTCTTCTCTTCAATTTCTTCAAAAGCCAAAACCTTTTCTCCATTCTTTTTCCCCTTGAGCCGATTTCTCTAAAAAAAAAAACCAAAATCTCCATAGTTTTTCTTTATTCATCCTATTTGTAAGTTTTATTCTTCCGGCATTTAAATCTATTCCTCTGGCATAGTCGAATCTTCAAGCCTTTCTTTGTTTTCTTTTCACTTTCCTTTTAAGCCAAAACCACATTAGTTCATCTTTTTCGGGATTTTTCATACAAGCCGAAATCGTGAGATTTAGTCTCCTGAACTTGCTGAATCTTCTTTAATGGAGTCTGGTTGTGCCAAAATCTGAAGGAAACAATAGGTAAGTATTGATTTTGGGATTTCATTGTTCTTTCGACTTTTCAAAGTCCTTAGCCGAATGGCTATTAGAAACTAATCTCTTTTTTCACACTTCTTTTCGGCATTAGGATTTGAAGAAGGAGGCCAATCGCATAGATCTCTCGAGTTATAGAATCGTGTTACTTTCGTGATTTCAAGGTAAGAGGATTTGTTTATTTATATATATAAAATCGGGTAGAATACTAACCATGGCTGAATATAGGAGAGGCATATTTTCACGCTTTTTCACTTTTAAGCAAAGTTATAGATTGAAGATAATAGATCCGGATAGCAAGGACATCGACTAAGAATATTGGATTTTGCGATATCGTGTGTAATATCGCCCACCATTTAGATCTGTCATTAAATACACATTATAAGTATTATATGTTGTGATAAATGCCAAATCCCAAAGATAAAGATGAAGCCCAAAGAGGGTAAAAGTGAATCACCATGTCAGTGAATATTCTGATGATATGTTATAAGTGTATTGATTTTTGTGATTACATGGGGTGGGATTGATGACAGGAGGAAGTTATACGTTATATGTGTAGCGATTTTTACCGTGATCTGATGTAGCGACTAATGCCGTGAACTGTTATACGGGCTTTGGCCATTATATGTTATAAGGGCTTCGGCCATCATATGCGGATGAGCAGCATGACTGCCATCATGGTGTGTAGTGGTGTGGGTCAATTGTAGAAATCCCCAATGGTGTGAACGGTTGGCACGGGGGTGTGTAGCGGATGGAAACCTAAGCAAATGGGTTGGGCTTGCATATTAATTTTTATTATGTATATTAAACTGTTTATTCTATTTTATGGGGTTAAGGCCCAAATCTAATCGTGCATGAGGGTTGCACACTGAGTCTCGCGACTCAACCTATTAAATTAACATTTCAGGTAGCATTTAGTGCGTCGAATCGGGCTGGAGAGGAGCGCAAGGTGGCCATGCAAAAGAATATATGGATCCGGCAAAAAGACTCAAGTTAATTATTTTTTATATTATGTTTTATTTAATGGATTTTAAACCTCGTTGTAATAAGGCCATGGGCCACTAGTTTATATCTTGTTTTATTATGGGATAAATTATTTTTAGTTATTCAAACATTTATTTTAATTAAACTAAGGCATGTAATTAATTTTGGGTTTTATTCATAAAGGCATATTTTATATAAATTACATTTGGGCTTTTCGACAACACGATTTGTTTTACAAAAATTTCCTTAGTGACATACCGGATCCTATAAGTGGTGTTTGGGTGGGTTTGGGGTATTACAATTGGTATCGAGCCCGCTTAAAACTTCATTCTGGGGTTTTGGGCTCAAAATGTTTTTTAAAATGGGCTTCGAAAGATAGAAGTTTTAAGTAAAGGTTTGTTGGCTCAAGATGGCACTCTGCCTCCTACCAAGTCCGCTGTAAGTATTCTGAACTCCTTGTATGATATATATATATATGTATGTGGGCATAATGGGCTTTATGGGACGTAGATTATTTAGATTAGAATCTGATGGACTCTAGGTTTAGCTGAAACAACTCCTAAAATCTCATAACACTTAACTTCAATAAACAAACCCGTGAACAAGCCGCAAGACTAGGGTGTGGTGACAGCATACGCATGTCAGGATTGGATCCAGGAGAGCTTGGTATTTAAGCGATCCCTAGTGACTCACCTCCTCTTCTGAATCCTACCAAAAGCGTAGTGACTGCTTCATCTTAACCGTGAGGAATTGTAATCGGCCAAAGTTGTCAACTAAAACCTGAAAGGGGCCGAACACCCTGCTTTGCAAAATCATTAATAAACCCCTTATTTTGAAAAAAAATTACTAAATTACCCCCTGAATTGTGAAAACTTCTCATAATAGTTTTGATTTGAATTTGCAAAATTATAAAAATGCCCTTGGTTTAAAAAAAATACCAAAACACCCCTGGATTGAAAATTTTCAGAACACCCCTGACTTAAAAAAATTACCAAAACGCCCTTGATTTAAAAATTTTTAAAATGTCCTTGATTTGGAAATTATCAAAATTTATGAAAATTACCTAAATACCCTTAGCTTGAAAAATTACCAAAATACCCCTATTTTGAAAAATCACCAAGATACCTTATTGTGGAGAATTACGAAAATACCCTTGTAGGATAAAATTACGAAAATACCCTTGGGGTAGTGAAATGACTAAAATGCCCCTAGGTGATGAACGTAAGTTTGTGAATGCTCTCGGTATGTTTGAGTGTGAATGTATGTGATTCTCTCGAACTAGGGTAGTAGACTTGAGATTGAACCTTCAGATATAATTACGAATTCGAAAGAACCACTATTGAATTAATAACTCATAAAATTTCTAAATGATAAACGCAAGCTCGGTAGTATGAGTACAAGGGGACGAAGACGCCTCGAGTTTAATAATGGTGCGTACCTACCATAGTTTACTAAGTGTTTATTTTGGCTTTAGAATTAGAGTCTTGTATAAAGCATAGTGGTGAGACTTAGGTAGTATGATTTCTAGTTAGTTGGAAATTTCAAGACGAAATTTCTTTAAGGAGGTAAAACGTAACATCTTAAATTTTTGGGCCTATGCGTTTAATGGGTGAATATGTGGAATGAGTTAATTTAAGTGTTAGGGGCCCAAAATTTTAAGTTTTAAGGAGCCCAAATCTTCTAATTTTAGTTAGTTAAATTTGGCATTAGGGATTAGGGAAGTGGACAGCACAAGGCTATAATTTAGGGATTATTTTTGTTTAATTAATGAGGATAACAAGTTGATAAAATAAAGGGAGAGTTGGTGCAAATGTGGCCTCTTATGGAGGAGTGTTTTGATAGGGATAAGGGATAGAAGGATAGAGGAGAAAAGATAGGAGTTATCTTCTAAGTACAGAGTTGGCCTAAATTCCATCTCCTAGAGGGGGTGTCAATTTTCCCATTAATTGTTAGTTATTGGCTATTAGGAAGGGCACTTTCGGATTTGTAGGTAAGTCTTAATTTCCTATAAATAGGATAATAGCTCTTCAAATCGGCATTGGAACCCTATTCTTTTCTCTCATTCTCTCGTGTCGAATTTCGTAGCCTCTCCTCTCCAATATTCTTCTCTTCAATTTCTTCAAAAGTCAAACCTTTTCTCCATTCTTTTCCCCTTGAGCCGATTTCTCTAAAAAAGCCAAATCTCCATAGTTTTTCTTTATTCATCCTATTTGTAAGTTTTATTCTTCCGCATTTAAATCTATTTCTCCGCATAGCCGAATCTTCAAGTCGTTCTTTGTTTTCTTTTCACTTTCCTTTTAAGTAAAACCACATCGGTTCATCTTTTTCGAGATTTTTCATACAAGCCAAAATCGTGAGATTTAGTCTCTGAAGTTGCCAAATCTTCTTTAATGGAGTCTGCTTGTGCCAAAATCAAGGAAACAATAGGTAAGTATTGATTTGGGATTTCATTGTTCTTTCGACTTTTCAAAGTCTTTAATGAATGGCTATTAGAAACTAATCTCTTATTTCACACTTCTTTTGGCATTCCGGATTTGAAGAAGGAGGCCAATCGCATAGATCTCTAAGTTATAGAATCGTGTTACTTTGGGATTTCAAGGTAAGAGGATTTGTTTATTTATATATATATAAAATCGGGTAAAATACTAACCATGGCCGAATATAGGAGAGGCATATTTTCACGCTTTTCGCTTTTAAGCAAAGTTATAGATTGAGGATAATAGATCCGGGATAGCAAGGACATCGACTAAGAATATTGATTTCGCGATATCGTGTGTAATACTTCCCACCATTATTCTTTTAGCCACCTTACCAAAAAAAAAAATGAAGTCCACACTTGCCAAATTACTCCTTGACCGACACAATAAAGAAGGGAAACATAAAAAAATAAAAGCCAATATGTACACAAGGTGATTCGAATTCCTTCCCTCAAGGTGCTACAAGTGACGCCATAGCCTCTTTACTAATAGCTCACTTATGCTATAAAAAAGCACACTTATTACCTTAAGTCTTAATGCCACATACCTTCTCTCCTTAAAGTGCTTACACAAAAATTTACCTGTAGCCTAACTTGAACCCGGAACTTTATAGAACCCCATAACTTTCCAAAATTACCGTATAATAAGTTCAACTTGAAATAATACCATTCTCTTGTTCTCAAAAATTTTAAACACTTGAATGCTTAAGGCCCAATGGGCCCAATCCTACTAGGCCCAATTTCGGGATGTTACAATTCTACCTTCCTTAAAGCAATTTCGCCCTCGAAATTTCCAATCAACTACTAAACACATTGCTCAAGTCACACCACTACGCTTTTGCTGCGCACTCTGGTTCTTAATAACACTTATTTGCTTTCTATCTAAATCTTAGAAACTCTTGATATCATCAAATATCTGACCCTCAGAAGCAAACAGGTATTTATCGCCCATTCATAAAATTTTCTACATTCAACCAAAACATACCCGTCTTAATGGTGATGGAACAATCCCGAGCCCTATGCTCCTTAGACCCTCATCTCAAACATGCTCCTGACCTTTTCCAGCACTCAACCGGATGATGCCGTCCGTAATAATTGCAAGCTGGAAAGTTTGGACGTGGCTTGACATGCTTCACAGAACTAGACTGTGACTCTAAAGAACCACGATCTCTTTTCATCTTATAGTCCACGCATCCAACTCGAAGTGCCTCACTGATTCCTTTAACCTCCTCCAATACTTTCTTAACTATTTGAGTTAGCTCATCAACCTCAACTCGATCATGAGATCCCGTCTCAGCCACTAACGATGTCTGCGCCTCCCTTTCGGGCACATGCCTTGGTGCCAAAGATCTAGACCTAGCACCTTGGCCTCTACCACGTCCACGTCTACCGCGTCCGCATCTTCTAGCGCTCATGTTCACTAAGTCGGTATAATCTGATTAAGAGTTTTATGAATCATTATGCTATTTGATGTTTATTTAATGATGTTTTATAAGAGATAAGAAGTAAAGTCGTTTTCGTAAACGCATCCTATAGTCTCAATCTCTATAGTTTCAACATCTAAAATTAAAAGTTCTAGAGTGTTCTTATAGTCATATCATAATAATCATAATCATTCATTAATAACATGTACTTACTTGACTTGGTGCGGATACCCGTGGTGCCATACTTCCTTTAGAACATAAATTAAAATTTTAAACAGCTTTGAAAACATTTTTAAACCCAAACCACAGCCGAGTTTTGAAACTAGGCTCTAATACCATAAAATGTAACACCCCAAACCTGGCCTAGAAGTTAGGCCCAAATCTGGTGTTTCACATTGAAGAAAATGTATAAAGGATTTGTGATTCGTACTAAAATAAGTTTTGTTAAAATCAAGAAAAAACAAGTTTGATTTGAGACATTTGATAAAATACTACTAACCTCGAAGATTGATTGATAAATCGTTAGATTTGAACTAATAATATTATAAAACGTGACTTTTGAAAAACGACGTTGAAAATTCGAAGAAGATTTCCGTATTAAAAATATTTGTAAAAATTTTATTATGAAATCCATTTGTTAATCGATTTTGGAAAACCTTTATCATGATTTTAGAAAATCCCATTTAAAATAATTTGAGTAAAATATAAACACGTCAAACATAAAGCAAAATAAAATATCTAGAGGCCTTATTACAATAAAACCCATAATATCAAAAGTAATAAAACAGAATATGTAATTTAATAAAGTTTGAAACACCAATTTCTGAAATATGGCCTCCATCGAGTCATCCATGGCCCCAAGTCCTCGTCACTGAGCATTACCTACAAGGGTTAAGAGAAAAAGGGGGTGAGTTATAAGTACTCAGTGTGTAACCTACTTACCATTATTCACTGGGCTAAAAATCCCATTAAGCATTTATTGGGCCAAAGCCCATTTACAATTATAACATAATAATAACATGTATATAATATGCATGTGTTATGCAATTTCCCAACCAAACCTAGATTTCCATCCGCTACACACCACCGTACCAACCAACACACCTGTGGGGAGCTTTAGTCACCCACCCTACCAACACACAAAACTGGGCATTAAGCCATATATCAAACTAGGCATTAAGCCATATATCAAACTGGACATTAAGCCATATATCAATTTGTGGACAAGCCACCAGAATTTTGTAGCAAAGCTACCAAAACTTTTCTTCGTCAAATATCCCAACCCATTCAAATCTTGTATATAATATGCACATTCAATTACTACAATCCATTCATATAATTATTACAAACATACAACCAATTATAAAAATTTTCACAATCTGGCCCATATCACATTTCGGCCCTTATAACTCATATCAAATTTGGCCCATATATCAAATATCACATTTGGCCAATATATCAGATATCACAATTCAGCCCATTAAGCAAATACATATTTCGACATATTAACACTTTACAAATTGGCCCAATAGGGGCATTTCCGTAATTCAACCCATAAGGGCATTTTCGTAATTTGGCAATCGTACCCGTTAAGGGTATTTCGGTAATTTACCCTCTAAAGGTATTTTGGTAATTTCGTAACCAAGGCTTAACTACTAATTTGGGGTATAAAAGTTTGAAACTGTCCATCTGCGTCATATTAACTAAATTGACCATAACTCGAGTGAGGAATCTCGAAATCTAAATCCGTAAATTTTTCTTGAAACTAGACTATATATCTCCTTACTACAATTTTTCAAGAATTTTTTGCTTAACTATTTAGTACAGTTTATTCCTTAAAATTTCCCTTGTTTCACTGTTCAACAATTCTGACCTCTCTTACCCAAAATTCAAATATCTCACTGTATAGTTTTCATATGTTGTTCCCACTTGTTTCTATTGAAAATAGACTCACAAAGGAATCTTTAAATATAAAATATATCTCTTAATTCACTTTATACAATTTTATATGATTTTCCAAGATAGATTAGGGAACCACGAAATCATTCAGAACCAGTCTCACTAAAATTAACATATCTCAGAATATAAAATTCCTTTTTCTTCTCCATTTCTTCCTTATCAAAATAGACACAGTAAGATTTGATTTGGTATCTTATTCACTTATTAATTCCTTTTCTCCTATTTTTCATGTTTTTTCGAAGTCACGTCACTTCCATTGACCAAAACTATTTTATTACAAAAACATGGTTACCACTATGAACCTATCGCCCGAAAGTGATCCTCAGATGCCGATTTCCGTTTTCTTTGGTATTTCGACCAAATCACGAACATATCATACAAAATTTCGAGAGATGTGAGATTACATACCATTTCAAACATGTTTTATGGGATTACACCTTATTTGGAATCCGTAACACGATATTCCCATGACACCTAAAGATACAATCGGTCAACAATTAATCCAAAACTCAATTTCCCACTTCAACCAATATTTCGATTGATTAAAAATCTATATCACTTGCAAACAATCCGAGTCTCTTATTACGAGGGATAGATCGAGCGATTAAGTACCTAAAACATATATTCAATCAATTATCCAATCCAATTAATACAATAACCAAGGAAGTTATTGAAAAAGACTCTGAGAGAGCTTCCTTACGTTGAACAATAAAATTACCGTTTCACACGATCTTCCTATGTCTAAGGTCGATTAAGCGATGTGGTAGAAAATTGGCACTCCTCTATACCACTACAAAGAAAAAATGATCTTATTGGAGCGAGTACAAAAATATGATGATTCGGTTCCTCCCAAATCAAAACTTATATTCGGCACCAAGAGAAAGAAAATGAGGTAAATGTTGGAAGAACGCTTACCGATTGATCAAAGGTTAAATGTAAGTACAGATGAGAAGAAACGTAGAAAGGAAATGAGAGTTCAATTTATAAAGAAAATGAAAATGAATATTCGGCTATGTGAAATGATTATACCAAAGTTTGTGATTAAAAGATGGTGTCGGTTTTGAGAAGAGAAAGAATTAGAGAAATAGTTGAAAGAAAGAGAAGATGGGAGGTTAGATAAATGATAGATGATTTGGCTATCAAGAGAGAGATAAACAAGAGATGAAAATCTTGATCAAACAAAAGGGTAAGAAAATGCACAAATGTGCTTGAAGAATTCAGCCAAAGTAAAATGAAAAAAGAAAAATATGGTCACCAAGGCCAAGAATTTCGGTACAAAGCAAAGGAAAGGATTAAGAGAAAAACACCAAATTGTAAAAAAGTGATTTTTAGCCTAATCAACACCAAAAATCCTACCAAAAGACTAAGCAATTTCGACTATCACTCTATAGCCCCTAAAACCGTCTACATACATGCTCTAAAGGTCAAAAACTTTGCCAACCATCCTTTCCATAACCTTTCCCTTGAAATATGCCACATGTTCCCCCTACATTCCCTTTTTCTTTTGATTCCTTTCCCTAACTTCATCCTTGACTTATTCTTTTAGCCACCTTATCAAAAAAAAAAAAAAAAAATGAAGTCCACACTTACCAAAATTACTCCTTGACCGACACAATAAAGAAGGGAAACATAAAATAATAAAAGCCAATATGTACACAAGGTGATTCGAACTCCTTCCCTCAAGGTGCTACAAGTGACGCCATAGCCTCTTTACTAATAGCTCACTTATTCTACCAAAAAGCACACTTATTACCTTAAGTCTTAATGCCACATACCTTCTCTTCTTAAAGTGCTTACACAAAAATTTACCTATAGCCTAACTTGAACCCGAAACTTCATAGAACCCCATAACTTTCCAAAATTACCGTATAATAAGTTCAAGTTGAAATAATACCATTCTTTTGTTCTCAAAAATTTTAAACACTTCCGTGCTCAAGGCTCAATGGGCCCAATCCTACTAGGCCCAATTTCAGGATGTTACAATACTGAATCTCATCCCACATGTATCTGGATGCCAATGCTATATCTCGATATAGTCTTACAATGGGATCTCTCTTACTTGATATCGATGCCATGTCTTGACATGGGCTTACACGAGATCTTCTTTGTGGGTTCCCTTGGGAACTTACCATTGCTATGTCTTGACATAGTCTTACTTGGTCAATGCCGAGCCTTGGCTTGGACTTACATAAAATCTTCCTTGATACTCACTAATGCCGAGCCTTGGCTTGGGCTTACATGGAATCTTTATCTCATGATAACTTTACAATGCCAAGGCTTGTTTTGGACTTACATGACATATTTGCTTGGAGACTCACTAATGCCATGCCTTGGCTTGGGCTTACATGGGTCTTCATCTCATAATAACTCTTCAATGCCAAGACTTGTCTTGGACTTACATGATAACTTGCTTGATTGCCGATGCCATGCCTTGGCTTGGTCTTATACGGGCTTTCTCATCTCATGTGGTAGATCGAGTATCCTAAGTGATTCAACTTCAATCGGGATTTTCTCATGCTTAATCTCATTAATTTCTTTGTTTAACATACCATTAAAAATTCTCATGAAAGTAATGTATATTTAACAACATAACATGCAATACAATGAAAATATTCATGAAGCTTGGAAACCATACAAACTTACCCCAATGTACAAAGTCCTCAACTTTGTTCTTGCTACGATTTTGGTCCAAGCTTCGTTTTTCTTGATCTATAATAAGAATTTAGCTCATTTAATACTCATATTGACTAAATTGACTCATAACTCATACTTTGGCAAAATTTTCATTTTGCCCCTAAACTTTCTCATAATTACACTTTTGCCCCAAGGCTCGTAAAGTGATTTTCATTCAACTTTCTTAAACTTCATACTTAGCTGATTCATTTTCTCTACTATATCAATCATCAATTCTCACTATTTCTATTATGTATGACCAATTTCATAACTATTACAAATTAGTCCATACTAACATTTTTCATGAAATTCACATAGGAAAAGATGTTTGTTTAACATCAAACTCTCATAATCTTCCATAAAACATCATTTTACAAGCATGTCATACATGGGACTCCAAAAATAGTTAATTCATAATACGAGGACTCCAAAAATACGAAGAATAATAAAAACGGATGTAGTATACACTTACTTGCAAGCTTTAAAAATTGAAGAAACCTAGCTATGGAGCCTCTCTAACTTTCGACACTTAGGGGAAGAAGATGAATAAGATTTTTATCATCTTTTTCCCTTTTTAATCATTTAATTGGTAAATGACCAAAATGCCCTTCCCACTAATTCTCCATAAAATTCTAACTCATGTCCAATTTTGTCCAAAAATTATAATTTGGGAAATTGCTATTTAAGGACTTCTAATTAATAATCCAAAGCTATTTCATACAAAAAGCTTCTAGAATCTCATATTTTGCAACTTTTTCAATTTAGTCCTAATGGACCCTTTAATGCCGATTTCATAGAATCTATCTATAAAACTTTCATAATATCATGAAAACATCTAAAATACTTTAAAAACTCATTTTACTAACTCAGATTTGTGATCTCGCACCACTATTCTGACTATGCCCTAAATCGGGCTGTTACAATTCTCCCCCTTAAGGATTTTCGTCCTTGAAAATCTTACCATCAAAGAGGTTTGGATACTGGTTTCTCATGATTTCTTCCGGTTCCCACGTAGCTTCCTCTACCCCATGTCTTTTCCAATACTTTAACAAGGGTGATATTCTTATTTCTCAACTGCTTGATTTCCCGAGCTAAAATCTTAACTGGTTCTTCATCATAAGTCATGTCGGGTTGAATCTCTACTTCTACCAGTGTAATAACATGCGAAGGTTCTGATCGGTAGCATCACAACATGGACACATGAAACACATCATGTATCTTTTCTAATTCAGATGGTAAAGCCAATCTATAAGCTACCGGCCCAACTCTCTAAGTAATCTCATATGGTCCGATGAAACGTGGACTCAACTTGTTTTTCTGGCCGAATCTGAGAACTTTTCTCCATGGTGACACTTTCAAGAAAACTTTATCCCCGACTTGATACTCTATTTCTTTTCTTCTTAAATTCGAGTAGGATTTTTCTCTGTCGGAAGTAGCCTTTAAACTTTCTCGAATTACTTTCACCATTTGTTCGGTTTCTCTAAACAAATATAGAGGCATCCGGCACTTACGCCCATATAGAGCCTCATAAGGCACCATCTTCAAGCTTGATTGAAAACTATTATTGTAGGAAAATTCTACCAATGGGAGAAACTTTTCCCAACTGCCTTGGAATTCGTGAATACAACATCTAAGCATATCCTCAAGTACTTGAATTAACCTCTCTGACTAATCGTCAGTTTGAGGAATAAAAGTTGTGCTAAAACTCAATTTTGTACCCAAGGCCTCTTGTAACTTCTTCCAAAATCTGGATGTGAATCTCGGATCTCTATCCGATATGATTGGCAATGAAACTCTGTAAAGCCTTACTATTTCTAAAATGTACAAGTTTTCCAACTTGTCTAGTGAGTAGTCAATTCGTACGGTATAAAATGGGCTGACTTTGTGAGTCTATGAACCACAACCCATACAACATCTTTCTTGCTCGGAGACAACAACAATCCCATTACAAAATCCATAGTGATATTGTCCCATTTCCACTCAGGAATCATAATTGGTTGAAGCAAACCCAAAAGTACTTGGTGTTTAGCCTTTACTTGTTGACAAATCAAGCATCTTGAAATGAACTCTAAAATATCTTTCTTCATTCTCAGCCACCAATACCATTGCTTCAAATCATTATACATCTTGGTACTACTTGGATGTACAGATAAACATCCGTTATGTGCCTCATGCAAAATTCTCTAAATAAGCTCTTCCTTTCTCGGTACACAAACTCTATCTTTAAACATCAGACTTCCATTGGAGCTAATTCGAAAATCAGACTCAACATCTGACTCGTGCTGAGTTTTCTTTGCTTGCAATTCACTATCTTCTTTTTGAGCCTCAATGATCTTTTGGAGGAACAATGGTCTAGCTCTCAATTCAGCTATAATAGAACCATCGTCGGATAAAGTCATTCGTGAATTCAATGCCCTTAATGCAAGCAGGGACTTTCTACTTCTACTCAAAGCATCGATGACCACATTTGCCTTTCTGGGATGGTAGTCAATGATTAGCTCATAGTCTTTTATCAACTCTAACCATCTCCGTTGCCTTAAATTCAACCCTTTTGTGTCATCAAGTACTTCAGACTTTTGTGATCGGTGAAAATCTGACATCTTTCACCATATAGATGGTGTCCCCAAATCTTCAAAGCGAAGACTATGGTAGCCAACTCTAAATCATGCGTCGGATAATTCCTTTCATGAAGCTTCAACTGTCTGGAGGCATAAGAAATAACCTTTCCTTCTTGCATAAGTACACAGCCTAATCCATTTAAGGAAGCATCGCTATAAATCACAAATTCTTTCCCCGTCTCAGGTTGTACTAAAACTGGAGCTTCTATCAATAATGAGTCGAGCCAGAAAAAAATATTTTAGATAGAAAATGAGTTGAAATGAAAGGAAAACAGAATACTTTTTAAATATCACATGATTCTTTCAATATATATAGTGTAATCAAATTGATTCCTACCTTAAGCATTGGATCTCCGTTTCGATTATCTCGATTAAGAGGAGTCATGGAAAGAACAGCTCAAAATCACGATCAATTCCTTTTTCAAATCCATTGCCGCAATCGCCGAGCTCTTCTCGTGTGCCATAAATGACCCACGAATAGGAAGAATCCTAGAACAAAATGAGAGGTAGCTAACCAACTTCTCGGAGAGACATAATTAACTGCATTGATATCCATGAATACGAGCAATGCCGTCACCCACTTGAAGGACGGTACCAGTATTTACAATCTTTACTTCTCTATTATATTGCTCAATACGTTCACGGATAATATTACTAATTTCGTCGACTCTAATAGTTACCATGAGTATTTCCTAATTATTTTTTGGAAGAAAAAAATAATGCCTACAATCTACAATAAAGTAAAAGGTGGTATTCAATCGGATTGGAATATGTAATATCATAATAATGGTAGAAATTGAATTATTTTTTTTATATTCTATACAAAAACAAAACTCCATGCGACTAAATGGCATTTATCAATTCTTTTCTGTATCTGTTTGTTATAAATATTTTCAATTTTTTGAAACTTTTTTGGCATCTTTCTGTCCACTCAAACTTCACATTTTTTTGTAGCAATTTCGTCAGCGAAGTTGCAATCATGGAAAACCCCTTGACGAATCGCCTATAATAGCCGCCTAGGCCTAGAAAACTTCTGATCTCAGAGATATTCCTCGGTGGTTTCCAGTCCATTATAGTCGAAGTCTTACTTGGGTCCACTCGTACTCCATCTCCCGAGACAATATGTCCTAGAAATCCTACTTCCTTGAGCCAAAATTCGCTTTTACTGAACTGGGCATACAACTGATTTTCTCATAGAATCTGTAAAACTGTCTGAAAGTGCTCAGCATGCTTAAGCTCATTACATGAATAAATCAATATGTCATCAATAAAAATGAATGCAAACTTGTCGAGGTATGCCCTAAAAATGCGATTCATTAGATCCATGAATACCACAGGGGCATTGGTCAAACCAAAAGGCATGACTAAAAATTCATAATGCCCATAACTCATTCAAAAGTGGTCTTCGACACATTTGAGTCTCTTACTCTCAACTGGTAATATCTCTATCTCAAGTCTATTTTGGAAAACATGGTGGCTCCTTTCAATTGATCAAAAAAAATCATCGATTCTAGGCAATGGGTACTTTTTTTCACTATTACTTTATTAAGTTGATGGTAATCTATGCACAGTCTCATGGTGCGATCCTTCTTTTTCACAAATAAAACTGGAGCACCGTAGGGAGAACAACTTGATCTTGTAAAGCCTTTATCTGTCAACTCTAGCAACTGTAACTTCAACTCTCTCAACTCTTTTGGAGCCATTCTGTAAGGAGTAATAGATATTGGTACAGTACCGGGAGCTAGATCAATGTTGAACTCAACCTCTCTAACTGGTGGTAGTCCTGGTAATTCCTTTGGAAAAATATCCAAGTACTCACATACTATTGGCACTGACTTAATCTTTAACTCTGTTTCTCTATCATTCATCAAAAAAGCCAAATATGCCTCATACCCTTTTCTTATAAATCTTTGTTCCGTCATATGAGAAATCATTATTGGCGATCTACCTGGTTCATCTGATTCTACATGAAGAGTGTAACAGCCCGATTGAAGGCCTAGTCGAAATAATGGTGTGAGGCCATGAATTCGAGGTGAATTTATGAGTTTTTAAGGTTTATGCCATGTTTTTCATGCTAGCGTGAAAGTTTCATGAAGCAATTTTGTTAAATTGAGGTTGAATGGTCCAAAAGGACTAAATTGCAAAAGTTGCAAAATATGAGTTTCTAGAAGCTTTTTGTATGAAATAGCTTTAGAATATCAATTAAAAGTCCTTAAGTAGAAATTTTCCCAAATTATAATTTTTGGACAAAATTGGACATGAGATAGTAAATTGTAAAAATTTAGAGAGAAGGGCATTTTGGTCATTTATCAATTTAAATGATTAAAATGGGAAAAAGATGAAAAAAATCTATTCATCTTCTTCCTTACATTGCCGAAAATTTGGAGACTCCATAGCTAGGGTTCTTCATTTTTTTCAAGCTTGCTAGTAAGTTTATTTTAGCCCTGTTTTTAATATTCTTCGTATTTTGAAGTTCTCATATTATGAATTAGCTATTTTTAGCTATAAAATGAGCTAAGATGCATGTTCAAAAATCTACCCATGAATGACATGCTTGTTAAATGATGTTTTATGGAAGTTTATGAGAGTTTGATGTTAGATAAACATCTTTTTCTATGTGAAATTCATGAAAAATGCATGTAAGGACTAGTTTGTTAATTTATGAGATTTGGTCATACATGGTAGAAATAGTGATAATTTGATATTGCTATAGTGAGATAATGAGTCACCTAAGCATAAAGTTTATGAAAGTTGAATGAGAATCATTTTAGGAGCCTTGGGGCAAAAGTGCAAATATGAGAAAGTTTAAGGGCAAAATAGTAATTTTGCCAAAGTATGTGTTAAGGGCCAATTTAGTCAATGTAATTATTAAATGAGTTGAATTATTATTATAGATCAAGAAAAACAAAGCCCAGATCGAAACCGAGGCAAGAACAAAGTCGAGGACTAAATTGCATGTTTACATACATTTTGTATATTGAGGCAAGTTTGTATGATTTCTAAGCTTTATGATTTCTATCATTGAATTGTTTAGTATAATATACATTAATATCATGGAATGCATATTGTTTTGTTTAACAAAGAAATCAATGATATTAAGTATGAGCAAGTCTCGATTAAAGATGAATTTCCCAGGATACTCGATCTACCACATGAGATAAGAAAGTCCGTATAAGACCAAGCCAAGGCATGGCATAGGCAATCAAGCAAGTTATCATGTAAGTCCAAGGCAAGCTTGGCATTGAACAAGTTATCATGTAAGTCCAAGGCAAGCTTGGCATTGAACAAGTTATCATGTAAGTCCAAGGCAAGCTTGGCATTGGACAGATATCATGTAAGTCAAGGCAAGCTTGGCATTGAAAAAATATCATGTAAGTCCAAGGCAAGCTTGGCATTGAGTAGATATCATGTAAGTCCAAAGCAAGCTTGGAATTGAAAAGCTATTAAGAGAAAGAGATCCCATGTAAGCCCAAGCCAAGCCATGGCATTAGTGAGAACAAGAAAGACTTCGTATAAGTCCATGTCAAGACATGGCCTCCAAACCAAGATGAGATATTCCATGTAAGACCGTATCTAGGGTATGGCTTTGGTATCAAGTTCATGGGAAGAGATTTAGTATCCTTGGTTATTCTCAAAAAATTCATCGGGCAAATGAGTAAAGTTATAATTAGATGACAAGAAAGATAAGTAGGCAAAACTATTATCAAGTTGGAAATGAGTATTATCATGTTATGAATGATGAAGGAAAGATTATGATTATCATGTTAAAGTATACTGATCGATGTGATCAAGTGATACAGGTACCTTATTTATCCCACGGGGATGAGACTAGTAAGTATCATGAGATATCTAAGAATCAGTATGAGTAAGTAAGCTTTATAGCTGAAATCTATGATACCATTGTTTATGTCAAATGGTTTATATTAATCAAGTATGTTGCTATGTGTATTATATGCAAACTTACTAAGCTAAATACTTATGTCTTTTATTCTTTCTTTCTATGTAGTTCCGCCAAGCCAATCTCGTGGATCATTGTCATCAGAGTTCGGAGCACACTATCAATTGCTATTTTGGTATAGCCAAGTTATTTTACTAAGTATGGCATGTATAGGAAGCATTTCATTTTGAGAATATGTTCTGAGAAGAGCCAAAGTGTTGGCTATTAAGTTTATTATTCTTTTGTATATGGCTAAGTGTTTGGCCAAAATTAACTAAGTATGTATGTTTATGGAGATCAATGAAGTATGTAGTAATGTTTATGAAAAATGTATTGAATTGAGCATGAGTTTGGTTTTGATTTGAGGTAGTAATAGGCTTGGAAAATAGCCTCTAAGTGCCACTGCTAGACACACACAGGCAGTATCTAGTCATGTGTACCTTGCACCTTAGTGTTTTTTAAGTCAGAATAGGCCCCGAGAAAATCCCACAGTCGTTTGTTTAGGTCATGTGTGATATACGGTCAGAACATGGGCGTGTGCCCCAAATCGTGTGAATAAGTCAGTATATCAAGGTATAGCACATGGTTTACATCACGGGAGTGTCAAGGCCGTGTGTAATTAGTCAGTGTCGACCACGGGTGGAAGATACGGGCATGTGTTAGGGGTACACGGCGTGTCTCAAGTTACATAGGCGTGTGACCCCTATTTTAAGAAAAAGTTTTCATTTAAGTTTTGAAAGTTTCCAGATACGTGTTTAAGGCCTCGTAGGCCCATGAAATGCATGATTAGATCAAGAAGGAGAAGTTTTTAATTCATAACAAAATTTTATAGCCTATAAGTACATGTTTTAAGTGAGTTCAAGCATGGTAATGTCTTGTATCCAGTCTTAGCATCGGACTCGAGTATGGGGTGTTACAAAGATTGTCCCTATTCTCACATCTCATCTCAATTATTTCTTCCTACAATTAACTATTACATCGTGGGTGGTCAACCAATCCATACCAAGAATGATGTCAAACTCATCAAATGGTAACAAAATAAGGTTTTCTTTAAAATAATGACCTCTAATCATCAATGGACAATCTTAACATACTTCATCAACTAAAACACTTTTGCCTAAAGGACTAGACACCTTAATCATAAATTCTGTAGACTCTATAAGCATACTCATACTGGGTACTAGTTCCATGAAAATGTAAGAGTGTGTGGATCCGGGATCTATTAAAGCAACAACTTCAATATCATGAAGAGAAAAGGTACTTGTAATAACATCAGGAGAAGATGCCTCTTCACGAGCGCGAATGGCATAAGTCCTCCCAGGTTCCCTATCCTCGGGTTTTGCAGCCTGTTCTCTAGGGTTACCTCTACCACTTGCCCCACTTCTAGAGTTCCTCTGCGGTCTGCCTCTGACCATACCCCCAGGTTTAGGGTTTTGAGTTCTCTCTTCTTTCATCATCTTAGGATAATCTTTTATAAAGTGATCCTGGGAACCACATCTGAAACAAGCATTTTCATCCGCTCGACATTCACCGAGATGACGTTTACCACACTGTGGGCATCCAGGTCTCTCAGATCGAATACTCCCCATGCTAGCGACTGAAGTAGTTTGTGTCTTATTTCCTGAATACTGCTACCCTTATCCTTCCTTGAAAACCCAGTGGAAGTAGCCGATCGGGTGGAGAAATCTCTTGACTTCTTGGAAGAGGATTGGAAAGACTTATTCCACTGTCTCTTTTTTGAGTCATGAGACTCCATTTCAGATTTTCTCTTCTCTTTTACTAACTCTCCGGCTTTACAAGTCCTCTCCACTAACACCACAAATTCTTTTAATTATAGGACAGCAACAAACAACTTGATGTCATCATTTAGTCCATCTTCGAATCTCTTGCTCGTGATGACCTCAGTGGATACACACTCTCGAGCATATTTACTGAGTCGTACAAACTCGCGCTCATAATCAGTCATAGACATCTTGCCTTGCTTCAATTCTATGAATTCCTTTCTCTTCTCATCCACAAACCTTTAGCTGATATACTTTTTCTTAAACTCTTCTTGGAAGAATTCCCATAGGATCTTTTCTCTTGATACAACCGGCACCAAGGTGTTCCACCATTGATAGGCAGAATCTCTTAAAAGAGAAACTACACACTTCAAGTATTCCTCAGATGTGCATGGTAATTCATTAAATACCCTGATGGTGTTTTCTAACCAGAATTCTACCTTTTTGGATTATCATCTCTTTTAGCCTGGAATTCTTCTGCCCCATGTTTCCTGATCCTATCAACTGGAGGTTTGTCCCCTCTTACCACCTCTTCTACTTGAGGGGCTACTGGGATAGGTTGAGGAATAGGCGGGGGTGGAGGGTTGTGCATTAGGGTTCGTACGAACGAACTTCGTATACCATGTGTTCATCATATGGAGGAAGGCTTCTCTAGCCTCTTCTCATTCTCTCTGACTCACCGTAGTGGGTCTATTCTCATCCTCATCAGGCACCGTCCCTTCAGTGGGAGACAGCGCATTGCTTTCTACATCATCCTTCACTGCTCCATCAAGATCCATTTACTATATGTAAAAACATAATTTTAGTCGTTAGGAGTCGCCACACTATCATTATAGAAACATTCTTATGTATGGCATGTATAGCTAGACTCTTGCTTATGCTACGTTAGTTCTAGAACCAACTAAACCGAGCCTCTGATACCACTAAATGTAACACCCCATACCCGAGTTTGGGGCTGGGACTGGATACGAGACATTACTATACTTGAACTTTCCTAAACATATATTTACGGGCTTTAAAGTTTTGTTCCAAAATAAAAACTTCTCTTTTTTAGTCAAACGTACATTTCATGGGCCTAAGAGGCTTTAAACTTGCGTCTAGAGCCTTTCAGAACTCAACAAAAAACTTTTCCTTACAACAGGGGTCACACACCCGTGTACCCCTAAGACATGCCCGTGTCCTTCACCCATGGTCAACACTGACTAATTACACACGGCCTTGTCACGCCCATGGCCCTAGACCGTGTGCCATACCTTGACATACTGACTTATTCACACGACTTGGAGCACACGCCCATGTGCTAACCGTGTGTCACACACGGCCTATACAAATGGCCTTGGGGTTAGCCCGTGGTCTATTCTGACTTAAGACACTAACATTTAGGGAACACACGGCCTAGACACACGCCTGTGTGTCTATCCGTGTGGGCACTTAGAGGCTATTTACCAAGCCAATTACCACCCTGAAATCAAGATCAATCTCAAACCAAATTCAACAATTCAAATACTTCGTCTAACATTAACAAAGATGCATACTTCATTGATATAAATATACATACATACTTAGTCAAACTTGGCCAATCTCTTTAGCCATATACAAAAGAATAATAAACTTGATAGCCCACGCTTTGGCCCTTCTAAAGACATATTTCAAATGAAATGCTTCCTATACATGCCATACTTAATATAAACAACATTGCTATACCAAAATAGAGATTGATAGTGTGCTTCGAGCTCTGACTTCAATGATCCAAAAGTTAGCTTGGCGGGACTACATAGAAAGAAATAATTAAAGATGTAAGCATTTATCTTAGTAAGTTTGCATGTAATGCACATAACAATATAATTTCTTAGTTAAATTCATTCATCATAAACAAAGGCATTGCATAACTCATGTGTTTGAGCTTACTTACTCTTGAAGATTCTTACATAACTCATGATACTTACTAGTCTCATGCTTGAGAGGTAAACAAGGTACCTGTATCATTTAATCACATTGATCAGCATATTTTACTATGATAAGCATATTCTCAGCTTCATTATTCATCACATGTATAATACTCTTAGTTAACTTGCATGACTTGATGATAGCTTTAATTACTTAACTTCTTACTTTCTCATTCAATCCTTACTCTTATGTCCAATGAATTACTATGAATAACCGAGGATACTGAATCTCATCCCACATGTATCTGGATGCCAATGCTATATCCTCGATATAGTCTTACAATGGGATCTCTTACTTGATATTGACCCCATGTCTTAACATGGACTTACACGAGGTTTTCCTTGTGGGTTCCCTTAGGAACTTACCATTGCTATGTCTTAACATAGTCTTACTTGGTCAATGCCAAGCCTTGGCTTGGACTTACATAAAATCTTCCTTGATACTCACCAATGCCGAGCCTTGGCTTGGGCTTACATGGAATCTTTATCTCATGATAACTTTACAATGCCAAGACTTGGTTTGGACTTACATGACATCTTTGCTTGGAGACTCACCAATGCCATGCCTTGGCTTGGGCTTACATGGGTCTTCATCTCATAATAACTCTTCAATGCCAAGACTTGTCTTGGAATGACATGATAACTTGCTTGATTGCCGATGCCATGCCTTGGCTTGGTCTTATACGGGCTTTCTCATCTCATGTGGTAGATCGAGTA
Organism: Gossypium rotundifolium; assembly: GCA_025506655.1. Taxonomy (NCBI): domain Eukaryota; kingdom Viridiplantae; phylum Streptophyta; class Magnoliopsida; order Malvales; family Malvaceae; genus Gossypium; species Gossypium rotundifolium. The sequence goes on along the minus strand of CP106727.1, from coordinate 71,829,496 downwards.
TCCTAAGTACTTCAACTTCAATCGGGATTTTCTCATGCTTAATCTCATTAATTTATTTGTTTAACATACCATTAAACATTCTCATGAAAGTAATGTATATTTAACAACATAACATGCAATACAATGAAAATATTCATGAAGCTTGGAAACCATATAAACTTACCTCAATGTACAAAGTCCTCGACTTTGTTCTTGCCACGGTTTCGGTCCGGGCTTTATTTCTCTTGATCTATAATAATGATTTAGCTCATTTAATACTCATATTGACTAAATTGACTCATAACTCATACTTTGGCAAAATTTCCATTTTGCCCCTAAACTTTCTCATAATTACACTTTTTCCCCTGGGCTCGTAAAGTGATTTTCATTCAACTTTCTTAAACTTCATACTTAGCTGATTCATTTTCTCTACTATATCAATCATCAATTCTCACTATTTCTATTATGTATGACCAATTTCATAACTATTACAAATTAGTCCATACTAACATTTTTCATGAAATTCATATAGGAAAAGATGTTTATTTAACTTCAAACTCTCATAATCTTCCATAAAACATAATTTTACAAGCATGTCATACATGGGTATTTTTATGGACATGAATTCTAGCTCAACTTATAGCTATAAATAGCTAATTCATAATACGAGGACTCCAAAAATACGAAGAATATTAAAAATAGAGTTAGTATACACTTACTTGCAAGCTTAAAAATTTGACCAAACCTAGCTATGGAGTCTCTCTAAATTTCGACACTTGAGGAAGAAGATGAATAAGATTTTTATCATCTTTTTCCCTTTTTAATCATTTAATTGGTAAATGACCAAAATGCCATTCCCACTAATTCTTCATAAAATTCTAACTCATGTCCAATTTCGTCCAAAAATTATATTTTGGGAAAATTTCTATTTAAGGAATTCTAATTAATAATCTAAAGCTATTTCATACAAAAAACTTCTAGAATCTCATATTTTTCAACTTTTGCAATTTAGTCCTAATGGACCCCTTTAATGCCGATTTCATAGAATCTCTACATAAAACTTTCATAATATCATGCAAATCATTTAGTAACTCGGGTTTGTGATCTCGCACCACTATTTCAACTAGGCCCTAAACGAGCTGTTACACGTTATGGTCGAATCTGGCATGTCACATTGAAGTGTTTTTCGAAAACCATGTTTTCATTGAAAACCCTTCTTGAAATTTAAAACTTCTTGCCATTTAAAAACCTTACAAAACCTCAGTTTGCATTTGTTTATTTTCAATCGTGGATTATTAAAAAGTTATTCCCTTTTAAAATGCTATCACCTTTAAAACCTTATTGTTGCAGAAGCTTGATTTAGAACAAAAGATTTACGAAAACATGATATTTAAAAATTGAGTTGCGGAAATGTAGTGTTTAAAAATGTTATTGTTTTGGAAACCGTGTTCTACTTCTAGCAGATATAAATCACAATCAATAAAATCCCAAATTTAAAATCTAGAAATTATAGAGGCCTTATTACAACCCGAATCAAAATCGAAGTGCTTAAGTAAATGAGCAAAACAGAATAAACATGTGCAGTTGTGTGGCCCTCTCCGAGTCCCTCGCAGCTCCGAACCGTCTAACACTAGGGATTACCTGAAAGGTTAAAAACGGGGTGAGTTTACGGAAGCTCAATGTGTAATCCCCTTATTAAACAAATAGTCAATATACAGAAACGATATCAGTCTAGGCTTGAGCCTTTTAACGGTACAGTACAGTTCAGTTCAGAGTATTAGTGGGCCAAAGCCCAAAACAATGTCATTTGGGTCACAGCCAATAACAGAATCAATTGGGCCTAGCCCATCACAGTAACAGTGAATGTATGGTGCACATATACAACCCACCCCAATCTAGCCAACACACCACTTGTACCAACCAACACACCATTTGGGGATAAAATCGACCCACCCAGCCAACACACCAATATTACAGCATTGCTGCCAATAATAATAACACAGAGAGTCGCCAATATGATATTGCGGCGAGTCGCCAATGTCGATGTCGCAACAAAGCTACCATGCTGATGATTTGTGGCAAAGCCACCGATGTGATACACTTCCTCCATAAAAGTATCCCAACCCCATGCAGTATGTCATGTATGCCAAATGTGTAACACCCCTTACCCGTAATCCCTGCAAGAACTGGGCCCAGGGCATTACTATATTAAAACCACACAGTTGCCACTTTGGCTCATCATGACTACTCTCTTAAGTCACCTCAACAACCTCATTCCCTACTTACGAGGCCTCACTCAAATTCAAGAGGACTCTCGAGACCTTATCGAAAACTTGCACAATTTTAAAATTTCTCCACCTAAACAGGGACTACACGCACTTGTAAGGTGAGACACGCCCATGGAGGTCACCTATACCCATGCCCTCAACCCATGCATGAAAACCCAAGCATACTATTAATGTCCCACAACTAGGGCACACACTCGTGCTCACCACCCGTGGTGAACACTGGCTACCTTACACGGCCTATAGTCTAAACACACGCTCGTGTGGCTAGCCCGTGGCCTATGCTACTTAAAACTGTCAAAGAGACACGGCCAAGGCACAAACCCGTGGTCTGGCCATGTGTCACATATGGCCTAGACACATGCCCATGTATTTATCCACATGAACAAGAACAAAGCTATGTGCTAAGCTCTTCTCACCCCTCAAGTTCACTCAACATATACTCATTCAACTCATCTATAAACAATTCATATTAAAACATAATCTCACATGGTTAACTACATCTTTTCATATAATAAGATAGCCAACAACCATGGCATTATACAAAATAGATTATCTATCTAAAGACCAGCACATCTTAGCCATTACAACAAAATTCACTAACTTGTCTAGACCCTATACATGCCATATACAAAACATCAAATCTACTGTACCAGAGTAAGCTGATAGTGTGGGTGATCTTTCGATTAATCCACGTATCTTGATTCTCTTTCTCTATAAGACAAGGGAAAAGAAAAGGAGTAAGCCTTGAGCTTAATAAGTTTACGCATAAACAATTTAAGTATTCTAGTCTAAGCTAAACAATAATTAGCATTATACTATCAAATAAATTCACATCATAACTATGCTTATTGTTTCTATCCCTTACCACATTTCCAACAAATCATGAGTCGCATACTCATAATTATTGACATGCACCCCTGCATTCAATATCACGTTTACTCATAATACAACACATCGTTATTTCTTAATAATACATCCACATAGCTAATTTACTCAATAATACACCCACATAGTACAGCTAAATTATCGGTGGTTTCGCACTTAGCCCACCACAGTCAAATTATAAGGTAGTATCGCACTTAGCCTACCAACAAAGTAATCATAGTGGTTCCAAACTTAGCCACTAGATAATATACTTAACGTTAGCATCGCACATAGCCCAGCTTATTATCGTTAAGTATTAGGGTGGTATCGTACTTAGCCCACCATCAAGTATTATCACTACCCATTCACTTGTCTATTTTACAATTCATTCAACCATTCCACTTGAACCACATTGGTTCTCAATCATTCTTAGTCATGCTATACACTAACTAGAACCAACAAATTGTAAGTATGAATGCATTATTTATGTATAAACCTACCTCGGCACTCAAAAGTATAGAGATGTGCAATTTAGTCCACCACTTTGCTCTTGTCTCGATTTTGATCCGGGCTTCGTCTTTCTTGATCTATATTAATAAATCAACTTATTCAATACACACATTGACTAAATTCGCCCTTATCTCATACTTTAGCAAAATTACCATTTTGCCCTAAAATTTTCTCATATTTACACTTTTAACCCAATGATTTGTAATGTGATTTTCATTCAACTTTCTAGCCTTTCATGCATAACCGACCCATGTAATCAACTAAATCAATCATCAATTCTCACTAAATCACACATGTACGACCAATCTCAAGACTTTCACAAACTAGTTCCTACATGCATTTTTTATGGAATTCACTTAGCAAAAGATGTTTCTACTACATAAGGCTTTCATTTTCTTCCATAAAACATCAAAAATACATGCATGTCATACATGGGTATATTTTTGGACATCCATATTAGCTTAACATATAGCTAAAAATAGCTTACTCATGCTACTAGGACTTCAAAAATACGAATAATATAAAAAGCGAGCTAGAATACACTTACTAGCTAGCTTGAAAAGTTGAAGAGCCCTAATAATGGCTTCTCTCAATTTTCGGCAGCTTGGAGAAGAAGATGGATGAAATTCTATCATCTTTTCCCATTTTAATCATTTAATTGACAAATGACCAAAATGCCTTTTTTGTCAAACTTTCAAATTTTAACCCATTCATGCCTAATTTTGTCCAAAAATTAGAAATTGGGAAAATTTCACTTTAAGGATCTCTAATTGATATTCTAAAGCTATTTCATACAAATAACTTCTAGAATTTCACATTTTCAACTTTTACAATTTAGTCCTTTTGGAAAATTCAACCACAATTTAATAAAGTTGCTTCATGAAACTTTCACACTAACATGCAAACATGGCATAAACCTTAAAAACTCATATGTATACCTCAGATTTGTGGTCTCGTGCCACTATTTCGACTAAGCCCTAAATCAAGATGTTACAAAATGTCCGGCCCACAAATCGTCATCTCATTCACAGTTAAGTCAATCAAATTATAGTCATACAATCACAATCAAATCAGTCAAATCATAGCACAAGTCATTCATTTACCTCGAGGGGCAAAATAGTCAATTACCCTATAGGGGCATTACGATCATTTTACCCTACAGGGGCATTACGGTCATTTTACCCTACATTGGCATTATGGTTATTTTACCCTATAGGGGCTTTACAGTCAATTTACCCTATAGGGGCATTACGGTCATTTTACCCTATAGGGGCATTATGGTCATTTTACCCTACAGGGGCATTACGATCAATTTACCCTACAGGGGCATTACGATCATTTTACCCTATAAGGGCATTACAGTCATTTTACCCTACGAGGGCATTACAATCATTTTACCCTACAGGAGAATTATGATCATTTTACCCTACAGGGGTATTACGATCATTTTTCCCTATAGAGGCATTACGGTCATTCTATCCTACAGGGGCATTACGGTCATTTTACCTTATGGGGCATTATAGTCATTTTACCCTGTGTGGGTATTTCGATCATTTCAGCCTATGAGGGTATTTTGGTAATTTACTTATTCTGAGGTCTCAGTGCAAATAACAGCCTCTCCGAAGGTCTACAGCCGCTTCAAGCGACACAAATAATTTAAATGGTCATAACGACGTAAATGGGCCCAAGGCCCATTATTTGGCCCAAGTGGCCCACACGCTCGTGTGACCCGTTTAGCCCAAATTCAGTCATGATTATGCGAACTACATTGCACAGTCCAGTATTTGCCACTTATCGTGGATTTATTCTATATGGGGCCCATAAGCTTATTGGGCCCACACGACCCATTTCAGCCCAACGAGGCCCCTAACAAACCAAAGCACGAGAATGCTCGTGGTGGCCTCTACAGTCTATTACCCATGATTGTGGGCTCGGCTTACCACATGAGCAATCACACGCTTGTGAGGCCTCAAATGCCAAAGTTTTGGCTTTTCAGCTTTTCGACTTTTGCTGACTCACAAAAACGATAGTGTGATTACACACCTTTTTCACGAAAGCTAGCGAAACACCCCTTGGCACCAACTTACGTTTATTTGAATATTCGGTCAGCCTTTCAATAACAAATATTTTTAAGAACTTAACCACACTTAAATAATCATCACTTACCATGATTGAATGAAATATGGCCTACTCTTCTAAGATTGTTGGCCAAGCCACGGTTCCTCACTCCTGATGATTATCTGTTTAAGCAACGATTCTTATTAGACAGATTTGTTCACTAGAATGTGATTTAAAAAAACAAACCCAACACCAACATCACAGCCTAATCGGCCTACCTTACCAAACCTACCCCAATGATGAATCAGTTGGTGAAGGAAAGATTTAGAATGCTTCCACACACAAGAGAATCCTCTTTTCTCTTCTCGAGATTTTAACACCCTAAGAACAGATTAATAAGAGTGGCTTAAAATACAATGCTAACAAAAAGCTTGCTTGGGAAGTTGAAAGACTTACCAAAATTGATGATGATGAAGTTAATTGGAATAGCTTAGGATTCGGCCAAGGACAATAGGGAAAAGATAGTAACTGACAATACACAAAAGAGCCTTGAAGAAAATCGGCTAAGATGGGGAGAGAGTGGGGAGCAGAGAAGAAGAAGATGGAAAGTAGGCTCGGCTTTTAGAGAAAGTAGAAGAATGGAGGGGGAGAGAAGAGAAGTGCATTCGACATTATTTGAAGAGTAGATGATCGACAAAGAAAGGAAAATGAGACCAAAAGGAGAGTTACCTATTCAAAAATGTGGAAAGGGAGAGAGTAGAAGCAATTTTGGTCATCTCAATAGCTAAAACGCGAAACCCAAAAGAATTCCCAAATGGTAAAAATCATAAAGGAAAAATACGACACTCTCCTTTCACAACCACACAAAATAGAAATAAGGAAAAATGCCGACAGTCAAAATTCCTAAGCTTCCCTAAACCAATTCGGCACCAACACTCCCTACACACCTCAACTTTCTTGATTCTCTCCATACCCTTTATTTCAAAATTCCATGATACTCTCTCCTAACAACCCAGGTTATCTCCTCAAATCTCTCCTTAACTCCCTCCATGACCATTTCAAATTCCAATTTGCAGAGTTTTAGTCAAGCTCCACCTCTCATGTAGCAAGGAAGTAAATTAAATACTCCCTTGCAACTTAAACCACGCCACTAACCACCTTACCAAACAGCTCCTTGTGTCATATTTTAACCACACATATCTAAAAGGCCTACTATCAAGCACCAAGGGTTTTATTCAGTTAAAAACAAAAATTTTTGCTAAAGCCCAGGTTTGAACCTAGGACTTTTCCAACACTTCTCAGGGCCCTTAACCATTGAAACAGACATTTAATTGTGTCATTTTCTTGAACAATTAAATACTTATGTACAACCTCCTTACTAATCCATACACAAGGCCCAAAATTTGAGGCTTTACAATAAGATTCATGGGATTAACCTAATCAAAGAGACTGAAGAAAAAAGTGAAAGTAATTCGCGATAGTCTAAAAGCAGCTTCAGATCGATTAAAATTGTATGCAGACTTGAAAATGAAAGATATTGAGTTTCATATCGGGGATAGAGTGTTTCTGATAGTGTCACTATGGAAAAAGATATTGTGGTTTGGTCAAAAAGGGAAATTGAGTCCGCGATTCATCGGATCGTATGAGATTATTGATAGAGACAGGCCAGTTACTTATTGACTAACTTTACCATCTGAGTTAGAGAAAATACATAATGTGTTTCATGTATCGATGCTTCGACAATACCAATCTGACCCATAACATGTCATTTCCCCAACTGAGGTTGAAATTCAATCTGATATGTCTTACGCTGAAGAACTAATTCAAATTTTAGCTTGTGAGATCAAAGAGTTGAGAAATAAGAGAATCACATTAGTGAAAGTATTATGGCATCAACACAGGATCGAAGAAGCTACATGGGAACTCGAGGATGCTATGAGAAAACAATACCCGAACATATTCATTGGTAAGATTTTCGGGGACAAAAATCCCTAAGGGGGAGTTGTAACAGCCTAGTTTAAGCTAAATCAGAACAGTGGTTTTCGAACCATGAATCTGATGTCAAAAAAACATTTTTATATTATTTTATGAGTTTCTAGCATGAAAGTATGAATGTGTGAAATTTTTGTGAAATAATTTTATCATTTAATTAGTCAATTTGAGAAAAAAGACTAAATCGCGTAAAATGAAAAAGTTGCATTCTATTTGTTAAAGGTGTCAATTGGCTTATGATTTTAATTATGATGGAATTAAATGGTAATTAGACCATTTTAGATGTTAATGGACATTAATGGACATGAAAAGGATGTTATAAGTGTTTTATCATTAAGGTTAATTTGGTAATTGGTTTAATAAGGTTAATTAAATGAAAAACAAATGAAATTTAGTTCATCTTTCTTCCTAAGAATTGAATATTAAGAGAAAAATCCAAAGCTTTAGGTTTTCATTCGGCTAGGCTAATTCAAGCAATTAAGGTGCGATTTTTAATCCGTTTTTTATTATTTTATGTTTTTGCGATCGTTGCTTCGTGTTCTAGCTAGCCGATACCTTTAATTTTGAAACTGTTAAAGATTTTGAGAGTTTTCATTGATGAGTTTATGTGTTCTTTGGTGTTTGAATATGAAATATGAATTTTTGATGTTAGATTTTCATGTTTTTTAAAGTGATTTTTGACAAAAACGTCAAAAAGGAATTAATTTGTAAAATGTGTAAATTAGGGGTTGAAATGTGAAATAAATGAAAGTTTTGGGATGCTAGGGACTTATAGGTAATTCGGCCAAGCTTGGGTTTGATGAAATTATGTGAATTTTGTGTATTTGTGAAATAAGGACTAAATTGAATAAATGTGAAAGTTTAGGGGCTAATGTGTAAAAATGCCCAAATGTTTGTTATGGACTAAATTGAAAAAATATGTGATTGAATAAGTCAATTTTTAATTCATATAGATCAAGAAAGAAAGAATTAGGATTTAGATCGGGGGAAAAGTAAAGTTAAGGAGTAGTCGATCTGATCTGTCAATTCCAAATACGAGGTAAGTTTGTATAATTGAACTTAAATGTGTACCTATCTATTTAATGGATGAAATTGATATAGTAATTATTCTATTGGATAAATGTTGAGATATTAAATGAAATGTGTGAATTGAATAAGGTAAGTTACCGAATAAGACTATAGCCGGGCTATGGCAATCGAATAGTAAGACCATAACTGGGTTATGGCATGTGAATGGAAGACCAAGACAGGGCCTTGGCAATATATATGAAAGGCCATAGTTGGACTATGGCATCGAAAAAATTGATGAACTTGTATTGAAAGTATTTGTAAACCAGAAGGGTTTGATAAGAGTATTGATGAGAAATAGATATGTATCGATACATGTACGTATGAAAGATTATTCAAGTATCGAGATATATGAAGTTGAGAACTTATGAATGATGATATGGATAAATTCTATGATAGCTCATGAGTTGATGCTTTAAATGTTTATGATATAATCCATTTTGAATTGTTAATGAATGTTGAGATTATTTCATGCTCACATAAGAACTTACTAAACTTAAAGCTTACTTTGTTTAATTATTTCCATGTTTTATAGTTCTACAAAGTTAACTCGAATTTGGGAATAATCAGAGACTTCATCGCACTATCGATAATCTATTTTGGTACTTTTCAAGCTATGTATATATGGTATATGGCATGTATAGGCCTGTGTCAAAATGGTTTATTTGATAGATGTGTATTTTGTCCATTTAAGTTGGCATAAGATGATGAACTTGATGATGCTTATGAATGTGCAAATAGTTCTACTTTTAATGTTTGGTAATAGACCTATCTTGAATAAATGGATTTGAAGTGCTTATGTATATTTGAATTGGTTTATTTAGATGAATTATATATGTGAATTATGGTTAGTAAAGCAAGATTAATTCATTGGTATTTGAATAGGTAATTGGTATCGAATTGAGTATTGAATTCAGTTGAAATGAATATGGTGTGATTATATATTGGTTGATGAAATTTTGGCTACATATTTGTGTCTTAAAATGATGCCATTTGAGCTTGTGTAGGTATGTGCAAAAAGGGTGGCAAATTGGCTTTGCAAATGGCCTATTTTTGTCCACACAAGCAGAGACACGGGCGTGTGTCTCAGCTGTGTGTGACACATGGTCATGCTACACGGCCGTGTGTCCCCTGGTGTTGATATTGAAGTGAAGTCAGTATGTTCCACACGGTCTCACATACGGGCGTGTGACTGGTCATGTGGTATAAGTCAGTATATCCCCATAAATGGCACACGGCCTAGAACATGGGCGTGTGTGGCCATTTTGTAGGGCACACGGGCTAGACACACAGGTGTGTGGTTAGCCGTGTGACCCAAGTCAGTATACTCTCTAGATTTCACATTGCTTGGCACATGGGCGTGTCCTCGGCCGTGTGATGCAAGTTAGTATGTATGGCCTATTTTCACACGGCCTAAAACATGGGCGTGTCTACTAGCCGTGTGAGGCACACGGCCTGTTCACATGGGCGTGTGACCTTTATATGATTGAAAAATTTTTGTATGTTATCGATTTAGTCTCGAACCACTTCTAAAGTATGTTTAAGGCCTCGTAGGCCCACATAAGGGACAACGTGATTGTATTGATTGATGTATGAGAATGATTAATTGAGGTTGATAAATATCAGCTATGTGTGATGTGTCAGGGGTCAGAGTTCAAAGCCCGTGACCATGGCACCAAATGCATCCGATAGAGGTCTATTGATTAGATTAGGATCATTTGGCCCACGAGAAGTGGCCCGATTCAATTAACTATTGGAGAAGCCTATCAAATTGAAGCCTGGTTGGCCCGATAGTGAAGATATGGAAACTTTGTCTGATATGGTAATTGATCTTAGAAGATAGGGAGAATCATATCTTGTAAAGATTAGATTAGATTTGATATGGCATATCTTGTAAATCCCTTAAATTAAGGGATATGGTTAATATCGTCCGTCGATGTAAATGTATCTTGACTATCGGTTTTGAGGGAGCTCAACTATAAATAAAGAGCCTCCCCCTCATTTGTACTCACTCCATTCATTGTTTCATTATTCTTTGTGAATGAGAGAATAGAGAGCATATACTCAAACACTTTGCGAGTGCTCTTTCTGTTATTTTTTTGTTTGCTTCTTTTAGCATAAGTTTACTTCCGCTCTACAATTAGTGCCTTGGAGGAGTTCTTAAGGAATCCTCACTCGAGTAGAGGCTGACTTAGGTGAGTTTGGACTAGAAAATTGCATAATGCTGCACGGATTGTGAGACAAAAGGTCTAGCCCCGTGACAAGTGCTATTCGAGCTATTGGTTCAAAGGCACTGTTGGGATGTTGAAAGAAAGATTCAAATAAAGGTGGGCGTGAAAGCCTTTGAGGGAGATGTTATTGGAAGTAGAGGAATGTGTGGTGGATAAACTCGAGGGATCCATGGAGGACATAAAGGAGGCACTCGAAGGGGTCGAGGGTCACATAGAAAACTGGAAGGGACAATCTAGAGACTATATGAAGATGTCTCTTAATTTGACCTTGGACAAGTTAAACGAGTTGTTTAATTCGCATAGAGATAATCTGTTAGATAGGAACGATGCTCTTGAGGCGATGATGATGGCTTTGAAGGAGGAAACAATGGCCACGACGCTAGCTTTGAGCACAAGAATAGAGGAGCTCCAGGGAGAGCTGGCCTTGTGTCGAGCAGCGGTGGGGGCAGGAGTGTCAAGTGCAGCACTCATTAACGAGTATGTCCCAAAGTTGAAAAAGTTTGCGAGGACAAGGTCTGCATGTGATGTGGACAATTTCTTGTGGAGGATGGAAAACTACTTCCGTGCCAAAGGCATCGTGGAAGATACAGGGATAGGTAAATATTGCTTCATTATTTCTTACTGATATTGGCTTTTATGGTGGCAAGGAAGGACCACAGATAAAAGGCAAGGTGAGATTGGGACGTGGCAAGACTTCCAATATGAGTTGAAGGACAAATTTACCCAGAGTTTGCCGAGGAAAAATCTTGAGCAAATTTGGAAGGGATAACGCAACGGGGCACAGTAGGGGAGTATGTTTGTGAGTTCAAGGAACTCATGCTCCATGTTTCGAGTGTGACCGAGAAAGAAGCATTGCTTGCTTTTCAAGGGGGATTGAAGCCATGGGTCAGATAGGAGGCCGAACAAAGAGGTTTCCAAAAGTTGTTGGAAGCCATGACGGTAGCAGAATCCGTGGTTAAGCTTGGTCTAGGGAAATACAAGCTTAGGTCTTCCAAGTCCGAGGAAAGGGTCGTAGGTGAAGGGAATCCCAAGGAAATATTATTAATGGCAATGGCAACGGCAACAATTGTGGTAATGGGAAACCACGAGTTGGGAAGAAGAAACCCAAGAGGAAAAGGGACAAGCTAAAATGCTTTCTCTGTGACGGTCCACACATGTTGAATAAATTTACAAGGAAATCCATTCTTAGGAAGAAGCCGGTGGCAAAGGCCTTGGGACTTGGTTCGAGTGCAAGGGGTGTCAAAACCAAGGAGGTCAAAAGCGAGAAGAAGCTAGTCGAGTGCTTCTTGTGTCATGGTCTGCATAGGTTGTAGAAGTGTCCGAGAAAGTCTATCATCGAAGGGAACGATGGAGCAGTCATGGAGCCCAAGAAGCTTGGTTCGAGCAAGGAAAAGCCAAAGCCAAGAGGGAAAAGAGGAACAAGTCTGTCATCAAAGGGAACAATAGAGTAGACAAGGAGCCCAAGAAGCTTGGTTAGAGCAAGGGAAAAGCCGAAGCCAAGAGGGCGAAGAGGAGCAAAAAGAAGTGAGTAAAGTGCTTCTTGTGCCGTGGTCCACATGAGTTGCAGAATTGTCCAAAGCATGCCGTAGTCAAAGGAAAGGTATCATCCAAGCATGGTGAGTCGTTAGAGGGCTTCCACCCAAAGAAAAGGTGAGTTTGTCATCGAACTTAGATGAAGAAGTTGCGATGAAAACAGTGAAGCTGGGACCAATGAGGCTCAAGTCGAGTGAAACGTCAGAGTTGGTTGAGTCATCGACAAGGCTTCCACCTATGGGAGAGGTGGGTGGTGCATCAGGCTTTAAGAAGAAAGAAGCGATGCAAGAGGGACAGTCTGTAACACCCCTCACCCATAATCCCTACTAGAACTGGGCACAAGGCGTTACTATACTAAAACCACATGGTTGCCTCTTAGGCTTATCATGACTACTCTCTTACGTTACCTCAACAACCTCATTCTCCACTTACGAGGCCTCGCTCAAACTCACGAGGACTCTCGAGACCTTATCGAAAACTTGTACAACTTTAAAATTTCTCCACCTAACAGGGACTACATGCACTTGTAAGGTGAGACACGCCCGTGGAGGTCACCTATACTCATGCCCTCAACCCATGCATGAAAACCCAAGCATACTGTCAATGTCCCACGACTAGGGCACACATCCGTGCTCACCACCCGTGGTGAACACTAACTACCTTACATGGCCTATGGTCTAGACACACGCTCATGTGGCTAGCCCGTGGCCTATACTACTTAAAATTGTCAAAGAGACACGGCCAAGGCACAAACCCGTGGTCTGGCCATGTGTCACACATGGCCTAGACACATGCCCGTGTATTTATCCACATGAACAAGAACAAAGCTATGTGCTAAGCTCTTCTCACCCCTCAAGTTCACTCAACATATACTCATTCAACTCATCTATAAACAATTCATATTAAAACATAATCTCACATGGTTAACTACATCTTTTCATATAATAAGATAGCCAATAACCATGGCATTATACAAAATAGATTATCCATCTAAAGGCAAGCACATCTTAGCCATTACAACAAAATTCACTAACTTGTCTAGCCCTTATACATGCCATATACAAAACATCAAATCTACTGTACCAGAATAAGCTGATAGTGTGGGTGATCTTTCGATTAATCCACGTATATTGATTCTCTTTCTCTATAAGACAGGGGAAAAGAAAAGGAGTAAGCCTTGAGCTTAGTAAGTTTACGCATAAACAATTTAAGCATTCTAGTATAAACTAAACAACAATTAGCATTATACTACCAAATAAATTCACATCCACAATTATGCTTACTCTTTCTATCCCTTACGACATTTCCAATACATCATGAGTCACATACTCATAATCGCTGACATGCACCCCTGCACTCAATATCACATTCACTCAATTTACAACACATCATTTTTCTTAATAATACATCCACACAGCTAATTTCTTGGTGATTTCGCACTTAGCCCACCACAATCAATTTATAGGGTAGTATCGCACTTAGCCTACCAACAAAGGTATTCATAATGGTTTCGCACATAGCCCACTAAATAATATACTTAATGATGGTATTGCACACAGCCCATCATTGTTAAGTATTAAGGTGGTATCGCACTTAGCCCAACATCAAGCATTATCACTACACATTCACATATCTACTTGTAATCCATTCATCCATTCACAACTACAATATCATTCATTCCTCTATAACCGCATAGGTCCTCAATTATGCTACACACTAGCTATAATTAAGAATGTAAACGCATATATGCATCGTTTATACGTAAACTTACCTCAGTACTCAAAAGTATTGAAACGTGCAATTTAGTCCACCACCTTGGTCTTGCCTCAGTTTCGATCTGGGCTTCGCCTTTCTTGATCTATAATGATAAATCAACTTATTCAATACACACATTGACTAAATTGGCCCTTATCTCATACTTTAGAAAAATTACCATATTGCCCTAAAACATTCTCATATTTACACTTTGGGCCCAAGGCTCGTAAAGTGATTTTCATTCAACTTTCTAGCCTTTCATGCATAATCGAACCATTTACTCAACTAAATCAATCATCAATTCTCACTAAATCACACATGTATGACCAATCTCAAAACTTTCACAAACTAGTCCCTACATGCATTTTTTATGGAATTCACTTAGCAAAAGATGTTTCTACTTCATCAAGCTTTCATATTCTTCCATAAAACATCAAAATACATGCATGTAATACATGGGTATATTTTTGGACATCCATCTTAGCTCAAATATAGCTAAAAATAGCCTACTCATGCTACTAGGACTTCAAAAATACGAATAATATCAAAAATAGAGCTAGAATACACTTACTAGCTAGCTTGAAAAGTTGAAGAGCCCTAACAATGGCTTCTCTTAATTTTCGGCAGCTTGGAGAATAAGATGGATGAAATTCTATCATCTTTTCCCATTTTAATCATTTAATTGACAAATGACCAAAATGCCCTTTTATCAAACTTTCAAATTTTAACCCATTCATGCCCAATTTTGTCAAAATTAAAAACTGGGAAAATTGCACTTTAAGGATATCTAATTGATATTCTAAAGATATTTCATACAAATAACTTCTAGAATTTCACATTTTACAACTTTTGCAATTTAGTCCTTTTGGAAAATTCAACCGCAATTTAATAAAATTACTTTATGAAACTTTCACACTAACATGTAAACATGGCATAAATCTTAAAAACTCATACATATACCTCAGATTTGTGGTCTCGCACCACTATTCTGACTAGGCCCTAAATCTAGATGTTACATAGTCGACTAGAGTAAATGCAAAGGCATATTCCAAACACTCGATAGTGTGTTGCATTCTAACTTGTTAAATTAGCAAGTACGTAGGGGCCCTTTTGAAGTTCTTGAACAAGGAGGCCAAAAGACTATGGGCAAAGCGAAGCCAAGTGTTGTGAATCACGAGGATTCTGTTCAAGGGAAGTTAGAATGTGGGCAAGAGAGTGACATAACTCCTTGTCGTCGAGATGTACAAATGAATAGGGCAACTTGAGTTAAGAGGCAACAAAAGCCAAGGCAAAAGTCTCGAAAGAAGGGAAAAGCTAAAGCATCAAGATGAGATCGAGGCGAATCGAGTCAGAGCCATTCGAAAGTCGTAATGAGGATGTTGAATGAAGGGTGGGTGAGAATGTCACAGTTAGAGTTCAAAGCCCATGATCAACGTACCAAATGCATCCGATGGAGATCTATTGATTAGATTGGGATCATTTGGCCCACGAGAATTGGCCCGATTCAATGAACTATTGGAGAAACCTATCAGATTGAAGCCTGGTTGGCCCGATAGCGAAGATATGGCAACTAATCTTAGAAGATAGGGAGAATCATATCTTGTAAAGATTAGATTAGATTTGATATGGGATATCTTGTAAATCTCTTAAATTAGGGATATGGTTAATCTCATCCGTCGATGTAAATGTATCTTCACCGTCGGTTTTGGGGGATCTCAACTATAAATAGAGAGCCTCCCCCTCATTTGTACTCATTCCATTCATTATTTCATTATTCTTTGTGAATAAGAGAATAGAGAGCATATACTAAAACACTTTACGAGCATTCTTTCTATTGTTTTTTGTTTGCTTCTTTGGCATAAGTTTGCTTCTGCTTTACAATTAGTGCCTTAGAGGAGTTCTTAAGGAATCTTCACTCGAGTAAAGGCTGACTTACGCGAGTTTGGACGAGCAAATTGCCTAAGGCTACACGGATTGCGAGACAAAAGTCCGCCCCGTGACATTCTGAATTGATCGGTAATACCTCGTAACCTTATTCAGTTAATGAATACGGGTTAGGGGTGTTATAGAAAGCCAATGTAGTCGCGGATGCTTTAAGCATAAAATCGTTGTTTGCCTTGAGAGCAATGAATACACAGTTGACATTATTTGATAATGGTTCAATTTTAGTTGAGTTAAAAGCAAAACCAGTATTTCTTCAGCAAGTTTGTGAAGCTCAGAAATGTTAGAATGAATTGCAAGCTAAAAGAGTGCAATGCGAGTTGACTACTGATTCAGAGTACTAAATCAGATCCGATGATTGTTTGATGTTCCGAGATAAAATTTGTGTACCAAAAAATCCAGAGTTGATTCAGAAAATTTTACATGAGGTACATAGTAGCTATTTATCCGTTCATCTTGGAAGTACTAAAATGTACAATGATTTGAAGCAACTGTATTGGTGGTCGGGTATGAAACGAGACAGTTCTGAATTTTTAGCGAGATGTTTAGCGTGTCAGCAAGTCAAAGCTTAACATCAAGTGCCATTGGTTTTACTTCAGCCTGTGATGATACCAGAGTGGAAATGGGACAGAGTTACAATGGATTTTGTATCGGGATTACATTTGTCTCCGAAAAAGAAAGATGCTATTTGGGTTATCGTTGATCGATTAACGAAATCAACACATTTCATCCTGGTACGTACTGACTATTCACTTGATAGATTAGCTAAATTGTACATTGCTAAAATTGTTAGATTGCACGAGGTGCCAATTTTGATTATTTAAGGTAGAGATCTGAGACTTATGTCACAATTTTGGAAGAAATTGCAAGAAGCTCTGGGTACGAAATTGAATTTTAGTACAGCTTTTCATCCACAAACTGATGGTCAGTTTGGGAGAGTAATTCAGATTCTTGAAGATAGGCTCCGATGTTGTGTTTTAGAGTTCGAAGGCAACTGGGAGAAATATCTACCACTCGTTGAATTTGCATATAACAACAGCTTTCAATCGAGTATAAAGGTGGCACCGTACGAAGCTTTGTATGGTCGCAAACGCCAAACTCTATTTTACTAGACTGAGCTTAACGAGAAATAGATTTACGGGGTTTATTTGGTTAGAGAAATCAAAGAGAAAGTGAAAAAAATTTGCAATTATTTGAAAGCAACTTTAGATAGTCAGAAATCGTACGAAAATTTGAAACGAAAAGACATTGAATTTCAAATCGGTGACAAAGTGTTTTTGAAAGTATCTTTGTGGAAGAAAATACTTCATTTTGGGTGTAAAGGCAAATTGAGTCTGAGATTTATTAGGTTGTATGAGATCAATGAAAGAATATGCCTAGTGGCATATTGGCTAGCTTTACCGACTGAGTTAGAGAAAATCCATAATGTTTTTCATGTGTCGATGTCACGTCGATATCGATCGAATCCCTCTCATGTGATTTCTCCGTCAGAGATTGAGATTCAACCTGATATGACTTACAACGAAGAACCGATCAGAATTATAGCTTGAGAGATTAAAGAGTTAAGAAATAAAAGCATAGCTTTAGCGATAGTTGTGTGGCAACGACACGGAGTCAAAGAGGCTACGTGGGAGCTCTAGGAAGCTATGAGAAAATAATACCCTAACCTATTCACTGGTAAGATTTTCGGGGACGAAAATTCCTAAGGGAGTGAGAGTTGTAGTAGCCCATTTTTAGTTAAATCAGAATAGTGGCTTAGGGACCACAAATCTGATGTCAAAATATTTATTTTATTATTATAATGTTTAGAGCATGATTGAGTGATTGTGTGAAAATTCCGTTAAGAAATTTTATCGATTGAATGGTCTATTTGATAAAAATGACTAAATCGCGGAAAGTGTAAAATGCATGTTCTATTAGTTAAATGTGTCTATTAGCTATGCAAATTAAAGTGGAGGTCCTTATGTTGTAATTAGACCATTAAAATAGTGGGTGGACAATTATGGGCATATATTATGTGATTTTTATGTTTTATAACCAAAGTTAATTTTGGTATTTAGTTATTAAGTTATAATAAATAAAAACAAAATCATAAAATGGTGTTCATATTTCATATACAATAGAAATTGAAAGAAGAAAAAGAAGCCATTGTTCAGCTAGGTTCGACCAACCTTATTTTGTCAATTGTAAGTCCGTTTTTGTCTTGTTTTTAATGATTTCCATATTTTTGATATCATTGCAACTAGCACTAGCTAGCCTAGGGACTATGTTAAAAAATAGTTAAAGATTTTGAATGATACCATTGATGAATATATGTGTGTTATGATGTTTGATGATATATTATGAATGTTTGATATGAATTATGCAAGTTTTGGTATGTGATTTTGAGTAAAAATGCAAAGTAGAGATTTATTTTTGGAAATGTGAAAATTTGGGGTGAAAATGTGAAATAAATGCAAAATATGAGCTGCTAGTGGCATAATGGTAATTCGGCTAGCATGGGTTTATTTTGAATTTCATTAATTTGTGATTTTGTGAAATAAGAATTAAATTATGAAAAATGTGAAAGTTTAGGGGAAAATGTGTAAAATAGCCCTAATGTATAAATTGGACTAAATTGAATAAATGGATGATTAAATGAGCTAAATTTGATATTATATAGATCAAGAAAAGTAGAATATAGACTTAGATCGAGGAAATAACAAGATATCGAATAAGATATCGGATTAGTAGACCGTGTTGTCATTTTCACATCCGAGGTAAGTTCGCATGTAATAAGCATTGTTTTAATCATGCTTTAAATGCTTTGATATTGCATAAATTGTATATACGAGACTACAGTCATGTTTGACTACAATTTGGTTATGTATGGCACTTAGTGTGTGATTCAAGATAGCTTCGGCTATGTATGGCACTTAGTGTATGATTCGAGATAGCTTCACTATGTATGGCACTTAGTGTGCGAGATTAAAATAGATTCGGCTATGTATTGGCACTTAGTGTGTGAGAATTCAGGTATTCGACATCATTTTGTTTGGGTATGAGTTTGTTATGGATTGGTTTAGGTATGTATATGAATCATACGAGCTTAAAATCAAAGAAGTTATGAAGTTTGTATATAAACATATGATTAAGCATGTGGAAGGTTTGTTAGTATTTTTGAATATCAAGCTATCAAGTTCAAATTGATGATTTGTGTATTTATGATTAGTTGAGTTTATTTCATACGAGCTTACTAAGCTATAAAGCTTACTTTGTTTGTTTTTCCCATGTTTTGTAGTGTTATGAAAGCTAGCTCGCATTCGAGGATCGTCGGAGATCGTTTCACACTATCCACCTTTCACTCGGTACCTATGGATTTGGTATTTTAAGTATATGGTATTTATAAGGCCTTTGGTCATTTTGGTTATGACTTGATAATGTTTTTGGCCAATTGAATTGGCTTGTAAATTTACATGTTATGGTTTGTATATATATAGCCTTGAATAATGGTTTATTTGGGGTTATTTTGGTATGGTTGAATCATGTATTGATATATGTGTTTATGTTTTGTGATATGAATGGTATGATGGTTGGGTGATGCTTGATGGTTTATAGATGTTATAGGTGTCCAAATGGTTGAATTGTGGATATTGGTATGCTTGTGAAATTAGGCCAAATAATGCATATTTGTTAATGGTCATTTTGATGATTTGAGAAGATATGGAATGGTATGAATTTAGTTTGCATAATGTGGTATTATGTTTTGTATTAGTTGATGTTAGAAATGGTATAAATCATCCTTGGTTTGGAGCTGAATTATATGCCTATTGATGCTATGTTTTGTTCCATATGGTTGTGTAGGTTTGCCTAAGTTTGGGGTGGCAAATTGTGTAACAGTTCGGTTGATACTCTAGTCAGAACAGTGGTTTCGGGAACACAAATTTGAATTTGTATAATATTTTAATATTATATTTTGTGTCTTTGATATGTGATTAAGCATGTGCTAAATTTTCGTAAGTTAATTTGTCTGTCTGTGTGTTTAATTTGAAATAATGATTGAATTGCATTAAATGTGAAATTTGCATGTTTTATGAAAGGGTGCTTATTTGTTATGTCATTTTAAGAGTAAGGACTCATGTGGCAAATAAGCCAAAAACATGGTTAGTGGATGGAAACATATATATATTATGTTTTTTTATATTATTATTATAAGTTATGTTAATATTATTATATTATAAGAGTTTATAATAAAAACAGATGGTCAGTCTGAACGAATTATTCAGATTCTTGAAGACATGTTAAGATGCTGTATACTTGAGTTTAATGGTTTGTGGGAATAGTATCTACCATTGATCGAATTTGCGTATAATAATAGTTTTCAGTCAAGCATCAAAACGGCACCTTATGAAGCTTTGTACGGACGTAAATGTCGTACACCTCTGTATTGGACCAAGCTTAGTGAAAATAAGCTACATGGGGTTGGTTTGATAAAGGATTTAGAATAGAAAGTGAATTGATCCGAGCTTGTTTGAAAGCAGCATCTGATCGTCAGAAGTCTTATGCGAACTTGAAACGAAAAGATATAAAATTTGAAATCGGTGACAAAGTATTTCTAAAAGTGTCTCCGTGGAAGAAAGTGCTTCGATTCGGATGTAAAGGCAAATTTGAGTCTGAGATTCATCGGACCTTATGAGACCATTGAATGTGTCGGGCCTGTTGCATATAGATTAAAGTTGCCGTCTGAGTTAGAAAAGATTCATAATGTATTTCATGTTTCACTTCTCCGTAGATATCCATCTGATATGTCACATGTGATTGCCCCATCTGAAATTGAAATCCGATCTGATATGACATACGAAGAGGAACCGATCCGTATATTAGCTCGTGAATTGAAAGAGTTGAGAAAAAAAAGTCTGTTAGTAAAAGTACTGTGGAATCGACACGGAATAGAAGAGGCTATGTGGGAGCTTGAGGTCTCAATGAGACAACAATATCCAACTCTGTTTAACGATAAGATTTTTGGATACGAAAATCCCTAAGGGGGGAGAATTGTAACAGTTCGGTTTATACTCTAGTCGAAACAGTGGTTTCGGGACCACAAATTCGAGTTCGTATAATATTTTAATATTACATTTCTTTCATTGTATTAAGAATGTGCTAAATTTTCATAAGTTAATTTGTCCGTCTGTGTGTTTAATTTGACAAAAGGATTGAATTGCATTAAATGTGAAATTTTCATGTTTTATGAAAGGGTGCTTATTTGTTATGTCTTTTTAAGAGTAAGGACTCATGTGGCAAATAAGCCAAAAACATTGTTAGTGGATGGCAACATATATATTATGTTTTTTTATATTATTATTATAAGTTATGTTAATATTATTATATTATAAGAGTTTATAATAAAAACAAAGGCATTAATAAAGCCATTATTATTCCATTTTATCGAAAACACAAAAGAACGAGTAAGAACAAAGGCTTCAAGGGTTTCGACACTCATTAAGCAAAATTTATGTATGTTTTGGCTTTAAATTTTGATGATTTTTATGTTTTTGAGATTGTTGCTTAGTCTATTATCAAGCACATGTCTCAATTTGATGAATTGATGTTGTTCATGAAAAATGCCATTGATGCTATGTTGAGCTTTGTGATGATTTATGGTGTTAAATGAAAAATTTGAGCAAGATGAACATATTTTATTCTTGAATTTTTGATGAAATTAGCTAATTAGGGATAAATTGAGAAGGTAGTAATTTAAGGGACTAAATTACAAATTTTATGAAAAATATGGGCTTGTATGAGATGTAGGAACATTCGACTAAGCATGAGTGTGGGTTGATTTTGTGAATTTGATGTTTTGAGAAAAATGGACTAAATTGATAAATTATACAAATATATGGGTTAATTTGCAAATAGCCCTAAATATATGTGTATGGATTGAATTGAATGAATTAATGAATAAAAGGGTTAATTCTGAATATGTTTAGATCAAGAATTGAGGAAAACAAACTTATATCGCGGGAAAGCGAAAGTAACCGAGTAGCCTTTTCCATTCCGATAGATCGAATCCGAGGTAAGTCACTATGCAAATAAACATACTTGTATGGAATTGTAAATGCTCATATGACTAATAATGAAAATGAATGTTTATGAGAGGTTGTGCATCTGAATTACGAGATAAGGTCGATATAGCGATAATGTCTAAGAAATCCCGTACGAACCTAGGAATAGATAGAACTAGCTATGTCATGACAAATGTATCTATTCTATTTATCATGTAAGACGACATCAGGGATGTTGGCGTTGATTTGATACTTGTGTAAGACCTCATCTGGGATGTTGGTATCGATATGAACTTCACGTGTAAGACCATGTCTAGGACATCGATATCGTATTGATTTGTGTAAGACTCCCTGTCTGGGATAGTGGCATCGATATCTAAGTGCATGTAAGACCTCGCCTGGGATGTTGGCATTGTACAACCATTTCGAGCTTTCTGAGTATCCTACTAGATTCCTAATGGTTCAATGGGCAAGTCTGTGATACGAATTGCAAATCCAAGCTATGATAAATTAAGTGAATGAACATCCGTTTTAGGTACGATGATTATACACTAATTGTGTATACAAGGTAAGTATCTATGTGATCTTACTATGATATTATGTATATGGAATTGATAATACGATATGTAAAGTTTTGGCTAGATGAACTATGTGCATATGTGGTATGTGATTTGGAAATATGGTAAGTTATGGCTAAGCAAATGAGATTAAGAAAGAATGAGGTGATTTTTGTCATGAGAACCATATTGGCCATCTTATTAATTTGGTTATGTGCAATTCATGCTAAGTTTATTTTTATTAGGACTTACTAAGCTTTTGGAAAGCTTACTCTGTGTGTGTTTTCTCTATTTTATAGGTCGTGAAAGCTACTGAAGGCTCGGGACCATCAAGGATTGTCATCACACTGCTAAACTCATTTTGGTACACTCAGGAAATGTATATATAGCTGGTTATGGCATGTATTGGCTAGTATTTGCAATAAGTTTGTCTTATAATCTTAGCCATGTGATTTGGCTAATTATGAGTTGAGAATTTGTTGGAATGTATGTGATATGTGAAGTATGTTTTGGCATGGTTAGATGACACATGAAATGGTTAAGTTTTGAGTAAGCAAATGAATGAATTATGTTTGTGATGAGATTAGTTTTAGTCTTGAAATTTGTCATTGTTGGAATTGGTATTGAATGCATGGTTTTAATGGTTATTTTGGTATGTTCTTGGTTGTCATATTTGCATGAAATGTGATGGTAAATGTTGCTTGTAGGTATGACCCAAGTGGGTGGCATTTTGGTCTTGCAAATGACCTATAATGTCACACGGCCAGGGCACACAGGCGTGCCTAGTGACAGTGGGGTAAAGTCAGTAGCTAGCTTAAGAGCACACAACCATGGTACACGGGCGTGCCTAGAGGTCGTGTGAGAAAGTCAGTATATGGCCTAGTAGTATATGGCCTTAGCACACGGGGGTGCTTGATAGCCGTGTTATTTTGGCAGGATCAACCACGGTCAGGGCACACGGGCGTGCTTGGTAGCCATGGTGAGAAGTTAGGTTCGAGCACTGGGAGGACACAAGGGTGTGTCTAGCAGCTGTGGAGGGCACACAGCTTGCTCCCACGGACGTGTATCCCCTATATTTTAGAAAAGTTTGTAGTTTCTGAGAACTTCTGTATATGTTTCGTTTTAGTCTCGACCCGGGTTATAAGCATGTTTAAGGTCTTGTTGACCTATTTAAGGGACATTGTGTGTATGATTGATGAATGAAATGTATGAAATGTTATGAAAGTTTTCGATCTATTCAGTAACTTCTTTAACCCTAATTCAGCGACAGACATAGGTTAGAGGTGCTACATTTGGTTGGTATTAGAGCTACGATTTAGTCGATTCTCGGACTAATGTAGTGTGTCAGAGTCTAGCTATACATGCCATATGTCTAAAATGTGATAGTGTGATGAATCATGACATATAAAATGTGATTTTTGTATAGGAATGGATCCCGAAAGAGCCGTAGCTGATGACGTAGAAAGTAATGCGCCTGCTCCCGTGCAAGGGACAGTGCCCTCTGATCTAAGACCGGCTACAAGTGGTCAAGAGGGAGAAGCTAAGCAAGCTTTCTTCCAGATGATGAGTGAATGGTTCACTCAATTCATGAAGAATAACCCAACTGTATCGTAACCCCCGCAACTGGTTAATCCCCCTCATACATCTAATATACCTCCGACTGCAAATTTGAATATGTGGAATAAGCCTTCAGTTGACAAGATTCGTAAGTATGGGGCCAAAGAACTGCAGGCTACTAATGATGATGATGCTGAAAAGGTCGAGTTCTGGATTGAAAATACTATCCAGGTGTTCGATGAAATGCCTCTAACTCCTAAAGAATGCATAAAGTGTGTTGTATCTTTGCTTCGAGATGCAGCTTATCAATGGTGGAAAACCTTAATTTCTGTTGTTCCGAGAGAATGAGTTACATAGGACTTCTTTCAGATTGAGTTCCGAAAGAAATATATTTGCGAAGTATTCATAAAAAAATAGAAGGAATTTTGGAACTTAAACAGGGTCGAATGACTGTTTCTGAGTATGAAAGAGAGTTCATAAGGCTAAGTCAATATGCCCGAGAGTGTATATCATCTGAAGCTATAATGTGCAAAAGATTTGAAGATAGTCTTAATGAAGATATCCGTTTGCTAGTCGGGATCTTAAAAATAAAAGAGTTTGTTGTAGTCGTTGACCGAGCTTGCAAAAGCTGAAGCATTCGGGAAAGATAAAAGAAAAGTTGAGTCTGAAGCTAGAGATATGAGAAAGAGATATCCAAGCAAGTCATTTCAGTCTGCTTCGAAGAGATTCAGAGATGATCAAATTCGTTCAAGAGATAATATGGGACACTCGAATAGAAATCGAGCTAGATAGCAAATGAGTTCCAAAACTCCAGCAACTTCAGTAGCCAGTGTTGGTAATGTCTGACTGAGAGGCCTGAATGTAAACATTGTGGAAAAAGGCATCCGGGAGGCTGTAGATTAAATGACAAAGCTTGCTTCAGATGTGGATCGCTTGATCATTTCATCCGTGATTGTCCTGAGTCTGTCGAGCTTGAGATTGTTCAGAATCCGAGACCTAATAATGCACCTATGAGAGGTAGACCTCCAAAGAATGTAAGAAATGTTAGTGGTAGTCAGAGGATTACGAGAGACACTGTTGTAAGATCTGAAGCTAGAGCACCTGCCAGAGCGTATGCTATCCGATCTCATGAGGAAGCTTCATCACCTGATGTTATAACTGGTACTTTTACACTTTATGATACTTTTGTGATTGCATTGATAGACCCTGGTTCTATGCATTCATATATATGCATGAATTTAGTATACAGAAAGACTTTACCTGTAGAGTCTACTGAGTTTGCTATAAAAGTATCGAACCCATTAGGTAAAAATGTTTTGGTTGATAAAGTATGCAAAAACTGTCTGTTAATGTTTAGAGATATCTGTTTTCCTACTGATCTGATGCTTTTGCCATTTGATGAGTTCAATATTATTTTGGGTATGGACTGGTTGTCTTTGCATGATGTTGTTGTGAACTGCAAAAGAAAGACTATAGATTTGAGATGTCTGAATAATAAAATTGTGCGGGTTGAGTCTAATGATTTGAATGGATTGCCTGCTGTGATATCGGTATTGAAAGCTCAGAGTTACGTGAAAAAGGGATATGAGGCATATTTTGCTTATGTAATTGATTTGAAAATGTTTGAAAAGAAAATTGAGTCTGTACCTATTGTTTGCTAGTTTTCTGATGTGTTCCTTGAAGAGTTATCGGGTTTGCCTCCGATTCGTGAATTTGAGTTTGGTATTAAGTTGTTACCTGGAACAGCACGTATTTCGATAGCTCCGTATAGAATGGCACCAATAGAGTTGAAAGAGTTAAAGTCACAGTTGCAAGAGTTGACCGATAGAGGATTCGCTAGACCGAGTTTTTCGCCTTGGGGCGCTCCTGTTTTGTTTGTGAAAAAGAAAGATGGCACGATGAGAATGTGCATTGATTATCGTCAGTTAAATAAAGTAACTTTAAAGAATAAATATCCGTTGCCCAAAATTGATGACTTATTTGATTAGCTAAAAGGGGCCACAATATTTTCTAAGATTGATTTGAGATCGGGATACTACCAGTTGTGAGTAAAAGATTCAGACGTACCGAAAATTGCTTTTAGAGCTAGGTACGGGCACTATGAGTTTTTAGTTATGCCTTTTGGACTAACCAATGCTCTTGCTATTTTTATGGATCTGATGAACATAATTTTCAGACCATACCTAGATCGATTTGTTGTGGTATTCATAGATGACATCCTGATTTATTCACGTGATGAAAATAAGCATGCTGAACATTTGAAAATTGTGTTGCAAACTTTGAGAGAAAAGCAATTGTATGCGAAATTTAGCAGATGTGAATTCTGGCTACACGAGGTTAGTTTTCTAAGGCATATTGTTTCAGCTTCTGGAATCCGAGTGGATCCAAGCAAGTTTTGCTATTCTGGATTGGAAACCTCCGAAGAA
The DNA here is from genome assembly GCA_025506655.1 of Gossypium rotundifolium. Classification (NCBI taxonomy): domain Eukaryota; kingdom Viridiplantae; phylum Streptophyta; class Magnoliopsida; order Malvales; family Malvaceae; genus Gossypium; species Gossypium rotundifolium. Next base: position 71,802,696 of record CP106727.1, on the reverse strand, counting down.
CGTGTCTAAAGTCCGTAGTTTTCTAGGACTAGCTTGTTATTACCGCATATTTGTAAAAGGCTTTTCAACAATAGCTCCTCCGTTGACTAGATTACTTCAGAAAGATGTTAGATTTGAATGGTCGGATAATTGCCAGAAAAGTTTTGATCAGTTGAAAACTCTATTAACAGAAGCTCCAGTGTTAGTACAGCCAGAATCGGGAAAAGAATTTGTTATATACAGTGATGCTTCGTTAAATAGTTTGGGATGTGTTTTGATGTAGGAAGGAAAAGTTGTAGCTTATGCCTCGAGACAGTTGAAGCCTCAGAAAAAGAATTATCCAACACACGACCTTGAACTTGCTGCGATCTTGTTTGCACTTAAGATTTGGTGCCATTATCTATATGGTGAGAAATGTCATGTGTTTTCAGATCATAAAAGTTTGAAATATCTAATGACTCAGAAAGATTTGAACCTGCGTCAAAGAAGATTGTTAGAACTGTTAAAAAATTATGAGCTTGTGATAGATTATCATCTGGGTAAAGCAAATGTTGTTGCAAATGCACTGAGTAGAAAATTATTGTTTGCACTACATGCTTTGAATGCCCAGTTATATTTGACTGATGTCAATTTTGTGATAGCTAAATTAAAAACGAAACCATTGTTCTTAAAATAGATATGCGATGCTCAGAAATCTGATAATGAATTACTAGCAAAACGAGCTCAGTGTAAAATGAATTCTGAATCTGAATTTCAAATTATTGATGATTGTTTGAGATTCCAGGATTATAATCTCTGTTTCAAGAAATCCAGAGTTGATTTAGTTGATTTTGAGTAAAGCTCATAATAGTAGTCTATCTGTTCATCTAGGAAGTACTAAAATGTATCATGATTTGAAACGACACTATTGGTGGTCTAGTATGAAATAGGACATTTCTGACTTTGTTTCGAAATGTTTAGTTTGCCAGTAAGTGAAAGCTGAACATCAAGTTCCATCAGGTTTGTTACAACTGATTCTGATTCCTGAATGGAAATGGGATAGAGTGACGATGGATTTTGTTTCTGGTTTGCCTTTAACTCCGAGAAAGAAAGATGCAATATGGATCGTGGTTGATAGATTAACGAAAACTGCCCATTTTATTCCGATAAGATCTGATTATCCACTTGACAGATTAGCTGAGCTTTATATTTATGAGATTGTGAGATTGCACGAGGTGCCACTATCAATTGTGTCAGATAAAGATCTGAGATTCATATCACGAATTTGGAAGAAATTCCAAGAAGCTTTGGGCACGAAATTACACTTCAGTACAGCTTTTCATCCGCAAACAGATGGTCAGTCTAAACGAATTATCCAGATTCTTGAAGACATGTTAAGATGCTGTATACTTGAGTTTAATGGTTTGTGGGAATAGTATCTACCATTGATCGAATTTGCGTATAATAATAGTATTCAGTCAAGCATCAAAATGGCACCTTATGAAGCTTTGTACGGACGTAAATGTCGTACACCTATGTATTGGACCGAGCTTAGTGAAAATAAGCTACATGAGGTTGATTTGATAAAGGATTCAGAATAGAAAGTGAATTGATCCGAGCTTGTTTGAAAGCAGCATCTGATCGTCAGAAGTCTTATACGAACTTGAAACGAAAAGATATAGAATTTGAAATCGATGACTAAGTATTTCTAAAAGTGTTTTCGTGGAAGAAAGTGCTTCGATTCGGATGTAAAGGCAATTTGAGTCCGAGATTCATCGGACCTTATGAGATCATTGAACGTGTCGGGCCTGTTGCATACAGATTAAAGTTTCCATCTGAGTTAGAAATGATTCATAATGTATTTCATGTTTCACTTCTCCGTAGATATCGATTTGATACGTCACATGTGATTGCCCCATCTAAATTGAAATCTGATCTGATATGACATACGAAGAGGAACCGATCCGTATATTAGCTCGTGAAGTGAAAGAGTTGAGAAAAAAGAAAAGTCTATTAGTAAAAGTACTGTGGAATAGACACGGAATAGAAGAGGCTATGTGGGAGCTTGAGGTCTCAATGAGACAACAATATCCAACTCTGTTTAACGACAAGATTTTCGGAGATGAAAATCCCTAAGGGGGAGAATTGTAACAGTCTGGATTATACTCTAGTCGGAACAGTGGTTTCGAGACCACAAATTCGAGTTCGTATAATATTTTAATATTATATTTCTTTCATTTTGATTAAGAATGTGCTAAATTTTCATAAGTTAATTTGTCCGTCTGTGTGTTTAATTTGACAAAAGGATTAAATTGTATTAAATGTGAAATTTTCATGTTTTATGAAAGGGTGCTTATTTGTTATGTGTTTTTAAGAGTAAGGACTCATGTGGCAAATAAGCCAAAAACATGGTTAGTGGATGGCAACATATATATTATGTTTTTTTATATTATTATTATAAGTTATGTTAATATTATTATATTATATGAGTTTATAATAAAAACAAAGGCATTAATAAAGCCATTATTATTCCATTTTACCGAAAACACAAAAGAAAGAGTAAGAACAAAGGCTTAAAGGGTTTCGACACTTATTAAGCAAAATTTATGTATGTTTTGGCTTTAAATTTTGATGATTTTTATGTTTTTGAGATTGTTGCTTAGTCTACTATCAAGCCCATGTCTCAATTTGATGAATTGATGTTATTCATGAGAAATGCCATTGATGCTATGTTGAGCTTTGTGATGATTTATGGTGTTAAATGAAATATTTGAGCAAGATGAAACATTCTTGAATTTTTGATGAAATTAGCTAATTAGGGCTAAATTGAGAAAGTAGTAATTTAAAGGACTAAATTGCAAATTTGATGAAAAATATGGGCTTGTATGAGATGTAGGAACATTCGACTAAGCATGAGTGTGGGTTGATTTTGTGAATTTGATGTTTTGAGAAAAATAGACTAAATTGATAAATTGTGCAAATATGAGGGTTAATTTGCAAATAGCCCTAAAAATATTTGTATGGATTGAATTGAATGAATTAATGAATAAAAGGGTTAATTCTGAATATGTTTAGATCAAGAACCGAGGAAAACTAACTTATATCGTGGGAAAGCGAAAGTAACTGAGTAGCCATTTCCATTCCGATAGATCGAATCCGAGGTAAGTCACTATGCAAAAAAACGTACTTGTATGGAATTGTAAATGCTCATATGACTAATAATGAAAATGAATGTTTATGAGAGGTTGTGCATATGAATTACGAGATAAGGTCGATATAGCGACAATGTCCGAGAAATCCCGTATGAACCTAGGAATAGATAGAATTAGCTATATGACAAACGTATCTATTCTATTTTATCATGTAAGACCACGTCAGGGACGTTGGCGTTGATTTGATACTTGTGTAAGGCCTCGTCTGGGACGTTGGTATCGATATGAACTTTACGTGTAAGACCATGTCTAGGACATCGGCATCATATTAATTTTTGTAAGACCCTGTCTGGGTTAGTGGCATCGATATCTGAGTGCATGTAAGACCTCGCCTGGGACGTTGGCATTGTACAACCATTTCGAGCTTTCTAAGTATCCTACTAGATTCCTAACGGTTCAATGGGCAAGTCTGTGATACGAATTGCAAATCCGAGCTATGATAAATTAAGTGAATGAACATCCATTTCAGGTACGTTGATTATACACTAATTGTGTATACAAGGTAAGTATCTATGTGATCTTACTATGATATTATGTATATGGAATTAATAATACGATATGTAAAGTTTTGACTAGATGAACTATGTGCATATATGGTATGTGATTTGGAAATATGGTAAGTTATGGCTAAGCAAATGAGCTTAAGAAAGAATGAGGTGATTTTTGTCATGAGAACCATATTGGTCATCTTATTAATTCGGTTATGTGCAATTCATGCTAAGTTTATTTTTATTAGGACTTACTAAGCTTTTGGAAAGCTTACTCTGTGTGTGTTTTCTCTGTTTTGTAGGTCGTGAAAGCTACTGAAAGCTCAGGACCGTCAAGGATCGTCATCACACTACTAAACTCATTTTGGTACACTCACGAAATGTATATATAGCTGGTTATGGCATGAATAGGCTAGTATTTGCTATAAGTTTGTCTTATAATCTTAGCCATGTGATTTGGTTGATTATGAGTTGAGAATTTGTTTGAATGTATGTGATATGTGAATTTTTGTCATGGTTAGATGACACATGAAATGGTTAAGTTTTGAGTAAGCAAATGAATGAATTATGTTTGTGATGTTATGAGTTTTAGTATTGAAGCTTGTCATTGTTGGAATTGGTATTGAATGCATGGTTTGAATGGTTATTTTGGTATGTTCTTGGTTGTCATATGTGCATAAAATGTGATGGTAAATGTTGCTTGTAGGTATAACCCAAGTGGGTGGCGTTTTGGTCTTGTAAATGTCATATAATGTCACTCGGCCAGCGCACAAGGGCGTGCCTAGTGACCGTGGGGTAAAGTCGGTAGCTAGCTTAAGAGCACACGGCCATGGTACACGGGCGTGCCTAGAGGCCGTGTGAGAAATTCAGTATATGGCCTAGTAGTACACGGCCTTAGCACACGGAGGTGCTTGGTAGCCGTGTTGTTTTAACAGGATCGACCACGGCCAGGGTACATGGGTGTACTTGGTGGCCGTGGTGAGAAGTCAGGTTAGACCATGGGGAGGACACACGGGTGTGTCTAGCAGCCGTGGAGGGCACACGGATTGCACCCACGGGCGTGTATCCCCTGTATTTTAGAAAAGTTTTTAAGTTTCTAAGAACTTCTGTATATGTTTCGTTTTAGTTTCGACCCGAGTTATAAGCATGTTTAAGGTCTCGTTGACCTTTTTAAGGGACATTGTGCGTATGATTGATGAATGAAATGTATGAAATGTTATGAAAGTTTCTGATATGTTCGGTAATGCCTTTAACCCTAATCCGACAATGGACATGGGTTAGGAGTGCTACAAATTGGCTTGGTAAATAGCCTATTTTTGTCCACACAAGCTTGTGTCTTAGCCATGTGTGACACATGGTTATGTTACACGGCTGTGTATCCCATGGTGTCGAAATTAAAATCAAGTCAGTATACTCTCACATGGTCTCACACATGGGCGTATGACTTGGCCATGTGGCATAAGTCAGTATACCCTATAGGCTTGGCACAGCCTAGCACACGGCCTGGCATCACGGCGTCTATGGCCATTTTTAGGGCACACGGGTTAGCCACACGAGCCTTTGTGTTGGCCGTGTGACCCAAGTTAGAAAGTTACAGAGGTCGGACAGGGTCTCGGACACAGCCATGTGCTCCCATTTCGAATGTCCACACGGCCTGTGACATAGGCGTGTCTGGTGGCCGTGTGAGACACATGGCCTGGCCACACGAGCCTTTGTCCCCTATTTTGAGAAAAATTTTATAAGTGTTGTAAAATTTCCCGAGTTATCTGTTTAGTCCGGACCAATCCCAATGCATGTTTAGGGACTCGTAGGCTCGTATTTGGGACAAAATTATTGAGATTGAATGATGTTTGTATGTATAAGATAAGTTTGTGTAAATGTGTTGTAAGTCTGGTAATGCTTTGTAACCCTATTCCGGCGTTGAATATGGGTGAGGCGTGTTCCATCAGGAAACTCCTTCACTACGTGAGTATTTTGCAATTCCTCACTACCCATATTCGTGTCCAAGATGTACGCGAGATAGGTGTCACATCCCTTACAGACCAATGTCTTCCCTATTAAGGCGAAAACCACATTAGTGAGATAATTCTAACGTTCCCCAACTACAATAATTTCATTCCCAACTCATTTAGTATCGTAGTCTATGATGAATCAATGTTCACTCAACCACTCCATTCCCAAAATGAGGTCGAATTCTTTGAAGGGTAGTTCCATAAAGTCGATAGGAAATACCTTACATTGCACTTGTAATGCACATGCCTATAGATTTTATTTATTTCTACAGATTGGCCTAAGCGAGTAAGGATTGTCACATCACAAACTATTTCTTCTACTCAAATACGCAATTTCTCAACCATCATACAAGATACATTCGAATGGGTAGAGCCATTATCTATCAATACAAAATAAGGAATGCCATAAATAGTAAAGGTCCCTAGTATCACATTGACAGCATCATGATCCTCTTGGCGTTTGGCCACATACACAGGTGCTAGCTGCCTTGCATCAACTCGATTAGCACCTTGTCCTGGTGCTCACTATCCCTAGCTTGCATTTCTTCCTTTATTGTGCCCTTGAGCTCGTTGTGGTTGATGACTGGCTCTTTGATTTGGTGCATGATTTTTACCTTGTGCTTGCATATGCTCATTCAATTGAGGACATTCTCAGATCTTATGGTTCAGTGATCTACACTTTAGGCATGCACCCATGCATCACCAACTCTCACCTAGATGTCTCTTGCCACAGGTGGCACAATTCTGGACCCAATCTCCCGCTGCAAAAATGTTCTGGTGAGGTCGATCATATCTGGCTCGCTTTGTAACACCCCATACCCGGCCTAGACATTATGGTCGAATCTGGCAGCGTCACATTGAAGTGTTTAGCGTAAAACTTGTTGTCGTTGAAATCCTCAAAATCAATTAATCATTTTGTTATTAAATGGTGATTCCAAAACGGGTTGTTCATTTCCAAAGCATGTATCATTAAAAGCTAATCACTTTTAAAATGTTATTAATTTTCAAAATCTCATTTATTGCGGAAGTTATTTTAGGAAATGTTGCGAAAACGTGGTGTCTTTGAAAACAGTTACCTTTTAAAAACCCGTCTTTTTCTACAACTAGTAGTTTATATCAAAATAAATAAATAAAAACCCCAATTTAAAGTTTATAACTTTAAAGAGGCCTTATTACATAAAAATACCAAAATTCAATCACTTATAAATCAAAAGCTAAAAACAAAGGCTGATGTTGTTGTGTGGTCATCATCGAGTCCCTCGCAGCACCGACCTGCCTACGACTGGGGATTACCTGTACAGTTAAATAGAGGGGTGGATTGACGAAAACTTAGTGTGTAATTCCCTAACAAGCAAGTAGTCAATTAAACAGTAGATAAATGGAGTTTGGGCCTAAGCCTGTTATAATAACAGTCCAGTTCAGTGTGGGCCTAAGCCCTTTCCTATAATAGTAAACGATTGGGCTTGAGCCCATCACAACACCAGTAATCAGTAGGGCCTTTGCCCAATTTCAATAATAGTATCGTGGGGCCTTGGCCCATAACAGTAACAGATATCAGTCATCTAGTGAATAGTAAGTAATATCATTAATCAATGTAGTAATAATACAGTATCATTAATCAGTGCAGATATGCAGTCAGAAATCCTACCCAATCCAGCCTCTACACACCATTTCGTCCCGCCAAACACACCATGTAGGGATAAAATCGACCCACCCAGCCAGACACACCAAGATTAGCACTGGTTGCGGCACTAAAGAGTATTGCAGCCAAGTTGCCAGTAAAATAAATGACATATAGCCATCAGTAGGTCCACAGTCTCTTGGACGACTCGTGCGACCTTATCAATACAGTACACTTCCTCCAAATATAACAACCCAACCCCATGCAATATGTCGTGACATAATATCATACGTGTATGCAAAATGTCATGCTCAATCATAATCATACATATCATAGAGCAAATCAGTCATACATAACACAAGGCCATAATAGTCATTTCATCTCCTAGGGGTATAATAGCCATTTTACCCTATGGGGGTATTTCAGTCATTTTACCCTATGGGGGTATTTCGGTCACATCACCCTATGGGGGAATTTTAGTCACTTTACCATATGGGGGTATTTCGGTCACTTTACCCTATGGGGGTATTTCGTTCACTTTACCCTATCGGGGTATTTCGATCATTTTACCCTATGGGGGTATATTGGTCATTTAACCTTATGGGGGTATTTCGGTCATCATTTCGACCCATCATGGCCCAAAATGGCCTAAGCCCATGAGATCGCTCATGGTGGCCTCTACAGACAAACACCTCTATTTCACGAGCTCAGATTGCCAGACGTGCAATCTCACACCCGTGTGACATCAAATGCCATATTTTCTCGCTTTTCGGCTTTTGCCGGCCTACAGTTAAAACAGTGTGAGTAGACACTTTTTCAACTTTTTTGCTGATTACTGTTTACAAAGTACTATTGTAACACCTCAAACCGGTCAAAATGCTACGACCGAATCTGGCATGTCATAGGAAAAAGAAAAATTTTGAAAATCGAGTTAACGTCATGAGTTGAAAAAAAATCTTTGATTGTATAAAAATAGAATTTTCATTGAGTGGTTAATTGAGAACAACAATGAATCATAGTTTAAAATTTAGTTACTTTGCTACTAAAACCCAAATTTTAGTTAGCCAATTGTAAAGTCTCACAATTCTTTAAGTTTTAGAAATCATCCATTTCATAATTTATTAGACCTGTCTTAATAAACCAAAATATTATAAAGAAGGTTAACAAAAATAAATAAAACCCAAATTTACGTCTTAAATGGCCTTATTACATTACCAAAATCCAAATTAAAGCAAAGTAATCCAAATTAACTAATTAAGCTAGATTCATAATATCATGCATGGCCACCTCGAGTCCACCCTAGCTCCATCTCCGCGATCTAAGGATTACCTGCAAAATTTTAACGGAGGGGTGAGTCACCGAGACTCAGTATGTAAATCCCCATCCACAATCATTTAGACTCACACAGATTCCTAGATGTCCATCCGTATCTCCTGTGTCTACCCAAATCTTGTGGCACCTAGCTACTGGTGGTACCTAACCACTAGTGGTTCCAAACCACTGGTGACCGAAGTCACAAATAATCATATGTGGGGCCAACCCACTTGTGGTACCTAACCACTGGTGACAATCCCTTAGATCAATGTGTGGGGCCAACCCACTGTGGTACCAAACCACTGGGACTTAGTCACAAATAATGAGATCATGTAGGGCCAACCCACTTGTGGTACCTAACCACTGGTGACAGTCTGAAAGATCATGTTTCCTCCCTCTTCATCTCATATCCCAATCTCATGTTCAACAGTTAAATGTTATGATCATGCTCAATGATTAATTAACATGGCACATTCAGGCTTTTAGCATATGCATTCATTGATAGCAAAACATAATAGACTTACCTGGAGTCCTCGTTTTTACCCACAAGGGTATTTTAATGACGGCAACGTCAATTCGGCTTTTAGCCAAACACAGCTAATAACATATCTAACATATGATGTGTGTAAAGGTTACACACCTGATAACTCGTAACATGATACTTTATACGTCGACACTTTCATTGATAGGCACTACCGCTATCTGCCCACTACTCTGTTCAGATGCCGGCCCACAGCCTGGTGGCCAATCCCGAATAGCGGACACCGCGCGCTTTTTAAACTTAGGGGCAAGGTTTACAAATCTGACCCCTCCTATTGCTTGGTTGGCATTTGAGTCCATGAACACACCTTGGTCACTGAACCGCATTAAACAGTGAAATCGAATCAAAAGAGATTAACGCTTAAGGCTAAGGCCCTTACCTAGATCGACAAATCCCAAAGCTTTAAGCTTGGTTCGCAAACCAAACGAATACTAGAGATCTCCAAAAGAATGTGACACCACTTGCACCTATATACGACCAAACATCCCACCATTAGGTCAAGTAGCCCTTCGGCTTTGGCATGAAAACCTAAAAGAGATACTACGAAATAAAAGAAATCACCCATTTACCTTAACTCAACAGATTCGATTAACACCTAGCAAGAATCGGCACCACACCAGCTTAGAGAAGATTCGGCAAAGGCTAATACAAGAGAGGGTTTAATAGAAAAGACAAAAATAGGAATACAGACCTTCAAATGGAGGCTTAGGGGTTTCAATTTCTAAGGAAAAGTGAAATAGGGGAAGAGAGTTTGAGGTTTCGATTTTGAGAGTGCACAAATAAAGAAGGAGAAAAAAATAAGAAACAAGTTTCGGCTCTTAAGGAGATTGAGGGATAATGTAAGAGAGAATTGCTAGGAGATTCAGTTATGGAGGAAGAAGGTATGGGCAAGGGGTGTTGACTTTGATGCTATTGGCAAAGGAAATAAACGAAGATGATGAGTAAAGAGCGATGTAAGTTTCGACAAAACACCAAAAAGTAAAACAAAAAGGAAAAGAAGAAGAGCCTTAGGAGACTATTCGGTTTTGGTATTTGAGAGAGAAGAAAGAATGCAAAATATCAAGTGTGGAGTGATTCAATTTCAGCACAAAAGAAAAAAAAATAGAAGCAAAAGACCCTAGGTGCTCCTTAACTAGCCGAATATCCAACACCCCCAAAGGCTAACACCAACAATAGGCCACCCCCTAAGCTACACTCAAAAATCGAATGCCCAACCCCTTCTAACTCCTTTCGAAATTCGGCTAACACACACCCCTCTTCAATCCCTTCTTTTCCTCCTTGGTTTTCTCTTAATCACACATTCAAACTTGTTTGAATGCTTCAAACTCCTTGAATTACTCTCCTCCACTTATTCAAAGATGTTGACCCCTTCAACACTCATCCACCAGAGTCCAAGCTGAGTGCAACTCTCCCTTGTATTGGCGTCAAAAAGAAATACACAAAAGGGGAATTCCCCAACTCGAACCAAGTCCCTACCAGCTTCCCTGAGGCGTCACTTCCTTGTGCTCTTGCCACCTTACCAAGGCACTTCTTGTGTCAAATACTCCCAAGAGCATCCCTTAAGTCATATCCCATCCAGCTCTCCCCTAAGGTGCCTAGAAAGAAAAGATTTGACCAAGGTTCCGGCTTATCCCTGACTCACTCTTGAACCCTAAAGTACCCTAAACTAGCATGACAAACATACTATCTACATGCAATCACACAAAATGAAAAGGTCCCGATCTAAGATGTTACAGTTCTACCCCTTTAAAATAATTTTGGCCTCGAAATTACCTGGTCAAAAGAGTTGAGGGTATTGTTGCCGCATAACATCCTCTGGCTCCCACGTAGCTTCTTCTAATCCATGGTTTCGCCACAACACCTTCACCAAAGGAACTTATTTCCTACGCAATATCTTGACATCCAAATCCAAGATCTACACTGGTTCCTCCTCAAAAGATAAGTCCGGGCTTACTTTAATTTCCTCTACCGGCACAACATGAGACGAGTCCGAACGATAACGTCTAAGCATTGAAACATGAAATACGTCATGGATTTGACTCAACTCTGAAGGTAACTCGACCTGATAAGCTACTGGTCCCACATGCTTCAACACCTGATAAGGTCGGTTAAACCTAGGGCTCAACTTGCCCTTCCGACCAAACCTTAGCACTTTCTTCCATGGCGACACCTTTAAGAAAACCTTGTCACCCACTGCAAATTCTATATCTTTTAAGCTTAAGATCGAGATAAGACTTACGCTTGTCCAAGCTTCCTTCAAACAAGTTCGAATAAGCTTAACCTTATCTTCCGTTTCTGCCACCAACACTGGACCCAGCAATTGACGCTCACCTAACTCTGTCCAACACGTAGGGGTATGACACTTCCGCCCATATAACGCTTCATACGGCGCCATCTGAATACTCAATTGGTAGCTATTGTTATATGCAAATTCTGCCAACGGTAGAAATTCTTCCTAACCACCTCTGAAATTCAAGACACAGCCCCTCAACATATCTTCCAAGATCTGAATCACTTTCTTCGACTTCCCATCAGATTGTGGATGAAACGCTGTACTGAAATCCAACTTTATACCCAAAGCCTGATGCAACGCCTTCCAAAATCTTGACGTAAATCTAGGGTCTCTGTCTGAAATGATCGACACTGGTACCCCATGCAACCTTACAATCTCCACTATATACAATCTAGCCAACTTCTGAAGAGAATAATCCACACGCACAAGGTATGAAATAAGCTGACTTCGTCAACCGATCAATGATTACCCAAATCAAATCCTTCTTAGTAGGCATAAGAGGAAGCCACTAACAAAATCTATCGTGGTCCTTTCCCACTTCCACTTGAAATCTTGGCCGGTTGCCACAATCCCTAAGGCAACTAATGTTCTGCCTTTACCTGCTGGCACGTAAAACACTTACCCACAAACTCGGTTACTTCTCTTTTCAGACCCGGCCACCAAAACTGCTTCCGTAAATCCGGTACATCTTACTACCTCCAGGATGCATAGTGTATGGATTGCTATGTGCTTCCTGAAGAATCTTCTGCCTTAATTCCACATCTTTTGGCATGCAATCCTTCCCCTGGAAACCTAAAACTCCATCGCTGTATAAATGGAACTCCTCTATTCCACCCTCTTGCACTTGTAGAAGTCAAGCACTTAAAACATCATCTACCAACTGTTTCTCCTTAACCTGATCTACCCATGTCAGCTTCACGTGCAACTCTGCTAACAAGCTCCCGTCGTCGTACAAACTTAGGTGGGCAAACATTGCCCTTAAGTCTGATACTACCTTACGGCTCAACGCGTCTGCCACCACATTAGCCTTACCCAAATGGTACTCAATCGAGCAGTCATAATCCTTCAACAACTCGATCCACCTCAGCTGCTTTAAATTCAACTCCTTCTGGGTAAGGAGGTATTTCAAACTCTTGTGATCTATGTAGACGATCGACTTCTCCCATATAAACCACTGCAGCCAACTCCAAGTCATGCATCGAATAATTCACTTCGTGAGGTCTCAACTGTCGAGAAGCATACGCTACCACCTTCCCCTCTTGCATCAGCACGCATCCTAACCTTGTATGCGATGCATCACAATAGATAGTAAATTCTTTTCCTCCCTCAGGTTGAATCAACACTAGAGCCTCTGTCAAAATCCTCTTTAACTTCTCAAAACTTTCTTGTTGCTTTTCTGACCACACAAACAGAACTCCTTTTCTTAACAACTTGGTTAACGAACTGTAATCGAAGAGAATCCTTCCCCAAACCATCTGTAATACCCAACCAACCCTAAAAAGCTCTGAATTTTTGCCACAGACTTAGGTGGTTTCCAATTTAACACGGCTTCAATCTTCCAAGGATCAACCTTAATCCCCTTAGCTGACACCACATGACCCAAAAAGTTAACTTCCCTCAGCCAGAACTCACACTTACTAAACTTTGTGAATAATTGCTTCTCCATCAAAATTTGTAAAACCACACGTAGATGTGCATCATGCTCCTCCTCGAATTTTGAGTACACCAGAATATCATCTATAAACACTACGACGAACTAATCCAAATACGATTGAAAATCCTGACTCATCATGTCCACAAATGCTGCCGGTGCATTGGTCAATCCAAACGGCATCACCAAGAATTTGTAGTGACCATAATGAGTACGAAACACTGTCTTATGAATGTCTGCCTCCTTGACCTTAAGCTGATAATACCCTGACCTCAAATCTATCTTGGAGAAGACTGATGCTCCCTTAAGTTGATCGAACAAATCATCGATCCTCGACAACGGATACTTATTCTTTATCGTTAACTTATTCAGCTGACAGTAATCAATACACATTCGCATCAATCCGTCCTTCTTCCTCACAAAAAGCACGGGTGCTCCCCAAGGTGATACACTTGGCCGGATGAAATCGTGATCCAGCAATTCCTGAATCTGCACTTTTAGCTCCACTAACTCCTTCAGCGCCATTCTATATGGGGTAATAGACACTGGCGCTATTTTGGTAGAAGATCAATACCAAATTCAACCTCGCGATTTGGAGGCAATCCGGCAACTCTTCTGGGAAAACATCAGAAAATTCCTTTACCATTCGGACATTCCCCACAGTTGATTCCTTGGCCTCCAAAGCACAAACATGAACCACAAACGCCTTACATCCCTTTCTCACCATTTTCTCGACCTTCAAAGCGGATACCACATTAGATAGGTAATCCCTTCTCTCACCTATCATCACCACCTCTTCACCCTCAAAAGTCCTCAACACCATGTGTTTGGCTGCATAGTCCAAACTTGCTTGATATTTTACTAGCCAGTCCATACCTAAGATCAGATCGAACTCCCCAAATGGCAGTTTCATTAGATCAGCCGAAAATACTACCCCTACCACGACCACGCACATTATGCCCGCGTCCTCTACTACTCATCTCTAACGCTCACGATTTAATCTGATTTAAGGAAAAAAAAATTTATGAATTAGATTCTTCCATGTTTATTACAGAATTGTCTTATGAGTATGTATTCCGAGTAGTTGTTCTAAAGCGCTTTACGATCCTACGGATTCAGTCTCTAAGGTGAATTCTCTAATACTAACATTCATCTCACAAAACATTTAAATCATACAATCAGCAATTAGAAGACTTACCGCCAGATTGGTGTCGAAGACTCAGGTGCCATGCTTACCGAAAACAAGTATTTCATCAAAACCATTTTGCAAATCCTCTATTGAAAACTTAATTTGGTCCTTATACCCACAGTCGAGCTTTTGGACCTGGCTCTGATACCAAAACTGCAACACCCTAAACCGGTCAAAATGCTACAATCGAATTTGGCATGTCACGGTAAAAAGAAAAATTTTGAAAATCGAGTTAACGTCATGAGTTGAAAAAAATCTTTGATTGTATAGAAACAGAATTTTCATTGAGTGGTTAATTGAGAACAACTTTGAATCATAGTTTGAAAATTTAGTTACTTTACTACTAAAACCCAAATTTTAGTTAGCCAATTGTAAAGTCTCACGATTCTTTAAATTTTGGAAATCATCCATTTCATAATTTATTAGACCTGTCTTAATAAACCAAAATATTATAAAGAAGGTTAACAAAAATAAATAAAACCCAAATTTACATTTAAATGGCCTTATTACATTACCAAAATCCAAATTAAAATAAAGAAATCCAAATTAACTAATTAAGCTAGATTCATAATATCATTCATGGCCACTTTGAGTCCACCTCGGCTCCATCTTCGCGGTCTAAGGATTACCTGCAAAATTTTAATGGAGGGTGAGTCACCGAGACTCAGTGTGTAAATCCCCATCCACAAGCATTTACACTCTCACACAGATTCATATGCAGAATATGTATGCCATGCAACCTAACCAACCTAGATGTCCATCCGCATCTCCTGTGTCTACCCAAATCTTGTGGCACCTAGCCACTGGTGGTACCTATCCATTGGTGGTTCCAAACCACTGGTGACCGAAGTCACAAATAATCATATGTGGGGCCAACCCACTTGTGGTACCACTAGTGACAATCCCCTAGATCAATGTGTGGGGACAACCCACTATGGTACCAAACCACTGGGACGAGTTACAGAAATAATATATATGTGGCACCTAACCACTGGTGACAGTCTGAAAGATCATGTTTCCTCCCTCTTCATCTCATATCCCAATCTCATGTTCAACAGGTAATTGTTATGATCAGGCTTTTAGCATATGCATTCATTGATAACAAAACATAATAGACTTACCCGGAGTCCTCGTTTTTACCCATAAGGCTATTTTAATGACGGCAACGTCACTTCAGCTTTTAGCCAAACACAACTAATAACATATCTAACATATAAAGTGTGTAAAGGTTACACACCTGATAACTCATAACACGATACTTTATACGTCAACACTTTCATTGATAGGCACTACCGCTATCTGCCCACTACTCTGTTCAGATGTCGGCCCACAGCATGGTGGCCAATCCTGAATAGTGGACACCGCACACTTTTTAAACTTAGGGGCAAGGTTTACACTCCTCCTATTGCTTGGCTGGCATTTGAGTCCATGAACACATTTTGGTCACTGAACCGTATTAAACAGTGAAATCGAATCAAAAGAGATTAAAGCTTAAGGCTAAGGCCCTTACCTAGATCGACAAATCCCAAAGCTTTAAGCTTGGTTCGCAAACCAAACAAATACCAGAGATCTCCAAAAGAACGCGACACCACTTCCACCTATATACGACCAAACATCCTACCATTAGGCCAAGTAGCCCTTTGGCTTTGGCATGAAAACCCGAAAGAGATACTACGAAATAAAAGAAATCCCCTCCTTACCTTAACTTAATAGATTCGGTTAACACCTAGCAAGAATCGGCACCACACCATCCTAGAGAAGATTTAGCAAAGGCTAAAACAAGAGAGGGTCTAACAGAAAAGCCTAAAATAGGAATACAGACCTTCAAATGGAGGCTTAGGGGTTTCGGTTTCTAAGGAAAAGTGAAATAGGGGAAGAGAGTTTGAGGTTTCGATTTTGAGAGTGCACAAATAGAGAAGGAGAAAAAATAAGAAACAAGTTTCGGCTCTTAAGAAGATTGAGGGAAAACGCAAGAGAGAATGGCTAGGAGATTCGGCTGTGGAGGAAAAAGGTATGGGCAAGGGGTGTTCGGCTTTGATGTTATTGGCAAAGGAAATAACCGAAGATGATGAGTAAAAAGCAATGTAAGTTTTGACCAAACACCAAAAAGTAAAACAAAAAGGAAAAGAAGAAGAGGCTTAGGGGACTATTCGGTTTTGGTATTTGAGAGAGAAGAAAGAATGCAAAATATCAAGTGTGGGAGTGATTCAATTTCGGCACAAAAGAAAAAAAAAAGAGAAGAAAAAGACCCTAGGTGCTCCTTAACTAGCCGAATATCCAACACCCCCAAAGGCTAACACCAACAATCGGCCACCCCTAAGCTACACTCAAAAATTGAATGCCCAACCCCTTCTAACTCCTTTCAAAATTTGGCTAACACACACCCCTCTTCAATCCCTTCTTTTCCTCCTTGTTTTTCTCCTAATCACACATTCAAACTTGTTTGAATGCTTCAAACTCTTTGAATTACTCTCCTCCACTTATTCAAAGATGTTGACCCCTTCAACACTCATCAATCAGAGTCCAAGCTGATTGCAACTCTCCCTTGTCTTGGCGTCAAAAAGAAATACACAAAAGGGGAATTCCTACAGCTCGAACCAAGTCCCTACCAGCTTCCCCGAGGCATCACTTCCTTGTGCTTTAAGTGGCACCTCCTTGTCACCTTACCAAGGCACTTCTTGTGTCAAATACTCCAAAGAACATACCTTAAGTCATATCCCATCCAGCTCTCCCCTAAGGTGCCCAGAAAGAAAAAATTTGACCAAGGTTCTGGTTTATCCCTGACTCACTCCTGAACCCTAAAGTACCCTAAACTAGCATGGCAAACATACTATCTACATACAATCACACAAAATACAAAGGCCCCAATCTAGGATGTTACAACTGTTACACACCTGATGCTATTTGCAGTTTCTTCTCGTTCCGAACACTCTTATTCCGAAAATCAATGATCATCGCACGTTTGGTTCCCAGGCAATATGACAATCAACCTCGAGCACTACCTACACAAAAGTCACCATCTCTATATTAAACTCATACTTGACAAACCATCTCAATTTCACCTCACTTACCACTCAATACTGTTTCTCTAAAAGTAACAAATGATTCCTTATCATACCATAACCACTTACCAACAACGAGAGAAAAGTACCCACTACGAAGTGTAAGAACTTTATCGAAAAATAGAGAATGGTAACTAGAACAACAGTGACGAGAAATGCAGTCGACTACAAGGGAAAGAAATGAATCACAAAAAAGAAATGAAAGGAAAAGAGTGAAAAGATGGGAAGATTCGGCCAAGGGGAAATGGAACCCATTTGCTCACCTTTTTTAGAAGAGTAATATCCTAGGAAGTTCAAAAAGAGAGACCACAAGACCAATAATTTGGCAGAAAGTAGTAAGAACAGAATCGACACAATGAGGGTGAAAGAAAAGAGAAGAGAAATCAAAGAAGGGGCAGTAGGGAGATTCGACCAACACAGAGTCAGTTGGGAAAAGAACGAGGAAGAGGCAATTGAAAGTGGAAGTATTCAGCCAAAGGAGAGGTTGTCAAAAATGAACGAGATGAAATAGCAGAATACGCCAAAATTCCTACCACATTCGGCAAAAAGAGGAAAAAAAATACCAAATGAGAGGCATCCCTCTCTTGGCCGAATTCTTGAATGCCAGAGTCCAATTTCGGCACAAACACCCTTCCCTCTCACTTCCCTTGATTTTCTCCTAAAATCCCTCCTCAAATCTCTCCACCTGATCACACCTCCCCTCAACCACTCAATTTGAATTCTCCTCAATCTCTCTAAATATCCCTCTTCAATTCTCTTTATGACCAATTCAAACTCCATTTAGCAGTATTTCAATCCAACCCTACCACCCCCACGAATTAGGCAGCAAAATAAATACTCCCTTATTGATGCGCCACCACTCGAACCTTAGACCCCATGTACACTCCACAAGCCTCTTACCGCTAGACCAACAACTCCTTTGTATCATATTTTAACAACAATAATTTAAGAACCTACCATCTAGATCCAAGGATTTTATTCACTTAAAATAAAAATTTTGCATAAACCAAGTCTTGACCCCTGACTTCTCAGAAACTTTTAAACGCTTCTAAATCACTTAACCACTGAGGCAGACATTCATTTAAGTCACTTTCTTGCACAACTAAATATTTATGTGCAGTCTCTTAGCTATTCCCTTGTTCAAAACATATTTCTTCTAGGCCCAAAATTTGAGGCGTTACAATTCACCCCTTCTTAAATAAATTTCATCCTTGAAGTTTCCAATTATCAGATCAGTCGCATAACACGGACTCCATCACTACACTTCCGCTGCGCACTCTAGTTCCAAATTAGGTATATGGCCAAATGATGAGGACCCAACTCGAGCACTTCCATGGCCTCTACCATGGCCTCATGTACCTCGTCCGTGTGTACCTCTTGTGCTCATTGTCTTTTTGCATTTTATCTGAACTAACAACTTTATGCAGATCGATTTACAGTTCTAGTTTTTTATTAACAGATGACTTATAAAAAGCAAAAATTTAGAGTTTGTTTTCATACAATGTAGTGTCTATCGGTGTCTATTGGTTTACTACAATTTCAGTATACCTCACTAAAGAGTTTGCAGTACTACCTACAGTAGCCTCAATACTCTACCTATGGCAGTTTCAGTCAAAATCAAAGTACAGTTTCTCGAGAGAATTTACAGGATCGACGCGAACTCAGTGTGCCACACAATTAGAAGATCCTTCCAGAACACTTCAAATTATTTAAAAGTAACTTTTAGAAATTCAAAGTTTAAAAACCCATTCCACAGTCGAGTTTTGTAACCTGACTCTGATACCACTAAATGTAACACCCCATATCCAGCCTAAACGTTATGGCCGAATCTGATGGTGTCACGTTGAAGGGTTTAGCGTAAAACTTGTTGTCGTTGAAATCCTTAAAATTAATTAATAATTTTGTTATTAAACGGTGATTCCAAAACGGGTTGGTCATTTTTAAAACATACATCATTAAAAGCTAATCACTTTTAAAACGTTATTAATTTTCAAAATCTCATTTATTGCAGAAGTTATTTTAGGCAATGTTGCGAAAACATGGTGTCTTTGAAAATAGTTACCTTTTGAAAACCCGTCTTTTTCTACAACTAGCAGTTTATATCAAACTAAATAAATAAAAACCCCAATTTAAAGTTTATAACTTTAAAGAGGCCTTATTACATAAAAATACCCAAATTCAGTCTCTTATAAATCAAAAGCTAAAAACGAAAGCTGATGCGGTTGTATGGCCATCATCGAGTCCCTCGCAGCACCGACTCGCCTACGACTGGGGATTACCTGTAAAGTTAAACAGAGGGGTGAGTTTATGAAAACTCAGCGTGTAATTCCCTAACAAGCAAACTATAACATCCCTAACCCATAATCGTCGCCGGATTAGAGTTAGAAGTGTTACCGGACAGATCAAAAACATTTACAGAATTGTCATATAGTCATTTATCAATCTAAAACATAATGTACCTTAAGAAGGTCGTCGAGACCTTAAACATGCTTATAAACCGAGTCGGGACTAAATCGAAACACATGCCAAATTTCATTAAAGAATAAAAACTTTTCTAAACACAGGGGACACACGTCTGTGGGGGTAGGCCGTGCCTCTCCCATGGCTACTTGACACACTCGTGTGTCTTCCTCGTGACTATATACTACCAAAACCAACACGGGTACCAAGCACACCTGTGTGCCAAGGCCGTGTCCTAAAAGGTCATATATTGCCATTTCTCGCACAACCTGTAGGCACGCCCGTGCCATGATCGTGTACTCTTAATGTTAGCTACTAACTTTTACCCCATGGTTGCTAGGCACGCCCATATGCCATGGCCGTGTAACATAATAGGTCACTTGCAAGACCAACATGCCACCCATTTTAGGTCTCACCTACAAGCAATACATACCAAATCATAATATACATATATGGCAACCAAAACATACAAAATTGACCATTCAATTTTTACATTCCTTATCCAGTTCAATCATGCCAACTTTCAAGACAAAACATATATATAAGCAAAGCATATCTTCATTCATTTGCTTACTCATAACTTACCCATTTTTTATACTCCAAACCATACCAAAATTTGTGTCATATAGCTCATTCATTTAGGAATTTATCAACTCAAGACTTACCAAAAACACATGGCTATGTTCACTTCATAAACATATACACATAACTAGCCTATACATGCCATATTTAACTATATACATTTTCTAAAGGGTACCAAAATATGTTTAGTAGTGTGATGATGATCCTTGATGGTCCCGAGCCTTCATAACTTTGACGACCTATAAAACAGAGAAACATACACACAGAGTAAGCTTTACAAAGCTTAGTAAGTCTTAATACAAATAAACTTATCATATAAACATTCTAACGTATAATCAATCTAAATTCACTATTGGCTCAATTTCACCATCATAAATCTTCTTAATACATTCACTTAGACCATTCATCTTTCAAACTTGCATAAAACTACATACTTTATTAGTTCATAGCTTTTTCCATTCATATAGTACACTTACAATCCCATATTCAATTACTTAGTTCATCTAGGTAAGTTTAAGAAAATACTTACCTTCTTATACACACAAAGTGTACTTACCAAACGTATCAGAAACGAGTATACATTTTCGTAATTGTTCATATCTCAGATTTACTCATTGAACAATTTGGAATTTATTAAGATACTCAAAAACATGGAATAATTGTACAAAGCCAACATCCCAAACGTGGTCTTACATGTAGTCGGATGTCGATGCCACTGTCCCAGACAGGGTCTTACATATAATCAGATATCGATGCCACTATCCCAGACAGGGTCTTACATGTAAACAAATATCGATGCCACTGTCCTAGACAGGGTCTTATACGTAAACAGATATCGATGCCACTGTCCCAGATAGGGTCTTACATGTAAACAGATATCGATGCCACTGTCCCAGGCAGGGTCTTACACGTAAACAGATATCGATGCCACTGTCCCAAATAGGGTCTTGCACATAAATAGATATCGATGCCACTGTCCCAAGCAGGGTCTTACATGTAAACAGATATCGATGCCACTGTCCCAGATAGTGTCTTCCACGTAAACAGATATTGATGCCACTATCCCAGACAGGGTCTTACACGTAAATAGATATCGATGCCACTGTCCCGCATGTGGTCTTACGTAAATGAGATATTGATGCCACCGTCCCGCACGGTCTTACATAAATAGATATCGATGCCCTTTGTCCCGGACAAGGTCTTACACGTAAATAGATATCGATGCCCTTTGTCCCGCATGTGGTCTTACACGTAAACAAATATCGATGCCACTTGTCCCGGATGGGTCTTACACGTAAACAGATATCGATGCCACTGTCCCAGACAAGGTCTTACACGTAAATAGATATCGATGCCACTGTCCCAGACAGGGTCTTACACATAAACAGATATCGATGCCACTATTCTTGATAGGGTCTTACTCGTATTCAAAATAGATATCTATGTCATAACATAGTTAATCCCATTTATCCCTAGGTTCGTACTGAAATTCTCAAACATTGTCACTACATCGATCTTAACTTAAAATTTATGCACACATCATCTTGTAAACATTCAACATTATCAATAATCACATAAACATACATATTCCAAAAACAAATACATTTATTTGCATAATGACTTACCTCGGATTCGGTTTATCAGAATGAAAATGGCTACTCGGTTACTTTCACTTTCCCGCGATATAAATTTGTTTTCCTCGGTTCTTGATCTAAACATATTCAGAAATAACCCTTTTATTCACTATTCCATTCAATGCAATCCATACACATGTATTTTGGGCTATTTATACTTTAGCCCTCACATTAGCACCTTTTATCAATTTAGTCAATTTTTCTTAAAACATCAAATTCACAAAATCCATACATACACATGCTTAGTCACATATCAACGGCACAAAAAATAATATTAAAATATTATCTGAGACTTGGATTTGTGGTCCGAAACCCTTTATTACGACTAGTGTATAAACGGTATCATACAATTCTCCCCTTAGGATTTTCGTCCCAGAAAATCTTACAGATTAAACGAGTTGGATATTGTTGTCTCATTGAGTCCTCGGGCTCCCGTAGCCTCTTCTATTCCATGTCGATTCCACAATACTTTCACTAACAGTATTTTCTTATTTTTTAACTCTTTCACTTCTCGAGCTAAGATAAGGGTCGGTTCCTCTTCATATGTCATATCAGATCGGATCTCAATTTTAGATGGGACAATCACATGTGACAGATCAGAACAATATCTACGAAGCATTGAAACAAGAAATACATCGTGAATCTTTTCTAGCTCAGAGGGCAACCTTAGTCTATAAGCAACAGGCCCAACTCGTTCAATGATCTCATACAGTCCGATGAACCTTGAACTTAATTTTCCTTTACGTCCGAATCAGAGTACTTTCTTCCAAGGAGACACTTTCAACAATACTTTGTCACCAATCTCAACTTCTATATCTTTTCGCTTCATAATCGTATAAGACTTCTGACGATCAGATGCTGCTTTCAAACTTCCTCGGATCAATTTCACTTTCTGTTCTTAATCCTTTATCAAAACAGAATTTGAATCACCTTGAGCTCGTTTTGCTATTATTTCCTTATCAACATTCAGACATCACATATTTGTTATATACTTTTATAGAACTTTTCAGCATATACACTCTATTTCCAAATAACACATAAACATCGATATCACATCTGAGATTCCAAATCAGAAATTAATTTATGTTAAACTCCTTTTAACTTATCAAATAAGTCATCAATTCTGGGCAACGGATATTTATTCTTTATGGTTACCTTATTCAACTGACGATAATCAATGCACATTCTCATCGTGCCATCTTTCTCTTTTACAAACAGAATAGGAGCACCCCAAGGAAAAAAACTTGGTCTAGCGAACCCTCTATCAATCAACTCTTACAACTGTAACTTTAATTCTTTCCACTCTATTAGTGTCATTTTATACGGAGCTATCGAAATAGGTGTCGTACCAGGCATCAATTTAATACCAAACCCAACTTCATGAATCAGAGACAAGCCCGGTAACTCTTCAGAGAAACACATCAGAAAACTCGCAGACAATAGGTACTGACTAAATTTTCCTTTCAGATATTTTTGAATCAATTACATAAACAAAATATGCCTCATATCCCTTTTTCACAAAATTCTAAGTTTTCAATATCGATATCGCAGTAGGCTATCCATCTAAATCGTTAGACTTAACCCATACAATTTCATTATTCGGACATCTCAAATCAATAGTATTTCTTTCACAGTTCACAACAACATCATGCAATGACAACCAATCCATATCCAAATTAATATCAAACTCATCAAATGGAAGAAGCATCAGATCAGCAGGGAAATGAATATCTCGATACATTAACGAACAGTTCTTGCATACTTTATCAACCAAACACTTTTACCTAAGGGTTTTGATACTTTTATAGCAAACTCAGTAGTTTCTACAGGCAAAGTCTTACTGAATACTAAATTCATGCATATATGAATGCGTAAAACCATGGTCTATCAATGCAATCACAGAAGTATCATAAAGTGTAAAAGTACCCGTTATAACATCAGGTGATGAAGCTTCTTCACGAGCTCGGATAACATACGCTCTGGCAGACGCTCTAGCTTCAGATCTTGCAACAGTATTCCTCGCAGACCTCTAACTACTACTGACATTTCTTGTATTTTAGGAAGGTCTATCTCTCTCTGGGGCATTATCTGATCTCGAATTTTGAGTAGTCTCTTGTTCAACAGATTCTAGGCAATCTCGAATAAAATGATCTAACGATCCACATCTGAAGCAAGCTTGATTATTTAATCTACAATTCCCCGGATGTCTTTTACCACAATGCTTACACTTAAGTCGCTCGGATCTAACATTTCCAGCACTCGCCATCTCTGAGTAATCTCGAATGAAGTGATTTCGTGATCCACATTTATAACAAACTCTATTGTTATACTTGCTCCAACATTTTCCCACATGTCGTCTTTCACACTGCCTACACTCAAGTTTGTTGCATTTAGTACTTCCATCATTTGATTCAATTGCAGCTTGAGTTCTCATACTAATATTTGGTCTCACATGATCTCCACTAGCATGTCCAACTGAAGCATTTGATCTATTGTTTGCATCTCTATATTTCTTCGTTAAAGGTTGAGAAAAATCACTCATCGATCTTTTTCTTTCATTACAAGCTTCAGAATCGAATTCCTTGGTATTATCATTATTAGTAGCCCTGAACTCTCCACCTCATACTTACAAATTTTGTCAACCGGAGGCATATTCATCAGATTCAAATTCATAGTCTAGAGCATAGTAGATGTCTGAGGGAGATTAACCGAGGGAGGAGGTTACAAAATAGTCGGGTTATTTCTCACAAATTGAGTGAACCACTCACTCATCATCTGGAAGAAAACTTGTTTAACTTCTTCCTCTAAACCGCTCATAGTCGGTCTCGAATCAGAAGGCACTGTCCCTTGCACGGGAGTAAATGCATTACTTTCTACGTCATCAGCTACGGCTCTTTCGGGATCCATTGCTATACAAAAATCACATTTATACGTTAGGATTCATCACACTATCACATTTCAGATATTATGGCATGTATAGCTAGACTCTGACACGCTACGTTAGTCCGAGAATCGACTAAATCGTAGCTCTGATACCAATAAAATTGTAACATCCCTAACCCGTAATCGTCGGATTAGGGTTAGAAGTGTTACGAATAGATCAAAAACATTTACAGAATTATCATATAGTCATTTATTAATCTCAAACATAATGTCCCTTAAGAAGGTCATCGAGACCTTAAACATGCTTGTAAACCGAGTCGGGACTTAATCGAAACACATGCAAAATTTCATGAAAGATTAAAAACTTTTCTAAACATAGGGGATACACGCCGTGGGGATAGGCCGTGCCTCTCCCACGGCTACTTGACACACCCGTATGTCTTCCCCGTGGCTATATACTGCCAAAACCAACACGGCTACCAAGCACACCCGTGTGCTAAGGCCGTGTCCTAAAAGGTCATATATTGCCAAATCTCGCAGAACCTGTAAGCACGCCCTTGCCATGACCGTGTACTCTTAATGCTAGCTACTGACTTTTACCCCACTGTTGCTAGGCATGCCCGTGTGCCATGGCCGTGTGACACAATAGGTCACTTGCAAGACCAACATGCCACCCATTTTAGGTCTCACCTACAAGCAATACATACCAAATCATAATATGCATATATGGCAACCAAAACATACTAAATTGACCATTCAATTTATACATTCCTTATCCAATTCAATCATGCCAACTTTCAAGACAAAACATATACATAACCAAAGCATATCTTCATTCATTTGCTTACTCATAACTTACCCATTCTTTATACTCCAAACCATACCAAAATTTGTGTATTATAGCTCATTCATTTAAGCATTTATCAACTCAAAACTTACCCAAAAATACATGGCTAAGTTCACTTCATCAACATATACACGTAACTAGCCTATACATACCATATTTAACTATATACATTTTCTAAAGGGTACCAAAATATGTTTAGTAGTGTGATGATGATCCTTGATGGTCCCAAGCCTTCAATAGCTTTGACGACCTATAAAACAGGGAAACATACACACAGAGTATGCTTTACAAAGCTTAGTAAGTCTTAATACAAATAAACTTAGCATATAAACATTCTAACGTATAATCAATCTAAACTCACTATTGGCTCAATTTCACCATCATAAATCTTCTTAATACCTTCACTTAGACCATTCATTTTTCAAACTTGCATAACACTACATAGTTTATTAGTTCATAGCTTTTTCCATTCATATAGTACACTTACAATCCCATTTTCAATTACATAATTCATCTAGGTAAGTTTAAGAAAGTTCTTACCTTATTATACACACAAAGTATACTTACCAAACGTATCAGAAACGAGTATACATTTTCGTAATTGTTTATATCTCAGATTTACTCATTAAACAGTTCAAAATTTATTAAGATACTCAGAAACACAGAATAATTGTACAAAGCCAACATCCCAGACATGGTCTTACATGTAGTCGAATGTCGATGCCACTATCACAGACAGGGTCTTACATATAATAAGATATCGATACCACTGTCCTAGATAGGGTCTTACACGTAAACAGATATTGATGCCACTATCCCAGACAGGGTCTTACACGTAAATAAAAATCGATGCCACTGTCCCAGACAGGGTCTTACACGTAAAAAGATATCGGTGCCACTGTCCTAGGCAGGGTCTTACACGTAAAAGATATCGATGCCAGTGTCCCAGACAGGGTCTTACACGTAAATGGATATCGATGCCACTATCCCAGGTAGGGTCTTACATGTAAATAGATATCGATACCACTGTCCCAAATAGGGCCTTACACGCAAACAAATATCGATACTACTGTCTCAGAGAGGGTCTTACACGTAAATAGATATCGATGCCACTGTAACACCCCAAACCCGGTCAAAACGCTACGACCAAATTCGGCATGTCACAGGAAAAGGAAAATTTTGAAAACTGAGTTAACGCCGTGAGTTGGGTAAAAATCTTTGATTTTATGGAAACAGAATTTTATATTGAGTGATCAATTGAAAATAATTTCGAGTCTTAGTTTGAAAATTTAGTTACTTTGCTACTAAAACCCAAATTAAGCTAGCCAATAGTAAAGCCTCAAAGTTCTTAAGTCTTGAAAATCATTCATTTTGACATTTTAAATAAAGGAAATGAATAAAAATAAATGAAACCTAAATTAATGTTTAAATGGCCTTATTACAATACCAAAAATCCAAATTAAAGTAGTATTAATCCAAAATAAATATTAAAGATAAAATTACTTAAAACATTATGCATGGCCACCTCGAGTCCATCTCGGCCCACATCCGTGGTCTAAGGATTACTTGCAAAATTTTAACGGGGGTAGTGAGTCACCGAGACTCAATGTGTAAATCCCCGTCCAAATGAGCTTTGGTCTCTTACACAAATTCATATATTATACATGTATGCCATGCAACCCAACCAACCTACTATGCACATCCACCGTATCTCCTGTATCTACCCAACATTTGTGGCACCTACCACTAGTGGTACCTAACCACTTGTGGTTCCAAACCACTAGTGACAAAAGTCACAAATAATAATATATGGGGCCAACCCACTTGTGGTACCTAGCCACTAGTGACAATCCATGATATTCGTACGTGGGGCCAACCTACTGTGGTACCAAACCACTGGGACGAGTCACTATCTACTACTCAATCATACAATTGACTCATATGGGCCCCCGGGTCCATTGGGCCCACTTGGCCGCTTTTGGGCCATCATGGCCCAATAGCCCAAACCTACAAGAACATTACTGATGGCCTCAACTATCGCGTTGAAGCCCTACATGTACGCTTGCACGCTCGTGTGCTTACATCACCGTGTCACTGGCATTTCGGCATTTGTCGCTCTACAATTAGAGTAGAGAGAAGTACACACTTGATAGTAATCTGAAGCTGCTAAACCGCGCTCCGAGCACTCCTATGCCCAATGCCCACCAGGTATCCCCCTTCCCCTCCTAGGCACCTCTATATATAGTTAGCTTCTCACCTTCCTTCTTTGTATCTTTCCGATGTGGGATCCCTCCGTCAGTAGAGTTTAAATTCAACTCAAACTCTTCCCGTCCAATCCACAAAATAAATACTCCACTGCTTTCTATGAGATTCGAACCCAGGCACCCTTGTAGCACAATCCACGCCGCTAACCACTTTACCAACTAGCTCCTTATTTCTAAAACCATGCGCAACTCAATATAACCCTATGGAAAAATTTTAGTGTCCTTTTAAAAATAAAACCAAAATGCAAGAGCCAAGACTTGAACCTTGGACCTCATTCCTTCCTTGTGGAGTCACCCCCTTGTCTCTTATGTGGCGTCACTTTGCCACTGCACCACACACTCCACTTGTGTCTTTTTCTCCACATTTTATTCTTAAAGCCTACCTACTAACTCCTAGAGTTTTTTTTCACCTAAAACCAAAATTTCCCTAAAGCCAAAGTTTGAACCCGGGACTTCATAGAAGCCCTCTAACCTTCTAAAATCACTCACCTACTAGATCCAACTTGCATTAAAGCCATTCTCTTATTCTCTAAAATATTAATCGCTACTACGCACAAGGCCCATTGGGCCCAATCCTACTAGGCCCAGCTTTGGGATGTTACAAATCTACCCTCCTTAAAGAAAATTTGTCCTCGAAATTTCCAGCTATAGAAACAGTCACACATCCTAACCTACCACACTACACTCACGCTATGCATTCTAATTCGAAAATAGCAATACACTTTCTAACTTAAGCTTGGAACCTTTTAACACAACCAAATATTTAATATAGAAGAAAACAAATATTTAACACTCATACTTAAAAATTTTCCATTCAAACATCACATCCAAAACATACACAGAATAAATACGGTCATTATAGCATATAATAATAAGTAAGGGGACTTACGGATTTGGTGCCGGAGACTCGGGTGCCATACTTCCAATAAAGATACTTTTTTTAAAAACCAAATTTCAAATAACTTTGAAAAAACATTTTCGCACCCATTCCACAGCCGAGTTTTGCAACCTAGGCTCTGATACCACAATTGTAACACCACAAACCCGGTCAAAATGCTACGACCAAATCCGACATGTCACAAGAAAAGGAAAATTTTAAAAATCGAGTTAACGCCGTGAGTTGGGTCAAAATCTTTGATTTTATGGAAGCAAAATTTTATATTGAGTGATCAATTGAAAATAATTTCAAGTCTTAGTTTGAAATTTTAGTTACTTTGCTACTAAAACCCAAATCAAGCTAGCAAATAGTACGGCCTCAAAGTTCTTAAGTTTTGAAAATCATTCATTTCGACAACTTATTGGGCATGCCTTAGTATCCCAAAATAAAATAAAAATAAAATTTAAATAAAGGAAGTGAATAAAAATAAATGAAACCCAAATTAATGTTTAAATGGCCTTATTACAATACCAAAAATCCAAATTAAAGTAGTATTAATCCAAAATAAATATTAAAGATAAAATTACTTAAAACATTATGCATGACCACCTCAAGTCCATCTCGGCCCACATCCGCGGTCTAAGGATTACCAGCAAAATTTTAACGGAGGGAGTGAGTCACCGAGACTCAGTGTGTAAATCCCCGTCCAAATGAACTTTGGTCTCTTACACGAATTCATATATTATACATGTATGCCATGCAACCCAACCAACCTATTATGCACATCCACTGTATCTCTTGCATCTACCCAACATTTGTGGCACCTAGCCACTGGTGGTACCTAACCACTAGTGGTTCCAAACCACTGGTGACAAAAGTCACAAATAATAACATGTGGGGCCAACCCACTTGTAGTACCTAACCACTGGTGACAATCCATAATATCCGTACGTGGGGCTAACCCACTATGGTACCAAACCACTAGGACGAAGTCATAGAAATAAGATATATGTGGTACCTAACCACTGATGGTTCCAAACCACTGAGACTTAGTCACAGGATAATAATATGTGGGGCCAACCCACTTGTGGTACCTAACCACTGGTGACAGACTGAAAGAGTTCATATTTCCTCCCTTTTCACATCATACCCCATCTTCATGTTCATGTTGTACAACGCATGATCATGCTTTCAATGTACAACAACAATCAATTCACTCATACATGCATCCATTAATAATAGCACATAGTAGAACTTACCTGGAGTCCTCGCTTTTACCCACAAGGGTAACATAGTGATCCATACCATCACTTTGGCTTTTGGCAATACACAGATAATAACATAATTAACATATAAAGTATGTAAGAGTTACACACCTGATAACACGTAATACCATGCTCTCTATGTCGACACTATCGCTAATCGTAATTACTGTTATCTACCTACGACTTTGCTCAAAAGCTAGCCCACAACCCGATGGCCATTCTCAAACATAATCAATCATATAATTAACACAGACAACATTAGTATTACCACGAGGGTAAAATGGTCATTTGTCATTTAGGGGTAAAGCGATAATTACACACTAAAGGTATTTCGATAATTTTGCAATTTGGGGGTAATTTGGTAATTTCGTAAACCAGGGGTAATTTGGTAATTTACAAATTAGGGGTAATTCGGTAATTTCACAAACTAGGGGTAATTCGATAATTTCATAAACCAAGGGTAATTTAGTAATTTTGCAAACTAGGGGTATTCGATAATTTCGTAAACCAGGGGTAATTTGGTAATTTCTCAAGCGGGGGTAATTCAAGAATTTCAATGAAACCGAGGGTAATTCAAAGAGTTTCAGTAAACGAGGGCAATTCAATAATTTTACAAACTAGGGGTTATTCGATAATTTACAAGCCAGGGGTAATTCTATAATTTCACAAACTAAGGGTAATTCAGTAATTTTACAAATCAGGGGTAAATTGGTAATTTACAAACCAAGGGTATTTCGGTAATTTCACAAACCAGGGATATTTCGACAATTTCACAAATTAGGGTGTTAACGACCCAACAGAAGATCAACTGTCACCTCGAACGACTCAAGTATTCTAAACTGAGATAATAAAGCAAATAGGCCTAAGGCCCATTCTCGACCCAAGTGAGCCCACACACTCGTGTGGCACATTTAGCCCAAACCTAGCCACATATATGAGATTCACATAGTCTAGTTCACTATCTACTACTCAATCATACAATTGACTCATATGGGCCCCGGGTCCATTGGGCCCACTTGGCCCCTTTCGGGCCATCATGGCCCAATAGCCCACGCCCACAAGAACACTACTGATGGCCTCAACTATCACGTTGAAGCCCCACACGTGCGCTCGCAGGCTCGTATGGTTACATCATCGTGTCACCGGCATTTTGACATTTGCCGCTGTACAGCTAGAGTAGAGAGAAGTACACACCTGAAAGGGAATCTGAAGCTGCTAAACTGTGCTCCGAGCACTCCTATGCCCAATGCCCACCAGGTATCCCCCTTCTCCTCCTAGGCACCTCTATATATAGCTAGCTTCTCACCTTCCTTCTTTGTATCTTTCCGATGTGGGATCCCTCCGTCAGTAGAGTTTAAATCCAACTCAAACTCTTCCCGTCCAATCCGCAAAATAAATACTCCAATGCTTTCCATGAGATTCGAACCCGGGCTCCCTTGTAGCACATTCCACGCCGCTAACCACTTTACCAACTAGCTCCTTGTTTCTAAAACCATGCGCAACTAAATATAACCCTATGGCTAAATTTTAGAGTCCCTTTAAAAATAAAACCAAAATGCAAAAGCCAAGACTTGAACCTTGGACCTCTTTCCTTCATTGTGGCGTCACCCCCTTGTCTCTTATGTGGCGTCACTTTGCCACTACACCACACACTCCACTTGTGTCTTTTTCTCCACATTTTATTCTTAAAGCCTACCTACTAACTCCAGGGTTTTTTTCACCTAAAACCAAAATTTCCCTAAAGCCAAAGTTTGAACCCGGGACTTCATAGAAGCCCTTTAACCTTTCAAAATCACTCACCTACTAGATCCAACTTGCATTAAAGCCATTCTCTTATTCTCTAAAATTGTAATCGCTACTATGCCCAAGGCCTAATAGGCCCAATCCTACTAGGCCCAACTTTGGGATGTTACAAATCTACCCTCCTTAAAGAAATTTCGTCCTCGAAATTTCCAACTATAGAAACAATCACACATCCTAACCTACCACACAACACTCACGCTGCGCACTCTGATTCGAAAACAGCAATACACTTTCTAACTTAAGCTTGGAACCTTTTCACACAACCAAATATCTAATACAGAAGCAAACAGATATTTAACACTCATACTTAAAATTTTTCCATTCAAACATAACATCCAAAACATACATAGAATAAATATAGTCATTATAGCATATAATAATAAGTAAGGGGACTTACGGATTTGGTGCGGAAGACTCGGGTGCCATACTTCCAATAAAGATACTTTTTTTAAAAAACCAAATTTTAAATAACTTTGGAAAAACATTTTCGCACCCATTCCACAGCCGAGTTTTGCAACCTAGGCTCTGATACCACAATTGTAACACTCCAAACCCTGTCAAAATGCTACGATCGAATCTGGCATGTCATAGGAAAAGAAAAATTTTAAAAACCGAGTTAACGCCGTGAGTTGGGTAAAAATCTTTGATTTTATGGATACAGAATTTTATATTGAGTGATCAATTGAAAATAATTTCGAGTCTTAGTTTGAAAATTTAGTTACTTTGCTACTAAAACCCAAATTAAGCTAGCCAATAGCAAAGCCTCAAAGTTTTTAAGTTTTGAAAATCATTCATTTCGACAATTTATTAGGCATGCCTTAATATCCCAAAATAAAATAAAATAAAATTTAAATAAAGGAAGTGAATAAAAATAAATGAAAGCCAAATAATGTTTAAATGGCCTTATTACAATACCAAAAATCCAAATTAAAGTAGTATTAATCAAAAATAAATATTAAAGATAAAATTACATAAAACATTATGCATGGCCACCTCAAGTCCATCTCGGCCCACATTCGCGGTCTAAGGATTACCAACAAAATTTTAACGGAGGGAGTGAGTCACCGAGACTCAGTGTGTAAATCCCCGTCCAAAATGAATTTTGGTCTCTTACGCAAATTCATATATTATACATGTATGCCATGCAACCCAACCAACCTATTATGCACATCCACCGTATCTCCTGTATCTACCCAACATTTGTGTCACCTAGCCACTGGTGGTACCTAACCACTGGTGGTTCCAAACCACTGGTGACAAAAGTCACAAATAATAATATGTCACTTGTGGTACCTAACCACTGGGGACAATCCATAATATCTGTACGTGGGGCCAACTCACTGTGGTACCAAACCACTGGGACAAGGCATAGAAATAAGATACATGTGGTACCTAACCACCGATGGTTCCAAACCATTGAGACTTAGTCACGAATAATACTATATGGGGCCAACCCACTTGTGGTACCTAACCACTAGTTCATGTTGTACAACGATCATGCTTTCAATGTAGTTCATATATCCTCCATCTTCACATCATACCCCATCTTCATGTTCATGCTTTACAATATGGTATGATCATGCTTTCAATGTACAACAACAATCAATTCACTCATACATTTGCATCCATTAATAAAAATCAATCATACAATTAGTAAAACTTACTACCACGAGGGTAAAATGATCATTTGTCATTTACCCATAATTACTAAAGGTATTTGGTAATTTTGCAATTTGGGGTAATTTTGTAAACTAGGGGTAATTCGATAATTTCACAAGCGAGGGGCAATTCAATAATTTTGTAAACTAGGGGTAATTCGGTAATTTTGCAAACCAAGGGTAATTTGGTAATTTTGCAAACCAGGGGTAATTCAGTAATTTTGCTAACCAGGGGTAACTTGGTAATTTCACAAACCAGGGGTATTTCAACAATTTCACAAATTAGGGGTATTTTCGTAATTTTACAAACCAGAGGTATTTCAGCAATTTCACAAATCCGGGTGTTAACGACCCAACAGAAAATCCACTGTCGCCTTGAATGACTCAAGTATTCTAAACAGAGATAATGAAGCGAATGGGCCTAAGGCCCATTCTCGGCCTAAGTGAGCCCACACACTCGTGTGGCCCATTTAGCCCAAACCTAGCCACATATATGAGATTCACATAACCTAGTTCACTATCTACTACTCAATCATACAATTGACTCATATGGGCCACCGGGTCCATTGGGCCCACTTGCCCTTTTTGGGCTATCGTGGCCCAACAGCCACACCCACAAGAACACTACTGATGCCCTCAACTATCTTGTTGAAGACCCACACGTGCGCTCGGGTGGTTACATCATCGTGTCACAGGCATTTCGGCATTTTTTGCTGTACAGCTAGAGTAGAGAGAAGTACAAACCTAGTAGGTAATCTAAAGCTGCTAAACCGCGCTCCGAGCACTCCTATGCCCAATGCCCACCAGGCACCCCCTTTTCCTCCTAGGCACCTCTATATATAGCCAGCTTCTCACCTTCCTTCTTTCCATCCTTTCGATGTGGGATCCCTCCATCAGTAGAGTTTAAATACAACTCAAACTCTTCCCGTCCAATCCATAAAATAAATACTCCAATGCTTTCCATAATATTCAACCCAGGGCTCCCATGTAGCACATTCCACGCCGCTAACCACTTTACCAACTAGCTCCTTGTTTCTAAAACCATGCGAACTAAATATAACCCTATGGCTAAATTCTAGAGTCCCTTTAAAAATAAAACCAAAATGCAAAAGCCAAGACTTGAACCTTGGACCTCTTTCCTTCATTGTGGAGTCACCCTTTGTCTCTTATGTGGCGTCACTTTGCCACTACACCACACACTCCACTTGTGTCTTTTCTCCACATTTTATTCTTAAAGCCTACCTACTAACTCCTGGGGTTTTTTTCACCTAAAACCAAAATTTCTCTAAAGCCAAAGTTTGAACCTGGACTTCATAAAAGCCCTTTAACCTTCAAAAATCACTTACCTACTAGATCCAACTTGTATTAAAGCCATTCTCTTATTCTCTAAAATTTTAATCGCTATTATGCCCAAGGCCTAATAGGCCCAATCCTACTAGGCCCAACTTTGGGATGTTACAAATCTACCCTCCTTAAAGAAATTTCGTCCTCAAAATTTCCAACTATAGAAACAATCACACATCCTAACCTACCACACAACACTCACGCAAGCAAGCTCTCGATTTAAAAAAGAATACACTTTCTAACTTAAGCTTGGAACCTTTTCACACAACCAAATATCTAATCTGAAGCAAGCAGATATTTAACACTCATACTTAAAATTTTCCATTCAAACATAACATCCAAAACATTCACAGAATAAATATAGACATTATAGCATATAATAATAAGTAAGGGGACTTACGGATTTGGTGCTGAGACTGGGTGCCATACTTCCAATAAAGATACTTTTTTTAAAAAACCAAATTTTAAATAACTTTGGAAAAACATTTTCGCACCCATTCCACAGCCGAGTTTTGCAACCTAGGCTCTGATACCACAATTGTAACACCCCAAACCCTGTCAAAATGCTACGACCGAATCTGGCATTTCATAGGAAAAGGAAAATTTTGAAAACCGATTTAACGCCGTGAGTTGGGTAAAAATCTTTGATTTTATGTAAATAGAATTTTATATTGAGTGATCAATTGAAAATAATTTCGAGTCTTAGTTTGAAAATTTAGTTACTTTGCTACTAAAACCCAAATTAAGCTAGCCAATAGTAAAGCCTCAAAGTTTGAAAATTCATTCATTTTGCTAACTAGGCATAACTTGGTAATTTCACAAACCAAATAAAATAAAATTTCACAAATTAAGTGTATTTTAATAAATTTACAAACCGAATGTATTTATTACAATTTCACAAATCCAAATTAAAGTAGTTAACGAAATAAATATTAAGATCCATACTTAAAACATTGAATGACTCAAGTATTCTAACATCAGAGATAATGAAAATTTTAATGGGCCTAAGGCCCATTCTCGATAAAGTGAGCCCAAATGAACTTTGGTCTCTGGCCCATTTATACATGTATGCCAAACCTATCCACCTATATGAGATTCACATAACCTAGTTCACTATCTACTACTCAATCATACAATTGACTCATATAATATGTGGGGCCGTCCATTGGGCCCTAACCACTTTGACAATTAATATCTATCGTGGGGCCAACCCAATTTGTACTAAACCACTGGGACGAACACGAAATAAGATATGTATGGTACCTAACCACCGGTGGTTCCAAACCACCGAGACTTAGTCACGAGAATAATAATATGTGGGGCCAACCCACTTGTGGTACCTAACCACCTTGTGAATGAAGAGTTCATATTTCCTCCTCTTCACATCATACCGTAACATCCTAAAACCGGAGCTATTTGTGATTAAATGTTTTTCTTAATGTTTGAATTGTTATGGTATTATTTATGGACATAAGATTTAATTAAGGGTCTTAAGTTGGCTAGAAGTAGAAAGTACAAACCTAGTAGGAATCTAAAATAGGGGTTACTAAACCGCGGCCCGAGCACTCCTATGCCCAATGCCCACTGTGCACCCCTTTTCCTCCTAGGCACCTCTATATATAGCCAGCTTCTCACCTTCCTTCTTTCCATCCTTTCGATGTGGGATCCCTCCGTCAATAGAGTTTAAATCCAACTCAAACTCTTCCCGTCCAATCCGCAAAATAAATACTCCACTGCTTTCCATGAGATTCGAACCCAGGCTCCCATGTAGCACAATCCATGCCGCTAACCACTTTACCAACTAGCTCGTTGTTTCTAAAGCCATGCGCAACTAAATATAACCCTATGGAAAAATTCTAGAGTCCCTTTAAAAAGAAAACCAAAATGCAAGAGCCAAGACTTGAACCTTGGACTTCCTTCCTTCCTTGTGGCATCACCCCTTTGTCTCTAATGTGGCGTCACTTTGCCACTACACCACACACTACACTTGTGTCTTTTTCTCCACATTTTATTCTTAAAGCCTATCTACTAACTCCCAGGGTTTTTTTCACCTAAAAACAAAATTTCCCTAAAGCCAATGTTTTAACCCGGGACTTCATAAAAGCCCTCTAACCTTCAAAAATACTCGCCTACTAGATCCAACTTGCATTAAAGCCGTTCTCTTATTCTCTAAAATTTTAATCGCTACTATGCCCAAGGCCCAATGGGCCCAATCCTACTAGGCCTAACTTTGGGATGTTACAAATCTACCCTCCTTAAAGAAATTTCGTCCTCAAAATTTCCAACTATAGAAACAGTCACACATCCTAACCTACCACACTACACTCACGCTGCACACTCTGATTTGAAAACATCAATACACTTTCTAGCTTAAGCTTGAACCTTTTCACACAACCAAATATCTAATACGTACAAAGCAGATATTTAACACTCATACTTAAAAATTTTTCATTCAAACATCACATCCAAAACATACACGTAATAAATACACCATTATAGCATATAATAATAAGTAAGAGGACTTACTTGATTTGGTGCCGAGACTCAAAAGCCATACTTCCAATAAAGGTACTTTTTTTAAAAAAACCAAATTTCAAATAACTTTGAAAAAACATTTTCGCACCCATTCCACTGCCGAGTTTTGTAACCTAGGCTCTAATACCACAATTGTAACACCCCAAACCCGGTCAAAATGCCACGACCGAATCCAGCATGTCACAGGAAAAGGAAAATTTTGAAAACCGAGTTAATGCCGTGAGTTGGGTAAAAATCTTTGATTTTATGGAAATAGAATTTTATATTGAGTGATCAATTGAAAATAATTTCGAGTCTTAGTTTGAAAAGTTAGTTACTTTGCTACTAAAACCCAAATTAAGCTAGCCAATAGTAAAGCCTCAAAGTTCTTAAGTTTTGAAAATCATTCATTTCGACAATTTATTAGGCATGCCTTGATATCCCAAAATAAAATAAAATAAAATTTAAATAAATGAAGTGAATAAAAGTAAATGAAACCCAAATTAATGTTTAAATGGCCTTATTACAATACCAAAAATCCAAATTAAAGTAGTATTAATCCAAAATAAATATTAAAGATAAAATTACTTAAAACATTAAGCATGGCCACCTCAAGTCCATCTCGGCCCACATCACGGTCTAAGGATTACCTGTAAAATTTTAACGGAGGGAGTGAGTCACCGAGACTCAGTGTGTAAATCCCCATCCAAATGAACTTTGGTCTCTTACACAAATTCATATATTATACATGTATGCCATGCAACCCAACCAACCTATTATGCACATCCACCGATTCTCAGATTCACCCAACATTTATGGCACCTAGCCACTGGTGGTACCTAACCACAAAAGTCACAAATAATAATATGTGGGGCCAACCCACTTGTGGTACCTAACCACTGGTGACAATCCATAATATCTCAGACGTGGGGCCAACCCCTTTGTTGTACTAAACCACCGACGAGTCACGTAAATAAGATATATGTGGTACCTAACCACCGGTGGTTCCAAACCACCGAGACTTAGTCACGTATCAATAATATGTGGGGCCAACCCACTTGTGGTACCTAGCCACCGTGACAGATTGAAAGAGTTCATATTTTTCCCTCTTCACATCATACCCTATCTTCATGTTCATGCTTTACAATATAGTATGATCATGCTTTCAATGTACAACAACAATCAATTCACTCATACATGCATCAATTAATAACAGCACATAGTATAACTTACCTGGAGTCCTCGCTTTTACCCACAAGGGTAACACAGTGATCCATACCATCACTTCGGCTTTTGGCAATACATAGATAATAACATAATTAACATATAAAGTGTGTAAGAGTTACACACCGGATAACACGTAATACCATGCTCTCTATGTCGACACTATCGCTAATCGCAACTACCGCTATCTGCCTTCGACTTTGTTCAGATGCCGGCCCACAACCCGGTGGCCAATCTCGAACATAATCAATCATACAATTAACACAGACAACATTAGTACTACCATGATGGTACAACGGCCATTTGTCATTTAGGGGTAAAGCGGTAATTACACACTAAGGGTATTTCAGTAATTTTGCAATTTGAGGGCCATTCGGTAATTTTGAAACCAGGGGTAATTTGGCAATTTACAAACCGGGGGTAATTCAATAATTTCGCAACCAGGGGTAATTCAGTAATTTTGTAAAGCAGGAGTAATTTAGTAATTTCACAAACTAGGGGTAATTCGATAATTTCGTAAACTAGGGGTAATTCGATAATTTCGCAAGCCAGGGTTAATTCAGTACTTTCACAAACCAAGGGTAATTCGGTAATTTTGTAAACCAGGGGTAATTCGGTAATTTATAAACCAGAGGTAATTCGGTAGTTTTGCAAACCTGGGTTAATTCGGTAATTTCACAAACTAGAGGTATTTCGATAATTTCACAAGCCAGGGATATTTCAACAATTTCACAAATCAGGGGTATTTCCGTAATTTCACAAACCAGGGGTATTTCGACAATTTCACAAATCAGGGTGTTAACGACCCAACAGAAGATCCACTGTTGCCTTGAACAACTCAAGTATTCTAAACAGAGATAATGAAGCGAATGGGCCTAAGGCCCATTCCCGGCCCAAGTGAGCCCACACACTCGTGTGGCCCATTTAGCCCAACCCTAGCCACATATATGAGATTCACATAGTCTAGTTCAATATCTACTACTCAATCATACAATTGACTCATATGGGCCCCCGGGTCCATTAGGCCCACTTGGCCCCTTTTGGGCTATAGTGGCCCAATAGCCTACACCCAAAAGAACACTACTGTTGGCCTCAAGTATCGCGTCGAAGCCCACACGTGCGCTCGTACGCTCGTGTGGTTACATCGTCGTGTCACCGGCATTTCGGCATTTTTCGTTGTACAGCTAGAGTAGAGAGAAGTACACACCTAATAGGACTCTAAAGCTGCTAAACCGCGCTCCGAGCACTCCTATGCCCAATGCCCACCAAGCACCCCCTTCTCCTCCTAGGCACCTCTATATATAGCCAGCTTCTCACCTTCCTTCTTTCTATCCTTTCGATGTGGGATCCCTCCGTCAGTAGAGTTTAAATCCAACTCAAACTCTTCCTGTCCAATCCACAAAATAAATACTCCACTATTTCCATGAGATTCGAACCCAGGCTCCCTTGTAGCACAATCCACGCTGCTAACCACTTTACCAACTAGCTCCTTGTTTCTAAAACCATGCGCAACTAAATATAACCCTATGGCAAAATTCTAGAGTCCCTTTAAAAGGAAAACCAAAATGGAAGAGCCAAGACTTGAACCTTGGACCTCCTTCCTTCCTTGTGGCATCACCCCCTTGACTCTTATGTGGCGTCACTTTGCCACTACACCACACACTACACTTGTGTCTTTCTCTTCACATTTTATTCTTAAAGCCTACCTACTAACTCCCAGGGTTTTTTTTCACCTAAAACCAGAATTTCCCTAAAGCCAAAGTTTGAACCGGGACTTCATAGAAGCCCTCTAACCTTCAAAAATCACTCACCTACTAGATCCAACTTGCATTAAAGCCGTTATCTTATTCTCTAAAATTCTAATCGCTACTATGCCCAAGGCCCAATGGGCCCAATCCTACTAGGCCCAACTTTGGGATGTTACAAATCTACCCTCCTTAAAGAAATTTTGTCCTCGAAATTTCCAACTATAGAAACAGTCACACATCCTAACCTACCACACTACACTCACGTCACAAGACTCGATTCGAAAACAAGAATACACTTTCTAACTTAAGCTTGGAACATTTTCACACAACCAAATATCTAATAAGCAAAACAGATATTTAACACTCATACTTAAAATTTTCCATTCAAACATCACATCCAAAACATACATGTAATAAATACAATCATTATAGCATATAATAATAAGTAAGGGACTTACTTGATTTGGTGCCGAGACTCGGTGCCATACTTCCAATAAAGATACTTTTTTAAAAAACCAAATTTCAAATAACTTTGAAAAACATTTTCAACCTATTCCACAATCAGTTTTGCAACCTAGGCTCTGATACCACAATTGTAACACCCCAAACCTAGTTAAAACTCTACGACTGAATCCAGCATGTCACAGTAAAAGGAAAATTTTAAAAACTGAGTTAACGCCGTGAGTTAGGTAAAAATCTTTGATTTTATGGAAATAGAATTTTATATTGAGTGATCAATTGAAAATAATTTCGAGTCTTAGCTTGAAAAGTTAGTTACTTTGCTACTAAAACCCAAATAAAGCTAGCCAATATAAAGCCTCAAAGTTCTTAAGTTTTGAAAATCATTCATTTCGATAATTTATTAGGCATGCCTTGATATCTTAAAATAAAATAAAATAAAATTTAAATAAATGAAGTGAATAAAAATAAATGAAACCCAAATTAATGTTTAAATGGCCTTATTACAATACCAAAAATCCAAATTAAAGTAGTATTAATCCAAAATAAATATTAAAGATAAAATTACATAAAACATTATGCATGGCCACCTCAAGTCCATCTCGGCCCGTATCGCGGTTTAAGGATTACCTGCAAAATTTTAACGAAGGGAGTAAGTCACCGAGACTCAGTGTGTAAATCCCCGTCCAAATGAACTTTGGTCTCTTACACAAATTCATATATTATACATGTATGCCATGCAACCCAACCAACCTATTATGCACATCCACCGTATCTCCCGTATCTACCCAACAGTTGTGGCACCTAGCCACTAGTGGTACCTAACCACTGGTGACAAAAGTCACAAATAATAATATGTGGGGCCAACCCACTTGTGGTACCTAACCACTAGTGACAATCCATAATATCCGTACGTGGGGCCAGCCCACTATTGTACCAAAACACTGGGACTAGTCACAGAAATAAGATATATGTGGTACCTAACCACTGGTGGTTCCAAACCACTGAGACTTAGTCACAGAATAATAATATGTGGGGCCAACCCACTTGTGGTACCTAACCACTGGTGACGGACTAAAAGAGTTCATATTTCCTCCCTCTTCACATCATACCCCATCTTCATATTCATGCTTTACAATATGGTATGATCATGCTTTCAATGTATAACAATAATCAATTCACTCATACATGCATCCATTAATAACAGCATATAGTAGAACTTACCTAGAGTCCTCGCT
This sequence comes from Gossypium rotundifolium, assembly GCA_025506655.1. Taxonomy (NCBI): domain Eukaryota; kingdom Viridiplantae; phylum Streptophyta; class Magnoliopsida; order Malvales; family Malvaceae; genus Gossypium; species Gossypium rotundifolium. The sequence continues at coordinate 71,760,555 of CP106727.1, read as the reverse complement.
TTTACCCACAAGGGTAACACAGTGATCCATACCATCACTTGACTTTTGGCAATACATAGATAATAACATAATTAACATATAAATTGTGTAAGAGTTACATACCTGATAACAAGTAATACCACGCTCTCTATGTCGACACTATCGCTAATCGTAACTACTGCTATCTGCCTACGACTTTGCCCAGATGCTGGCCTACAACCCGGTGGCCAATCTCGAACATAATCAATCATACAATTAACACAGACAACATTAGTACTACCACGAGGGTACAACGGTCATTTGTCGTTTAGGGGTAAAGCGGTAATTACACACTAATGGTATTTCGATAATTTTGCAATTTGAGGGTAGTTCGATAATTTCGTAAGCCATGGGTAATTTGGCAATTTATAAACCAGGGGTAGTTCGATAATTTCACAAACCAGGGGTAATTTAGTAATTTTGTAAACTAGGAGTAATTTAGTAATTTCACAAACTAGGGGTAATTCGATAATTTCGTAAACCAGGGGTAATTCAATAATTTCGCAAGCCAGGTTTAATTCAGTAACTTCACAAACTAGGCGTAATTCGGTAATTTTGCAAACCAGGGGTAATTCGGTAATTTAGAAACCAGAGGTAATTCGGTAATTTTGCAAATTAGGGGTAATTCGGTAATTTTGCAAGCCAGGGGTAAGCCGATAATTTCACCAACCAGGGGTGTTTCGATAATTTCACAAGCAGTGTATTTCGACAATTTCACAAATCAGGGGTATTTCTGTAATTTCACAAACTAGGGGTATTTCAGCAACTTCACGAATTAGGGTGTTAACGACCCAACAGAAGATCCACTATCGCCTTGAGCGACTCAAGTATTCTAAACAGAGATAATGAAGCGAATGGGCCTAAGGCCCATTCTCAACCCAAGTGAGCCCACACACTCGTGTGGCCCATTTAGCCCAAACCTAGCCATATATATGAGATTCACATAGTCTAGTTCACTATCTACTACTCAATCATACAATTGATTCATATGGGCCCCCAGGTCCATTAGGCCCACTTGGCCTCTTTTGGGACATCGTGGCCCAACAGACCACGCCCAAAAGAACCCTACTGGTGGCCTCAACTATTGTGTTGAAGCCCACAAGTGTGCTCGCACGCTCGTGTGGTTACCTCGTCATGTCACCGGCATTTCGGTATTTTCCACTGTATAGCTAGAGTAGAGAGAAGTAGACACCTACTAGGAATCTAAAGCTGCTAAACCGTGCTCCGAGCACTCCTATGCCCAATGCCCACTAGACACCCCCTTCTCCACCTAGGCACCTCTATATATAGCCAGCTTCTTACCTTCCTTCTTTTCATCCTTTCAATGTGGGATCCCTCCATCAGTAGAGTTTAAATCCAACTCAAACTCTTCCTGTCCAATCCATAAAATAAATACTCCACTGCTTTCCATGAGATTCGAACCTAGGCTCCGTTGTAGCACAATCCACGCCGCTAACCACTTTACCAACTAGCTCCTTGTTTCTAAAGCCATGCGCAACTAAATATAACCCTATGGCAAAATTCTAGAGCCCTTTAACAAGAAAACCAAAATGCAAGAGCCAAGACTTGAACCTTGGACCTCTTTCCTTCCTTGTGGCATCACCCCCTTGTCTCTTATGTGGCATCACTTTGCCACTACACCACACTCTACACTTGTGTCTTTTTCTCCACATTTTATTCTTAAAGCCTACCTACTAACTCCAGGGTTTTTTTCACCTAATACCAAAATTTCCCTAAAGCCAAAGTTTGAACCCGAGACTTCATAGAAGCCCTCTAACCTTCAAAAATCACTCACCTACTAGATCCAACTTGCATTAAAGTCATTCTCTTATTCTCTAAAATTTTAATCGCTACTATGCCCAAGGCCCAATGGGCCCAATCCTACTAGGCCCAACTTTGGGATGTTACAAATCTACCATCCTTAAAGAAATTTCGTCCTCGAAATTTCCAACTATAGAAACAGTCACACATCCTAACCTACCACACTACACTCACGCTGCGCACTCTGATTCGAAAACAGCAATACGCTTTCTAACTTAAGCTTGGAACCTTTTCAAACAACCAAATATCTAATACAGAAGCAAACAGATATTTAACACTCATACTTAAAAATTTTCCATTCAAACATCACATCCAAAACATACACAGAATAAATACAGTCATTATAGCATATAATAAGTAAGGGGACTTACGGATTTGGTGCCGAGACCCGGGTTCCATACTTCCAATAAAGATACTTTTTTTTTAAAAAACCAAATTTCAAATAACTTTGAAAAAACATTTTCGCACCCATTCCACAGTCGAGTTTTGCAACCTAGGCTCTGACACCACAATTGTAACACCCCAAACCCGGTCAAAATGCTACGACCGAATCTAGCATGTCACAGGAAAAGGAAAATTTTGAAAACCGAGTTAACGCCGTGAGTTGGGTAAAAATCTTTGATTTTATGGAAACAGAATTTTATATTGAGTGATCAATTGAAAATAATTTCGAGTCTTAGTTTGAAAAGTTAGTTACTTTGCTACTAAAACCCAAATTAAGCTAGCCAATAGTAAAGCCTCAAAGTTATTAAGTTTTGAAAATCATTCATTTCGACAATTTATTAGGCATGCCTTGATATCCCAAAATAAAATAAAATAAAAATTTAAATAAATGAAGTGAATAAAAATAAATGAAACCCAAATTAATGTTTAAATGGCCTTCTTACAATACCAAAAATTCAAATTAAAGTAGTATTAATCCAAAATAAATATTAAAGATAAAATTACTTAAAACATTATGCATGGCCACCTCAAGTCCATCTCGGCCCACATCGCGACTGTAATATCCGGGATTTATGGCCAATGCATTTTTGCTTAAGTATGTGTGAAAGCATGTCTATGTGTTCTAAATTGTGTGGCATGAATTTTGGAAACATTAAAGTGTAGTAAATGCCTTAGAAATTATTCGATTCTTAATTTAAAAGAGGAAGCTAAACCAAAAAGGCCTTAAGAAAATTAGTAGGGGAAATTAGACACTAAATTGGGCTTGTTTAAGTGTCTTGGAGGCGCCACTTAGGGCCTTAGTAAGTGACGCCACAAGCATGGGTGCAAGGCCTAGGTTCAAGCTGCAAGGGAAGCAAATAAAGGTGTTCAATTAGCAAATTAGCCTCCCTTCTCGTTTACTCTTTTTCTCTCCAAAGTTTTTCTTTTCTTCTTCTTTTATTCTAGACGAAATCTTCCTCTCCCTAAAGACCACCATTGCCGATTCTTCCTAAGTCCCACACTCTTCCATTGAAGCCGAATCCCCATCATCAATCTTTCTCATTTCCCTCTTGTTGAAGCCAATTTCTCAACAAGCATCAAAAGCTGAAATCTGTCAAATATCTACTTAGCCTATAGTCGAATCTCTGTAGTGGTGCCAGGAAGGAATACTGTCGATTTCAATATTAAGGGTAAGGATTCTACCATCATCATTCTATTCCTTTTTCTTGTGGCCGAAATTAAAAGCACTAATCCCATTAGACCTCTTTGGCCGAAACTTTGAAGGGTCTTCTGGGATTTGTCTTGCAGCCGATTTCAGGAGGGAGTCTTTCGGGATCTATAGCGATCAAGGGATATCGACAACTTCAGGTGTAAGCAAGGATTTTGGGATTAGCCGAGTTAGGTAAATGGATGGTAACATTCGGCCATAGGCCATTTTATTGAGATTAAATGTTAGATCGGATCTAACATTTATCTGTAGGGATTCCGGCAAATACCAGAAGCTAATTCGGGATTTAGATCCGCAAGGTAAGTGAAACTGACATTCGGCTAAAACCATACTTAGTGACTTAGATTTATGTCTTACTTCATTTAAAAGCCGAAACTAATTAGTTCTATGGTTTAGTGTCTAGCCGATTGCAAGAAAGGTCCTCACAAAGTTTTCAGGATTTGATTATTAAGCAAATCGACAACAATGTAAGATTTAAGTTGTGATAAATCCTTCAGGATTGATTATTTGGCCGAATGGCCTTCAGCTAAAATGTGTGGTGTTGGCCGAATATAGGAATTAAGGGTCTAAAGCATTAGATCGGGTTTCGGGATTTTAATAAAGCGTTAATACCATGTGTGTACCCCACACTAAGCCTTAATAAATTTACGATTATGTTTTAATAAATGTGTTAATAAAAATATGTAAGATGTGGCTATGAGTACCTGGCAATGGTTCAAAGTACCCAGGTACGTTTACCCACTCCTACTATGATTATGATAAGATCTGTTATGGCGTATATGTGAAACTATAAGAATGTGAATAAGGTATGTGACATGGTTAATGCATAATTGTATGACATGGGGCATATGGGTGATATGTAAAGCGGAAGTGATCTGGTGGTTTTATACCATAATATCTGAATGTGGTGACTTATGTCACAATATCTGAATGTGGTGACTGATGTCACAAAATAATTATCTGGTGGCTATGCCACAATATTTACAAGGGCGATGAGCATGTCGTCTGCAGCGACTACCTTCGATGGTGTGTAGCGGATGGAGGGTTGACTTAGTAGTCCCCACGGTGTGATGGTTGGTACGGGTGATGTGTAGCGGATGGTTATCTAGGTTTGGGTTTGGGTTTGCATCATGATTTATATATGTATATTATGTATGATTTGACATGCCTAAATTAATTGAGACTTGTTTTGGTTGTACACATTGAGTCTGTTTGACTCACCCCTTTGTGGGATTATTTTTCAGGTGACACTCAGTAATGGACTGGGTCAGCAAGTGCTCAAGTGGTGGCCATGCTCAGCTCTGAATTTATTTATTTTATTTTGGGCTTTCTCTTTTTAAGTATTTTGGATTTAATTTGGGTTTTGATTTGATGTAATAAGGCCATGGTATGAACTATTTACTTATGCATTTTAATTGTTTAATTATGGTATGATTCTTATCAATTTATAGTTCAAATAATTTTTCTTAGAAATAAAGATTAAATGTTTTAGCACCGTTTTTAATTTTGAACCCAACCCAAATCAATGGTTCTTCAAAGACACCCAAAATTTTGACAAACATCAAATAAGATTCGAATGGTTTTTCCCTAGGAGCATGCCAGATCTGGTCAGCGCTTATGGGCCGGGTTTCGGGTGTTTCAATTTGGTATCAGAGCCCGATTCAAAACTCAGCCTTGAGGGCTTTTAGGGCCCAAAACGTTTTCTCTCTTTTGGAAGTGGATTTTTCTAAGAAATAAGCAGGTTTTCTGGCATGGCACCTGAGTCTCCGGCCCGAGGTCCACCAGATAAGTACTCCTAACTCTTTTGTGATTGTATGTGGGATTTATAGGGACGTAGATTAGTAAATTAGGAATTAAACCCTAGGACTAGTCTATTTCAGCATCAAGTTATATAAAACTTAAATTCAATCAAACAAACGTGTGTCTAAGTCACCGAGTTAGGGTGTGGCAACCATCGTGCGCATGTCTAGGATTGGTTTCAGTGGGAGCTTGGTATTTAAGCAGTCCTAGTGACTCACCTCCTCTCCACTCGAATCCTACACAGTGCGTGAGTGAGGTTCACCTAACCAAGAGAACTTATTCATGGGCTAAATCTAATAACTAAAACCCGAAAGAGACTAGCCATATTTTTATAAAAGCCTTAGTTTTAGAAATTACCAAATTACCCATAGGATTGGTAGAAAAAAATTTGTTTAAAAATTTCAAAATACCAAAATTACATAAATACCCCTGATTTACAAAATTACCAAAATGACCCCGATTCTCAAAATTTCTGCCATACCCTTGATTTGGGAAAATTTTCAAATACCCTTGAGTTTTGGAAATTTCAGAGTGCTTTGATTTATTAGGATTTTCGAATTGACCCCGATTTATGACCAAAATACCCCTGATTTGTAACTTGACCAAATTACCCCTAACCTGTACAAATGACCAAAATACCCTCAGTAAGGAAAATTACCGAAGTACCCTCAAATTAGAAATCTTTAAAAATACCCTTGTTTTGAAAAGTCACCAGGAACCATATTTTGCAAAAAATTATCGAAATGCCCCTGGCTTGTAAAATTACAACAATACCCCCAGTTTATAAAATTACCATATTACCCTTGAATTTTCTTACCAAGTACTTCAATTTTGTAAAAATACCAGAAATCTCTACTTTGTAAAATTTTCAAATGCCCTAATTTGAAAAATTACCAAAATACCCTATAGGATAAAATTTCTAAATACCCTTGGGTAGTGGAAAACAACAACAATGACAACCACAACACTTTTACGTGATGAACACAAGTTCATGAATGAGATGATTGAATGAATGAATTTAAGGCGTAATGCGATGAACTCGAAAGAACTACTTTAAAACTATTGAACATAAACTGCATTACGTGATAAATTAGTGGAACAAAACTAATCTAGAAAATTCTTTAATCAGATAAACGCAAATCAAAAGTATGAATTCAAGGGAACGTGGTGTAACGTACGTGGCCGTGGTAGAGGCTGAATGACCGTGTCGGAGCCCGTTAGGTTAAGACAAGGGTCCGAAATAAAATGCCACCACCACCACCACCGTTGATGTGGAATATCGTGGATCGACGGGAATGACGCAGAGGTCACGAGCGATCTCATGGTTTTGGAAAGGGTGGCTGGAGAGGTAGAGGCATGGGAGCTCAGAAATCGGTACCTGAGCGACTCCGAGCCAATAGAGCAGAGGTGTTCTGTGGTGTATCTGGTGTGGCACCCAGTACCGCTGAGTATTGGTTGGAGGAAACTGAGCGAATTATGGATGAGCTCGATTTAACTGCCGAGGAAAAACTGAAAGGTTTGGTGTCGCTTCTCCGCGATGAGCCATATCAATGGTGGCTTACGGTTCGGGATGGTGCTACAGCTGAGGAACTCACTTGGGATTATGCTAAGGCAGCATGCCAGAAGAAGTATGTCGGTACTCATTACATTGATGCGCAGAGGAAGGCTTTTCTGGGGCTGGTTTAAGGGAACAAGTCCGTAGCGGAGTACGAGGCTGAATTTCTAAGGTTAAGCCGATATGCTCGAGGGATAGTGGCTACAGAGCATGAACGATATGTCCGGTTTGAGGACGGATTGAGGGATGAATTGAGACTATTGATAGCTCCACAGCAAGGGTGGGAGTTTGCTGTGTTGGTGGAGAAGGCTAAGGTAGCCGAAGGAATTAAGTACTCTGTGAGGCAGAACACGGATCGAAATAGGCAGAAGAGAGGCTTTGGATCATCAGGGTCTTCAAGGAATGAGCAAAAGAAGCCTAGAGTTGATGGGCCGCGAGGTCAGCAAGCTGCTACTAGAGGGCAGTATCGTACTTGTGCCTAATGCGGGAAGAAGCATTTAGGAGAGTGTTGGAAGAAGACGAGAGGATGCTTTAAGTGTGGGTCCAAGGACCACATGATTAAGGATTGTCTTATGAGAACCGAAGGGGGACGACCAGTAAGTCAAGGTTCTAACCAGGCTGGAAGAGGTGGACAGCAGCCTCAGCGGGGCCGTGGTTCGAATGGTAGAGGAAACGGTGCTGGTAGAGGACGGGGAACACCTGGCTGAGGTGTTGGTAACACGGAGGCTAGGCAGTTGGGTTTAGTGTTTGCGTTAAATCGGAGGAGGATGAGAGACACCGGGCGTCATAATCAGACGTTCCTTATTTTTGGCAAGCCTTATGTTACTTTGATTAATGTGGGCTCGACCCATTCTTATGTTGCATGTAGAGTAGTTGAAACTCTAGGAATAGTCTCTGAACTATCTGGTAGGGAGATGATTGTAGTAAGCCCATTAGGCCAAACTGTAGTAATGAATAAGATGTATCAGAGAGTACCTTTGAAGCTTCAAGGAGCGTATTTCCTCTTGACTTAATGGAATTACCTTCGAGAATTTAATCTTATACTTGGCATGGGTGGCTAGTGAAGCATCGGTGTGTTGGATTGTGCAGCTAAACGAATGGAGTTAAATACCCCAGAAGATGAGGTGATAGTTATGATAGGAGAAAGACGAAACTACTTGTGTAACGTAGTTTCAGCCTTAAAAGCTGATAAGATGGTTCGAAAGGGGTGTAAGGCATTTTTGGCTTTCGTTAGTACTTTGGATGTGAAAGAAGGGGGAGTTAGTGGAGTTAGAACCGTAAGAGAGTTTGTGGATGTCTTTTCGGATGAATTACCAGGAATACCCCCGGACAGGGAGGTAGAGTTTGGAATTGAGTTGTTGCCAGGTACAACTCCTATGTCAATTGCCCCATACAGAATGGCACCCAAGGAGTTCATTAAGCTCAAGGCTCAAATTCAAGAATTGCTAGACCGTAGGTTTATTCGACCTAGTGTGTCTCCATGGGGAGCACCGGTCTTGTTCATGAAGAAGAAGGACAGAACTATGCGCATGTGCATAGATTACCGTCAGTTGAATAAGCTGACCATCAAGAACAAGTATCCTTTGCCAAGGATAGACGACTTGTTTGATCAACTTAAGGGGGCCACAATTTTCTCAAAGATAGATCTGAGGTCTGGATATCATCAGCTTAAGGTGAAGGAGGCAGATATCCATAAGACGGCTTTTCAGACAAGATATGGGCATTTTGAGTTTGTAGTAATGCCATTCGGGTTGACAAACGCCCCAGCCGCGTTCATGGACATGATGAACTGGGATTTCCAACCCTATCTGGACCGGTTCGTTGTTGTGTTCATAGAGGACATATTGGTGTATTCGAAGTCTGAGGAAAAACATGACGAGCACCTCTGAGTTGTGTTACAAGTGTTAAGGGAAAAGAAGCTCTACGAGAAATTCAGCAAATGTGAATTTTGGCTGAAGGAAGTTACGTTCTTAGGACATGTGGTGTCTGCTGAAGGAATAAGGGTGGATCCTCGGAAGATTGAGGCAGTTTTGGATTGGAAACCCCCTAAGTCTATGGTAGAAGTTCAGAGTTTCTTAGGTTTAGCAGGCTATTACCGAAGGTTCGTAGAATGGTTCTCATCAATAGCCGCACCTTTGACAAAGTTATTAAGAAAGGAAGTACCTTTCATATGGACTGATAAGCAACAGGAGAGCTTTGAGAAGCTTAAGAGAGTCTTGACTGAAGCTCCAGTTTTGATTCAGCCGGAGGCAGGGAAGGATTTTGTGGTGTATTGTGATGCTTCCCATACAGGATTGGGAGGTGTCCTTATGCAAGACGGGAAGGTAGTTGCGTATGCGTCTCGACAACTAAGGCAACACGAGGTTAACTACCCAACGCATGACTTGGCATTGGTGACAGTGGTCTTTGCCCTTAAGGTATGGGGGCACTATCTTTATGGAGAAAAGTCAGTGATCTACACAGACCACAAGAGCCTTAAGTATCTGCTGACTCAGAAAGAGCTAAACCTGAGACAGCGAAGGTGGGTGGAATTGTTGAAGGACTACGACTGTTCTATAGAGTATCACCCGAGCAAGGAAAATGTGGTAGCAGATGCCTTAAGTCGAAAAGTTGAGTCGAATCTGAGGGCAATGTTCACACATCTGAGCTTGTATGACGATGGAAGTCTACTGGCAGAATTGCAAGTCAAACCGACATGGTTGAATAAGGTGAAGGAAAGTCAGTTAATGGACGAGGATCTAAGTGCTAAGTTACGACAAGTGCAGAATGGAGAGATAGAGGGTTATGGTATTAATGACGAGGGAGTATTGTGCTTCAAGGATAAGGTCTGTATGCCGACGAATGAAGAACTTAGGCAGCGAATTCTTCGGGAATCGTATAGTAGCCCTTATGCTATGCATCCTGGAGGCAGTAAGTTGTACAGAGACCTAAGGGAACAGTTTTGGTGGCCTGGTCTTAAGCGGGAAGTTACCGAATATGTTGGCAAATGCTTGACGTGTCAGCAAGTTAAGGCTGAACACCAAGTTCCATTAGGATTGCTTCAGCCAATACAAATTCCGTAGTGGAAGTGGGAGAGAATTACCATGGACTTTGTTAGTGGGCTTCCCCTTACGCCTACCAAGAAGGACTCGGTATGGGTGATAGTGGATCGACTGACAAAGTCCACGCATTTCATTCCCGTGCGGGTTGACTATTCTTTGCAGAAGCTGGCAAAGTTATATGTGGCGAAAATTGTGAGGTTGCATGGAGTGCCGGTGTCAATTATCTCGGATAGGGATTCAAGGTTCACGTCTCAATTTTGGAAAGCTTTACATCAGGCTTTAGGCACTAGATTGGATTTCAGTACAGCTTTTCATCCACAGTCGGACGGCAGGTCTGAACGAGTGATCCAAGTGTTAGAGGATATGTTAAGAGGTTGTGTGATTGACTTCAGAGGAAGTTGGGAAGAATATTTGCCTCTAACGGAATTTGCTTACAATAACGACTATCAAGCAAGTATTCGGATGGCACCATACGAAGCACTGTATGGTCGGAAGTGTCGCACTCCTACATGTTGGACGGAACTAGGGGAACGTCAGATTCTGGGTCCAAAATTGTGGTAGAATCAGAGGAGAAGGTTAAGATAATCCGGGCACGATTGAAGGAGGCGTCTGACAGGAAAAAGTCTTACGCAGATCTCAAGCGGAAGGAAATTGAGTTTCCTATGGGAGACTATGTGTTTCTTAAAGTTTCACCTTGGAAAAAGGTAATGAGATTTGGTCGTAAAGGGAAGTTAAGTCCCAGGTTTATAGGACCTTATCAGCTATTGAAGCGAGTTGGACCAGTGGCATACCAATTGGAGTTGCCTCCGGAATTGAAGCAGATGCATGACGTATTTTATGTTTCCATGCTACGTCGATACCGATCAGATCCATTTCACGTAGTTCCGGTTGAAGAGGTAGAGCTAAGACCAGATCTGTCTTATGAGGAAGAGCCGATTCAGATTCTGGAACGAGATGTGAAGGTGCTTCGGAGAAAGTCGGTCCCCCTGGTTAAAGTGTTATGGCATAACCATGGATCGGAGGAAGCTTCTTGGGAGCCAGAAGAAGCAATGCGACAGAAATACCCCCACCTATTCTAGCCAGGTAATTTCGAGGTCGAAATTATTTTAAGGGGGGTAGAACTGTAATATCCGAGATTTATGGCCTATAGATTTTTGCTTAAGTATGTGTGAAAGCATGTCTATGTGTTTTGAATTGTGTGGCATGAATTTTGGAAACTTTAAAGTGTAGTAAATGCCTTAGAAATTATTCTATTTTTAATTTAAAAGAGGAAGCTAAACCAAAAAGGCCTTAAGAAAATTAGTAGGGGAAATAAGACACTAAATTGGGCTTGTTTAAGTCGCTTGGAGGCACCACTTAGGGCCTTAGTAAGTGACGCCACAAGCATGGGTGCAAGGCCTAGGTTCGAGCTGCAAGGGAAGTAAATAAAGGAGTTTTATTTTCCTGCAGGCATGAGCAGTAGTGGACAGCACCAAGGCCCTAAAGGGATGAGTTTAATCCTCTTTAAAATTCAGCTAGATAAGGGGATAAATGATGGATTAATTTCATTAATTTGAATAAGGTGATAAAGAGAAAATTTAGGGATTAGATAGGGGAGAAGTGTGGCCGGCCTAGGGACTCTCTTGAGGTGAATTTCGATCAAGCTAGTAAAGGGAGAATAGCCGAATTTCAATTAGCAAATTAGCCTCCCTTCTCGTTTACTCTTTTTCTCTCCAAAGTTTTTCGTTTCTTCTTCTTTTATTCTAGCCGAAATCTTCCTCTCCCTAAAGACCACCATTGCCGATTCTTCCTAAGTCCCATACTCTTCCATTGAAGTCGAATCCCCATCATTAATCTTTCTCATTTCACTCTTGTTGAAGCTGATTTCTCAACAAGCCTCAAAAGCCGAAATCAGTCAAATATCTACTTAGCCTATAGCCAATCTACGTAGTGGTGTCGGAAGGAATCTTTGTCGATTTCAATATTAAGGGTAAGGATTCTACCATCATCGTTCTATTCCTTTTCTTGTGGTCAAAATCAAAAGCACTAATCCCATTAGAACTCTTTGGTCAAACTTTGAAGGGTCTTCCAGATCTCTTTGCAAACCGATTTCGTGAGGGAGTCTTTCGGGATCTGTAGTGATCAAGGGATATCGACAACTTCAAAAAGCAAGGATTTTGGGATTTAGCGAGTTAGGTAAGTGGATGGTAACATTCGCCATAGGCCATTTTATTGAGATTAAATGTTAGATCGGATCTAACATTTATCTCAGGGATTTCGGCAAATACCGTAAGCTAATTCGGATTTAGATCCGCAAGGTAAGTGAATCGACATTCTGCCAAGACTATACTTAGTGACTTAGATCTATGTCTTACTTAGCTTAAAAGCAAACTAATTAGTTCGTGGTTTAGTGTCAGCCGATTGCAAGAAGGGTCCTCACAAAGTTTTCGGATTTGATTAGTAAGCAAATCGCAAAGAAGGTAAGATTTAAGTTGTGATAAATCATTTGAGATTGATTATTTGGCCGAATGGCCTTCAGCTAATGTGTGGTGTTGGCCGAATATAGGAATTAAGGGTCTAAAGCATTAGATCAGGTTTCAGGATTTCAATAAAGTGTTAATACCAGGTGTGTACCCCACACTAAGCCTTAATAAATTTATGATTATGTTTTAATAAATGTGTTAATAAGAATATGTAAGATGTGGCTATGAGTACCGCAATGGTTCAAAGTACCTGTGCACGCTTACCCACCCTACTATGATTATGATAAGATCTGTTATGGCGTATATGTGAAACTATAAGAATGTGAATAAGGTATGTGACATGGTTAATGTATAATTGTATGACATTGGGCATATGGGTGATATGTAAAGCGGAAGTGATCTGGTGGTTTTATACCATAATATCTGAATGTGGTGACTTATGTCACAATATCTGAATGTGGTGACTTATGTCACAAAATCTGAATGTGGTGACTTGTGTCACAAAATAATTATCTGGTGGCTATGCCACAATATTTATAAGGGCGATGAGCATGTCGTCTGCAGCGATTGCCTTCGATGATGTGTAGCGGATGGAGGGTCGACTTAGTAGTCCCCACGGTGCGATGGTTGGTACGGGTGATGTGTAGCAGATGGTAATCTAGGTTTGGGTTCGAGTTTGCGTCATGATTTATATATGTATATTATGTATGATTTGACATGCCTGAATTAATTGAGACTTGTGTTGGTTGTACACATTGAGTCTGTTTGACTCACCCCTTTGTGGGATTGTTTTTCAGGTGACACTCAGTAATGGACCGTGTCGGCAGGAGCTCAAGTGGTGGCCATGCTTAGCTCTGAATTTATTTATTTTATTTTGGGCTTTCTCTTTTTAAGTATTTTGGATTTAATTTGGGTTTTGATTTGATGTTATAAGGCCATGGTATGAACTATTTACTTATGCATTTTAATAGTTTAATTATGGTACGATTCTTATCAATTTAAAGTTCAAATAATTTTTCTTAAAAATAAAGATTAAATGTTTTATCACCGTTTTTAATTTTGAACCCAACCCAAATCAATGGTTCTTCAAAGACACACAAAATTTTGACAAACATCAAATAAGATTCGAATAGTTTTTCCCTAGGAGCATGCCAGATCTGGTCAGGGCTTATGGGCCGGGTTTGGGGTGTTTCAGCGGTCTAAGGATTACCTGCAAAATTTTAACGGAATGAGTAAGTCACCGAGACTCAGTGTGTAAATCCCATATATTATACAAATTCATATATTATACATGTAAGTCCCCGTCCAAATGAACTTTGGTCTCTTACACAAATTCATATATTATACATGTATGCCATGCAACCCAACCAACCTATTATGCACATCCACCGTATCTCCTATATCTACCCAACATTTGTGGCACCTAGCCACTGGTGGTACCTAACCACTGGTGGTTCCAAACCACTGGTGACAAAAGTCACAAATAATAATATGTGGGGCCAGCCCACTTGTGGTACCTAACCACTGGTGACAATCCAAAATATCCGTACGTGGGGCCAACCCACTGTTGTACCAAACCACTTGGACGAGTCATAAAAATAAGATATATGTGGTACCTAACTACTGGTGGTTCCAAACCACTGAGACTTAGTCACAGAATAATAATATGTGGGGCCAACCCACTTGTGGTACCTAACCACTGGTGACAGACTGAAAGAGTTCATATTTCCTCCCTCTTCACATCATACCTCATCTTCATGTTCATGCTGTACAATATGGTATGATCATGCTTTCAATGTACAACAACAATCAATTCACTCATACATGCATCCATTAATAACAGCACATAGTAGAACAAACTTAGAGTCCTCGCTTTTACCCACAAGGGTAACACAGTGATCCATACCATCACTTCGGCTTTTGGCAATACATAGATAATAACATAATTAACATATAAAATGGGTAAGAGTTACACACCTCATAACACGTAATACCACGCTCTCTATGTCGACACTATTGCTAATCGTAACGACTGCTATCTACCTATGACTTTGCTCAGATGCCGGCCCACAACCCAGTGGCCAATCTCGAACATAATCAATCATACAATTAACACAGACAACATTAGTACTACCACGACGGTGCAACGGTCATTTGTCGTTTAAGGGTAAAGCGGTAATTACACACTAAGGGTATTTTGGTAATTTTACAATTTGAGGGTAATTCGGTAATTTCGTAAACCATGGGTAATTTGGCAATTTACAAACCAGGGGTAATTCGATAATTTTGCAAATTAGGGGTAATTTGTATACCAGGGGTAATTCAGTAATTTCACAAATTAGGGGTAATCGATAATTTTGTAAACCAGGGGTAATTCGATAATTTTGCAAGCCAGGGCTAATTTAGTAATTTCACAAACCAGGGGTAATTCGATAATTTTGCAAACCAGGGGTAATTTGGTAATTTATAAACCAGGGGTAATTCGGTAATTTTGCAAACCAAGGGTAATTTGATAATTTTGCAAACCAGGGGTAAGTCGATAATTTCACAAACCAGGGGTATTTCGATAATTTCACAAACCAGGGGTATTTTGACAATTTCACAAATCAGGGGTATTTCCGTAATTTCACAAGCCAGGGGTATTTTGGCAATTTCACAAATCAAGGTGTTATCGACCCAACAGAAGATCCACTGTCGCCTTGAATGACTCAAGTATTCTAAACAGAGATAATGAAACGAATGAGCCTAAGGCCCATCCTCGGCCCAAGTGAGCCCACACACTCGTGTGGCCCATTTAGCCCAAACCTAGCCACATATATGAGATTCACATAGTCTAGTTCACTATCTACTACTCAATCATACAATCGACTCATATGGGCCCTCGGGTCCATTAGGCCCACTTGGCCCTCTTTGGGCTATCGTGGCCTAACAGCCCACACCCACAAGAACACTACTGATGGCCTCAACTATCTCGTTGAAGCCCCATACATGCGCTCGCATGCTCTTGTGGTTACATCGTCGTGTCATCGACATTTCTGCATTTTCCGTTGTACAACTAGAGTAGAGAGAAGTACACACCTAATAGGAATCTAAAGCTGCTAAATCGCGCTCCGAGCACTACTATGCCCAATGCCCACCAAGCACCCCCCTTTTCCTCCTAGGCACCTCTATATATAGCCAGCTTCTCACCTTCATTCTTTCCATCCTTTTGATGTGGGATCCCTCCGTCAGTAGAGTTTAAATCCAACTCAAACTCTTCCCGTCCAATCCGCAAAATAAATACTCCACTGCTTTCCATGAGATTTGAACCCAGGCTCCCTTGTAGCATAATCCACGCCGCTAACCACTTTACCAACTAGCTCCTTGTTTCTAAAGCCATGCGCAACTAAATATAACCCTATGGAAAAATTCTAGAGTCCCTTTAAAAAGAAAACCATAATGCAAGAGCCAAGACTTGAACCTTGGACCTCCTTCCTTCCTTGTGGCATCACCCCTTTGTCTCTAATGTGGCGTCACTTTGCCACTACACTACACACTACATTTGTGTCTTTTTCTCCACATTTTATTCTTAAAGCCTACCTACTAACTCCCAGGGTTTTTTTTCACCTAAAACCAAAATTTCCCTAAAGGCAAAGTTTTAACTTGGGACTTCATAGAAGCCCTCTTACGTTCAAAAATCACTCACCTACTAGATCCAACTTGCATTAAAGCCATTCTCTTATTCTCTAAAATTTTAATCGCTACTATGCCCAAGGCCCAATGGGCCCAATCCTACTAGGCCCAACTTTGGGATGTTACAAATCTACCCTCCTTAAAGAAATTTCGTCCTCTAAATTTACAACTATAGAAACAGTCACACATCCTAACCTACCACACTACACTCACACTGTGCACTCTGATTCGAAAACAGCAATACACTTTCTAACTTAAGCTTGGAACCTTTCAGCACAGCCAAATATCTAATATAGAAGCAAACAGATATTTAACACTCATACTTAAAAATTTTCCATTCAAACATCACATCCAAAACATACACAGAATAAATACAGTCATCATAGCATATAATAATAAGTAAGGGGACTTACGGATTTGGTGTCGGAGACTCGGGTGCCATACTTCCAATAAAGATACTTTTTTTAAAAAAACCAAATTTCAAATAACTTTCAAAAAACATTTTCGCACCCATTCCACAGTCGAGTTTTGCAACATAGGCTCTGACACCACAATTGTAACACCCCAAACCCGGTCAAAACGCTAGGACCGAATCCAGCATGTCACAGGAAAAGGAAAATTTTGAAAACCGAGTTAACACCATGAGTTGGGTAAAAATCTTTGATTTTATGGAAACAAAATTTTATATTAAGTGATCAATTGAAAATAATTTCGAGTCTTAGTTTGAAAAGTTAGTTACTTTGCTACTAAAACCCAAATTAAGCTAGCCAATAGTAAAGCCTCAAAGTTCTTAAGTTTTGAAAATCATTCATTTCGACAATTTATTAGGCATGCCTTGATATCCCAAAATAAAATAAAATAAAATTTAAATAAATGAAGCGAATAAAAATAAATGAAACCCAAATTAATGTTTAAATGGCCTACAATACCAAAAATCCAAATTAAAGTAGTATTAATCCAAAATAAATATTAAAGATAAAGTTACTTAAAACATTATGCATGGACACCTCAAGTCCATCTCGGCCCACATCGCAGTCTAAGGATTACCTGCAAAATTTTTAACGGAGGGAGTAAGTCACCGAGACTCAGTGTGTAAATCCCTGTCCAAATGAACTTTGGTCTCTTACACAAATTCATATATTATACATGTATGCCATGCAACCCAACCAACCTATGATGCACATCCACCGTATCTCCTATATCTACCCAACATTTGTGGCACCTAGCCATTGGTGGTACCCAACCACTGGTGGTTCCAAACCACTGGTGACAAAAGTCAAAAATAATAATATGTGGGCCAACCCACTTGTGGTACCTAACCACTGGTGACAATCCATAATATCCGTACGTGGGCCAACCCACTATTGTACCAAACCACTGGGACAAGTCACAAAAATAAGATATATGTGGTACCTAACCACTGGTGGTTCCAAACCACTGAGACTTAGTCACAGAATAATAATATGTGGGGCCAACCCACTTGTGGTACCTAACCACTGGTGACAGACTGAAAGAGTTCATATTTCCTCCCTCTTCACATCATAACCCATCTTTATGTTCATGTTTTACAATATGGTATGGTCATGCTTTCAATGTACAACAACAATCAATTCACTCATACATGCATCCATTAATAACAGCAAATAGTAGAACTTACCTGGAGTTATCCCTTTTACCCACAAGGGTAACACAGTGATCCATACCATCACTTCGGCTTTTGGAAATACATAGATAATAACATAATTAACATATAAAGTGTGTAAGAGTTACTCATCTGATAACACGTAATACCACGCTCTCTATGTCGACACTATCGTTAATCGTAACTACTACTATCTGCATACGACTTTACTCAGATGCTGGACCACAACCCGGTGGCCAATCTCAAACATAATCAATCATACAATTAACACAGACAACATTAGTACCACCACGAGGGTACAACGGTCATTTATCGTTTAAGGGTAAAGCGGTAATTACACAATAAGGGTATTTCGATAATTTTGCAATTTGAGGGTAATTCAGTAATTTCGTAAACCAGAGGTAATTTGGCAATTTACAAACCAGGGGTAATTTAGTAATTTTACAAACTAGGGGTAATTTGGTAATTTTGTAAACCAGGGGTAATTTAGTAATTTCACAAACAAGGGGTAATTCGATAATTTCGTAAACCAGGGGTAATTCGATAATTTTGCAAGCCAGGCTTAATTCAGTAATTTCACACACCAGGGGTAACTCGGTATTTTACAAACCAAGGGTAATTCGGTAATTTCACAATCCAAGGGTAATTCAATAATTTTGCAAACCAAGGGTAATTCGACAATTTCACAAACCAGGGGTATTTCGATAATTTCACAAACCAAGGGTATTTAGACAATTTCACAAATCAGGGTGTTAACGACCCAACAGAAGATCCACTGTCGCCTCGAACGACTCAAGTATTCTAAACAGAGATAATGAAGCGAACGGGCCTAAGACCCATTCTCGGCCCAAGTGAGCCCACACACTCGTGTGGCCCATTTAGCCCAAACCTAGCCACATATATGAGATTCACATAGTCTAGTTCACTATCTACTACTCAATCATACAATTGACTCATATAGGCACCCGGGTCTATTGGGCCCACTTAGCCCCTTTCGGGCCATCGTGGTCCAACATCCAACACCCACAAGAACACTATTGATGGCCTCAACTATTGCGTTGAAGCCCCACACGCGCCCAGACGCTGTTGTGTTACATCATTGCTTCACCCAAGATTTCGGCATTTACCGCTCTACAGCTAGAGTAGAGAGAAGTACACACCTGATAGGAATCTGAAGCTGCTAAATCGCACTCCGAGCACTCCTATGCCCAATGCCCACCAAATATCCCCCTTCTCGTCCTAGGCACCTCGCTATATAGCTAGCTTCTCACCTTCCTTCTTTCCATCTTTCTGATGTGGGATCCCTCCATCAGTAGAGTTTAAATCCAAGTCAAACTATTCCCGTCTAATCCTCAAAATAAATACTCCACTTCTTTCCATGAGATTCGAACCCAGGCTGCCTTGTAGCACAATCCACGCCGCTAACCACTTTACCAACTAGCTCCTTGTTTCTAAAACCATGCGCAACTAAATATAACCCTATGGCAAAATTCTAGAGTCCCTTTAAAAAGAAAACCAAAATGCAAGAGCCAAGACTTGAACCTTGGACCTCCTTCCTTCCTTGTATGCCACCCCTTGTCTCTTATGTGGTGTCACTTTGCCACTACACCACACACTACACTTGTGTCTTTTTCTACATTTTATTCTTAAAGCCTACCTACTACTAACTACTGTGGTTTTTTCACCTAAAACCAAAATTTCCCTAAAGCCAAAGTTTGAACCCGGGACTTCATAGAAGTCCGCTAGCCTTCTAAAATCACTCACCTACTAGATCCAACTTGCATTAAAGCCGTTCTCTTATTCTCTAAAATTTTAATCGCTACTATGCCCAAGGCCCAATGGGCCCAATCCTATTAGGCCCAACTTTGGGATGTTACAAATCTACCCTCCTTAAAGAAATTTCGTCCTCAAAATTTCCAGCTATAGAAACAGTCACACATCCTAACCCACCACACTATACTCACGTCACAAGACTCGATTCAAATCAAGAATACGCTTCTAACCTAAGCTTGGAACCTTTTCACACAACCAAATATCTAATATAGAAGCAAACAAATATTTAACACTCATATTTAAAAATTTTTCATTCAAACATCACATCCAAAACATACACAGAATAAACACAGTCATTATAGCATATAATAATAAGTAAGGGGACTTACGGATTTGGTGCCGAGACTCAAAAGCCATACTTCCAAAAAGATACTTTTTTAAAACCAAATTTCAAATAACTTTGAAAAACATTTTCAAGACCCATTCCACAGTAGAAGTTTCAGTAACCTAGGCTCTGATACCACAATTGTAACACCCCAAACCCAGTTAAAATGCTACGACCGAATCCGGCATGTCATTGAAAAGGAAAATTTTGAAAACCAAGTTAACATCGTGAGTTGGGTAAAAATTTTTGATTTTATGGAAACATAATTTTATATTGAGTGATCAATTGAAAATAATTTCGAGTCTTAGTTTGAAATTTTAGTTACTTTGCTACTCAAGCCCAAATTAAGCTAGCCAATAGTAAAGCCTTAAAGCTCTTAAGTTGTGAAAATCATTCATTTCGACAATTTATTAGGCATGCCTTAATTTCCTAAATAAAATAAAAATTAAAATTAAAAAATGAAGGGAATAAAAATAAATGAAACCCAAATTAATGTTTAAATGGCCTTATTACAATACCAAAAATCTAAATTAAAGTATTATTAATGCAAAATAAATATTAAAGATAAAATTACTTAAAACATTATGCATGGCCACCTCAAGTCCATCTCGGCGACATCCGCGGTCTAAGGATTGCCTGTAAAATTTTAACGAAGGAGTAAGTCACCGAGACTCAGTGTGTAAATCCCCATCCAAATGAACTTTGGTCTTTCCACAAATTCATATATTATACATGTATGCCATGCAACCCAACCAACCTATTATACACATCCACCGTATCTCATGTATCTACGCAACATTTGTGGCACCTAGCCACTGGTGGTTCCAAACCACTGGTGACAAAAGTCACAAAAATAATATGTGGGGCCAACTCACTTGTGGTACCAAACCACTGGTGACAATGCATAATATCTCAGACGGGCCAACCCATCGTGGTACCAAACCACTGGACGAGTCACGAACTAAGATATATGTGGTACCTAACCACCGTGGTTCCAAACCACGAGACTTAGTCATAGAATAATAATATGTGGGACCAACCCACTTGTGGTACCTAACCACCGTGATGATCGAAAGAGTTCATATTTCCTCCTCTTCACATCATACCCCATCTTCATGTTCATGCTTTACAATATGGTATGATCATGCTTTCAATGTACAACAACAATCAATTCATTCATACATGCATCCATTAATAACAGCACATAGTAGAACTTACCTGGAGTCATCGCTTTTACCCACAAGGGTAACACAGTGATCCATACCATCACTTTGGCATTTGGCAATACATAGATAATAACATAATTAACATATAAAGTGTGTAAGAGTTACTCACCTGATAACACGTAATACCACGCTCTCTATGTCGACACTATCACTAATCGTAACTACTGCTATCTGCCTACAACTTTGCTCAGATGTTAGCCCACAACCCGATGGCCAATCTCGAACATTATCAATCATACAATTAACACAAATAACATTAGTACTACCACGAGCGTACAACGGTCATTTGTCGTTTAGGGGTAAAGCGGTAATTACACACTAAGGGTATTTCGATAATTTTACAATTTGAGGGTAATTCGGTAATTTTGTAAACTAGGGGTAATTTGGTAATTTATAAACCAGGGGTAATTCGGTAATTTGGCAAACTAGGGGTAATTCGGTAATTTTGTAAACCAGGGGTAATTTAGTAATTTTGCAAACTAGGGGTAATACGATAATTTTGTAAACTAGGGGTAATTCGATAATTTTGCAAGCCAAGGGTAATTCAGTAATTTCACAAACCAAGGGTAATTCGGTAATTTCACAAACCAGGGGTAATTCGGTAATTTATAAACTAGGGGTAATTCAGTAATTTTACAAACCAAGGGTAATTCGGTAATTTTGCAAACCAGTGGTAATTCAATAATTTTGCAAACCAGAGGTAATTCAATAATTTTGCAAAACAGGGGTATTTTGGTAATTTCACAAACCAGGGGTATTTCGGTAAGTTCACAAACCAGGGTGTTAACGACCCAACAGAAGATCCACTGTCGCCTTGAACGACTCAAGTATTCTAAACAGAGATAATGAAGCGAATGCGCCTGAGGCCCATTCTCGGCCCAAGTGAGCCCACACACTCGTGTGGCCTATTTAGCCCAAACCTAGCCACATATATGAGATTCACATAGTCTAGTTCACTATCTACTACTCAATCATACAATTGACTCGTATGGGTCCCCGGACTATTGGGCCTACTTGGCCCCTTTCGGGCCATCGTGGCCCAACAGCCCACACCCACAAGAACACTACTGATGGCCTCAACTATCGCGTTGAAGCCCCACATGTGCGCTCGTACGCTCGTGTGGTTACATCGCCGTGTCACCGGCATTTCGGCATTTGCTGCTCTACAGCTAGAGTAGAGAGAAGTTCACACCTGATAGGAATCAGAAGCTGCTAAACCGCGCTCCGACCACTCCTATGCCCAATGCCCACAAGGTATCCCCCTTCTCCTCCTAGGCACCTCTATATATAGCTAGCTTCTCACCTTCCTTCTTTGTATCTTTCCGATGTGGGATCCCTCCGTCAGTAGAGTTTAAATCCAACTCGAACTCTTCTCATCCAATTCGCAAAATAAATACTCCACTGCTTTCCATGAGATTCAAACCCAGGCTCCCTTGTAGCACAATCCATGCCGCTAACCACTTTACCAACTAGCTCCTTGTTTCTAAAACCATGCGCAACTAAATATAACCAAAATGCAAGAGCCAAGACTTGAACCTTGGACCTCCTTCCTTCCTTGTGGCGTCACCCCCTTGTCTCTTATGGGGCGTCACTTTGCCAGTACACCACACACTCCACTTGTGTCTTTTTTTGCACATTTTATTCTTAAAGCCTACCTACTAACTCCAAGGGTTTTTTTCACCTAAAACCAAAATTTCCCTAAAGCCAAAGTTTGAACCCGGGACTTCATAGAAGCCCACTAACCTTCCAAAATCACTCACCTACTAGATCCAACTTGCATTAAAGCCGTTCTCTTATTCTCTAAAATTTTAATCGCTACTACGCCCAAGGCCCAATGAGCCCAATTCTACTATGCCCAACTTTAGGATGTTACAAATCTACCCTCCTTAAAGAAATTTTGTCCTCGAAATTTCCAGCTATAGAAATAGTCACACATCCTAACCTACCACACTATACTCACGTCACAAGACTCGATTCGAAAAAGAATACACTTTCTAACTTAAGCTTGGAACCTTTTCACACAACCAATATCTAATATGTAGCAAATGATATTTAACACTCATACTTAAAATTTTCCATTCAAACATCACATCCAAAACATACACAAAATAAATACAGTCATTATAGCATATAATAATAAGTAAGGGGACTTACAGATTTGGTTTTGGAGACTCGGGTGCCATTCTTCCAATAAAGATACTTTTTTTAAAAAAAAAACCAAATTTCAAATAACTTTGAAAAAACATTTTCGCACCTATTCCACAGTCGAGTTTTGTAACCTAGGCTCTGATACCACAATTGTAACACCCCAAACCCGGTCAAAATACTACGACTAAATCTGACATGTCACAGGAAAATGAAAATTTTGAAAACCGAGTTAACGCCGTGAGTTGGGTAAAAAATCTTTGATTTTATGGAAACAGAATTTTATATTGAATGATCAATTGAAAATAATTTCAAGTTTTAGTTTGAAAATTTAGTTACTTTGCTACTAAAACCCAAATTAAGCTAGTCAATAGTAAAGCCTCAAAGTTCTTAAGTTTTGAAAATCATTCATTCCGATAATTTATTAGGCATGCCTTAATATCCCAAAATAAAATAAAAAAATTTAAATAAAGGAAGTGAATAAAAATAAATGAAACCTAAATTAATGTTTAAATGGCCTTATTACAATACCAAAAATCTAAATTAAAGTAGTATTAATCCAAAATAAATATTAAAGATAAAATTACTTAAAACATTATGCATGGCCACCTCAAGTCCATCCCGACCCACATCCACGGTCTAAGGATTACCTGTAAAATTTTAACGGAGGGAGTGAGTCTCCAAGACTCAGTGTGTAAATCCCTGTCCAAATGAACTTTGGTCTCTAACACAAATTCATATATTATACATGTATGCCATGCAACCCAACCAACCTATTATGCATATCCACCGTATCTCCTGTATCTACCCAACATTTGTGGCACCTAGCAATTGGTGGTACCTAACCACTGGTGGTTCCAACCACTGGCGACAAAAGTCGCAAATAATAATATGTGGGGCCAACCCACTTGTGGTACCTAACCACTGGTGACAATCCATGATTTTTGTACGTGGGGCCAACCCACTGGGTACCAAACCACTGGGACGAGTCACAGAAATAAGATATATGTGGTACCTAACCACTGGTGGTTCCAAACCACTGAGGCTTAGTCACAGAATAATAATAAGTGGGGCCAACCCACTTGTGGTACCTAACCACTGGTGACAGTCTAAAAGAGTTCATATTTCCTCCCTCTTCACATCATACCCCATCTTCATGTTCATGCTTTACAATATGGTATGATCATGCTTTCAATGTTCAACAACAATCAATTCACTCATACATGCATCCACTAATAACAGCACATAGTAGAACTTACCTGGAGTCCTCGCTTTTACCCACAAGGGTAACATAGTGATCCATACCATCACTTCGGCTTTTGGTAATACATAGATAATAACATAATTAACATATAAAGTGTATAAGAGTTACACACCTAATAACACGTAATACCACGCTCTCTATGTCGACACTATCGCTAATCGTAACTACTACTATCTGCCTACGACTTTGCTCAAAAGCTGGCCCATAACCCGGTGGCCAATCTCAAACATTATCAATCATACAATTAACACAAATAACATTAGTACTACCACGAGGGTACAACGGTCATTTGTTGTTTAGGGGTAAAGTGGTAATTACACACTAAGGGTATTTTAGTAATTTTGTAATTTAGGGGTAATTCGATAATTTCATAAACCGGGGTAATTTGGTAATTTACAAACCAGGGGTAATTCAGTAATTTCATAAGCCAGGGTAATTTAGTAATTTTGTAAACCAGGGGTAATTCAATAATTTCACAAACTAGGGGTAATTCGATAATTTTATAAACCAGGGGTAATTCGGTAATTTCGCAGGCTAGGGTAATTCAATAATTTCATAAACCAGGGGTAATTTAGTAATTTTGCAAACTAGGGGTAATTCAATAATTTTGCAAACCAGTGGTGTAACACCCCTAACCAGTATCCGTCGCCGGATTAGGGTTACGGGGCATTACATTTTATTGGTATCAGAGCTACGATTTAGTCGATTCTAAGACTACCGTAGTATGTAAGAGTCTAGCTATACATGCCTTTAAATTTTCATATGTGATAGTGTGGTGACTTCTGACAATTTCAATTGTATTTTATATAGTAAATGGATTTCGATCCCGATAGAGTCAGAATGATGATGTGGAGAGTGTTGTGCTGGTCTCGCACATGGATCGGTGCCATTAGACTCTCAACCATTACGGGTAACCACGAGGAGAGGCTAAACAAGCCTTCTACCAAATGATGAATGAATGGTTTACCGGTTTGTTCGAATAATCTGGTTGTAACAACCTCCACCCCTAAATAATCCAACTCCGATACCTTTAGAACCCCCGATGATAGATCCAATGAGATCTAGTAGGCCTCCTGTTGATAAAATCATAAAATTTGGGGCCGAAGAATTCAAGGCTAATGATGATGATGCAGAGCGAGCAGAAATGTGGCTTGATAACACCATTCGGGTACTTGATGAGCTATCCTGCACTCCAGATGAATGTTTGAAATGTGCTATATCTTTGCTTCGGACACCGCTTATCACTGGTGGAATACACTAGTATCGTGGTTCCAAAAGAAAAAATGACATGGGATTTCTTCCGAATGAATTCGCAAGAAATATATCAACCGAGGTTCATCGACCAAAACGTAAAGAATTTCTTGAACTAAAATAGGGGCAAATGACCGTGATCGAATATGAGCGAAAATTTATCGATTGAGCCGATATACTCGGGAGTGTGTATCAACTGAAGACATTATGTGCAAAAGGTTTGAAGATGGTTTGAATGAAGAATTAAAGTTGCTTATTGGAATTCTTGAAATCAAAGAGTTTGTGACACTCTTCGAGCGAGCTTGGGAAGGAGAAAAGAAAGGCTGAGACAGAAGCTAGAGACACCCGTAAGAGACCGTCGGGTAAGAATTCCCATTCCACATCTAAGAAGTTTAGAGATGACTTCAGCCGACACAAAGCTACTTTAGATTCGTTTAGACGTGATCGACCTCCAGTGGGCTCCCGAGCTACCTCGATGGCCAGTGTTGGTAACGTTCCACAGAATTGAGTTGAATGCAAACATTGTGGAAAATGACATTCTGGGAGTTGTAGAGTTCGTGATCAGTCTTGCTTTAAATGTGGATCCTCAGACCATTTTATTCGAGAGTGCCCGATGTTAGTGGCGTAATACTGACCTGAACTCTAGACCAAGTAGTGCATCGAAGACGGGCGCACCACCCGGCATTCCGCAATGTAGGTGGTAGTCAGAGAGGGACAAAGAATACAACAGTTTGATCTGAGGCTAGAGCTCCAGCTAGAGCTTATGTTACTCGAGCTAGGGAGGATGCTGCTTCTCCAAATGTCATTACCGGTACTTTCACCCTTTATGATACTACTGTGATTGCATTGATTGATCCTGGTTGGAACCATTCATATGTATGTGACACTCTGGTATTCGGTAAGACTCTTCCAGTTGAGTCTACTGAGTTTGTGATTCACGTAACCAACCCTTTGGGTAGATGTGTGTTTGTTAATAAAGTGTGTAAAGGTTGCCCATTGATGATTCGGGATTTTTCTTCCCAATGATTTAATGTCGTTGCCTTTCGATGAGTTTGATATAATTTTGGGAATGGACCGTTAACTTCGTATGATGCGGTGGTGAATTGTAAAGAAAGCTTATTGATTTGAGACATCGAATGGTGAGATCATTAGAATTGAATCCAATGATTTAGGTGGGTTTCCTCGCTTATATCCTCGATGTTAGCCCTAAGTATGTGAGAAAAGGTGCGAAGCTTATTTGGCTTATGTAATTGGATAATAAATTATCGAGAAATGATTGAATCTGCATCTGATTGTATGTGAATACCCGATGTGTTTCTGAAGAACTACCGGTTTACCCCAAAGACGAGGATTGAGTTTGCATTGAATTAGCTCCGGAATGACTCGATCTCAATAGCTCCATATCGAATGACACCTCTTGAGCTAAAAGAGTTGAAAGCACAGTTGCAAGAGTTAACAGATAGGGCTTTGTACGACCAAGTTTCTCTCATTGGGGTGCACCATTCTTTTGTGAGAAAGAAAGATGGAACGATGCGAATGTGTATTGATTATCGGCAACCTAATAAGGTAACTATAAAGAATAAGTACCGTTACCTCGATTGATGATTTGTTTGATCGGTTGAAAGGGCTTCAGATTTTCAAGATAGATTTGAGATCGGGTTATTATCGATTCTTGTCGAGATACAAATGTGCCAAAGACGCATTCCTGGATGAGGTACGGACATTTTGAGTTTTTGGTTATGCCTTTTGGGTTACTAATGCACCTGCTGTTTTTATGGATTTGATGAATCGGGTTTTTAGACAGTTTTTGGATTGATTTGTGGTAGTGTTTATTGATGATATATTGATTTACTCCAAAGATAAAATCAAGCATGTTTGAACATTTGAGATTAGTGCTACAAACTTTACGAAATCAGTAGTTGTATGCGAAGTTTAGTAAGTGTGAGTTCTGGATGAAAGAGGTCAGCTTTTTGGGACATGTTGTTTCAGCATCAGGCATTCGAGTTGATTCGAACAAAATATCGGCTATACTTGATTGGAAGCCACCGAAAAATGTTTCCAAGATTCAAAGTTTTCTGGGACTTGCGGGTTTCTATTGACGATTTGTGAAAGATTTTTCTATGATAGCTACCTCGTTGACAAAGTTATTGTAGAAAGATGTCGAGTTCGAGTGGTCGTAAAAGTGTCGAAAAGTTTTGATCACCGAAAGCCCTTTTGATGAAGCTCGGTGTTAGTTCAAATTTGAATTGGGTAAAGAATTTGTTGTTTATTCGATGCTTCTTTGAATGGTTTGGGTTGCGTTTTGATGCGGAAGGCAAAGTCATAGCCTCTGCTTCAAGACAATCAAGCCGCATGAAAGAAATTACCCAACGATGATTTAGAACTTGCGACTATTGTGTTCGCACCGAAAATTTAGGCGTCATTATTTATTTGGCGAGAAATGTCATGTTTACTCGGATCACAAAAGTCTTAAGTATTTGATGACTCAAAAGAGTTGAACTTGAGACAACGAGATGGTTAGAACTGTTGAAAGACTATGAGTTAGTGATTGACTACCATCCGGGGAAAGCTAACGTTGTTGCAGATGCATTAAGTCGAAAATCATTGCTTGCTCTTCGTGCATTGAACACACAGATGATTATATCAGGTGATAGTTCAATCATAGCCGAAGTTAAAAGCAAGACCAATGTTTATTCAAAGAAATTTGTGATGCACAAAAGTCGATGAGATATGATATCAAACAAGCTCGATGTGGAAATAATGCAGAGTCAGAATTTTGAATTGATGATAATGACTGCTTGAAATACAAAGGCCGAATGTGTGTACCGAGGGACGTGGATTTGATTCATATGTTATTGAAAGAAGCTCATAATAGTCAGATGTCGATACATCTAGGTAGCACGAAAATGTATAACGACTTGAAGCAGTTCTACTGGTGGCCTGGTATGAAATGAGATATATCTGAATTTGTTTCAAAGTGCTTAATTTGTCAGCAAGTAAAAGCCGAGCATCAAGTGCCTTCTGGGTTGCTTCAGCCGATCATGATACCTGAATGGAAATGGGATAGAATTACAATGGATTTTGTATCCGGTCTTCCTATGACACCGAGTAAGAAAGATGCCGTCTGGGTTATAGTTGATAGACTGACTAAATTAGCTCATTTTGTGCCGGTTCGTATAGACTTTTCACTCGATAAACTTGCTGAATTGTATGTATCGCAGATTGTAAGATTGCATGGTGTACCGAGTTCCATTGTGTTAGACAGAGACTCGAGATTTACATCGCGGTTTTGGAAGAAGTTGCAAGATGCTTTAGATACTAAACTACATTTTAGTACAGCCTTTCATCTGCAGAAAGACGGTCAGTCTGAGCGAACTATTCAGATACTTGAAGACATGTTGAGATGTTGCATTCTCGAGTTTAAAGGTACGTGGGAACGATACCTACCTTTGATTGAATTTGCTTATAATAATAGCTTTCAATCTAGTATCAAAATGTCGCCCTATGAAGCCTTGTACGGGCGAAGGTGTCGAACGCCATTATACTAGACTGAGTTCAGTGAGAATAAGATACACGGGGTTGATTTGATTAAAGAAACCGAACAAAAGTAGCTATTATTAGAGACAATTTGAAAGCTGCCTCGGATCATCAAAAATCCTATGCTGACTTGAAGCGTAAAGACATTGAATTTCAAGTTGGAGATCGAGTATTCTTGAAAGTTTCTCCGTGGAAAAAGGTACTCGATTTGGTCAAAAGGCAAACTTAGTCCGAGATTCATCTGACCTTATGAAATTACTGAACGTATTGGGCCTGTCGCTTATAGGTTGAAATTGCCTTCTGAGTTAGAAAAGATACATGACGTATTTCATCTTTCGATGCTTCGTAAGTACAGATCAGATCCATCTCATGTGATCACACCATCTGAGATTGAAATCTACCCCGATATGACGTATGAGGAAGAACCGATCTGTATTTTAGATCGGGAAGAAAGAGAGTTAAGAAATAAGAAAATTCCATTAGTGAAAATACTGTGGAAAAGGCACGGAGTTCAAGAGGATACGTGGGAGCCTGAAGATTCAATGAGGCAACAATATCCGACGTTGTTTAATGGTAAGATTTTCGAGGACGAAAATCCTTAAAGGGGGAGAGTTGTAACAGACCGAATTTGACCCTAATCGAACGGTGGTTTCGGGACCATGAATTCGAGTTCGAGAAATATTTTAATATTTTATTTTGTGCTTATTATGTGTGAATTAAAATGTGTGAAAGTTTCAGAGAAAAATTTTATCGTTTGGGTGTTTAATTTGACAAAAGGACTTAATCGCGTAAATTTTAAAAGTCTCAAACTATAGTGTAAAGTGCCTATTTGATGATGGCTTTTTAAAGTGGAGCATTAAAAGGTAAATAACCCATTTTTGAGTTAGTGGGTGGCTTATGTCAAAAATAACCTTAGTATATATGTTAGTTTTATTTTATATTAAAGGTTATATTAGTAATTTAATAATTACTTTATTATATGTTAAAATAACATAAACAAAAGCCATCATCTTTTCATTCTCTCATGGCGAATATTGAGAAAGAAAAAAAGGGGGTTTTGTTCTTTGAATTTCGGCACTTGGAGGCTTGATTTCAAGGTTAGTTTGATTTCAGTTTTTGTTAATTTTTACGTTTTTGAGATCGTTGCTTCAAACCGTAGCCGACCCATGTTGTAATTTTTAAATTTGAGCATGTATAAGGTTCGGCCCTTAACATTGTTATATGATAATTGGTGTTTGATGAATTTAAATTTAAGATAGGACTAAGATTGATAAGTTTTGTATTGAAGTTTTAGTGAAAATTGAGTAAATAGGACTAATTTGTAAAAATAAAAATTTGAGAGGGCTTAAAGGCAAAATAAATGAAAGAAATGGACTTATATAGTCCTTATACATATTCGGACCTTGAGTGTTGTATTGAAATAATGTGTATTTTGTGTTTTGTGCAATTAGGACTAGATTGTAAAAATTTGAAATAATAGGGGTAAAATGGTAAATTACCTATTTATGTGCTTAGGGACTAAATTGAGATGAAATGTACTTGAATGAGCTAAATTTAAATGTGTTTTAGATCAAGAGCAAAGAAAAACAGTTTAGATCGGGGAAAGAGCGAAGGTTCTCGAATAATGATTTGCACGGTCTATCGACAACCGAGGTAAGTCCTAGCGAACATATGTTAAAAGTTTATTTATAAATCTAATGTATGATGAAATTGGTATAATTATAGTAGTATGTCATGAGTTGGCGAATGTGATGTTAATAAATTGGATTGGTTGAAATTTTATTTAATGTGATATGAGTAAGTGCTTTTGGTTTGCTATATGATTAAAATATGTGAAATATAAGTGGTGGTGAATTTAGCACTATGAAATGTGAAATGAAAGATTAACTATGATTTATTTTGGGCTTTAAATGCCTAGCAGGCTTCATGCCGGTGATTTATTTCGGGCTTAAATGCTAGCGTGCTTCGTCTTTGATTTATTTCGCTTAAATGCTAGCGTGCTTCGTCTTGATTTATTTTAGGCTTAAATGCCTAGCAGGCTTCGTGCCGGTGATTTGTTTTGGGCTTAAATGCCTAGCAGGCTTCGTTTCGATGATTTATTTCGAGCTTAAATGCCCAGCAGGCTTTATGCCGGTGATATGCTATAAATGGAGATTCTGAGAATCAAACAAGGTGAGATATATATATATATATATATGTAGTGTTATGTGCTAAAAGTTTGGGTAAGAATTAGCCTACCATATTAGTAAGGAATGAAGTAAACTAAAATTCTTATTGTTTAGTTAAAGATCAGTGATGAATGAGACAAAAGTGTTTGTTCTTGTGTATAAGTAGAAATAAAAGATCGATGCCTAGATTGGTTCATGTGATTTGATAATGTACATGTTCACGATGTCATAGCAACGATATTTAAATTAAGAGCATTACTAGTATTCAGCTATGTACATTTTACATAATGAAATATTTATGTTCCATACTATAAGCTTGGATATTAACATGTTTAAATGTATGCTCATTACATTTATATTTGATTGAGACTTACTAAGCTAGTAAGCTTCTTGTGTGTGTGTCTTTGTCTACCTGCTTTTATAGATTTTGATTCAAACTATGGGCTCAAGGATCATCTGTGAAGTCAACCACACTATCGACTTTCTTTTGGTATTGAAAAACTTAGTTTGGTATTTAAAAGGGCATGTATAGGTTAGACAAAACAGTATAACTAATGTCTTGTAATCGTGTAAATATGCTAGCCATGCGAAAATGGCTATCTATTTTGAATAACTAGTTTTGTGTTTTGATGATATAGTTTGCTCATGCCATGAATTATCATTTATGCTTGAATATGGTTTAATCATGCGTGAGAGTGGTACTATTATCTGTGCATGTTAGGTTATGATATGAATGACTTATAAATTAGTTCATGTTGATGAGCTTAATATATGGTATATACATTTATAATGTTTGGATATATGATTCGGCAATGAATAATGGTAAGCATGGTGTAATATTCGGTTTAGACAATAAAGTAAATGATGGATGCATGTTTAAGTTATAGTATATGATATATATTTGTTAAATAATGTTTATGACATGTGTGTGTATTTGATTTGGTCACTTACTAGATAAGAATTAAGTTCAATAATGTATGATTATATTCGGCTATTTTGATTCAGTTTGTGTAAGTGAATATATACATATATTATTCTTGGATAGTTGGATATTAGGTTCAAAATTTTATTTAGTTTCTTGAATGTTAGATTGAGTGATGTTTAGACATGATATGTTTGATATGTGATCACCTATATGAGTTTTTGATAGACCTTTTCATATGTGAATAGGTGTGGTAGTTTAGTGAGTTGGATTAAGACTCAGTGTATATTATTTGGATATGTAATTTGGAAGCATGAGTTAGCCTTGTAAACTTTGTATTCGGTAATAGGGATACTAATGAACATGTACCGAATGGCAAATCCGGGTATGGAAGTCATAGGTATATGAGTATTAAATGTGTTTTATGTGAATCAGTAATGAGATAGCCAAATGAGGGAAAAATGGTCTTGATGGCATTCGGCCATATGCTTGAATATTGTATAATTTCAAAGTGGTAATATGTGTATGTATGTGATGATAGATAGATAAATTTTTGAGTCTATTATGCCATGTATTACATTTACTAAATTAAGATTTTAGAAGTTGATCTTATTATGCTTATCTAGACAAAAGAGATTGCATATGGAAAATTAGTATATGCTTGAATGGTATGCAAATTAGGTACGGTTAGTGCATGCAAAAGTAATGAATAAGTTGTTTAAATTTATGTGGCTCAATTATGCACATGTTAACAAATTTTAGGTGTGCATTGGATCGATTGAGTATTGGTTCTATTTGATTTTGGTATGAGAGATGTAATGTGATCTCCTATATGCTTATTTAAATGTCATGACTATTACATAGTTAAAATTGATTATGCTGTATATGACTTAAGTGATTGATCAAAAGTTGTGATATAACTAGTAATGCCCCGTAACCCTAATCCGGCGATGGATACTGGTTAGGGGTGTTACAAGTGGTAATTTAGTAATTTCGCAAACTAGGGGTAATTCAATAATTTACAAACCAGGGGTAATTCGATAATTTTGCAAACCAGAGGTATTTTGGCAATTTCACAAATTAGGGTGTTAACGACCCAACAGAAGATTCACTGTCGCCTCGAACGGCTCAAGTATTCTAAACAAAGATAATGAAGTGAATAGGCCTAAGGCACATCCTCGACCCAAGTGAGCTCAAACACTCGTGTGGGCCATTTAGCCCAAACCTAGCCACATATATGAGATTCACATAGTCTAGTTCACTATCTACTACTCAATCATACAATTGACTCATATGGGCCCCCGAGTCCATTGGGCCCACTTGGCACCTATCGGGCCATCGTGGCCTAACAACCCACACCCACAAGAACACTACTGATGGTCTCAACTATTGCGTTGAAGCCCCACACGTGCGCTCGCATGCTCGTATGGTTACATCACCGTGTCACCGGCATTTTGGCATTTGCCGCTCTATAGCTAGAGTAGGGAGAAGTACACACCTGATACAAACTGAAGCTGCTAAACTGCGTTCTGAGCACTCCTATGCCCAATGCCCACCAAGTATCCCCCTTCTCCTCCTAGGCACCCTCTACATATAGCTAGCTTCTCACCTTCCTTCTTTGTATCTTTCCGATGTGGGATCCCTCCATCAGTAGAGTTTAAATCCAACTCAAACCTTCTCGTCCAATCCGCAAAATAAATACTCCACTGCTTTCCATGAGATTCGAACCTAAGCTCCCTTATAGAACAATCTATGCTGCTAACCATTTTACCAACTAGCTCATTGTTTCTAAAACCATGTGCAACTAAATATAATCCTATGGCAAAATTCTAAAGTCCCTTAAAAAAGAAAACCAAAATGCAAGAGCCAAGACTTGAACCTTGGACCTCCTTCCTTCCTTGTGGCATCACCCCCTTATCTCTTATGTGGCGTCACTTTGCCACTACACCACACACTTCACTTGTGTCTTTTTCTCCACATTTTATTCTTAAAGCCTACCTTCTAACTCTCAGGGTTTTTTTCACCTAAAACCAAAATTTCCCTAAAGCCAAAGTTTGAACCCGGGACTTCATAGAAGCCCTCTAACCTTCCAAAATCACTCACCTACTAGATCCAACTTGCATTAAAGCCGTTCTCTTATTCTCTAAAATTTTAATCGCTACTATGCCCAAGGCCTAATGGGCCCAATCCTACTAGGCCCAACTTTAGGATGTTACAGCCACTGTCCCAGATAGGGTCTTACACGTAAACAGATATCGATGCCAATGCCCCGGACAGGGTCTTACACGTAAACAAATATCGATGCCACTGTCCCAGATAGGGTCTTACACGTAAATAGATATCGATGCCACTGTCCCAGAGAAGGTCTTACACGTAAACAGATATCGATGCCACTATCACGATGTGGTCTTACTCAGATTCAAAATGATACCTATGTCATAACATAGTTAATCCTATTTATCCCTAGGTTCGTACTGGACTTCTCGAACATTGTTACTATATCGATCTTAACTTAAAATTTATGCACACATCATCTTGTAAACATTCAACGTTATCAATAATCACATAAATATACATATTCCAAAAACAAATACATTTATTTTCATAATGACTTACCTCAGATTTGGTTTATCGGAATGAAAATGGCTACTCGGTTACTTTCGCTTTCCCTCGATCTAAATTCGTTTTCCTCAGTTCTTGATCTAAACATATTCAGAATTAACCCTTTTATTCACTATTCCATTCAATTTAATCCATACACATGTATTTTGGGCTATTTATACTTTAGCCCTCACATTTGCACCTTTTATCAATTTAGTCCATTTTTCTTAAAACATCAAATTCACAAAATCTATACATACACATGCTTAGTCACATATCAACGGCCAAAAAATTATATTAAAATATTATACGAACTCGAATTTGTGGTCCCGAAACCATTGTTCCGATTAGGGTATAAACCGGACTGTTACACAAATGGTCAATTAAACAGTAGATAGATGTAGTTTGGGCCTGAGCTCATTACAATAACAGTCCAGTTCAGTGTAGGCCTAAGCCCTTTCCTATAACAGTAAACGATTGGGCTTGAGCCCATCACAATGCTAGTAATCAGTAGGACCTTTGCCCAATTTCAATAATAGTATCTGTGGGGCCTTGGCCCATAACAGTAACAAAATCAGTAATGCAGAGAACAATATGCAATATCATTAATTGATGTAGTAATAGTACAGTATCATTAATCAGTGCAGATATGCAGTCAGAAATCCTACCCAATCCAGCCTCTACAAACCACTCCGTCTTGCCAAACACACCATGTGGAGATAAAATCGACCCACCTGGCCAGACACATCAAGATTAGCACCGGTTGCAGCACTAAACATTATTGTAGACAAGCTACGAGTAAAATAAATGGCATATAGCCATTAGTAGGTCCACAGTCATCTTGGGCAACCCGTGCGGCCTTATTAGTACAGTATACTTCCTCCAAATATAACAACCCATCCCCATGCAATATGTCATGACATAATATCATACGTGTATGCAAAATGTCATGCTCAATCATTATCATACATATCATAGAGCAAATCAGTCATACATAACACATGGCCATAACAATCATTTGATCTCCTAGGGGTATAATATTCATTTTACCCTATGGGGGTATTTCGGTTATTTTACCCTATGGGGGTATTTTGATCACTTTACCCTATGAGGGTATTTTGATCACTTTACTCTATTGGGGTATTTCGGTCACTTTACCCTATGGGGGTATTTCGGTCACTTTACCCTATGGGGGTATTTCGGTCAATTTACCCTATTGGGGTATTTTAGTCACTTTACATTGTGGGGTATTTTGATCACTTTACCCTATGAGGGTATTTCGGTCACCTTCCCTATGGGGTTATTTTGGTCATTTTATCCTATGGGGGTATTTCGGTCATCATTTCGACCCATCATGGCCCAAAACGACCTATGCCCATGAGATCGCTCATGGTGGCCTCTACGGAAAAATGCCTCTGTTTCACGGGCTCGGATTGCCACACTACAATCGTACGCTGTGTGGCATCAAATGCCATATTTTTCAACTTTTTTACTTTTACCGACCTACGGTTAAAACGATATGAGTACACACTTTTTGACTTTTACGTCGATTACCGTTTACAAAGTACTGTTACACACTTGATGTGATTTGCAGTTTCTCCTCATTCCGAACACTCTTATTTCAAAAATTAATGATCATCGCACCCTTGGTTCCTAGGAAATGTGCCAATCAACCTCGACCACCATCTACACAAAAGTCACCATCTTTATATTAGACTTATACTTGACAAACCATCTCAATTGCACCCCACTTACCACTATAACCACTTACCAACAACAAGAGAAGAGTACCCATTACGAAATGTAAGAACTTTATCGGCAAATAGAGGATGGTAACCAAAACAACAGAGAAGGGAAAATCAGTTGACTACAAGGGAAAGAAATGAATCACTAAAAAGAAATGAAAGGGAAAGAGTGAAAAGAGGGGGAAGATTCGGCCAAGGGGAAAAGGAACTTGTTTGCTCACCTTTTTTAGAAGAGTAATATCCTAGGAAGTCCAAAAAAAGAGACCACAGGACCATTAATTCGATAGAAAGTAGTAAGAACAGAATCGACGCAATGAGGGTAAAAGAAAAGAGAAGAGAAATCAAAAGAGGGGAAGTAAGGAGATATGGCCAACACAGAGTCAATTGGGGAAAGAACGAGGAAGAGGCAATTACAAGTGGAAGTATTTGGCCAAAGGAGAGGTTTTCAAAAACAAACGATATGAAATAGCAGAATATGCCAAAATTCCTACCACATTCGGCAAAAAGAGGAACAAAAACACCAAATGAGAGGCATCCCTCTCTTGGCCAAATTTTTGTGTTCCAGAGTCCAATTTCGGCACAAACTCCCTTCCATCTCACTTCTCTTGATTTTCTCCTAAAATCCCTCATCAAATCTCTCCACCTGATCACACCTCCCCTCAACCACACAATTTGAATTCTACTCAATCTCTCCAAATATCCCTCCTCAATTCTCTCTATGACCAGTTCAAACTCCATTCAGCAGTACTTCAATCCAACTCTACCACCCACACGAATTACGCAGCAAAATATATGCTCCCTATTTGATGCACCACCACTCGAACCTTAGACCCCATGTACACTCCACACACCCCTTGCCACTAGACCAACAACTCTTTTGTATCATATTTTAACCACAATAATTTAAGAACCTACCAT
Source organism: Gossypium rotundifolium (assembly GCA_025506655.1). Taxonomy (NCBI): domain Eukaryota; kingdom Viridiplantae; phylum Streptophyta; class Magnoliopsida; order Malvales; family Malvaceae; genus Gossypium; species Gossypium rotundifolium. Next base: position 71,722,958 of record CP106727.1, on the reverse strand, counting down.
CTAGATCCAAGGATTTTATTCACTTAAAATAAAACTTTTGCATAAGCCAAGGCTTGAACCCCTGACTTTTCAAACACTTCCAAACACTCCTAAATCACTTAACCACTGAAGCAGACATTCATTTATATCACTTTATTGAACAACTAAATATTTATGTGCAGTCTCCTAACTGTCCCCTTGTTCAAAACCTATTTCTTCTAGGCCAAAAATTCGGGGCGTTACACGCTTAACTGGACGTAAAGCCTATCCACTAGGATTGGAATCTCTCTTAGCTAGACCTCTCACTTGCTTCTTTTGTTCGTATTCAATGCAACTAACCTCCTCACAAATCTTGGTCTTCTCCATCAAAGCTTCAATGACCCTCTCTTATAGTGGAGCCACCTATATCATTAAATCTGATCTAAGTCCAAACTTAAATCGGGCACACTTCTCTTGCTCATCATCCATCATTCCCAGAGCATAACGGCTGAGCCTTAGGAATGCAGCCTCGTAATCAGCCATAGGCATACTACTTTGCCTCGACGTATCTTGCTCCCACTTATTTATTTTGGAAGGCCTCTGGAAAATAATCCCACATCAAGTGATCAATTTGGGTGCCCTTCACAATATCCTGCCACCAACGATGGGCCTCATCACGTAGCAATGACATAGTCCCCTTAAGCTTCTGTTCAGGGGTACACTCCATATCGTCAAGGATCCTTTCTATAGCTTCTAACCAATACTCGACTACAATGGGGGTCATCCCAGCAATGCCATTAAATAGTTTGGTGGTACTTGATCAAAGCCTCTTAACAATAGTGCTACGACTGTTAGCACTAGATTGGGCACCCATCACTCATTCCAAAACTTGTTACATGGCCTACGATACAACCTCGTTCGTAGGCTCTTGCTGGCGTTTGTCAACAGAAGTTGCTTGCTCAACATTCTCTGCAACAAGCACATGGGTTCTCACCCAAGACATGAATAAGTTGATTTCAGTTCCTTGACCTGAGTTCGCATGTGCTCTCATTCCCCTAGTTCTAACACTGCGAGTACTCATGTAACAACCCTTTTTTTAGTCAAATAAGAACAGTGGTTTTGGGATCACAAATTTAAGGTCAAAATAATTATTTTATTATTATTTTAATGTCTACAGCATGATAGTATGATTTTTTGAAAATTTCATTAAGAAATTTTATCGTTTGAATGCTCAATTTGATAAAAAGGACTAGATCGCGTAAAGTACAAAAGTGGTGTTCTAATAACTAAAGGTACCTAATAGCTATGGAACCTTAAAGTGGAGGTCCTTATGTGGTAATTAGATCATTAGTGTGTTAGTGGACATTTATGAGATTGGTATTGATGAAATTTGATTGAAATTAAAAGGTTAATTTAGTAATTTAGTAAATTAATGTTAAAATAAATAAATAAAAACACATTTTTATCACTTATCATCTTCTCCAACCGAATATTAAAGGGAAAGAAAGCTATTTTTTTCATCTAGGGTTCGTTCACTTTGAGGCTTGATTAGTAAGAAATTTTTGTCCCGTTTTTAATGATTCATATATTTTCGGAGTCGTTGTAGCTTAATTTAGCTAGCCCAGGGACTAATTTGTAGAATTGTTAAAGGTTTAGGGTTTTACCATTGATGAATATATGTGTATTTTGATGTTTGAGGATAGAAAATGAATGGTTGTTGTTAGATAAGCAACATTTGTTAAGTGATTTTGGGTGAAATTGCAAACTAGGGATTTATTTGTGAAAAATGAAAAATATGTGGTAAATGTGAGAAACAATGAAAACTATGGGCTGCTATGATAATAAGGGATTTCAGCTAGCATGGGTAGGGACCTAATTGCATGAATTTATATTTTTATGAGCAAAAGAATAAATTGTAAAGCTGTTGAAATATTAGGGGCAAAAGTTAAATTTGTCGTAATATGCTTTTTGGGCTAAATTGAATAGAATGATGATTGAATAAGTTAATTTGATTATATATAGATCAGGAAAAGTGAAGTTTGGATTTAGATTGAGGGAAAAATAAAATATTGGACTAGTAGATCCATTTTGTCATTTTTGTGAATCGAGGTAAGTTCGTATGTTAATAAGCATTAATATAATTTTATTTTAAATGCTTTATTATTGAATTAATTATGAATACAATTTTATGAAAATGTTCACGAAGAATTGACTACGTGCGAAATCCTAGTTGAACATTAAGAATAGATTAGGATACGAATGACATGTCATTAGGGGTTATTTTTGGGTGTTGGTCTGTATGTTCTACAGGTGCCTAAGTTTTTCGGCATGTGTTACGAATTCTCGTCAGCTTCTGCGAGAAGTACCGTGTAGTTACGTCTTGATCATCAGCATGTGTGAGCAGACCCGTTGATAGCTCTAGAGTGAGCATTATATGAGATATGAGATTGAGATATCTTCGGCTATGTATTGGCACTTAGGGTGCTAGATTCTCAAGTATCTGATATTATTCCAAATGGTTCAATGGGTATATCAAATTTATGAAATGGTGAGAGATAGTTATGTATCAGTACAAGTATGTACGAAAATTCATACGATTATTGAATCCATGAAATTGTGAGTTCATGATCATTATGTGAATGAATATATATATATAACCTTGTGATTAAATGGTTTTGTAGTATATTATGTCATATTATTTGAATGGTGAATGAATGGTGAGTATTACTTATTAACCATACAAGTTGACTAAGCTTTATAGCTTACTCTGTTCACTTTTCTGTGTTTTATAGTGAATATCGAAGCTTGCTCAGATTTGGGAGTCATCGGAGATCTCATCACACTATCAGCTATCATTTGGTAATTTTGAATTTATGTATTCTGTTATATAGCATGTATAGGAATTGTGGTTAATATGATTATATATTTATGATGGATTTAGCCAATTGATTTGGCTTATAAATGAAGTATGTTTTGGTTAGGTGTTTAGCCATGTGATTTGGCTTATTTTGGTATGTTTGGCTATGTATATATATATATATATATATGAGCAAATTCTTTTTTGTTATGTGGTTTTAAATTTCCATGTGAATGGTGGTTTGTGGATTGGTAGCTTGAGTATCAAATGGTTGAAATTTGAGATTGATATGCTTATGGTTTTAGGAAAAATAGTGCATAATTGAAAGTGACCATTTAGGTGACTTGTGAATGTGAAATTAGTACGAATTGAATGGCTTATTGTGGTACTTGTGTGTCTTGTGGTTGATGGTATGGATTAGCATGAATTAGGCTTGGTTGAGATTGGTTTGAATGCCTATTTATGCCATGTTGTATGCCATTTGATTTATGTAGGTGAATGCAAGTTTGGGTGAGAATGATGGCTTGGTGACACGGCAGTATGTCCCCTGGTGTTTATTTAGAAACCAAGTCAGTATGCCCCACATGGCCCAGCACATCGGCGTGTGACTTGGCCGTGTGGCATAAGTATGTATACCCTACAGTTATAGCACGACCTAGCACACGGCCTGGCACACGGGCATGTAAAGCCATTTCGAAGGGTACACGAGCTAGTCACACGGGCGTGTGGTTGGCTGTGTGACCCAAGTGAGAGAGTTACACAGGTCAGACACAGGCTGAGACATGGCCATGTGATCCCAATTTGAATGTCCACATAGCCTGTGACACGAGCATGTGTCTTCTGTATTTTGAAAAATTTTCTATGTTTTCCAAAAGAAAAAATTTCCTAAGTTATCTGTTTAGTTCCGAACCACTTCTAATGCATGATTTGGGCCTCGTAGCTCATATTAGGGACTATATGATTGATTGTGAATGATTTTTATTTGGAATGGAAAAATGTATGAGAACTATATAATTGTTTAATTGTTAAGTCCGGTAATTCTCCGTAACCCTATTCCGATGATGGATATGAGTTTGGGGTGTTACAACTTATTTTAAAGTTTTATACTGTCAAAAGAGAGAAGTTTTATCATTATCACTTGAATATTTTCAATCGAAATTTCATTTATCGCTTATTTATCGATTTCACAAACTAAAGTTGTTTTAGTTTAAAAGTTTTCTATAGTCACATATAGTGTCACAATCAATAGTTTTCACAATTCTATAGTTTTAAAGTCTATAGTTTCACATCTAAATAACACTTACCTCAGATTGGCTTTGGGGGGTCTCAGATTTCTTTATAATAAATCACATGTGGCATGTTTTAAGATGCATGAAGTTTTTCGAAAATTAATTTTTTACCAATAGTCTGAGTTTTAGATCGGGCTTTGATACCACTAAATGGAACCCCTCAAATTGAGCCTAGATGCTATGACCCAATCTGAGTAATTACATGGGCCATGGAGATGGCCAAAATGTTTTTATAAGGACAACTCACTTGTCTTGAAAATATGTCATTTTTAAAACATTGTGTTCCTTTCAATAAAAAATTATTTGTTCCATTTTAATTAAAAACATTTGTATTGTAACTTAGTTTTTAAATCACAAATTTGCAGTGCTAATAATCACCAAAATGTTTATTGTTTGTTTAAAAATCATATAAAAACAATTCATGTAATATTATCCCAAAATATGAAAATAGAAATCCCATGCCACAGTTCATAATTTAGAAATAAAGTCCAAAAATTTATTAAGACAAACCTAATTTAAAGTCCATAATAAAAATCCAAAATGAACTCATATAGTTCGTAAAAGTCCCACATTATTAAAAAAATTACCCATGACCAAGAGATCATTAATCTAAGAGACCCTCCAAAGATCCAAATTCGAGCCTTAATTTCGAGGATTACCTGCGATACACATATAACATGGGTGAGCTTCAAAAGGCTTAGTGTGATATCATCACAAACATATATTTTAACATGTAGCATAACACATCCACATCATCATAAATATAACTTTCACAGAATTCACATATCATCAAATTTATGAACATAACAAGTTATGCTTTTGCAATAATGCACATTTCAGAGGATTTTCTACCTATCTTCTACACACCAATATTGAGTTCCCTAGAACTCGTCCATCCAATAACACACCATTTGTGGACAAGCCACCACATAGATATTGCTAAACAGTCACATAACACATCATGGACAAGCCACCACATAATTGCCGATAACGGCCAATAATTGCAGTTAAACTACCACATAGCTTCCTCCTTTTAAGAATCCCACCCAATGCATTTGATATGGCCATTTTAACACATATGTTTCACTTTTCACATTTTCCACATATTCATGCTCGTAACTCATATTTCTCGATTTTTACACATTTGCATGTATCATGCTCACATTTTCACATATCACATATTGTTCACTTTAGCATGCTTTAATATACATATTTATATTAAAATATGGATATTAACATACATATACATATATCACATGTTTAGATCATCACATATCAATCTAGCCATAAATCACATAACATAGAGCTGAGTTCAACATTACATACATCGCATATAACAAATCATGGATTTTAATAACACTTAATAGTTTAGGACACTTTGATTCCTATTTGATTGAGTTTTTCAACTCCATTTGAGTACTTAATGTACTCACAAATTAATTAATTAAATAACATTATATTTCACTTAAAATGAGAGTTAGATCCCACACCTTAAATAGATCTAAATTGTACGCTCCATTGTAGAAGTCTCGTTTGGATCTAGTCCCGGTCGCAAATCTAATCACACGATTATCCCATTTTAGTAATGATCTAATCTAATAACATAACTTTTAATACAAGATCTAATGTGAAAATATCACCAACACTTACCCTCAATTCGAATGCTCGAATTCGTAACTCTCGTGATGTCACACTATTGGTTTCTCGAAAGATTGTTGTTCGATCCTTCATGTTGACACGAGATCATGTTAGCACTTAAGAGTTTCAAAATAATAAAATTAAATATGAAAATTCAAGGCCCTATACCATTCAACCATGTCACAATAATTCTAGGATGAAGGGTTTTCAATCCTAAAACTTCACTTGCAATTGTTTCGTTACAAGATGATCGAAGGAACGACAATGGAGTGAAATCGATGGCTGGATAATCTAAAATAACCGAATAAAATAAAAGAAAATATGTGTTTTAGTCACTAGAGTAATCGACAAAAGAAAGAGAAATTAAAAAGGAATATATCAGACACCAGTGGCGGCAGCGGCGGTGACGATGACGGTTCGGAGGTGGGGTGCGGTGGTCTGATGGTGGTGCAAAATACAAGTAGGAAGGAAGGTTCAGTCACTTTCAATTGAAAGAAAAGAGAAAAGAGAGAAGAAAAAAGAAAAAGGTAGAGGAAGAGTGTAACGGCCTGATTTTGACCCTAATTGGAATGGTGGTTTCAAGACCATGAATCCGAGTCAAAAAATATTTTAATATTATTTTTCGTGTTAACTTTATATGATTGAGCATGTGTTAAAATTTCGTGAATTAATTTGTCTGTTTGTGTGTTTAATTTAAGAGAAAGGATTAAATCGCATAAGTGGTAAAAGTAACCTTTTATTAAATTGAATGTTTAATTGACATGTCTTCTTTTGCATGTGGACTTAAGTTGTAAATTAGCCATTTACCATGTTAGTGGACGGAACTTGGCTTTAATTTTATATTAATATGTTTTTATATACATAAAATATATGTTAAAGTTTACATTTTATAATATAAGTTAATAATAAAATAAAACATCAAAAAGGAGAAAGCGATTATCACTCATCTTGGTGCCAAAAAACACAAGAAAATGAAAGAAGAAAAACTCTTAGGTTTCGGCTAGCTTGAAGCAAAAATTAAGGTATGATTCGGTTTTAGTTTTTGATAATTTTTACGTTTTTAAGATCGTTGCTTTGAGTTTTAGCTAGCCCATGTGTAAATTTTTGAATTGGTTGTGTTTTTCGTGAGATGCCATTGAAGGAGGCTTGATATTCTTGTTGTTTGATGATGAAATGTTAATTATATGTGATAGATTAACAATTATTGTTCTTGAATTTTTGATGAAATTGAGTGATTTGGATTAAATTGGAAAAATAAATATTTGAGGGACTAAAATGCAAAAGAAACTAATTGTATGGATTTTATGGGCATGGGTAACATTCGGTCCTGAAGGAGTATTTTCAAATTTGGTGTATTTTGTGTTTTGTGCAATAAGGTCTAAATAGCTAAAAATGTAAAATGTATGGGGTAAAAGTGCAAATTACTTATTCATGTATTTTTGAGTGAATTTAATTGAATATTGATTAAATAAGTTTAATTTATATCAAATTAGATCAAGAAAAGAGAAAGTTGGATTTGAATCGGGGAAAGACAAAAATAGTCAAATAGTTAATTTTACGTTCGCCGATATCCGAGGTAAGTCTATAAGCAAATGGTTGTTCTTAGTTTTAATTAGTGTAAATTATTCATGCTGAATTGAAATGTTTATAATTATATTTGCTATTGCTGAATGTGAGGGATGGTATTTGATATGTTCAAGGAACTACTTTAGTAATGAAAGATAGTATAAATTTTTGATGAAAGCTTATGACTTAGTATATGTGATTTATGTCCTTAAATCGATTATGTATTTGTGATGTTTCGGGCCTTGGGCCTAGCAAGCTTTGAGATGGCGAACTTAAATCGGGCTTCGTACCTAGCAGGCTTATTACCGGTAAATAAATTTTAGACCTTGGGTCTAGCAGGCTTAATGCCGGTATGTGATTCAGGCATACGCCTAGCAGGTTTAATACCGGTGATTTATTTTCAAGTCTATGTCTATAAGACTTCATATGGATGCGGAAATTGAACAAGTAAGTTGATTTAATTAACCTTATATGTTCGGCCACAAAGGTATGTGTATATGTGATGATGAATTGAATTTGTATAAAGTGGTTATATGTAATATTATATTAAATTTGAATATATGAGTACATGTGATACTTTAATTAACTTTGGATGTTCAGTTATATATAAGATAATGCATTAAGCTAGTATATTCTACCATATGTGATGGAATAATGAATCATGTGTATTTGATCTAATAAGTAAGTTTTTAAGCAATTGAGTTGAATTGGATTTTTCTTATAGTTGCATGTGTGAATTTAATGGAAGTATGTATATTATTGATATAGCTGATTGTGATAACTATATATATGTGCATAGTATAGCTGAATGTGAGATATGTAAATGTGCTGTTGGTACACCCGAATGGGATGTTGATTATTGAGATTGATTTTAGCTAATTCGTACATTTATAGTGGAGGTTTAATTTTTATAAGATTGGATATATAAATGTGTAACAGGATTGAGAAAGGCACTAAGTGTGCGAAATCGGTCATTATGCATTAAGTGTGCGAATTTAAAATACCGAGCACTAAGTGTGCAAAATCGGTCACTATGCACTAAGTGTACGAATTGAATTACCGAGCACTAAGAGTACAAAATCGGTCAACAAGCATTAATGACACGAGTAAATTTTCAATTCAAAGACCTAATTTTGGTAAGTATTGAAGCTACGAATGGTGATATGAATTATGAGTAAGTGAATTAGATATAAATTATGAGATGGAATATATGCATGATTATGATATTTCCATGAATGAATTGGTGACTGACTGTGTATTCGAGTTAAATGATTCAGGTACGTATGAGGTTTATTTGTTAAATGAAAAATAAGGTAAGTGAAGTTACTTAACGAGGAACATGGATTATATGAGAAAAGTGATTGTATATGTGTATGTGATTAACTAAATTTTGGCCTATTTGAATTGTATTATATATGTTTCTATAGTGAATTATTTGCTCATGGCTTACTAAGCTTTCAAAGCTTACTTTGTGTAATTTTCCTATGTTTATAGAGTTTCGAAGACTTGCTCGGGTTGGAAGTCAAAGGAGATCTCATCACACTATCCAATTTTTGCTTCCGTAAATAAATGCTTGGAAATTTGGTTATGTGGCATATATAGACTAGTTTTGATATTGCTGGTTTTGAAGTTATATATATTTGTATAAGCCATGCGAAAATGGCTTGTTCATCTTGTTAATCTTGGAATTTATATTTTGGCTTGATGATTATGTTTGGTTGTGGTTTTGGTTGATTTGGTTTTGGTATATATAAGTATGGTTAATGTATAGAGTTTAAATGAAATGGAGTAACTATGTTATAAACTAGTTAACCATATTTTGCAATAAAATAGTTTTTGTTTAGAAGTAGTGACGGGATTTTGAAAACTCACCAAAAATAGGAGAAATGGAATTAGAAAGTGAATAAGATATAGAATTAAATCTTATTGTGTCTATTTTTATATGAAAGAAATATATTAGGCAAAGGAATTTTATATTCTGTGATATTTAAATTTTAGTGAGACTGGTTCTGAATGACTTCATGATCCCCTATTCTGTCTTAGAAAAATTATTAAAAATTGTAAAAAATGAATTATGAGTTATATTTTATATGTCTAGATTCCTTAGTTAGTCTATTTTCAATAGAAACAAGTGGGAACATCATATGAAAACTTTAAAATGAGATATTTGAATTTAGGTTAAGAGAGATCAGAACCGTTGGTCAGTAAAACAGGAGAAACTTTAATGAATAAACTGTACTAAATGGCCATATGAAAAATTCTAGAAAAATTAAGAATATATATGAGTCTAGTTTCAAGGAAAATTTATGGATCTAAATTTTGAGTTTCGTAACTCTAGTTATAGTAATTTTAGACAACATGATGCAGATGGACAGTTTCAATTTTTATGCCTTGAATTAGTAGTTAAGTCTAGTAACGCCTCATGCTTGACTTCGGCAACGGTCTCGGGTAAGGGGTGTTACAAAGAGATGGCCTATGGTGGTTGCGGCGGCAGCCACGGCAGCTCACAGTGGCACACTATGGAAGAGGGGTGGGGAGCGAAAGGAAAATGGAAGTAGAGGTTGCTTGTGGATGGTGGTGATGTGGTGGTGCAAATATGCTTATGGTGGAGAAAAAGAAAAAGGGGGTGGTGGTGGTGGTTGTCAAAAGAGGGAAAAGAAGGGTGGAGAGGAGAAAGAAAAAGAATCAAATGGTGAAATGGGGGTGTATGGCGGGCTATGGTGTTTTTGGTGGTCAACACTTGCACTTTTGGTAAGGGTGAGGAACGGGAAAGGTGATTGAACATAGGAGCAATAAGGGGGATGTGTTTCACTTAAAAAGGCAAGTTTGACTCGCTAATGTAGGAAATGAATCCTCTTTATATGGCAACATAGGTGGACAACAAAGGCTTGAATGCACAAGCTAAAAAAGTGCAAAAATTAAATAAAAATAATGGGCACATAGGGGTTCGAACTAGGGACTTCAAGGATAGCTAAGGAGCACTTAACCACTTGACCACTACACTTGTGTTCAATAATGCACAAATAATTTTAAGACATAAGAGCAAGTAGTGTAACACCCCAAACCCAGCCTATGTGGTATGGATGGATCTGGCATGTCACATGAAGAAAGTGTATAAAGAACTTATGATTCTTACTAAAGTTGACTTTATTTGGTTATAGTTAAGAAAACAAGTTTGGTTATAAATATGTGATAAAAATACTGCTAATATCGAGAGATTGAATGATGAATCAAAAATTTAACTAGTGAACTTTAAAACTGTGACTTTTGAAAATGATGTTGATAATTTGAAAGAAAATCCAAGTTAGATTATTTGTACATATTTGTTATGAAATACGTTTGTTAATCAATTTTGGGGAAAAAAAACGTTGTTTAGAATCTTAGAAAATCTCCGTTTAAAACAATTCATGGAATATAATAAGTACGTCAAAACATAAAGCAAATTAAAACACATCCCAGAGGCCTTATTAAAACTTTAAACCCAAAATAGTAAAAGTAACGAAATAAAACGGAAAAGAAATTTACTAAAGTTTGAAAATAACATTCCCAAACTATGGCCTTCTCCGAGTCATCCATGGCCCTAAGTCCTCGTTACTGAGCATTACCTGTAAGGATTAAGAAAATGGAGTGAGTTACAAGAACTCAGTGTATAATCCCTTTACCGTTATCCACTGGGACTGAACCCGTATAGCATCATCTTGGGCCTAAACCCATTTATGAAGTAATAATTAAATGAAATGAATGTAACCCGACCCATCCATCCATCACACCCCTGACCAGCCAATCACACCTGTGGGGATCAAGTCAACCCACCCCGCCGCTCACACCAATTTACAGTCGAGCTGCTAACGCATGGTATTTACGTGGCCGAGCCACTGATATCATAGTTATGTACATTGATAATTGAATTGTGGCTTATGCCACCAGGCTACACTTCTCTTCATACAAATTTTCCCACCCCATGCAGTATGTAAAAGTGCAACATACATAGTACATTATCCAAATATAAATCAACCATTAAACTAGAGAAATATTTCGGTGAATCGGCCCATTAAAGCACTTTGGCAATTCGGCCCACTATAGGCAGTTTAATAAATTGGCCCATCGAGGGCATTTTGGTAAATCGACCCTTTAATGGTGTTTAAGCAATTCGGTCCGTTAAAACATTTCGATAAATCGGCCCATTAAGGGCATTTTCGTAATTTAACAAGTTAATACCGATTTAGATAGATCTTAGAATTAATGTTGTTTAAGCAAATTACTCGATTTAAGCCATATTACAATTATTAGATTCGTAAGCAACAATGATCTATTTTTCCAACATGATAGTGAATCACGAATTTACGGGATTTCGGTGTGAGATTACACACCTGATTACGGTAAGAACTAAACCTTCTTGATCGTCGGCACCTATGAAACCGCAACACTTGATTAACTAACAAATAAAGTTTCTTAATCCACATCTAAACAATCGATTTACCACACTTACCCTAACCACCGCGAACAACCACAATCTGTCTATTCTCACCGGATGCTGGCTCCCTTCCACAACCCGGCGGGAAATCCCAAACTGCCGATACTGCCCTACGTTTGAGCATGCGAGTAGAGATTGCAAGTCCACTCCTTTGTTGTCCTACTATCGATTTTCCTTTAGCATCTCTACCTTTTGCCTCCATTAGAAGAGTCTCGGTCAGTATGATATTACGATAAGATAGAGTAGTTGGCTAAGGAGAGGGTTTTGGCTTACCATTATCTCCGAAGGATGAACGAGTAGAGAAGAATAAGTGATTTAGTCCCTAGCATAATCGATTAGTCAAATCTATTGATCCGTTTAGCAAAATAACCAAGTAGCGATATCGAATGGACCAAGAAGAGACTCCTTACCTTATTGATGATGAATTCAACTCCAACCAATTCGACTTATGACTAAGGATGAGTCGGCAAAGATGAGAGATTCGCCAACCCCACAAGAACACTACAAAAAGGAGATGATCACGATATGAGGGAGTAAGAGGGAGTGGTGTTTCTATTTAGAAATAAAGTGAAATAACTGAATGATGGTGGTCACACCTTCGGCTATGGAGAAAAGAAGATGAAATGATAAGAAAGAGGCTACTTACCCAATTCACCCAAGGAAGAAAGTAACCAACACAGAAGATGGAGAAGAGATAAGATGTTAAAGATTCGGCTATTAAAGAGAAAGGAACAAGGAAGATTCGTCCAACCAAAGTCATCGACTAAAGAAGAAGAATGAGAGGTTGAAGAAACAGTGAAAAAGAAAAGAAAAGAAGCCTATGAAAAAGATGAGAAAAAGTAGAAGAGAATATCCCTTAAGGTCACGATTTTAGGCAACAAAAGAAGTACCCAACTGGTCAAAAGAAAATAGCTTTCAAAATGGAACAAAAACTATTCAAAGAGCCTAAGAAAATTCGGCATATCAATACTTTTCCAAATCAAATACACTCCTCGCCCAAAAGACCACCTTTGACCGACACTTCTCCCCCATGTACATCTCAAAATTTCGGCCAATATTCCCCCTTACCAAAACTGTGTACCCATTACCAAAAAGATCATGGTTGACCAAATTTCTTTCCCCAAGTACCTCCCAAAATTCGGTCAACATATCCCCCTTATCTCTTTCCTTTATTTCTTTCCTTATTTTTCCCTTGATCTCCTCCTTACTCTTTTCCTTAGTCTTCTTTCCATCATTTGAATGAGTCTTCCTTTCCTTATTTTGAGTCTTGGCCGGCACTTACCATCTTCCACCTGATTAGCACAAAAAAATTAATCCAAATTTGCAATAGGTGGGATTCGAACTCCACCCCTTTAGCTCCTTCATGTGACGCCACACCACTCTGCTACTAGCTCCACTTGTGCTAGCAAAATACACACTTATTCTTTTAAGTCTTGACGCCACTTACCTTCTCCCCCCTTAAGTGCATAAACACAAAAATTCTACCAAGGCCCAACTCAACCCCAAGCCTTCTCAGGGCCCTTAAACATACACAACTAACACTCTTAGCTAACCTAACGCATGGTATAATGTAAAATATAAAATCCCAAATTTTAGGACCCTTTAAAAAAATTTCGGCCTCGAAATTTTACCTGATTAAAAGAGATTAGGGTATTGCAGCCGGATCATGTCTTCTGGCTCCCAAGTAGCTTCCTCTGACCCGTGATTACGCCATAATACTTTAACTAACGGAACTGACTTCATTCTCAGCCCCTTAATATCCCGATCTAAAATCTTCATTGGCTCTTCTTCAAAAGACAAGTCAGGTCTTATCTCGATTTCCTCCACTAGCATAACATGAGACGGATCCGAACGATAACGCCTTAACATTGAGACATGAAATACACTATGTATCTGACTTAACTCCAGAGGTAACTCAAACTGATAAGCCACTGGCCCAACACACTTCAATACACGGTAAGGTCCAATAAATCTAGGGCCCAACTTGCCCTTCCATCCAAATCTTAAGATCTTTTTCCAAGGTGAGAGCTTCAAAAAGACCTGATCACCCATAGAGAACTCTATCTCCTTCCGCTTTAGATCCGCGTATGATTTCTATCTATCTAAAGCTTCTTTTAACCGAGCCCAAATTACCTTAACTTTTTCCTCCGTCTCTGAGATCAATTCTGGACCCAAAATCTATCGCTCTCCTAGCTCAGTCCAGCAAGTAGGAGTATGACACCTACGACCATACAATGCCTCATAGGGTGCCATCTGGATGCTGGATTGATAGCTGTTGTTGTATGCAAACTCTGCCAATGGTAGAAAATCTTCCCAACTTCCCCTGAAATCAATTACATAGGCCCTTAACATATCTTCCAGAATCTGGACTACTCTCTCCAACTGACCATTAGTCTGCGGATGGAACACTCTACTGAAATCTAGCCTTGTTCTCAAAGCATCATGTAGAGCCTTCCAAAACCATGATGTAAACCTAGGATCCCTGTCTAATATGATAGACATCGATATCACATGCAACCTCACGATCTCTGCTACATACAACTTGGCCAACTTTTGCAATGAATAATCCGTACGAACAGGTAGGAAATGAGCAGTCTTCGTTAACCGATCCACTATCACCCATACTGAATCTTTCTTAGTAGGCGTTAAGGGTAACCCACTAACAAAATCCATCATTATCCTTTCCGATTTCCATAATGGGATTTTCACGGTTGTAGCAACCCTGAAGGCAATTGATGTTTCACCTTCACTTGCTGACATGTCAAGCACTTGCTCACGAAGTTTGAAACCTCCCGTTTCAACCTTGGCCACAAATATTGCTCACGAAGGTCTCAGTACATTTTGTTTCCCCCGGGGTGTATAGCGTATGGGCTACTGTGCGCCTCACGCAGAATCATTTGTGTCAATTCAGAATCTCTGGGCATACAAACTCTTCCTCAGAAACATAATACTCCATCACTATTTTATCAAAAATCCCCTATTTCACCACTTTCTACTTGTTGAAGTTGAGAACCCAACCTTTCATCTAACAATTGCTTTTCCTTAATCTGACTTACCCATGCAGGCTTCACTTGAAGTTTAGCTAACAAGCTACCATCTTCATAAAGGCTGAGATGAGCAAACATTGCTCTCAAATCCGATATCACCTTATGACTCAACACATCTGCCATTACGTTAGCTTTACATGGATGGTATTCAATTGAGCAGTCATAATCTTTCAACAATTTTATCCACCTCCTCTGTCTTAAGTTCAACTCCTTCTGGATAAGGAGGTACTTCAGACTCTTATGGTCCATGTAGATAATCGACTTCTCCCCGTACAGATAGTGTTTCCATATCTTCAAAGCAAATACCACTCCAGATAACTCCAAATCATGAGTGGGATAGTTTGCCTCATGCGACCTTAATTTCCAAGATGCATAAGCCACCACTTTCAGCCCTTTCATCAACACACATCGCAAGCCCATGTGTGACGCATCACAATAAACAATAAACTCCTTACCTGCCTCAGGTTGAATTAATACTAGCACTTCAGTCAGAATATTTTTCAATTTCTCAAAGCTCTCTTGCTGCTTATCTAACCACACAAATGGTACTCCCTTACGCAATAGCTTAGTTAGGGGTGCAGCAATCAATAAAAACCCCTCAACGAACCGCCTGTAATACCCAGTCAAACCTAAAAAACTCCAAATTTCTGCCACTGACTTCGGTGGCTTCCAGTCCAATAAAGCCTTAATCTTCCAAGGATCAACTCTAATTCCCTCGGCAGACACAACATGCCCCAAAAAGGTCACCTCCTTCAGCCAAAATTCACACTTACTGAATTTGGAATATAATTGCTTTTCCCTTAATATCTGCAATACAACCCGTAGATGCGAATCATGCTCCTCTTCAATCTTTGAGTACACTAAGATGTCATCTATGAACACCACCAAAACCGATCTAGATAGGGTTAGAAGATTCGGTTCATCATGTCCATAAATGCAGCTGGTGCATTTGTCAACTCGAACGACATCACTAAGAACTCATAATGCCCATAACAAGCTTGAAACGTAGTCTTGTGAATATCCACCTCATTGACCTTTAACTGGTGATACCCTGATCTCAAGTCTATCTTCGAGAAGACCGAATCTCCTCGTAATTGATCAAACAGATCATCAATCCTCGATAACGGGTACTTGTTCTTTATCATCAACTTATTCAATTGTCTATAATTGATGCACATGTGCATCAACCCATCCTTTTTCTTAACGAAAAAAATCGGTGCTCCCTACGGTGACACACTTGGTTGAATAAATCCATGATCCATCAGCTCATGGATCTGAGCTTTAAGTTCCACTAGCTCCTTCGTTGCCATTCTATAAGGGGCAATAGAAACCGGAGCCGTTCCTGGCAACAACTCAATACCAATTTCCACCCCGATCCAGAGGCAATCCTGAAAGCTCCTCGAAAAATACATCTGAAAACTCTTTTACCGTTCTAACACTTTCTACCGCCAACTCTTTGGCATCCAAAGCACTGATAAAGGCTAAGAACACTTCACACTCCTTTTGCACCAACTTTTTCGCCTTTAAAGCAGATACCACATTAGACAGATAATTTCTTCTTTCACCTATCATCATCACTTCCTTATCCTTTGAAGTTATTAGTACCATCCGCTTTGCAGCACAGTCCAAGTTCGCACGATGCTTAACCAGCCAGTCTATGTCCAATATAAGGTTGAAACACCGAACTACAGCTCTATCAAATCCACTAGAAATACTACCCCCTAAACTTCTAAGGGCACATCCCTAAACAACTTATTTACTACCATTGACTGTCCTAAAGGGCTAATCACAGTTGTTTCTCTAGCAGTAATCTCAGATCTAATATTCAAAGTTCCAGACACAGCACATGCAACATACGAGTGGGTGGATCCAATGTCTATCAAAGCGATAAAAGGTACATCAGATATGAAAAATGTATCGGTTATGACATCCGGTGCATCGCCATCCTCTCGACGTCTGACCGCATAGACCAAACCTGACTGTCTCGCCTCCTTGTTACCCCCATTATCGGTAACTCTACCTGGTGCACCCTAACCTCGTCCTACACCATTACCACCTCGACCTAGCCCACGGCCTCTCGGCGACTGCTGAGCATCCCCTACTGGCTGTGCAAATCTATTACAAACTACCTGAGTTTGAATAGGCTCTCGAGGGCAATCCCTAAACCGATGGTCTTTGGATCCACATCTAAAACAATCGCTAGTTCTTTTCCAGCACTCACTCGAGTGAAGTTTCCCATAATCCACACATGGCTGTAACTGATTGGTAGTAGCTGGAACACCCACTCGAGCTGGCTCCTCATTCCTGGGCCTCTTCTAAAATCCTCTAGTAGGTCTTGAATACCAAGAGTCTCTCTTATTCCTGCCCCTATCTTTATCTCGATTTTATCGTTTAGAGTGTTTTACTTCTTCAGCAATCATAGCATTTTCCACAAGTGTAGCAAAATTCTCTCTCCTTCTGTGGGGCTATCAGTACCCGTAACTCATCATGCAACCCATCCTCAAAATGCACATAGCATTCATAATCAGTTAGCCCGATACCCCGGGCATACTGACTCAGACGCAGGAACTCCGCCTTGTATGCTGCCACAGATCAACCTCCTTAGACCAGATTCAGGAATTCCTTTCTTTGGGCATCCACATAGCTAGCACCAACATATTTTCCCTAGAATACTATCTTAAAGAAATCCCAGGAAATACGATCAGCTTGTGTACCTTTTCGAACAGTGAGCCACCACTGATACGCCTCGTCTCTTAACAATGACACAACCCCTTTCAATTTCTACTCAACTGTACAAATCCAAATCGTCCATAATCCGCTCTACTGCCTCAAGCCAGTACTCCGCTACACTTGGGGCTACACCTGAAATACCCCTAAAAACTTTAGCCCCATTCGATCTAAGTTGCTTGGATATCGACCCACGAGTTGTTGACCCAGTTCTTGCCCCAACAACCCTTTCTAGTACCCGTAACATCACTTGGAATAGAGCGTCGTCCTCTCTCACTCGATCATGTGACCCAGCTTTAGTCACCGTGATGCAGGTGTGTCCATTTTCGGCATATGTCCCGATGCCTCAGATACAACTCTAGCACCTCGGCCTCTACCATGGCCACGTCTACCGCGTTCACGACCTCTAGTGCTCATGTTTGCTAAGTCAATTTAATCTAATTACAAGTCTTATGAATCAGTGTGCTATTTAATGTTTATTAAACAATGTTTTATGGAGTATAAGAGTAGAAGTTGTTTTCACAAATCACATCCTAGAGTCTCAATCTCTATAATTTCTACTCCTAAAGCAAAAAGTTATAGAGTATTTCTATCATGAGAAGTTTTCTTACTACAGTCATACCACAATAATCATAAAATGAAAACAAAGACTTACTGACTTGGTGCCGGATACCCGTGGTGCCATACTTCCTCTAAGACATGTATTTATAAATCAAATTTCAATCAGTTTTGGAAAACATTTTTGAACCCAAACCACAGTTGAGTTTTGCAACCAAGCTTTGATACCATAAAATGTAACACCCCAAACCCGGCCTATGCGGTATGACCCGATCTGGTATGCCACATGAAGAAAGTGTATAAAGAGTAGACTTTATTTGGTTATAGTTAAGAAAACAAGTTTGGTTATAAATATTTGGTAAAAATACTGCTAATATCGAGAGATTGAATGGTGAACGAAAATTTAACTGGTGAACTTTAAAACTGTGACTTTTGAAAATGATGTTGATAATTCGAAAGAAAATCCAAGTTAGATTATTTGTACATATTTGTTATGAAATTCGTTTGTTAATCAATTTTGTAAAAAAAAAAAACGTTGTTTAGAATCTCAGAAAATCTCCATTTAAAACAATTCATGGAATATAATAAGTACATCAAAACATAAAGCAAATTAAAACACATTCCAGAGGCCTTATTACAACTTTAAACCAAAAATAGTAAAAGTAACGAAATAAAGCGGAAAAGAAATTTACTAAAGTTCGAAAATAAAATTCCAAAAGTATGGCCTCCATCGAGTCATCCATGGCCCCAAGTCCTTGTTTCTGAGCATTACCTGTAAGGATTAAGAAAAAGGAGTGAGTTATAAGAAATCAATGTATAATCCCCTTACCGTTATCCACTGGGCCTGAACCCGTGTAGCATCATCTTGGGCCTAAACCCATTTACGAAGTAATAATTAAATGAAATGAATGTAACCCAACCCATCTATCCATCACACCCCCGACAAGCCAATCACACCTGTGGGGATCAAGTCAACCCACCCTGCCGCTCACACCAATTTGCAGTTGAGCTACTAACGCATAGTATTTATGTGGCCGAGCCATTGATATTACAGTTATGTCCATTAATAATCAAATTGTGGCTTATGCCACCAGGCTACACTTCTCTTCATACAATTTTCCCACCCCATGCAGTATGTAAAAATGTGACATAGATAGTACATTATCCAAATATAAATTAACCATTAAACTAGAGAAATATTTCGGTGAATTGGCCCATTAAAGCACTTTGGCAATTCGGCCCACTATAGGCAGTTTAATAAATCGACCCATCAGGGCATTTTGGTAAATCGACCCTTTAAGGGCATTTAAGCATTCGGCCCGTTACAACATTTCGATAAATTGACTCATTAAGGGTATTTTTGTAATTTAACAAGTTAATATCGATTTTGACAGATCTTAGAATTAATCTTGTTTAAGAAAATTACTCGATTTAAGCCATATTATGATTATTAGATTCGTAAGCAATAATGATCTATTTTTCCAACATGATAGTGAATCACGAATTTACAGGATTTCGGTGTGAGATTACACATCTGATTACGGTAAGAACTAAACCTTCTTGATCATCGGCACCTATTACACCATAACACTTGATTAACTAACAAATAGAGTTTCTTAATCCACATTTAAACAATCGGTTTATCACACTTACCTTTACCACCTCGAACAACCATAATCTGTCTATTCTCACAGGATGCTGGCTCCCTTCCACAACTCGGTGGGAAATCCCGAATTGTCGATACCACCTACTTTTGAACTTGGGAGTAGAGATTACAAGTCCACTCCCTTGTTGTCCACCTATCGATTTTCCTTTAGTATCGCTACCACTTGCCTGCATTGGAAGAGTCCCGGTCAGAGTAATATTACGATAAGAGAAAGTAGTTGTCTAAGGAGAGGGTTTCGGCTTACCACTATCGCTAAATGATCAACGAGGAGAGAAGAACGAGTGATTTAGTCCCTAGCATAATCGATTAGTCAAATCTATCGATCCGTTTAGCAAAATAACCAAGTAGCGATATCGAATGGACCAAGAAGAGACTCCTTACCTTATTGATGATGAACTCAACTCCAATCGATTCGACTTATGACTAAGGATGAGTCAGTAAAGATGAGAGATTCGGCCAACCCCACAAGAACACTACAAAAAAGAGATGATCACGATATGAGGGAGTAGAAGGGAGTGGTGTTTCGATTTAGAAATAAAGTGAAACAATCAAATGATGGTGGTCACACCTTCGACTATGGTGAAAAGAAGATGAAAGGAAGAGAAAGAGGCCACTTACCCGATTCACCTAAGGAAGAAAGTGACCATCACACAATATGGAGAAGAGAGAAGATGTTAAATATTCAACTATTGAAGAGAAAGGAACAAGGAAGATTCGGCCAACCAAATTCGTCAACTAAAGAAAAAGAGTGAAAGATTGAAGAAACGGTGAAAAAGAAAAGAAAAGAAGCCTATAAAAAGGTTAGAAAAAAAACAAGAGAGAATATCCCTTAAGGTCACGGTTTTAGGCAACAAAAGAAGTACCCAAATGGTCAAAAGAAAAGAACTTTCAAAATGGAACAAAAACTACTCAAAGAGCCTAAGAAAATTTGGCATATCAACCTTTTCCAAACCGAATACACTCCTTGCCCAAAAGACCACCTTTGACCGACACTTCTCCCCTATGCACATCTCAAAATTTCGGCCAATATTACCCCTTACAAAATCGTGTACCCCTTACCAAAAAGATCATGATTGACCAAATTTCTTTCCCTAAGTACCTCCCAAAATTCAGGCAACATATCCCCATTATCTCTTTCCTTATTTTTCCCTTGATCTCCTCCTTACTCTTTTCCTTAGTCTTCTTTCCATCATTTGAATGAGTCTTCCTTTCCTTATTTTGAGTCTTGTCCGACACTTACCATCTTCCACCTGATTAGCACAAAAAAAAAAAAGAAATTAATCCAAAATTTGCAATAAGTGGGATTCGAACTCCACCCCTTTAGCTCCTTCATGTGACGCCACACCACTCTGCTACTAGCTCCACTTGTGCTAGCAAAATACACACTTATTCTTTTAAGTCTTGACGTCACTTACCTTCTCCCCCCTTAAGTGCATAAACACAAAAATTCTACCAAGGCCCAACTCAACCCCAAGCCTTCTTAGGGCCCTTAAACATACACAACTAACACTCTTAGCTAACCTAACGCGTGGTATAATGTAAAATATAAAATCTTGAATTTCAGGATGTTACAAGTAGTTTCACCCTCTTTACTAAATTAAAATTAATTAAGAAAATAGGAGGTGACATGACTATTTTTTGAAAAATCATTAAAATTAGAGAAACCTTTATTGAAACTTCAAAACAAGTTTAGAAACCTCTTAATCATGTCAAAACTAATTGGACAACACTTTGAAACCACGTTTTTTCTCAAAATCCCAAAATTCACCATTAATGACCCAATTTCAACTTTTATTTAAAACATGCGATTTAATTGCTAAAAATTTTGTTTAATAGACTAATTTACATTAAAAACTAATGGGTAGATGAATGGTTACCTTTGATGGAAGAAAAACATAGATTTTTTGAAAACTTGAAAAACTCACACGCGAAGAAGATGATGGAATCTATGGAATTTTTGGATTGTTTCTTGGATTTTTCGGAGGTTTAAGGCTTTGATGTTGATAGGAATCAAAATATTAGAGCTAGGAAATAAAAAATCGAATGGGAGAGCATGGGAGAATAGGGTAATGCACAAGAATAAGGGTGAAGAAAACTAATGTGAAAATAAAACTAGGTGGGGGGAGATATAGGTTGAATTTTAAAATCTAGTCTAATTGCGTTTTAAAAACTCTAAGTTTTGACTCTTTTACAAATCAATCCTATTTTCAAAATTAAAGGTATTTAAAACTCATTTTCAGAAATTGATTTAATTTTCTAAAAAGCATAATTGAAAACATTATCGATATACCATGTCACAAAATTCTAAACACTCTAAGGCTAAAAGTCCTAAATTACCCCTCAAACCCCTAGGCCCTATTTTTGGGTGTTATAATTATTAGTTTTTTTAGTTTCGAAAGAGAGGTGGGTGAAGGTGTGGGTTGGCTAATCCAAGTATGTTACTTGTACTTTAGCTATTTTAGAAAAACTGGTAAATTGTAGAATTAAGATTAATCTAGCTAATGATTGAGATGCTTATATTAAACTTTAGACTTAGGATTTAAAATAATTTAAGCTAATCCTTAGAATTTATGAACTATAGATAAGTATAATGTGTACCAATGGTACACGTAGTCGTTGTACGGGAGGGCGTGGTGGGCGTTGTCGACTGGCTCAAGCAGAGTCCTCTTCTTTGGGAAACATGATCATCTGGAAATAAGTGAGACAGTTGAGGCGCCTAGCACTGAGGCCAGTAATTAGGGCATAAGGGATGATGCAGTGTCCCAAGCTATTTTTAGGGTTTTACAGAGGGTTGTTAGGGCCCAAAATGGATATATGGGCTGAGGGTCGATGATTAAGTGAGGATTACTCCAATAGTGGCCAAGTATTAAATGGAAGGCTACTGAGAGAATTATGGACGATCTGGACTACATCCCAAAGAAGAAGTTGAAGGGTGCAGTATCTTTCATTTGAGATAAAGCTTATCAATGGTTGCAGTCTATGGTGTAGGGCACATCGGTTAAGCGTGTGACCTGGGAGTTCTTCCAGAGTGCCTTCCAGAAGAAATATGTGGGGGCAAGATATATTTAGGCTCGAAGGTTGAAGTTTATGTGGCTTAAGCAAGGTGAGATGTCTGTAGTTATTTTCCCTAAAATTTCTCCTTTTTATGTAAGCATGCAAGCGGGCTCATTTTTGAAAAGAATGAAAATTTAGCCCGAGGTTTTGAACCTTAACTCTGATACCACTAAATATAAACTCCCAAACTCGGCCTAAACGTTATGGCTGAATCGTGAATATCACATTGGTCACCTATGCGGCAAAGCTATCTTAACATTCGTTGAAAACTTTAAGTACCCTCTATTTTAGGAAAAATTGTGATTTACCTTTGTTAATTTTGGGAAAATGTTCATTAATTAAGTCAACACTTAATTTTTGGAAAATGTTATTAGCATTAGTGTGGTTTAGAAAAGACTTAACTTATCTTTTCTTATCGAAAACTTTGTTATCTTTTATTGTAGTGGAAAACTAGGTATTTAACAAATTAATCATTAAAGCCAAATATCATACTTTGTCAAATTTCAGATATTCCTACAAAACAAAATCTATATGCCAACTATGCATGCATGAAAGTTCCAAAGAAGATAATAACGCAACCATAGTTCAAGTAGCTTTATAGTCAGAAAACCAAAGAAATTTAATTAAAACTCAAGCAAAATAATAATAAAGTCTTAATTTTGTCGTATGTCTGCATGCCATGTCTAATCCTAGTCTTGAGCATTACCTGAGATGGTTGAAACTATGGGGTGAGCTAACTAACTTAGTGTGAGTCTAAGCCATAAGTACATTCAAACATCCATGCAGAAATCATTCACCATTAGTCAACATTGCAACACAATCATAACATAAACATTATCATTCATGAGTGTCATGGACATACCATAATGCATAACGAATTCCTACCTAAAGCAACCGGTATACACCATGAGTTCCTTAGAACCCATCTACCAAACTCCAATCATTGCGAGCAAAGCTCGATATGGTTTAACCACCATTATACGTAATGCATATATACTTCCATTTAAAATAAAATGTGATATAATCACTATTCTCCTCATTACTCCTGGTGCAGTGCACTGACAACATATATGCAGACTTAATATGCCCCCATTACTCCACAGAATTCTTCCGTCAACCACAATATCCCAACCCATGCACATGTGATATGTCATAAGAATTTCAATCAAATGCACATTTCATACATTTTCATTTTAGAAGCATAACTTATATGCCCTCATTATAACATTCACTTATCAAGTGTTCAATTTCACCATCAACATGATGACATTCTAACATACCATTATTCTTTGTCACTTTAGGAAATTTTCCAATGCATGTATAGTAGTTTTCCATTTAGTACATTCAAAACTTTTCACCCCAAACAAAAATTTCATGCATTCCATATTTATTTTCAATTAAATACATGCTATACATACAACAACATACATTACATGCCCAAAAATTACATGTCATTCCATAACAATAATAGACATTTAAATAACCAATCAACCATGCAACTTTACAAACATGCCATTTAACTAGGGCTCAATACGTACTTGATTCGACCACCTTAAATTCACTCACTTAGCCATTTAATTAAGCCTGAAAAACAATCTTAATCATCATTTATAACATTTAAAATATTATTAAAGCATTCAAGTTAACAGGTTAAGACCTACACCTTATTTTCGCGCTATTGCAGCACTATTTGAGAAACCCATGATTTCTCCTTAAGACCTTAAATCGAACCTAAATGAAAATAATAATTTTATCAAGTTAGGATGATTTCAAAACAACCTTAGGACACCCCTTTAAGGGTTTAGTCAAATTAGCATTACCATAAAAATTTTCTGATCCAAAATGACAAGGCTACTTACATAGATTTGACGCGAAACGTATGCGCGAACGTCTAATGGCTTCACTATCTGTTCGAGGATTATAAGTCACCACCTAACACAATAAAATAATAAAATAATAAATATCTAATAAATAAATGAAAAAAATAATCTAATCAATTAACACAATCCAAAATATTCAAGTCAAAACTATGTATTAACCCTCATTCAACCGCACTTACGCTTTTCGATTGTCAAATCTGAGTTGGTGAATGATCAAGATCGAATTTTCCAAGTCACCTATGATAAAAGGCTGGTTAGGAAGGGTGTAAAGAGATCCAAATATTTCTAGATTTAAGAGACAAAAATAATGAAAATAACAGCCTCATTTTGAAGGGTCTAGGAGCAGCGCACCACCCCATTGGTGGCCAAAATTGGGACTGTTTCGGGGCTTAATAAAATTTAAAGGTTGGAATTAATTGTTTAAATATTTAAAAAATTTAAAATTCCTAACCTAAAAAAGTGGGTATTTTATACAAATATTCAATAAGAAAAATGGAAAGGAAAGGAAAGGCACTAACTCTATTAAGATGTAGGGGATGACAATGAGGATCTTCACAGTAGCAATGTATACTGATTTTGAGTGTTAAAAATTTTAGATCTAAGGCTGGAAAAATTATGATAAAACAGAAGCAAGGAGAGGAGAAGAATGGTGTAAAAATCGTCATTAATAGAAGAAAAATGGGCGGTGGAGCTAAATGGTTTTGGTGGTGGGACACTAAGGAAAAGAAGAAAAAAAGAAGAGAGGAAGGGGGAAGGATGGCTAAGGCTGAAGAGTAATGAAAAAAGGATAAATAAATAAATAAAATTGATATTTATACCTATGTTTAATAGGTATGGGTGGCACAAAAATAGGGAGAAGGAAATATTTTAGCAAAATTTAGTTGTTTTGCAAGGGAATTTGAGACCTTGATCTAACTACCTTGCTTCCTTATTTTTCTTTTAACCACTAAGCAAATCAATCATTTATGAAATATTTTCTCATTCTTTTAAGCTAAAATTTGGGATGTTACAACTCTCCCCCTTAAAAAAATTTTGGCCTCAAAATTTACCTATTTCAAAAAAGTAAGGATACTGAAGCCGAATCGAGTCCTCTGGCTCCTAAGTAGCCTTTTTGATGCCATGGTTTCTCCAAAGAACCTTGACTAAAGGAATTCACTTTCTCCTCAAAACTTTAAGCTCACAATAAAAAATCTGAACATGCTCCTTCTTAAACGTTAAAATCGGTCTAATTTTGATCTTCTCAACTAGAACAATATACAAGGGATCAGATCGGTACCGCCTCAACATCAAGATTTGAAACACATTGTGAATGTGATCTAACTTAGGAGGCAGCTCAAGGTGATATACCACAGGACCAAATCTTTTAAGAACCTGATATGTACTAATAAATGTAGGCCAACTACCTTGAAAGTCAATCACACAACTTCTCAACATATCCTCTAGAATTTGAATAACCCTCTTTGACTGACCATTGGTCTGTGGATGAAAAGATGTACTCAAGTCCAACCGAGTACCCAAAGCCTTATGCAATTTCTTCCAAAATCGAGATGTTAAACGAGGATCTCGATTTGAATTAATCGGCACTGGCACACTGTGCATCTCACTATCTTTGAAATATAAAACTTAGCTAGCTTCTGAAGAGAATAATTAGTGCGAATGAGAATAAAATGGGCAGACTTGGTCAATCTATCCACTATGCCCAAACTGAATCTTTCTTAGTAGGTGTTAAGAGTAACCCACTAGTAAAGTCCATTGTCAATTTTTCCCACTTCCACTGCAAAATACGAATCGACTGTAATAACCCCGATGGAAACTGATGCTTAGCCTTAACTTGTTGGCAAGTCAAACATTTCAACACCAACTCAGAGGTTATAAAGACAACCATGGTTTATTATTTTTCATAGACTTGAATTTAAGAGAAAGTTGTAGAGAGAAAATTCTCTGAAGAAATTATTTTAGAAGATTTCTAGAGATATTTTTCTTATTTCCAACTTGGCCTAAACGTTTAGAGAAATTGCAAAATTTCCCTACTAGTAATTTTTTGAAAATTTTTCTGATTCGAAGCGAGCTCACACTCGGCAAATGTGAGTTTGAGAATAGCGGAGAAGACTACTCGATCGAAGCTTTCATCCTAGACGAGTAAAAATTTATAATTTTGATTAAATGTTTATTATTGTAGATAACATAACCAAGTTCTAATTTTGGAAAAAAAAATTAAAACTATTTTTTCCTTAAACTTATTTTTCGCTGTATTTTTCAAATTTGTTTTTCCAACAATTGGTATTAGAGCCAGGTTATGCTCTATCTGTAACACCCCTGTAACATCCTAAAATTTGAGTATTATCTGTGTGGGTCGGGTATGAATTTTTGTGTGTTAGCATAGTCTTGTGAAGGCTTTAATTTATTTAGGAAGCTAGAATAATTTTTAGTATGGTTTATTTAATGAAGTGGATTAAGTGAGTTTGACACTTAAGTTAATTTAAGTGTTAAATTAAAGCACAAGAGGAATAAGTGGCAAGATGGTTAAGGCTCATGAAAGGGTGCTTGAGGTTAGTGGTTCGAGTATCAAGGAAAGCATTTTGAGGATTTTTATTTCATCATAGCATTTATGGACGGTCAACCTATGTTTATGATAGGTTGGACTTTCATCTTTAGTAAGTTGAATGTTGTTTTAAGGAAAGCTTGAAATTGGGGTTAAGAATCTTGAAGTTATGGAAGGTTGGGGAGACATAAGGCATGGAATATGGAGGATGTTTTGGAAACTTTATTCAAGGCTTTAGTGCATGTATGTGGACGGCATGGGTATCTAGGGGGTGGCCAAATGTTGTTAGGTGGTTTGGGGGGGAATAGTTGGCCAATTTTTCCTTTTGAACATCTTTTGCATTTTTGTTTTCCCTCTCCAAAACTCTTTCTTTGGCGAATGTTATTGTGCATTTTGTGCAAATTTAGCTTTTGTTTTAGCTCTTATTTTGTTGAACCAAAATGCTATTTCCTTTCTTTCATCTTTGCTTTTGAAACCAAAGCTTCATTTTGGTGTTTTGCACTTTCTTTTAGGCAAAATAGGTGTTGGCTAAATCTCATCTCTCCCACATCTCTTTTCTTTTCTTTTTGACATTGATTCATAATCACATTTTCTTTACACTCTCTTGGCCGAATATTTCTCCATCTCAAATACCAATTCTTTTTCATTTGTTCAAAGATAAAACATCTACTTTCATTCTATTTCTTCTTTTCTTTTCACTTCACCATAGCTGAATCTTCTACTTCCTTTTAGAATTATTTTGGCCGAATATTCAAGGGTAGACTCTCCTTGGTTTTCTTCTATCGATTTTGGATAAAAAGGGGTAAGTGTTCATGGACGTTTTTCTTTCTTTTCTTTCTCATTTCTATGATGTTTTCTTGTGGACAAAGGCCGAACCTTTGGGCATTATTTTGCAAGGTTCTAAACATTTTTAGGATTCAATTATTCTCTTAGGCTCATTGGGATTTCGGAAGCAATCAATTTAAGCCATTCCTTTAGCAAATCGAAGTTGGTAAGTAAAGTGGTAAGGATTCTATACTCTTAAGTTAGTTGAGGAAGCCTAAGGTTATTTGGATAAAGATATGTTGTTGGCCGAATGGTTTTCATTAAAATATTGTGATATGGTCGATTGTAGGACAAGGATCTAGTACGGTAGATCGGATCTTCGAAAGTTAGTCTTGCTTTGGTGAAAGGTGTGTATCTTACACACTTTATAACTTGGTTTATATATGTATTTATGTGTGTTATAACTAATCATATTATGAAAGTGAGAAAAACGATGAGATTTGGATATGATACCATGATGGTATGAATGAGGATTCGGGTAAGTCCGTTTCGATATGTTGTAAATACATGTGGATAGAAATCATGATCTACGATTTATGATATATTTGTTATGAGATACATATCAAAGTATATTGACATGATTTGTTTATTTATTACATTGGCATGGGCAATATGAGAGGAGGGGGGAGATTGATATCGTGACTTCGATCACCAGTGATTTGGTATCACATTCGTGTCTTGGACACGGAGGTTTGGTACCTCCAAGTGATTTGGTATCACATTCGTGTCTTCGGACACTAGAGGTTTGGCACCTCATAGGACTCATCCTCGTGGTTAATACCACCGTGGGTTGGCCCCACTTTTGAGATATGGGATCGTCGCCGGTGATTTGGTATAACATGGGTTGGCCCCACAGATGATTATTCGTGACTTTGGTCACCAAAGTGATTTGGTATCACATTTATATCGTGACTTGGTCGCTAGTGGTTTGGCACCACCAAAGTGGTTTGGTACCACACGGGTAGAAAAGGAGTTATGGATGGCTAGGTTGGGTGCATTATACATATATGTTGCTTTGTTATAATTTGTGTAAGTATGTGGTATTTACCCGGAGAGGGAATATGCATCGAGTCTTGGTGACTCACCTTCTCCTTATCCTTTCAGGTGATTCGTGAGATCGCGGATGATGAGCCGGATGAACTCGAGGAGGCCATGCAATAAAAGTTGGTTTTATATGAACTTTCATTTGGGTATTTTATTTTAATTTGGTTTTCATATTTTATGGATTTGTAATAAGGACTGTTTAATTATGTTTTGGATTATTTTTATGTTTTGAATATGTTTAAAATATGGCTTATAATTACTTGGTTAATTTAATAATTGAGCCCAAAGTTTTCTAAATTAAAAACTCGCAATGGTTTTAAAAATCTTACCATCGGGTAACATGAATAGTTCAATAGTAAAATTTCAAGTTAAATGTTTTCAACAAATTAAGTGATTTCCAAAATTCAAGTTTCTATACTCAATTGCAAACGGATTTTCAAAATGATATTTCAAATTTTCTTAAAAAGATATAAATGTTTTCTATCCTATGATTTATCAACTAAGTTTTTAAAGTTTTATGTAATTTCAAAGAAAATTTCAGTTTTAACTTATTTTCGACAAATAAAGAATTACAAAGAGTTTTTCACAAAAACTTAATTGTTAATTCGATTCTTTCAAAAATTATTTTCCTTAGTGACATACCAGATTCGGTCGTGGCATATTGACCGGGTTTGGGGTGTTACAAATTGATATCAGAGACAAGTTCAAAAGCTCAGCTGTGGGCCCGAGGCCCAAAATGATTTAAAGTATAGATTTAAAATGTTTTTGTTGAAAATTTTATGGTTGGAAAGGCATGGCCCGAGTCTCCAAGATCAATCCATACAGTAAGTACATCAAAACTGTTGATTTTGATGATATAATTTTAGTGATGTTGATATGACTATATAGTAGTAGGAACTACTTTAGAGACCCAAAACTATAGGTTTGGTGTACTCGCGAAACAACCTCTTAATAAAATTTTTCATAAAAACTGTGCTTTAAAGAAAGTGGAATAATGACTAATGCATAAAACTTTTAAATCAGATAAGTTGAGACTTTAGATATGAGTACTCGAGGTCGAGGTCGTGTTATGCATGGACGTGGTCGAGGTAGGATGGCTGTGTCTGAGCCAGTGAGGTCGGGTCAAGGATCCGAGAATGAGGTACCACCAGTCCCACCACCAGCGGTTGGAGCTGAGTTTCAGGATCAAACGGGGGATGACGCAGTGTCTCAGGCAATGCTGAGAGTTCTTGAGAGGGTAGCTGGAATAGGAGGAGGCGCGGGAGCTCAAAAATCTGTACCTGAGCGACTCCGAGCCAACAGAGCCGAGGTATTTCAAGGTGTTTCGGGTGTAGCTCCCAGCTCGGCTGAATATTGGTTAGAGGCGACGGAGCGAATCATGGATGATCTGGATTTGAATGCCGAGGAAAAGTTGAAAGGGATTGTATCGCTTCTTCGTGACGAGTCATATCAGTGGTGGCTCACGGTTCAGAATGGTGCAGTAGCAGAGGATCTTACTTGGGACTACTTTAAGGCAGCATATCAAAAGAAATATATTGGGTCTAGTTATGTTGATGTGCATCGTAAGGCATTTCTGAGTTTGGTCCAAGGGAGTAAATCCGTATCAGAGTATGAGGCTGAGTTCTTAAGATTGAGCCGGTATGCTGGAGGTATTATGGCTTCGGAGCACGAGAGATGTGTCCGATTCGAAGACGGTTTGAAGGATGAGCTGAGATTGTTGATTGCTCCACATCAGGAGCGAGAGTTTGCTACTTTGGTTGAAAAGGCTAAGATAGCCAAAGGAATAAAGGAATCTGGAAGGCAAAGTTACGACCAGAATAAGCATAAGAGAGGATATGGATCATTTGGGTCAACTGGTAATGTTCAGAAGAGGGCTAGGCAAAATGGGTCGAATCAGTCTGGGAGGCCTGTTACTGCTAATCAGGGACCAACACGGTGTAACCGATGTGGGAAATTTCATTGGGGCGAATGTTGGACTGGAGGAAAAGGCTGCTTCGAGTGTGGTTCACTGGATCATCGTGTGAGGGATTATCCACGTAAGCAAGCCGTGAATCAGTCGAGGTCAAGGTCGTGCTCAATTCGTAAAGGAAGGACCAAGACCGAGAGAGGTCATGGTAATGGTAGAGGAGGTAATGGTTCTAATCGAGGCCATGAGCATCGAGACGAGGTGCAAGCAACACCGAGGTAAGACGACTGGTTTGGTGTATGCAATGAGGCATCAGAGGAGGTGGACGCACGAATGTCATATCCGATATGTTCTTAATCTTTGGTGTTCCATATACTACTTTGATAGATGTGGGTTCGACGCATTCGTATGTTGCTAGTAGTATAGTAAAGACTATGAATCTAGATTCTGAAACTGCTTCTAGGAGGATGACAGTACATAGTCCTCTAGGTCACTCTGTAGAAATAGATAAGCTATATAGAGATGTACCCCTATAACTTCAAGCGGTAGTGTTTGTAGCTGATCTAATGGAACTATCGTTTGAGGAGTTTGATCTGATTCTTGGGATGGACTAGTTGGTTAAGTACCAAGCAAGTTTGGATTGCACTGCTAAGCGCATGGTTTTGAAGACAGTGGAAGGTGAATAAGTGGTCATGATAGGTAATAGAAGAGATTATCTATCTAACGTGGTATCTACATTGAAGGCTATGAAGATGGTCAGGAAGGGCTATGAGGCGTTTGTGGTTCATGTGTGTGCTTTGGAAGCTAAGGAGTCTCCTGTGGGAAATGTCCAAATGGTAAAGGAATATGTTGACGTATTTCCTGAAGAACTTCCGAGATTGCCTCCTGATCGTGAAGTCAAATTCGGTATAGATCTGTTACCCGAAACGGTGCTAGTGTCTATAGCTCCGTATAGGATGGCACCAAAAGAATTGATGGAATTCAAAGCTCAGATTCAAGAGTTGTTGGATCGAGGTTTCATTTGACCAAGTGTTTCACCTTGGGGAGCGCCGGTACTTTTTGTCAAGAAGAAGGATGGTTCGATGCGGATGTGTATAGACTACCGCCAATTGAATAAGCTGACGATCAAAAACAAGTATCCATTGTCGAGGATAGATGACTTGTTTGATCAGCTTAAAGGGGCTGCGATTTTCTCTAAGATTGACTTAAGGTCTGGATATCATCAGCTAAAGGTGAAAGAGGCTGATATCCATAAGACGACATTCGCTTTTCGGTATGGGCACTCTGAGTTTACGGTGATGCCATTTGGGTTGACTAACGCACCGTAGCATTCATGGATATGATGAATCGGGTATTCCAACATTTTTGATCAATTTGTTATGGTTTTATAGGCGATATTTTGGTATACTCCAAGTCGGAGGAGGAGCATGATGCGTATTTAGAGTAGTGTTGCAAATTCGAGGAAAAGTAACTTTTGCTAAATTTAGTAAGTGCGAGTTCGGCTTAGGGAGGTGACTTTCTTGGGTCACGTTGTATCGGTAGAGGGATTAGAGTGGATCCTCGAAGATTGAGGCGGTGTTGGATTGGAAGCCGCCTAAGTCGATGGGTTGTGATTCGGAGTTTTCTAGGTGCAGCGGGGTATTATCGAAGGTTTGTGGAAGGATTTTCTTTGATCGCCGCACCTATGACTAAGTTGTTGAGGAAAGGAGTTCCATTTGTGTGGACCGAGAAGCGAGAAGAAAGTTTTGACAAGTTGAAGAAGATTCGATCAAGCTCAGCTTTGATTCAACCCGAGGCGAGCAAGGAATTCACGGTTTCTTGTGATGCATCACATCTTGGTTTGGGATGTGTCTTGATGCAGAAGGAAAGTAGTGGCTTATGCATCTCGACATTTGAGACCACATGAGGTTAATTATCCAACGCATGACTTGGAATTAGCAGCAGTGGTTTTCGCTTTAAAGATTTGGAGACACTATTTGTATGGAGAGAAGTCGATAGTCTACACGGATCACAAGAGTCTTAAGTATCTTTTGACTTAGAAGGATTTGAACTTGAGGCAGCGTAGATGGATTGAGTTATTGAAGGACTACGACTGTTCGATTGAGTATCATCCCGGTAAGGCTAACGTGGTGGCGGACGCGTTGAGCCATAAGGTTGTATCTGACTTAAGATCGATGTTTGCTCATCTTAGCTTATATAACGATGGAAGTCTTTTGGCTGAATTACAAGTCAAGCCGACTTGGTTAGAGCAAATCAAGGAGAAACAGTTAGAGGATGATGGTTTGAATGATCGGAGATTGCAAGTTTAGAATGGTGGTTTAGAGGATTTTAGTTTGTCCAATGATGGAGTTTTGTGTTTTAAAGGGAGAGCTTGTATGCCGAAAAATGTAGAGTTGAGGCAAAGGATTCTTCGGGATGCACATAGCAGCCCATATGCTATGCATCCCGGAGGTAGCAAGATGTATCGAGATTTGAGAGAGCAGTTTTGGTGGCCAGGTCTGAAGCGAGAGGTAACCGAGTTTGTGGGTAAATGTCCGACGTGTCAGCAGGTCAAAGCTGAACATCAGTTACCATCTGGGTTACTTTAGCCGGTGAAGATTCCACGGTGGAAGTGGGAAAGAATCACTATGGACTTTGTCAGTGGATTACCTCTTACACCTAGTAAGAAGGATTCAGTTTGGGTGATTGTCGATCGTCTGACCAAGTCAGCTCATTTCATTCTAGTAAGGGTAGATTACTCGCTTCAGAGGTTAGCTAAGTTGTATGTGGCTGAGATAGTGAGGTTGCACGGTGTGCCAGTGTCGATCATCTCAGACAGAGATCCCAGATTTACGTCGAGGTTTTGGAGAGCGTTATATCAGGCTTTGGGTAAGCGGTTGGATTTCAGTACCGTATTTCATCCACAGTCTGACGGGCAGTCGGAAAGGGTCATTCAGATTTTAGAGGATATGCTGAGAGGATGTGTTTTAGACTTAGAGGCACTGGGAAGAGTTTTCTTTGTTAGGTGAGTTCGCATACAACAATAGTTATCGGGCAAGCATTAAGATGGCACCATATGAGGCATTGTATGGTAGCAGTGTCGCACACCTACATGTTGGACGAGTTGGGTGGCGTCGGATGTTAGGACCGAGTTGGTTGGGAAGCGAGGATAAGGTGAAATTGATACAGGCTCGTCTGAAGGAAGCTTAGGATAGGTAGAAGTTATATCCCAATCTCAAGCGGAGGGATATAGAGTTTGCCGTGGGTGCAAAGTTTTTCTGAAGGTCTCGCCATGGAAGAAAGTGTTAAGATTTGGGAGAAAAGGTAAGTTAAGTCCAAGGTTCATTGGACCGTTTAAGGTGTTGAGACGAGTGGGACCGATGGCTTATCGACTTGAGTTGCCGTGAATCGAGTCGATTCATGATGTGTTTCACGTCTCCATGCTTAGACGCTATCGTTCTGATCCATCGCATGTCGTGGTAGTAGAGGAAATAGAAGTGAGTCCAGATTGTGATAGGAGAAGAACTGTGCGCGATTCTAGATCGAGACGTGAAAGTTTTGCGTAGGAAGTCAGTTCCTTTAGTGAAGGTTTTATGGTGAAACCATGGCGTAGAAGAAGCTACGTGGGAATCGGAGGATGCAATGAGGCAGCAGTATCCTCAACTTTTTTTTGATCAGGTAATTTCGAGGACGAAATTATTTTAAGGGGGTAGAATTGTAACATCCTAAAATTTGAGTATTATCTGTGTGGTTCGGGTATGAATTTTTGTGTGTTAGCATAGTCTTGTGAAGGCTTGAATTTATTTAGGAAGCTAGAATAATTTTTAGCATGGTTTATTTAATGAAGTGGATTAAGTGAGTTTGACACTTAAGTTAATTTAAGTGTTAAATTAAAGCACAAGAGGAATAAGTGGCAAGATGGTTAAGGCTCATGAAAGGGTGCTTGAAGTTAGTGGTTCGAGTATCAAGGAAAGCATTTTGAGGATTTTTATTTCATCATAGCATTTATGGACGGTCAACCTATGTTTATGATAGGTTGGACTTTCATCTTTTGGTAAGTTGAATGTTGTTTTAAGGAAAGCTTGAAATTGGGGATAAGAATCTTGAAGTTATGGAAGGTTGGGGAGACATAAGGCATGGAATATGGAGGATGTTTTGGATACTTTATTCAAGGCTTTAGTGCATGTATGTGGACGGCATAGGTGTCTAGGGGTGGTAGAATGTTGTTAGGTGGTTTGGGGAATAGTTGGCCAATTTTTCCTTTTGAACATCTTTTTGCATTTTGTTTTCTCTCTCCAAAAACTCTTTCTTTGGCGAATGTTATTGTGCATTTTGTGCAAATTTAGCTTTTGTTTTAGCTCTTATTTTGTTGAACCAAAATGCTATTTCCTTTCTTTCATCTTTGCTTTTGAAACCAAAGCTTCATTTTGGTGTTTTTGCACTTTTCTTTTAGGCAAAATAGGTGTTGGCCGAATCTCATCTCTCCCACATCTCTCTTTTCTTTTCTTTTTGACATTGGTTCATAATCACATTTTCTTTACACTCTCTTGGCCTAATATTTCTCCATCTCAAATACCAATTCTTTTTCATTTGTTCAAAGATAAAACATCTACTTTCATTCTATTTCTTCTTTTCTTTTTCACTTCACCATAGCCGAATCTTCTACTTCCTTTTAGAATTATTTTGGCCGAATATTCAAGGGTAGACTCTCCTTGGTTTTCTTCTATCGATTTTGGATAAAAAGGGGTAAGTGTTCATGGATGTTTTTCTTTCTTTTCTTTCTCGTTTCTATGATGTTTTCTTGTGGACAAAGGCCGAACCTTTTGGGCATTGTTTTGCAAGGTTCTAACCATTTTTAGGATTCGATTATTCTCTTAGGCTCATTGGGATTTCGAAAGCAATCGATTTAAGCCATTCCTTTAGCAAATCGAAGTTGGTAAGTCAAGTGGTAAGGATTCTATACTCTTAAGTTGGTTGAGGAAGCCTAAGGTTATTTGGATTAAGATATTTTGTTGGTAGAATGGTTTTCATTAAAATATTGTGATATGGTGGATTGTAGGACAAGGATCTAGTCTGATGATCGGATCTTCAAAAGTTAGTCTTGCTTTGGTGAAAGGCGTGTATCTTACACACTTTATAACTTGGTTTATATATGTATTTATGTGTGTTATAACTAATCATATTATGAAAGTGAGAAAAACGATGAGATTTGGATATGATACCATGATGGTATGAATGAGGATTTGGGTAAGTCCGTTTCGATATGTTGTAAATACATGTGGATAGAAATCATGATCTATGATTTATGATATATTTGTTATGAGATACATATCAAAGTATATTGACATGATTTGTTTATTTATTACATTGGCATGGGCAATATGAGAGGAGGGAAGATTGATATCGTGACTTGGTCACGGTGATTTAGTATCACATTCGTGTCTTGGACACGGAGGTTTAGTACCTCCGGTGATTTGGTATCA
Organism: Gossypium rotundifolium; assembly: GCA_025506655.1. Classification (NCBI taxonomy): domain Eukaryota; kingdom Viridiplantae; phylum Streptophyta; class Magnoliopsida; order Malvales; family Malvaceae; genus Gossypium; species Gossypium rotundifolium. Next base: position 71,686,465 of record CP106727.1, on the reverse strand, counting down.
CATTCGTGTCTTTGGACACGAGAGGTTTGGCACCTCATAGCGACTCGTCCCTGTGGTTAATACCACCGTGGGTTGGCCCCACTTTTGAGATATGGGATCGTCGCCAGTGATTTGGTATCACACGTGGGTTGGCCCCACAGATGGATTATTCGTGACTTTGGTCACGGTGATTTAGTATCACATTTATATCGTGACTTGGTCACGGTGGTTTAGCACCACCGTGGTTTGGTACCACATGGGGTAGAAAAGGAGTTATGGATGGCTAGGTTGGGTGCATTATACATATATGTTGCTTTGTTATAATTTGTGTAAGTATGTGGTATTTACGGGAGAGGAATATGCTGCTGAGTCTTGGTGACTCACCTTCTCCTTATCCTTCGGGTGATTCGTGAGATCGCGGATGTGGCGGATGAACTCGAGGAGGCTATGCAATAAAAGTTGGTTTTATATGAACTTTCATTTGGGTATTTTATTTTAATTTGGTTTTCATATTTTATGGATTTGTAATAAGGCTGTTTAATTATGTTTTGGATTATTTTATGTTTTGAATATGTTTAAAATATGGCTTATAATTACTTGGTTAATTTAATAATTGAGCCCAAAGTTTTCTAAATTAAAAACTTCATAATGGTTTTAAAAATCTTACCATCGGGTAACATGAATAGTTCAATAGTAAAATTTCAAGTTAAATGTTTTCAACAAATTAAGTGATTTCCAAAATTCAAGTTTCTATACTCAATTGCAAGCGGATTTTCAAAATGATATTTAATTTTCTTAAAAAGATATAAATGTTTTCTATCCTATGATTTATCAACTAAGTTTTTAAAGTTTTATGTAATTTCAAAGAAAATTTCGGTTTTAACTTATTTTCGACAAATAAAGAATTACAAAGAGTTTTCACAAAAACTTAATTGTTAATTCGATTCTTTCAAAATTATTTTCCTTAGTGACATACAGATTGATTAGTAGGCGTATTGGTAGGGTTTGGGTGTTACAACCCAAACCCGCCCAAAAGTTAGGCGAATCGATGTGTCACATTGAAGAAAACGTATAAAGGATTTGTGATTCATACTAAAATAAGTTTTGTTAAAATCAATAAAAATAAGTTTGATTTGAGACATTTGATAAAATACTCTTGACCTCGAAGATTGATTGATAAATCGATAAATTTGAACTAATGCTCTTATAAAACCGTCTTTGCGATTGTTAAAAACTTATTTGAGAATTCTGACCTCTTTATTAAAACCCAAAACACTTAAACAATTGTTATCTACTTGAAAGCGTAATTATCTTTAAAAACCTTTTGGTTTGCGAATACATATTTGAAATAAACGATTTACGAAAATATGGCGTTTGGAAATAGAGTTGCGAAACATTTTGAAAACATTGTGGAAGCGTAGATAAAATACAAGTATTTTGAGAGGTTAATTGATGTGTCGAAAATCGAGGTAGTGAGCTTAAGCCGTGACTTTTGAAAATGATGTCGACAATTTGAAGAGAATTTACGAGTTAAATTATTTGTAAAAGTTCTTTGTTAATCTATTTTGGAAAACCTTTACTTAAATTTTAGAAAAATCCCGTTTAAAAACAATTCAAGCATAAAACTAAATACGACCAAAACATAAGCAAAATAAAATATTCGGAGGCCTTATTACAACACAAAATAAACCCAAAATAGTAAGAATAATAAAGTGAGCGAAATTAGGAAACTAAAGTTCAATAAAACCATTTAAAAGTATGGCCTCCAAAGAGTCATCCATGGACCAAGTCCACGTCAACGATCATTACCTACAAGGGTTAAGAGAAAGGGGGTGAGTTACAAGAACTTCAGTGTGAAATCCCTTACAGTTGTTCATTTGGGCCAAAATCTCATTAAACAATTATTTGGGCCTAAGCCTACATACAATAATAATGTAATGAATATAACATGAATATGAAATGCAATTATAAACCAAGCCTAGTATTCCATCCACTACACACCACCGTACCAACCAACACACACCTGGGGAGCTTTAGTCACCCACCACCTTAACACACCAAAAGTAGGCATTAAGCCATTTATATGATTATTTGTGGACAAGCCACCGAATACAGAATTTACGTTGGCATAGCCACTAGACAGATAATGTGAGTCACCAAATATGTGTGAGCCACCAAAATTATGTAGCAAGGCTACAAAACTTCTCTTCATCATTATTGTAACATCACAGAATTAAATGGCCCATGCGTATAATGTGTGGTTATGTTAGTATAAGTGTTAAGGGTCGAGGATGGGCTCGAGAATTGAAATGAGGTCTTAGTTTAATTTTACCTTGGGCACTTTAAAGGGAAGCTGTTAGAATGAGGATTAAAAGATATTATTTGTAAAATTAAGACATAAATGGGCTTGTGGCCCAGTGCCAAAATGGCGCCACTTAGAGGGCAAGGAGTTAGCGTCAATTATAGAGGCTCAAGTTTGAGTCGCATAAAGCCCAATTATTTTAATTTAATTTAGCTTATTTTTGACAATTAAGTGGAAGAGGTTGGACGGCAACAAGGCTTAATAAATAGGAGATTTAATGAATGGGATAATGTAGGTAATATAGCTAATAATGTGGCAGATAAAGGGAGGAAGAGATGGTGATATTTGGGTCACTTGTGGATGAGAGATTAGGTAATGATAAGGGAGAAAAGTTAGGACTTATCTATTGGTCAAGGTGGTGGCCTAATTTCCAACTCTAAGGGGAGGTGGAATTGGTTTTTGTTATACTATAGGGGTGCCAAAATTTTCCCTCATTAGTTGATCAATTTTAAGTTATCGAAAGGGGCATCTTTGGTTTTTGAGAAGTAGTTACTGAAATTATGTTTAAGTGAGGGGAATACCTTTTTTATTTTTGACATTAAGGTTTCTCTATTCTCCCATTCTCTGTAAAAGCCAAAATTCCTAAGTCTATTCTCTCATCTTAACTTCTATGCAAAAGCCGAAAGTCGATGATTCTTTCTCTACTTTCTTCTACAAAGCCGAAATCACCCAATTCTTCTCAACATCTTTCCCTTCAAAAGCCAAAATTCTTAACTTTCTTCTCATCTCCATAGCCGAATACCTCTTATTCTCTTTTTCCAATCTCTTCACTGAAAGCTGAATCTATATAGATTTCTTCCTATCCTCTTCTCTTTTTGATTTTTCGCAAGAAGCTAAAAACTCCTAAGGGTAGCCGAATCTCCTGTGATAGGGTAAGTGCTGATTTTTTCTATTCCATTCTTTCTGTTTCGGGTTTTGGAAGAAAAATCTGAAAAGCTAATGGATTGTTGGTTTCTTATGTTTTCTTGTTGGACGACATTCGGGAATTGAAGTAGATCGTCTAGATCTAAAAGTCAAAAATCGCTAGTCTCTAATTTCAAGATTTCAAGGTAAAGGGTTCTCTTTAGATTTTCGTTGGATTCGTTATCGTAATCGTGATCTTAACCATATGTTGATGGTAGCAACTGATAAGGTCTTTTGATGGAATCAAATATCAATCAGGCGAAGGAAGGGATTGGATCTGTCAAACCAATCCCTAAATTTAAGAAGCGAGCGGTGTCAGTAGTTCGGAATTGGCCACCGGGTTGTGGACCGGCTTTAGAACAAAATCTTAGGTATTAGCGGTCAGGCGGCTACTAATAGTGTCGACATAGAAATCTTGTCTGTCGATAATCAGGTGTACAGATCTCTATCACACTCATTAATTTGTATTATATGTATGTTGTGGGCTAAAAGCCAGAAAGAGAGGCTGTGTGAACAGTCGCATTACCCAGAAGGGGTAGGCAAGGGATGCCAGGTACGTAATCATAGAAACTTCTCAATGTGTATTGAAGTATGTGAAATTCTGAGATTTGTTTAGATAGCTTAATGTTTTGATTTTTGCATGTATATATGCATGGGATGGGATTGATTTATATGAGGAAGGGGAGCAGGTCACGAGGCGATCGGTGGCTTTGCCACATAGGTCACATAGTGATCGGTCTTTATAACGAGCGACATAGTTGTGAAATACTATAATGTATTCTTGAGGTCGCATAGCGATCGGTGGCTTTACCACATAGGTCACATAGTGATCGGTCTTTATGATGAGTGTACAATTTGTCGATATAATGTGTAGCGGATGAAGGGTTGATTGTAGAAGTCCCCACGGTGTGAAGGTTGGTATGGAGGTGTGTAGAGGATGGAGTCTTAGGTTTGGGATGGGCCATGTTGCATGAAATATTTTGTTGCCATTGTGTGGGCCAAGGCCCATAATGTGTTTGTGGGCCCAAGGCTTTTATGTGTTTTTGGGATTTGCATTGAGTCTTGGTGTCTCACCCTATTATTTTTCCCCAACTTTTCAGATAAGCATTAGACCGTGGACATGGGAGCTAAGGTGGACTCGAGGGGCCATCAAGATTATTATCTACATAGACTGTTTTTAGATTTTCATTTGAATTTTAATTTTCGAGAATATTTTTGCAATAAGGCTTCCACAACTCAGGTTTTTGATTTATTTTTTTTTAAAGTTAAGTTCTTATAAACTTATGTTTTTTTTCTTTTAAAGTCTTAATTATAAATGAAATGATAAATGGGCTTTTCAAACACAATCAACGCGAATGCTTAAAGTTGTTTCAAAAATTTCACAATTATTTGATTAAACGGCTATAATCAACTAAGATCTTCAAAACTCTTCAAGGCAAAGTTTTTCAAGTTTCAACCCGTAGCATACCAAATCTGGTCCTAATGTATGGGCCGGGTTTGGGGTGTTACATTTTTGGTATCAGAGCCCAGTTAAAACTCAGGCTATGAAATGGGTCCAGTAGTGGTTTGTAAAATTCAAATGTACTTGGGAAAAGTTTCAGTTGAGATATGGCCTTCGAGTCTACCAGAACCCGATCCACGCATGTAAGTATCCTAAACTCATTGTGTGATATACATGTTGGGCTTGTTGGGCTACATAAGGATGTAGGCTAGTATGATTAGAGCTTGATGGACTTTAGGTTTAGTATAAACAATTCTTCAAACTCCATAAAACTTAATTTCTAATTAAACATGTCTGTGGACAAGTCACAGGGTTAGGGTGTGGTAACAGACGTATGCATGTCTAGGATTGGATCCAAGGAGAGCTTCGTATTTAAGTGGCCCTAGCGGCTCACCTCCTCTTCACTGGAATCCTACACAGTGCGGTATTATTCACCTTAGCCACGGGGACTTGTTGACGGGCCAAAATTTATAACTAAAACCCGAAAGGGACCATCACCCTGTCTTTGTAAAATTACTTATATACCCCTAATTTTGGAAATTACCCAGAATACCCAAAGTTTGAGAAAATTACCTAAATACCTTTGATTTGTGAAAATTTTTCGAAATACCCCTCGTTTGCAAAATTACTGAAATACCCCAAATTTCAAAATTACCAAAATACCCCTATTTTGTAAAATTGCCAAGATACCATATTTTGAAAAATTACGAAAATACCCATGTAGGATAAAATTATGAAAATACCCACGGATAGTGAAATGATGAAAATACCTAGGTGATGAATGTAAGTTCATGGATCTTTGCTTGTATGTTGATGTGTGATGGATGTTGATTGAATGTGTATTCTAGAATTAGGAAATCTGAGACACGAGAATTGAACCTTGTAGATAAAATTTGAATTCAAAACAACTCTTGTTAAAACTACTTTCCATAAGACTGCCCGTTATTAATCAGTGAAAGAGAGTATTAATAATTCATAAAATTTCTAATCAGTTAAATAGCGAATGGTAGAATGAGCACTAGGGGACGTGGTGTGCGTGGTAGAGGTAGAAACCAAGATTGTTGTGTCGGAACCCGTAGGGTTTAGTCACGCAGTCGGGCATGAGTACAGTGCCACCAGGTGTGGAAGCGAAATTTCAAGATCGAACGACCAAGAAGGCGATCTTGTATCTCGAGGCAATATTACGAGTTTTATAGAGAGTTGCGGGAGGCGAGCATGAGCACGAGGCAGAAAGTCATCTTTGGAGCGACTTAGAGCCAATGGGGCGAGGTGTTTAAGGAATTTCTTGTGTAGCTCCTAGCAATGAGTATTGGTTGGAAGCAATGGGCGCATAATGGATGATCTTGACTTCACGGAAGAGGAGAAGCTAAAAGGGTAGTGTCCTTCTCCGGAATGAAGCCTATCAATGATGGCTTACGGTTAAGGATGGTACAAATCATGACCGTATCACAGGGATTACTTGAGCGGCGTTTGAGTAAGTACATTGGAATGAGCTATGTGGATACGCAGCATAGAGCGTTCTTGAATCTGGTTCAGGGAAGTAGGTCAGTGGCGGCATATGAAGTGGAATTCTTGCGCCTTAGTCGTTATGCTCTAGGGATAGTGGCCACATAACATAAGCGATGAGTTCATTTTGAGGATGGCCAGAAGGATGACCTACGTATTTTGATAGCTCCACAGCAAGAGCGGGAATTTATTGTGCTTGTGGAAAAAGTTAAGATAGCTGAGGAGGTGAAACGGATGGAACAGCTGAGCCGAGATAGAGATAGGAGTGTAGGTAAGAGAAATTTTGGATCATCAGGGACAGCTGTGCGTACTCAGAAAAGACCTAGGTCGGATGGACTAAGACGGGCTGAGAGACCTGTTGCTGCTAGCCTAACACAAAAGTGTGCTCGATGTGGTAAGTTCTATGTAGGTGAGTGTTGGGTAGGCAGTGGGAAGTACTTTAGGTGTAGATCTATGGATCATCAGATAAGAGACTGTCCTCAGCCACGGGATGAGGTAGGACCCGTAGGGCAGGGAAATGCTCAGTCTGGTAGAGGAGGTCGGTAGTAGAGGGTCGTGGTCCAAACGGAGTCGTGTGAGGTTCGGTCGAGGCCAAGGAGCACCAGTGAGGCGAGAAACACTTGGCGAGGCGGCGAGATTGGTGTATCTTGTCAAGCGTCGAAGGGAGGTGGCATAGCGGATGTTATAACACTGTCGTTTTAATATTTGGTTTGCCTTACACTACATTAATTGACATTGGGTCGACACATTCATATGTTGCTAGTAGTGTGTCTGGAACTTTAAGTTTGATTTCGAGAATACCCCTAGGGCGATGACTGTAATTAGCCTATTAGGACAATCTGTGGGAGTAGATAAACTTTATCGGGAGGAACCCTTAGAAGTTCAGAAAATAGCTTTTCGGACGGATCTGATGGAATTACCGTTCGGGGAGTTTGACTTAATATTAGGCATGGACTGGCTGATGAAGTACCAAGCTAACTTAGATTGTACAGCTAAGCGTATGGTGTTAAGAACCCCCGAGGGAGGTGAAGTGTTGGTGATATAAGAAATGGGGAATTGTCTGTCGAATGTGGTGGCTGCCCTAAGAGCGAAACAAATGGTGAGAAAAGGATGTGAGGTAGTTTTAATGTTTGTACGGGCTTTGGAAGCCAAGGACCTAACTGTTGGGGATGTTAGGACGGTGAAGGAATTTCCTGATGTTTTCCCAAAAGAGCTTCTGGGATTACCTCTGGATTGAGAAGTGGAGTTTGGAATCGATCTTCTTCTGGGAAACAGTGCCGGTATCTATTGCTCCTTATAAAATGGCACCGAAGGAGTTGGTGGAATTGAAAGCACAAATCTAGGAGTTGTTGGATAGAGGGTTTATTCGACCAAGTGTGTCGCCTTGGGGAGCACCGGTGTTATTTGTTAAGAAGAAGGATGGTTCAATACATATGTGCATTGACTACTGGTCAATGAACAAGTTGACTATCAAGAACAAGTATCTGTTGCCAAGGATTGATGACTTGTTCGATCAACTGAAAGGGGCATCAGTGTTCTCAAAGATAGATTTGAGGTCAGGATACCATCAGCTTAAGGGCAAGGAGGCAGATATTCATAATACAACTTTTAGAACTCGTTATAGACATTACGAGTTCATGGTGATGCCATTTGGGTTGACTAATGCACCAGCAGGATTTATGGATATGATGAACTGAGTGTTCCAACCTTACTTGGATCGATTTTTTGCGGTATTTATTGATGACATATTGGTTTACTCAAGATCAGAGGAGGAGCATGATTCACATCTGCGAGTGGTTCTGCAGATTCGGGGAGAAGCGACTTTATGCCAAATTCACAAGTCAGATTAAGGCTAAAGGAGATTACTTTTCTAGGTCACGTTGTGTCGGCGAGAGGGATTAGGGTGGACCCTCGAAAAATTGAAGCGGTGTTGGATTGGAAGCCGTCTAGGTCTGTGGCAGAAATTCAGATTTTTCTTGGTTTAGCGAAGTATTATCGAAGGTTTGTTGAGGGATTTTCTTCAATCACGACACCATTGACTAAGTTGTTACTAAAAGGAGTTCCGTTTGTCTGGTCTAATATGCAGCAAGATAGATTTGAGAAGTTAAAAAGGATTTTAACGGAGGCTGCGGTATCGATTGACTGAGGTGAAAAGAATTTGTAATTCTTGTGATCGTCACACGAGGCGAGGATGCGTGTTGATCTGAGGATGGAAAGGTTATTACGTATGCATCTCGGCAGTTAAGACCGCACGAAGCAAATTATCCACCCATGATTTGGAGTTAGCGGCGGTGGTTTTGCCTTAACTATTTGGAGACACTATCATGCGGGAGAAATCGGTTATTTATCTGAGATCATAAAAGCCTAAAATACCTTTTGACCCAGAAGGAGTTAAATTTAAGGTAGAGGGGGTGGATCGAGTCGTTGAAGGATTATGATTACTCAATCGAGTATCATCCGGGTGAGGCTAATGTGGTGGCGGATGCTCTAAGTCGTAAAGTAATCACTAACTTGAGTGCGATGTTTGCTCACCTTAGGTTGTACGATGATAGGAGTTTATTGGCCGAACTTCAAGTGAAACCCTCATGGGTTAGTCAGGTTAAGGAGAAGCAGCAGACCGATGAGTTTCTAAAGGAGAAGTTTCATGTAGGATCAAGTGATGGATCGACGGACTTTAGTATGAATGAGGAAGAGTATTATGTTTTCGAGGAGAGTATGCATGCCAAAGGATCCGGGATTGAGGCATAGGATTTTGCAAAAAGCACATGGAAGTTCATCGCCATGCACCGGAGGAAGTAAGATGTGTCGGGATTTGCGAGATCGATTCGGTGGTGGGCTTGAAGCGTGAAATGGCGAATTGGTGAGTAAGTGTTTGACTTGTCGACAAGTAAAGCGGAACATCGAGTTACCATCAGGGTTGTTGTAGCTGGTAAAGATTCCATAATGCAAGTGGGAAAGGATCACAATGGACTTTGTTAGTGGGCTACCTCTCACGCCTACTAAGAAAGATTCGGTTTGGGTGATAGTTGATCGCTTGACAAAGTCTGCTCATTTCATCACAGATGCGAGTTGATTACTCTTTATAGAAATTGGCTAAGCTATACATAGCAGAGGTGGTGAGGTTGCATGGAGTACCAGTATCGATCATATCGGACAAAGACCTTAGGTTCACATCACGATTTTGGAAATGTTGCATCAAGCGTTGGGTATGAAGTTGGATTTTAGTACGGTGTTCCATCCTCAAATTGATGGTCAGTCTGAGCGAGTAATTCAGGTCTTAGAGGACATATTAATGGGTTGTGTCATTGATTTCAGAGGTAGTTGGGAAGAGTTTTTACCGTTGGTGGAATTTGCTTGCAACAACAGCTACCAGTCTAGTATTCATATGGCTCCCTATGAAGCATTGTACGGGCGAAAGTGTCGTATCCTACTTGTTAGACAGAATTAGGGGAACGTCAAATTTTGGGTTCGGAGTTGGTTACAGAGATAGAGGAGAAAGTTGAGTTAATCCGAGCTCGAATAAAGGAAGCCTCAGATAGACAAAAGTCCTATACTGATTTGAAGCACAAGGACATAGAGTTTACAGTGGGCGACAAGGTGTTCTTGAAGGTGTTGCCATGGAAGAAAGTGCTTTGATGTTTGGGCGGAAGGGTAAATTAAGTCCCGTTTATCGGACCATCTAGGGTGTTGAAGCAGAGTTGGACGGTGGCCTATCGGCGAACTACCTTCATAGTTAAGCGATTCACAATGTGTTTCATTTCTCTATCTTTGAGGCGATCTGAATTGGACCCGTCCCACGTGGTGCCTATTGAAGAAATTGAGGTGAGACCTGACCTCTTCTTTGAAGAGGAACCAGTGGAAATCCTGGATCGTGATGTCAAAGTGTTGCAAAGGAAGAGCGATTCCATTGGTTAAGGTTCTATGGTGGAATCGAGTTTTGAGGAGGCTACATGGGAACCGGAAGAAGCGATCTGGGCTGATACCCCCATTGTTGGATCGGGTAATTTTGAGGCCAAAATTTCTTTAAGGGGTAGAAGCGTAACATCACGAATTAATGGGCTGTCGTTTAATGTGTGGTTATGTTAGTATAAGTGTTAGGGGTCTAGGATGGGCTCGGGAATTGGGCCGAGGTCTTAGTTTAATTTTACGCTTGGGCACTTTAAAGGGAAGGCTATTAGAATGTGGATTAAAAGATATTATCTGTAAAATTAAGACATAAATGGGCTTGTGGCCCAGTGGAAAAATGGTGCCACTTAGAGGGCAAGGAGTTGGAGTCAATTGTGAAGGCTCAAGTTCGAGTAGCATGAGGGCCAATTATTTTAATTTAATTTAGCTTATTTTTGACAGTTAAGTGGAAGAGGCTGGACGGCAACAAGGCTTCAAAATAGGAGATTTAATGAATGGGATAATGTTGGTAATATAGCTGATAATGTGGCAGATAAAGGGAGGAAGAGGTGGTGATATTTGGGTCACTTGTGGATGAGAGATCAGGTAATGATAAGGGAGAAAAGTTAGGACTTATCTATTGGTCAAGGTGGTAGCCGAATTTCCAACTCTAAGGGGAGGAGGAATCGATTTTTGTTATACTATAGTGGTGCCGAAATTTTCCCTCATTAGTTGATCAATTTTAAGTTATTGAAAGGGGCATCTTCGGTTTTTGAGAAGTAGTTACCGAAATTATGTTTAAGTGAGGGGAATACCTTTTTTTTTTTTTTGACATTAAGGTTTCTCTATTCTCCCATTCTCTGTAAAAGCCAAAATTCCTAAGCCTATTCTCTCATCTTCACTTCTATGCAAAAGCCAAAAGTCGATGATTCTTTCTCCGCTTTCTTACAAAGTCGAATTACCCAATTCTTCTCAACATCTTTCCTTCAAAAGCCAAAATTCTGAGCTTTCTTCTCATCTCCATAGCCGAATACGTCCTATTTTTTTTTCCGATCTCTTCACTAAAAGCTGAATCTATATAGATTTCTTCCTATCCTCTTCTTTTTTTTATTTTTCGCAAGAAGCCGAAAACTCCTAAGGGTAGTCGAATCTCCTGTGATAGGGTAAGTGCCGATTTCTTTTGTTCCCTTCTTTCTCTTTCAGGTTTTGGAAGAAAAAGCCAAAAAGCTAATGGATTGTTGGTTTCTTGTGTTTTCTTATTGGATGACATTCGGGAATTGAAGTAGATCGTCTAGATCTAAAAGCCAGAAACCGCTAGTCTCTAATTTCGAGATTTCAAGGTAAGAGGTTCTCTTTAGATTTTCGTTAGATTCGCTATCATAATCGTGATCTTAACTGTAACATCCTGATAATTAGGGGCTATGCATTTCACTTAATTGAATGATGTTGCATGCTTAATTATTATTAAGTGTATTTTTTTGGAAGTTATTTGAGCTTCATTAATTAAGAGCATGCTTAGTTAAACTTTTAATTCCTATTAATTAGAGAGAGCTAAGCAAATTAGGCCTTAAGAATTAATGATAAGAAGTTTTAGCATGAATTAAGTAATTGGCAAGGTGGTTAAGATGCATGGATGTGTGCTTGAGGTGTGAAGTTAGAATCTCTAGCTAGCATTAGGGAGGATTTTAATTTTTTGTTTTCTTCCCTATAAGTGTCGCCCAAGAAAGTTCTAGAGTGGATGAGCATTCATTCATTTTGGCTATTTGACCATGTGAAAAGGAAGCTAGGAACTTATGGCATGGAATCATAAGTTGATGATAAGATGAGGGGACAAAAGGCATGATATGGGGCATGGTTTTGGGAGTGTGTTCATGGTCAATTGACCATGAACCTAGGCAACATGAAGGACTAAAGGGAGAGGTTTAATTGTGAAGCAAATTTTGGATATGATGGGGAAGAAACAAGGAGGAAAAGGGGATGATGTTGGCTAGGTTGACCAAAAATTAGTGTAGCCATTAGGGTGCTAGTTGGCCTATGATCCTAGCAAAATTGTCCATCTTTTCCCCTTCTCCAAAACCTTTTCCCTAAACCGAAACTATCTTTGGCATTTGGTACAAGTTTACTTTGTTTTGGCATTGGAATTTTTGACCAAATAGGTACCTTTATTTCATCTTTTCCTCTCAAAATTTTATTTCTCTTTTGATGCCAAAATATTTTCACTTTTGAAGTCACTTCTTTTCTTTCTCTTTAGTGCGAATTTAGCTATCACCAAAAGCCTTCTCTTTCATTTTCTTTTCTTTCTTTTTCATTCTATTTCTCTTCTCTCTTCCCTCTCATTGCCGAAACCACAAAGGATCAAGAACCACTTTCAATTGTTACCTCCTTGGCGAATGTGCAAAGGTTCCTAAACACATTTCTTTTCTTTTGAGAAATCACCATCATCATCTTCTTCTCCTTTTCTCTTTTCTTCCTTCTCTTTTCCTTCTCTTTTCCTTCTCTTTCTTCTTTCCCTCAAACCAAAACCATCATATTGAAACCACCATTTCTCTTCTCTTTTTGTTAAGGCGAATCATCATATTCTTTTCTTCTTATTCAAAGCAGAACCTTGAAGAACTCAAAGTAAGATTTTATCAATTATTTTCATCATTCCTTTTACTTTAGCAAACTTAAAATCATGATCTTTTATTTTCTCTCTAGGCCGATTCATTTGAAAAGATTTTTTCAAAGATCTTTGTTGAAGACAACCTTTAAGTGATCATTTGAAATCATCAAGGTAAGGTTACTAATTTAGATCATACTGATTTATTTAGATGGATCACTAATCTACGTTATTTTAAAAGCGATTTAAGATCATTAAGATAGGTAAGAAAAGAGCCGTCTGGTGTTTGGAAGAGAGGAGGTATTCCTTTACCATCGAACTACAAGCGAAGAGTCGTATCGGGAGTAAGAGACTTTCCATCGGGTTGTGGACCCTCGCTAACGAGGATCGATTATTTGAAGTAGTGCGTACAAACCGAACCACTTTACGTTGGTGGAATATCAGCGGTTTTGATCCATCTAGTGGAAAAACCACAAATAACTGTCATTCGTGAATCAGGGTAAGGATTTAGATCCATCGTCAATAAGCGTAATATTGTTAACAAAAGTTTATACTAACCAAATGTGTCAATCAATTAGGTGTTGACGAGCAAGAGAGTATTGTTCTCACTTGTCACTAGGTGTGTAACCTTACATTAAAAATCTCATAAGATTTACAAATATTTAATTGTGACTATATGACCATGTGTATGATTGTGCTTTTGGATACCATTAGGTGGTATATGATATTCGGTATATTTACCCCAATATTTTGTATATTTTGCTATATGCATAAATATGAAATGAAATATGATTATATTATGTTTTGTGGGGTAAATAGCATGAAAATCGATTTGATATGTATGTGCATGGGCATATGGGTATTGTTGATAAAGGAGGAAGTATTCGGTGGTTTTACCACATTTCTGGTGACTTCGGTCACATATTTGATTCCGGTGACTTCGGTCACGTATATTTGACTCCGGTGGCTTCGGTCACATATTTGAACTCTGGTGACTTGGTCACATATGTGAATCTGGTGACTTGGTCACGTATTTGAAATTTGGACTTGATCGGTGACTTGATCACATACTGCTTTTAGTGGCTTTGCCACAATAAGGCGATGTGCATGTTGGTGCAACAAGCGCCTTGATGGTGTGTAGCGGATGGAGGTCAATTTAGTAATCCCCACGGTGTCTTTGGTTGATGCAGGGGTGTGTAGCGGATGGATATTTAGGTTGGGCTTGCTTGCATTTCATTTCATGAACATAACCATGTAATATTGAATGATTATTATCTGTTTTGCTATGAAATGGGCCTTTGGGCTAAATATAAGTTAAATGGGCCTTTGGGCTAAATTTAAGCTAAATGGGCATTTGGGCTAAATATGAGTTAAATGGGCATATGGCCATATGTGAAATTTTGAGCTTAAAAGCATTTGATAAAATGGGTTTTTAGTGTATGTGTTATACATTGAGTTTATAACTCACCCATTTTTATGGGATAACTTTTCAGATGACTCGTAGTGCGATGGATCGAGGCGTGAGGATTTCGAGGTGGCGATGACTAGTATCAAGTATTGTGGTGATTTTGAACTTAAACTTATTAATTTTAAATTTTATTACTTAGACTTTATTATGGATTTGCCAATTTTTATGTAATAAGGCCACTATAAACTATTTTTAATTTTGTGTTTGGATTTATTTTAAATTACGCCATGAATAATTATCAATCAAATAACTAAATGGTTTTCGATAAATAATTTTAAAAAGTTTTTTTATCATAATATATATATGTTTTAAGAATATACAATTCTATTTTTCAACTAAGCCCAACTCGATCTTTAAGTTAATCCGTCTTACTTAAAATCATCAAGTTTTCTTGAACAAACGTTATTTCCGCTAAAGTTTTACTCGAGGAACATTCCAAATCCGGTTAGGCTTTTTGGGCCGGGTTTGGGGTGTTTCAGCTTGGTATCAGAGTCCAGTTTTAAATTCTCGGCCTTCGGTTTTGAAGCCCACAACGTTTTCAAAAGTTGGTCCAAATGACTTTTAAAAGTTTTCTTAAGTTAAATGATTTTATAAGAGCATGGCACTTTTCGAGTTCTCGGCCGGATCCATCGGTATGTACTTTATCGATATGTGATATGTATGATAGTTTAAACTTAAACTATACTTTAGAGACATGGACCTTAGGTGTTTGTGTGCTACTACGGAAAAACTACTAAATATTTGTTTCATAAAACTTTCCTTTAATAAGAAGTGAAAAGACTCTAATACATAAGACTTTTAAGTAAAAGCAGATAAGATACGTAGTAGACATGAGCTCTAGAGGGCGAGGTCGTCGTGGACATGGAAGAGGAAGGATGACTATTTGAACCGATTCGATCTGGTCAAGGTTCCAGAATGAAGGTCCGCCACCATTTGTTGGGTGGACTTTCAAGAACAAAATGAAGGTGGTGATGCAAATATCACAAGTCGTCTTGCGAGTTTTAGAACGAGTAGCGAAGCTAATCTGGAAATGGGTCTCAAAAGTCGATGGTAGAGACTAAGATCAAATGGAGTGAGGTTTTCGGAGGAGTATCTGGAGTAGCTCAAATGTAGCTGAATATTGGTTGGAAGCGGTTGAGAGAATCATGGACGATATAGATTGCATGCGATGAAGAGAAATTGAAAGGTGCTATTTCACTTCTCGTGATGAAGCCTACTAGTGGTGGCTCACTATCAAGGAAAGTACCCACAATGGATAAATGCGGATTGGGGGTATTTTAAGATTAAATTCAAGGAAAATATGTTGGAGCTAGCTACATTGACTCCCAAAGGAAGACATTTCTGAATCTAGTACAAGGAAACAAGTCGATAGCTGAATATGAAGTAGAATTTTTGCGACTTAGCCGTTATGCCAGAGGGATAGTGGCTACGGAATATGAACGGTGTATCAGATTTGAAAATGGACTTAGAGATGAGCTAAGAGTGATGATTGCTCCACACCGTGAAAGAGATTTTGCAATCTTAGTGGAAAGGGCAAGAATTACCGAAGAGGCTAAACGGACTGAGAGACAGAACCGGGACAGAGGCCAGAGCAAGAATAAAAGAAGCTTTGGGTCCTCAGGGTCGTCCGGGAAATTTCAAAAGAAATCAAGAAATGATAGACCGCAAGGTCAACAGACTGCTTCGGGAGGACAAAATCGTACTTGTGCTCAATATGGGAAAATGCACTCGGGAGAATGCTGGAAAAAGACCGACGGATGTTTCAAGTGCGGTTCGAAGGATCACATGATCAAAGATTGCCCAATGAACTCAAAAAAGAACCGTCCAGCAAGTCAAGGTGCTAATCAGGCTGACAGAGGTGGGCAGAGAGATAAGAGGTCGTGGCCCAAATGGAAGGGCAATGGTTACGGTAGAGGAAGCGAAACTTGAGCAGAGGCGATGGTAGCTACGGGCGAGACAACCGAGTTTGGTGTATGCAGTTAAATCATAGAGAAGACGATGGCCTTTTGATGTTATCACGAATGCGTTTACGATTTACAGGTTGCCCTTTATTGCTTTGATAGATATAGGGTCAACTCATTCCTATATCGCTAGTGAAGTATCTGGGGCTTTGCATATGACTTCTGAAACTGTACCTAGGAAGATGATCGTACTTAGTCCTTTAGGACGAGCGATGTTGTAGACAAACTTTTTAAGGAAGTGCCTCTAGAAGTCCAAGGATACAGTTTCGGTGATTTAATGGAGTTGCCATTGGAGAATTGACCTTATCTTAGGCATGGGTGGCTTGTGAAGTACCGTGCAAATGTGGATTATCTTGCTAAGCGGATGTCATTAAGAACTTTTGATGACAAAGAAGTTGTAGTGATAGGCGAGAGCGGAACTACTTATCTAATGTAGTATCCGCTCTTAAGGCAAAAAGATGGTTAGAAAGGGATGTGAAGCCTTCGATGTTGGTGAGTGCTTTGGAGGCTAAGGAAGCAAGCGCTAATGAAGTCGGGATGTGAATGAATTTGTAGATGTTTTTCCTAAGAACTTCGGGTTTGCCTCCGAATCGTGAGGTAGAATTTGGGATAGACTTATTGCAGAGCAGGCGCCAGTTTCTATTGCTCCATATAGAATGGCACCGAAGGAGTTGGTTGAGTTGAAGGCTCAAATTGTGAGTTGCTTGATCGTGGATTCATTCGACCTAGTGTGTCTCCATGGGGAGCACCGGTCCTATTCATGAAGAAGAAGGACGGATCGATAAGGATGTGTATAGACTACTGGCGGTTGAATAAGTGACCATCAAAACAAGTATCCTTTGCCAAGGATCGACGACTTGTTCGATCGACTTAAGGAGTGCGGTATTCTCAAAGATTGATCTAAGGTGGGTATTATCAACTTAAAGTGAAAGAAGCGGATATCCATAAGACGGCTTTCCGAACTAGATATGGGCATTATGAATTTTTGGTAATGCCATTCAGATTGACGAACGCCCCAGCTGCGTTCATGGATATGATGAACTGAATTTTCCAGCCCTACTTGGATCAATTCGTCGTGGTATTCATAGGCGACATCTTGGTGTATTCTAAGTCCGAAGTAGAACATAATGAGCATCTCGGATTGTGTTACGAGTTTTAAGGAGAAGAAACTATCGCCAAATTCATGAAGTGTGAATTTTGGTGAAAGAAGTTGCATTTTAGGCCATGTGGTGTCTCGAAAGGGATAAGGGTGGATCCTCGTAAGATTGAGGTCGTGCTAGATTGGAAACCACCTAAGTCCGTGAATCGAGGTTTGCGATTTCTTGGGTTTAGCGAATACTACGAAGATTCGTTGAAGGATTTTCATCGATATCTGCACCTTAAACAAAATTGTTGAGAAAGGAAGTGCCTTTCGTGTGGGCTGATAAGCAGCAAGAGAGTTTTGAGAAGCTCAAGAAAGTTTTGACTGAAGCTCTGATTTTGATCCAGCCTGAGGCAGGAAAGGATTTTATCGTGTATTGTGATGCTTCTCACACGGGATTAGGATGTGTTCGATGCAAAGGCGAAAAGGTAGTTGCGTGTCGTCTCGGCGATTGAGACCGCGACGAGGTTAATTACCCGACGATGACTTGGAGTTGGCGGTTGTAGTCTTTGCTCTTAAGGTTTGGAGACATTACTTATACGGGAGAAGTCGATGATATACACGGACCACAAAAGTCTGAAATATCTCTTGACTCGAAAGAAGCGAATCGAGGCGTGAAGGTGGATAGAGTTATTGAAAGACTACGACCGTTCCATCGAGTACCACCCGGCAAGGCGAATATGGTGGCGACGCTCTAAGTCAAAAAGTGGTGTCGATTTGAGGCGATGTTTGCACATCTTAGTCTTTACGATGTGGAAGCTTGTTGGCGAAACTTGAGTTAAGCCGACATGGTTAAGTCAAGTGAAAGAGAGGCGCTTAGTAGATGATGATCCGAGTGAAAAGCTTGACAGTGCGAGTGGGAAATTGGAAGATTTTGGTATTAACGGTGATGGGGTATTGTGCTTCAAAGGTAAAGTATGTATGCCAAAGGATCGGAGTTGAGGCAAAAGATACTTGAGGAATCGCATGGTAGCCCTATGCTATGCATCTGGAGGAAGTAAGTTATATCGAGACTTGCGAGATCGGTTTTAGTGGCTTTGGTCTTAAGCGAGAAGTTACGAATTTGTAGGAAAGTGCTTGGCGTGTCGACAAGTCAAGGTGAACATCAAGTACCATCGGGATTGCTTCAACCGATAAAGATTCGCGATGGAAGTGGGAGAGAATCACTATGGACTTTGTTAGTGGGCTTCCTCTTCGCCTACTAAGAAAGACTCTGTATGGGTGATAGTGGACCGATTGACGAAATCGCACATTTATCGGTTCAATTGATTACTCTTTGCGAAATTGGCGAAGTTATATGTGGTGAGATTGTGAGATTGCATGGAGTGCGTTGTCGATAATTTGAGACGTAGATCCGAGGTTTACGTCGCGATTTTGGAAAGCATTGCATCGAGCTTTGGGCACAGATTAAACTTTAGTCGGCATTTCATCCTCGGTCGGATGGTCAGTCTGAAAGAGTAATCCAAATCTTAGAAGATATGTTAAGGGGATGTGTGATAGATTTTAAGGGAAGTTGGGAAGAATTCTTACAGTTAGCGAAATTTGCATTACAACAACAGATTTCCAATCCATTATCTGGATGGCACCATATGAAGCACTATATGGACGGAAGTGTCGCACTCCTACGTGTTGGGCGAAATTAGGGAACGTCGGACTTTGGGTCCGAGGATAGCGGTGAATCAGAAGAAAAGGTTAAGATAATCGGGCTCGGTTAAAGGAAGCATCGGCAGACAAAAATCGATGCGCAGATCTAAAGCGAAAAGAAATAGAGTTTCTTTGTGGGGACCAAGTTTTCTAAAGGTTTCACCTTGGAAAAAGGTGATGAGATTTGGACGCAAAGGAAACTAAGTCCCGAGTTCATTGGACCTTATCGGATTGTGAAGCGGGTCGGATCTGTGGCATATCAGTTAGATTTTCCTTCGGAATTGAAGCAAATGCATGATGTATTCCATGTTTCAATGTTACACCGTTACCGGTCAGATCCATATCATGTAGTGCCAGTTGAGGAGGTGGAATTAAGATCAGACTTGTCATATGAAGAGGAGCCAATTCAAAATCTGGAACGAGATGTAAAGGTTTTACGGAGAAAGTCGGTTTCTCTTGTCAAGGTATTATGGCGTAATCATGGATCGGAAGAAGCTTCGTGGGAGCCGGAGGAAGCGATCGCGACGAATACCCTCACTTATTCGGCCGTAATTTCAAGGACGAAATTATTTTAAGGGGTGTAGAAGCGTAACATCCACGATAATTAGGGGGCCATGCATTTCACTTAATTGAATGATGTTGCATGCTTAATTATTATTAAGTGTATTTTTTGGAAGTTATTTGAGCTTCATTAATTAAGAGCATGCTTAGTTAAACTTTTAATTCCTATTAATTAGAGAGCTAAGCAAATTAGGCCTTAAGAATTAATGATAAGAAGTTTTAGCATGAATTAAGTAATTGGCAAGGTGGTTAAGATGCATGGATGTGTGCTTGAGGTGTGAAGTTGAATCTCTAGCGAGCATTAGGGAGGATACTAATTTTTGTTTTCTTCCCTATAAGTGTCGGCCAAGAAAGTTCTAGAGTGGATGAGCATTCATTCATTTTTGGCTATTTGACCATGTGAAAAGGAAGCTAGGAACTTATGGCATGGAATCATAAGTTGATGATAAGATGAGGGGACAAAAGGCATGATATGGGGCATGGTTTTGGGAGTGTGTTCATGGTCAATTGACCATGAACCTAGAGCAACATGAAGGACTAAAGGAGAGGTTTAATTGTGAAGTAAATTTTGGATATGATGGGGAAGAAACAAGGAGGAAAAAGGGGATGATGTTGGCTAGGTTGACGAAAATTAGTGTAGCCATTAGGGTGCTAGTTGGCCTATGATCCTAGCAAAATTGTCCATCTTTTCCCTTCTCCAAAACCTTTTCCCTAAACCGAAACTATCTTTGGCATTTGGTACAAGTTTACTTTGTTTTGGCATTGGAATTTTGACCAAATAGGTACCTTTATTTCATCTTTTCCTCTCAAAATTTTATTTCTCTTTTGATGCCAAAATATTTTCACTTTTGAAGTCACTTCTTTTCTTTCTCTTTAGTCTTAGAATTTAGCTATCACCAAAAGCCTTCTCTTTCATTTTCTTTTCTTTCTTTTTCATTCTATTTCTCTTCTCTCTTTCCCTCTCATTCTTTGAAACCACAAAGGATCAAGAACCACTTTCAATTGTTACCTCCTTGGCAGAATGTGCAAAGGTTCCTAAACACATTTCTTTTCTTTTGAGAAATCACCATTATCATCTTCTTCTCCTTTTCTCTTTTCTTCCTTCTCTTTTCCTTCTCTTTTCCTTCTCTTTCTTCTTTCCCTCAAAATCGAAACCATCATATTGAAACCACCATTTCTCTTCTCTTTTGTTAAGGTCGAATCATCACATTCTTTTCTTCTTATTCAAAGCTAGAACCTTGAAGAACTCAAAGTAAGATTTTATCAATTATTTTCATCATTCCTTTTACTTTAGCAAACTTAAAATCATGATCTTTTATTTTCTCTCTAGGCGATTCATTTGAAAAGATTTTTTCAAAGATCTTTGTTGAAGACAACCTTTAAGTGATCATTCGAAATCATCAAGGTAAGGTTACTAATTTAGATCATACCGATTTATTTAGATGGATCACTAATCTACGTTATTTTTAAGGCGATTTAAGATCATCAAGATAGGTAAGAAAAGAGCCGTCTGAGTGTTTGGAAGAGGAGGTATTCCTTTGCCATCGAACTACAAGCGAAAAGTATCGACGGAGTAAGAGACTTTCCAACTGGGTTGTGGACCCTCTCGCTAACGAGGATCGATTATTTGAAGTAGTCGTACAATCGAACCACTTTACGTTGGTGGAATATCGTGGGTTTTGATCCATCTAGTGGAAAAACCACAAATAACTTGTCATTCGTGAATCCAGGGTAAGGATTTAGATCCATCGTCAATAAGTGTAATATTGTTAACAAAAGTTTATACTAACCAAATGTGTCAATCAATTAGGTGTTGACGAGCAAGAGGGTATTATTCTCACTTGTCACTAGGTGTGTAACCTTACATTAAAAATCTCATAAGATTTACATATATTTAATTGTGACTATATGACCATGTGTATGATTGTGCTTTTGGATACCATTCAGTGGTATATGATATTCAGGTATGTTTACCCCAATATTTTGTTTATTTTGCTATATACATAAATATGAAATGAAGTATGATTATATTATGTTTTGTGGGGTAAATAGCATGAAAATCGATTTGATATGTATGTGCATGGGCATATGGGTATTGTTGATAAAGGAGGAAGTATTCGGTGGTTTTACCACATTTACGGTGACTTCGGTCACATATTTGATTCCGATGACTTGGTCCGTATATTTGACTCGGTGACTTGGTCACATATTTGAACTCTGGTGACTTGGTCACATATGTGAATCTGGTGACTTGGTCACGTATTTGAAATTGGACTTGATCGGTGACTTTGGTCACATCTGTTTTGGTGGCTTTGCCACAATAAGAGCGATGTGCATGTTGACCGCACAAGCGCCTTCGATGGTGTGTAGCGGATGGAGGGTCGATTTAGTAATCCCACGGTGTCTTTGGTTGATGCGGGGTGTGTAGCGGATGGATATTTAGGTTGGGCGGGCTTGCATTTCATTTCATGAACATAACCATGTAATATTGAATGATTATTATTTGTTTTGCTATGAAATGGGCCTTTGGGCTAAATATAAGTTAAATGGGCCTTTGGGCTAAATTTAAGCTAAATGGGCATTTGGGCTAAATATGAGTTAAATGGGCCTATGGCCATATGTGAAAATTTTGAGCTTAAAAGCATTTGATAAAATGGGCTTTTTAGTGTATGTGTTATACATTGAGTTTATAACTCACCCATTTTTATGGGATAACTTTTCAGATGACTCGTAGTGCGATGGATCGGGGCAGCAGGGATTTTGAGGTGGCCAGTACTAGTATCAAGTATTGTGGAGATTTTCCAACTTAAACTTATTAATTTTTAAATTTTATTACTTAGACTTTATTATGGATTTGCCAATTTTTATGTAATAAGGCCACTATAAACTATTTTTAATTTTGTGTTTGGATTTATTTTAAATTACGCCATGAATAATTATCAATCAAATAACTAAATGGTTTTCGATAAATAATTTTAAAAGGTTTTTTGCCGATAATATATATATATATGTTTTAAGAATATACAATTCTATTTTTCAACTAAGCCCAACTCGATCTTTTAGTTAATCCGTCTTACTTAAAATCATCAAGTTTTCTTGAACAAACGTTATTTTCGCTAAAGTTTTACTCGAGGAACATACCAAATCCGGTTAGGCTTTTTGGGCCGGGTTTGGGTGTTTCATTAACCATATGTTGATGGTAGCAACTGATAAGGCCTATTGATGGAATCAAATATCGATCGAAGCGAAGGAGGATTGGTTTGTTAAACCAATCCTAAGTTTAAGCGAGCAGTGTCGTGATTCGGGATTGGCGACCGGGTTGTGGACTGGCTTCAGAACAAAATCTTAGTCTGTTAGTGGTCGTAGCGGCTACTGATAGTGTCGACATAGAATGTACTGTCCTGTCGGTAATCAAGTGTGTAGATCTCTATCACACTCATTAATTTGATTATATGTATGTTGTGGGCTAAAAGCCGGAAAGAGAGGCTGTGTGAACAGTAGTATTACCCAGAATGGGTAGGCAAGGGATGCCAGGTACGTAATCATAGAAACTTCTCTATGTGTATTGATGTATGTGAAAGTCTGAGATCTGTTTAGATGGCTTAATGTTTTGATTTTTGCATGTATGTATGCATGGGATGGGATTGATTGATATAAGGAAGGGGAGCAGGTTGCAAGGCGATCGGTGGCTTTTCCACATAGGTCACATAGTGATCGGTCGTTATGACAGGCATCATAGCTGCCGAAATACTATAATGTATTACTGAGGTTGCATAGTGATCGGTGGCTTTGCCACATAGGTCACATAGTGATCGGTCTTTATGACAGGTAGCACAGCTGTCGATATGGTGTGTAGCAGATGGAGGGTTGATTGTAGAAATCCCCACGGTGTGAAGGTTGGTACGGGGGTGTATAGAGGATGGACTCTTAGGTTTGGGATGGGTCATGTTGCATGAAATATTTTGTTGCCATTGTGTGGGCCAAGGCCCATAATGTGTTTGTGGGCCCAAGGGTTTTATATGTTTTCGGGATTTGCACACTGAGTCTTGGTGACTCACCCTATTATTTTTCCCCAACTTTTCAGATGAGTAGTAGATCGTGGACATGGGAACTGAGGCGGACTCGAGGGGCCATCAAGATTATTATCTACATAGACTGTTTTCGGATTTTCATTTGAATTTTAATTTTTAGGAATATTTTTATGATAAGGCTTCCACAACTTAGGTTTTCGATTTATTCTTTTTGTTAATTTAAGTTTTTATAAAATTATGTTTTTTTTTTCTTTTAAAGTCTTAATTATAAAATGAAATGATAAATGGACTTTTCAAACACAATCAACGCGAATGCTTAAAGTTGTTTCAAAAGTTTCACAATTATTTGATTAAATGGCTATAATCAACTAAGATCTTCAAAACCCTTCAAGGCAAAGTTTTTCAAGTTTCAACCCGTAGCATACCAAATCCGGTCATGACGTATGGGCCGGGTTTGGGGTGTTACAATTATCTTATCCCATGCAATTCATGTATATGCATCATACATATCAAATCATGATATTTAAAAATATAATAACAATAATTAAAAATTCAGAAATTTATGACAAACAAGTTGGCATAATAACACTTTGCAAAATCTGCCCATTAGAGCAATATATCAAATTGACCCATTTTATCACATATCCATTCGGCCCATTTAATCACATATCAATTCGGCACATTTAGTCACATATGGAAGTGGCCCATTTAGTCACGTATCAATTCGGCCCATTTAGTCACATATCAATTTGGCTCATATAGCAAAATATCAGACCGGCCCATATAGCAAAATATCATATTGGCCCATTAATCAATATGTCCAATCGGCCCATAAGGTAAAATGTCAATTCAGTCCATTAAGCAATATCGTATTTAGGCCCTTTTAGGGGCATTTCAGTAATTCGGTAATCTTACCCACTAAGGTTATTTCGATAATTTGGCCCATAGGGGCATTTTATAAATTTGTAATATTACCCACTAAGGGTAATTTGGTAATTTCGCAATCCAGACTTAACTACTAATTTGGGCATAAAAATATAAATTGTCCATCTGCGTCGTACTGACTAAATTGACTATAACTTGAGTTAGGAAACTTGAAATCAAAATCTGAAATTTTCCTTGAAACTAGACTCATATTTCTTCTTATTACATTTTTTTCCAGAATTTTTGGCTTAATACAGTTTATTCCTTAAACTTTCCCTTGTTTCACTTTCCAATGATTCTTACCTCTCCTTCCTTAATTTCAAATATCTCACTGTACAGTTTTCATATACTGCTCCCACTTGTTTCTATTGAAAATAGGCTCACTAAGGAATCCATACATATAAATTATATCCCATAATTCACTTTGTATAATTTTATATGATTTTTGCAAGATAGATCAGGGAACCACGAAATCATTCAGAACTAGTCTCACTAAAATTAACATGTCTCAGAATATAAAATTTCTTTTCCTTCTCCGTTTCTTCCTTATCAAAATAGACACAGTAAACTTTTATTTGATATCTTATTCACTTTCTATTTCACTTTCTCTTATTTTTTGTGAATTTTCAGAAACATGTCACTGTTTCTAACCGAAACTATTTTATTACAAAATATAATTACCACTACAATCATACGCACGCCCGAGTGATTACCGATGTCGATTTTTGGTTTTCTTCGGTATTTCAACCAATTGAAAGAATATTTCATACAAACTCTCATAGAAGTGTGAGATTACACACCTTTTCAGATATGTATACGGAAGGTACAGGATTACACACCTTATTACAGGATCCGTAACGCAATACTCTTCACGGCACCTAAAAGTACAATTGGTCAACAATTAGTCCAAACCCAATTTACAACTTCATCCAAGTATTGCAATTGATTAACAATCTATATCACTTACCAACAATCCGAGTCTCTTATTATGAAGGATAGATCGAGCGATTTAGTCCCTAAAAATATAATCGATTAGTCACAACCACTATCTCGTTAAGCAAAATAATCGGTCAATGAAAAGATCCAAAAAGAACCATGATGAATCCCTTACCTTAACGATATTAGTTCTGATTTCTAACGATTGTACAATGGCTACGGATGAGTCAAAGTTTTGGCCTTCCACTATAACTCGATTGATCAAACGAGTGAGTGTTAACAGAAATGAGTAGAAATGATTAAAAGAAAGGAGAAGATGTATCAAAGTGTTTGGAGTGTTTCGGTCAACACCAAAAGAGATATGAACCAAAGAGAAATGTGAGTATTTCAGCAACAATAAGAATGGTGAAAGATGGATTAAGGTTTCGGCACCCAAGGAAGAAGTGAAGAAAATATGCTCACTAATGGCTTGTAAATTTGACACAAAGCAAAAGGAGGAGTTTGGAGAAAAACACAAAATAGTGCAAAAGTGATTTTTGCCTAACAACACCAAAATTCTACCAAATGATCAAGCAAAATTCAGCTACCTCCCTTTTCCCCAAAACTGTCCACATACATACCATAATGGTCAAAAGTTGGCCAACCATACCTTCCATAACACTTCTCTTGAAAAAGGCCACATGTACCCCTCACTTGCCCTTTTCTTTTGATTCCCTTCCATCCATTCATCCTTACCAAATTTCCTTAGCCACCTTGCCTTATTAAAAAGTCCACCTTGCCTTATTTTCTTTTTCAATCTCCTCTCCATCACCTCAATCTCCTCTCCATCTCCATGATTTCCTCCATGAATCCCTCCGCTTGTCCCCTTATCATCTCTTCTCCTTTTTGGCAAAAATAAAACCCTCCTACTTTCCATGAGATTCGAACCCTAGTTCTCCCATAAGCCAATTCACACCACTTGCCACTAATCCACAAGCTCCTCTTGTGTCTCCTAAAAGCACCCATTTATTCCTAAGTCCTACTTCCATCAGCCATATCCACTAAAAGTCCAAAAATGAAAATTCTTCCTATGGCCCAACTTGAACCCAAGACTTCATAGAAACCTCGTCACCTTCCAAATTCACTTAACTAATAAGTCTAATTTGTAACAACGCCATTCTCTTATTCTCAATTATTGTAAACTTTCCTACGCCCAAGGCCCATTGGGCCTAATCCTACTAGGCCCAATTTTGGGATGTTACACGATCTATAAGTATAAACAAATAATCAAAATAAATTTAATGATTGGATTGCATATAAAGTGACATTCTTTAGATCTTATCCATGTTTTGAGTTATATATGGGAATGGATGTGATATTATATATTTGTTATATAATTATTTTTTTTTTTTTTGCTAAGGATGTGGTTCCAAGGAAATAGACCGTGAACTATCATCTCCATGAAGGGTTTTTTTTTTTAATTCATAGAAATCTTGTGAGTTGGAAACAGACATAGGACTTAAATGTAATTTTCTCAAAAGGAGTCCATGACGAGGAAAAGATGGAGCAATGGCGGTTGAAGACCCAATGATTTCCTTGTAGTGAAAAACTATGTAATTTTTCCTTTTTTATTTATTTTTTAGAAATGGAACCATGGAATCATTGGCTGACAATTTTATTTTAATTACTAATCTCCTTATATATCTATTTTTTGAAATATTTATATTATGTTATATTATAATTTTGATATATATGTATGAGGTGATCCATAGTTGATTGATTAAAAAATAATAAGTCCGGTAATGAGAAATTACATGTGTTATATTGGTCCATTTACTTCTTTAGGTTAGTCGATTGTTGTGAGAAGTATGATAGTAGAAGATGTATGTCTAGGATTGGCTCTAGTAAGGAAAGACTTGGTTTTAAAGTGGTCAAATATGGTTCACTTCCTTTTCTTGGGACCCTACCTGATGCACAATTTGAATTCACTTATTCTATTTTTCCCTTAAAAGAAAAACTGTGGAGAATCAAAATTGTTTGTTTCTTTGATTGGTTGATTCTTGTGAATAAATGAATGTGAATGAAAAAATTGTCATAGCATGCCATGCATATATTGGAAGCATGTCATATATATTAGGTAAGAATGCCACTAAGACTATGGTATGGTATTTCTTGAAATCTACAATAAAAACCTTCCATGTTTTTAAAATATTGAGTGAGAGAATGTCCTTGAACAAGGCTTACGACCTCCATTGATTTTCCCTAAGTAATAGCATTATAAAGTTTCGAGCCAATTCCAACCCTGGTTGTAACATCCCAAAATTGGGCCTAGTAGAATTGGGCCCAATGGGCCTTGGACATAAGGAGTGTTTAAATTTTTTTTGAGAATAAGAGAACGGCATTATTTCAAGTTGGACTTATTAGGAAGGTGATTTTGAAAAGTTATGGGGTTTCTAGGAAGTTTCGGTACAAGTTAGGCCATAGGAAAATTTTAGTGTTGAAACATTTAAAGGGGAAAATACAAGTGGCGTCTAGCATAGGGAATAATTGGGTAACTTGCTAGCACAAGAGAAACTAGTAGCAAGGTGGTGAGGCATCACATGAAGGGGCTTAAGGGCTAGAGTTCGAATCCCATCTATTGCAACCTTTAGGATTTAATTTTTTTGTACTAATAAAGTGTTTATGGGAAGTGTCAGCCAAGCTTCAAAGATGGTAAGGAAGACTTTTTATTGAAGGAAAGAACACAAGGGAGAAGAGTAAGGAGAGAAACAAGGGAAAATGAAGGAAAGAATCAATGGAAAAAGGTAAGAGAAGGGAACATGTTGGTCTATTATGTGGAGGATGTTTTGGAAAGAATATTTTGGGTCAACACTCATCTTTTTGGTAAAGATGATACAAGGTTTTGGTAGGGAGAAAAAGAGATCCAATATAGTTTTGTAAGTTTTGGGGCATGTAAAGTTTTCTTCTTTGGAGCATTTTGAGTTTTCTCTTTTCCCAATTTCTTCCCTCACTTGCTGAAACTCTAAAGCCAAAAATGTGCACCTTTCTCCTTTGTTTTGTCGAAACTTTCAAGCCATTCTTTGCTGCTCCTTATCGTTCTCTTAGCCTTGGTTTCGGAAGTTGATTGGTAAGTGGGTGATTAGGCCGAATATTGGTGGTAAGATATTACTCTTTATTTCGATGTTTTGCACCGCTCATATGATTCTATTTTGTGGTGATGATATCAATTTCTTACTCTTGTGGAAGGGCCAAATATTGGATGAAGGCTAACCCTTTGGTACATCACTTATTTATTTTTAGGAACTCGTTGCAATAGCCAAAGTGCAAGGCTGGATTTTAGAACCTAGTAGGGAAGGATCACGATTATAGGGGCAACGAAGAGTGTTTCTTTAGCAAATCCGAATAAGGTGGGTAATCTCATCCCTCCGAATACATGTTTGAAATGGTGTGTAATCTCAAACCTCTTTGAATATTTGCATTAAATTTTTTGTGATTCGGTGAAAAGATCCAAAAATCAGAAACTGGGATTTACGATCACTGGGGTGCGCGTATGTTCGTAGTGGAAACCATATTTTGCAATGAAACAGTTTTTGGTTAGCAGCAGAGATGTGATTTTGAAAAATCACGAAAAATAGGAGAAATGGAATTAGAAAGTGAATAAGATATAGAATTAAAGCTTATTGTGTCTCTTTTTATATGAAAGAAACATAGTAGGAAGAGTAATTTTATATTCTGTGATATTTTAATTATAGTGAGACTGGTTCTGAATGACTTCGTGGTTCCCTGTTTTATCTTGGAAAAATCATTCAAAATTGTACAAAGTGAATTATGAGTTATAATTTATATTTATGGATTCCTTAGTGAGTCTATTTTCAATAGAAACAAGTGGTAGCAACATATGAAAATTGTATAAGGAGATATTTGAATTTAGGGTAAGAGAGGTCAGAACCATTTGTCAGTGAAGTAGGGGAAGCTTTAATGAATAAACTGTACTAAACAGCTAAGCTAAAAATTTTGGAAAAATTGTAGTAAGAAGATATATGAGTCTAGTTTCAAGCAAAATTTATGGATCTAAAATTCGAGTTTCCTAACTCGAGTTAGAGTCCATTTAGTCAATGTGACATAGATGGACAGTTTAAATTTTTATGCTCCAAATTAGTAGTTAAGTTCGGGGTTGCAAAATTACGAAAATACCCTTGGAGGGTAAATTACCTAAATGCCCCTATGGGTCAAATTATCGAAATGCCTTAGTGGGCCGAATTATTATATTGCTTTAATGGGCCGATTCACCGTACTAAATTACTAAACTAATGGTTGTTACACATGAGGATATTTTATGTATGTTGCATCTTTACATATTGCATGGGATGGAAAAATTAAATGAAGAGAAGAGTAGACCGGTGACGTTGCCACAAATTCTGATAATGGCTATGTGCCAATTTAAATATGGCTTTGTGCCATCGTGATTAAGGTTGTATGACGATTACATTACCGTATATGATTCTGGTGGCTCAGCCACAAATATTATAAATGGCAGTTTGACTGCAAATTGGAGAGACTGGCGGGGTGGGTTGACTTGATCCCCACAGGAAAGATTGGTTGGTACGGGTGGAGAGATTGGCTAGATGGGATGGGTTGCATTCATGTAATTTATTTATTACATGTAAGTGGGCTTAGGCCCAAGATTATGCTATATGGGCTCAGGCCCAAGATGTTACTAAATGGGTTCAGGCCCAGTGGTTGACGGTAAGGGGATTATGCACTGAGTTCTTGTAACTCACCCTCTTCTTTCTTAATCCTTGTAGGTAAAACTCAGTGATGTGGACTTGGGCCATGGATGACTCGTTGGAGGCCATACTTCAGAAAATGGTGTCATTGAACTTTAAATTTCTATTTTCGTTTACTTTATTACTTTTACTATTTTGGGGTTTGAAGTTGTAATAAGGCCTCTAGTATATGTTTTATTTTGCTTTACAATTAGACGTACTTAATATCTTTCTTGAATTGTTTTAAACGGGGATTTTCTAAAATCATTAATAACGGTTTCCACAATTGATTAACAAATGGATTTTACAATATGTTTATAAATAATTTAATTCGGAGTTTCTTTCGAAATTATCAACGTTATTTTAAAAGTCACGACTTTTTAAAATATCACGAATTTGAATATCAAATCTTCAATTAACTCTCATGATTTATAGTATTTTATCAAAGGTTTTTATTTAAACTTGATTTCTTAAATAACACCTATTTTAGTACGAATCACAAATTCTTTATACGATTTCTCCATGTGACATGTCAGATCCGGTCGTAACGCATGGGCCGGG
Organism: Gossypium rotundifolium; assembly: GCA_025506655.1. Lineage (NCBI taxonomy): Eukaryota > Viridiplantae > Streptophyta > Magnoliopsida > Malvales > Malvaceae > Gossypium > Gossypium rotundifolium. The sequence goes on along the minus strand of CP106727.1, from coordinate 71,655,758 downwards.
TTTGGGGTGTTACACTGGTTGCACCCTAAGGTAAATTTGTCATATGGTTTCATTAGATGAGATTTCCTTTTAAGGATAACTACTTATGCATGACTCTCAGTGAGATTGTCCCAAGATGACACACAAATGAAAGCATGTTCATGATGGGTTTTGAGTCAATTGTTACACACTCAAGATTGTCTCTTATTAAATAGTTTCACAACAAACGGTATTTAAGCTAGAGATGATGGTCAAACGTTAAATGATCATTGGTGCATATGGAGTCCTGAGAATTAAGATTCACGAACTGATTGGATGTCATCCATGTTCTTTCTAGTTAATCTTCAGACCTCAAGGCAACATGATTGATGGGTGTGAGAATGATCGTAGCAATGGAAAAATGTTTTTCAAGGTTTTAATACAAGACGCATGTATCATACTTCGTTCTTGATAAGTTGTTGAAATGAAAATATTTGCTTAATACAAAGATAATAATTAGTGAATCTTTATTGTTTTTTAGTTCTAATATGTCTCTTACTCTTATTATTAGCATTCTTCTTGAGAATAAAATGATTGGGAATAACTTTTGAGAATATAAAGGAAACTTGCTAATATTTCTCAATTGTGAGGAACACAAATTCGTCCTTGATGAACCTTGCCTACCTAAAGTTTAGCCCAAAACGAGAAATCACTAAAGATATTCTAACTTGATTGCCTAATGTTAAATGTTAGCGACCATGATTAGTGTGCTGCAAAAGCAACATGAGAATTTTTTTACTACTAAAGAGATCATGAAAAATTTGGAGGATTTGCTCGAAGGCCAAGTTGTATTGGCTCGACAATCCGCTATTACAAATTTGATGAACTCATAGTAAAAACCTGGTACTCTAGTCACATAACATATACTTAAGCTTATACGATTTTTGTGAAAGTAGAGGACAATGGGGTTGAACTAGACGTGAACACTCAGATTGAAACAGTGTTCAAATCCTTGACCAAGGAGTTTGCTAGCTTTAGGGTCACTTACAACTTGGGGAACAAGGCACTTACCTTGACTCAATTCATGAAGGAATTACAATCCAATGAGTTCATGCTAAATAGTAGTAAGTCATCCAGGAGAAACTTGAGACAAATGTAGCTGTGGGCTCCTCATCCTCTATAGGAAAGTAGAAAGCGAAAGGAAAGAAGAAACCGACTAAGTCTTCGGTTCCACCTCGTATGAATAGGAAGAAAACTAAGAAGTCAAAAGATCATAAAATGATCAAATGTTTATTCTGCAATTGGAAATGACACTTAAGATCAAACCACGAGGGGTATTTTGATTACCTAACTGAAAAGGGCAGATGTATGGAACTCTTTGTGGTTGAAGCTTGCTCAGTGGAAGAATCAATTGACAACTGGGTTATTGATTCTGGAGCCACTAACCATGTGTGTGTTTCTTTACAAGGGTTTAATGAAACGAGAAGTCTGTGTGACAAGAGTATCTTGTTGCGAACTGGATATCGGAGCTATGTTTCAACTGAAGTAGTGGGATAAGTTATTTTACATTTTAATAATTTTAGGAAGATTATTTTAAAGGACATTTTTTATGTACCTTATTTTAAGAGGAACTTAATTTATGTATCATTTTTATTTAATGATGGTTATTATGTGACATTCAATAAAGGGATTGCTATTAATAGAAATCGTTCTTTGATTTGCAATGGATGGAAAATGATCTCTATTTTTATCAAACTAACAAACTACTCGATGCTTCAAATTGAAATGGTAAATAACAAGCCTAATACTTCTCACTCTAATGAGGGGTACCTATGGCATTTAAGACTTGGACATATTAACCAAGAAAGAATCACTAGACTCATAAAAGATGATTCCTTAAGTATGTTTAAGGAAGTTATTCTTCCACAACGTGAATCTTGTTTGGAAAGTAAAATGACTAGTTATAACAACTTGTTTTCCAGTGGTGCTAGAAAAAGTGGTTTCGAGACCATAATTCTAATGTGTGAGTCTGTAAATATTAATTATTTAACATTTATTTGGTCATTAGTGTTATATTGAGATTTGGTTTAGTAATTTTGATGTTTGATTAGTTAATGAAAGAAAAAATTAAATCATAAAAGCTGCAATAGTCACTCGCTATTGGAATTTTATTAATTAAATGACTTAAATAGTAAATGAGAGAGCTTTTATATTGCAATTAGACCATATTATTTGTAATGGACGGTTTATGATTAAGAAATAAACAAATTATAGTTTATTTATATTAAATGTTAAAATAATGAAAATAATAAAAGTAAAAACATAATCATATGTTGTCATCTTCTTCATTTGAGGTCTCCCTATTGAAAATTCATAGTTTCTAAGTCTTCAAGCTTAAGTCTTACTTATACTCTTGCATGTAAGTGAAATTTCCACCCGTTTTTCGTGAATTTTATGTTTTTGAGGTCGTTTTAGTATAATCTAGCTAGCCTAGAGACTATTTTGAAATTCTGTTAAAGTTTTTAAAACTTTACAAAATAGGTTATTTTGCACGCTGTACATGATTGACTTGTGATGACATGTTGATATATGACATGTTATTATACACTGAGTATACTGGAATGAAGCATTTGTTGTGGATTATAGAGTTATATTTCAACAGTAAAAATTCTGTTAATAGTTTAGCTTGAAGCTTGATGATGAATTTGGACTATTTTATAAGGTGATTTTTAATATTTTTAATTATAGGGATTAAAATGATAAAATGTTGAAATTGGCTGGGTTTTCTTGTTAAATTTTAGTGCTAGAGGACTAATTAAGAGTGGATATGAATTCGACATTATGGATTAGGGATTAGTTGTGAAAATAAGCTTGTTTAGTTTTAGGGACTAAATTAAACAAATTGCAAAACTTTAGGGAAATTATGAAAATATTAATTGGAGGTCATATGCATTAAATTAAATGTTATAATGTATTTAGGATTGATAAATTGAAATAAACTTACTGTATAGATAAAGAATCGGTAGATAATCATGGAAAAGAGAAAATTATTAACTAGTCCTTGATAATTGATATTTCTATTGTTTGGCCCCGGTAAGTTTATATGGTTTTGTTTTGTGTATTTTAATAATGTTTTACTGAATTCTATATATTGTGGGTGTTGAATGTTACAATTGGTAGAAGGTGAGAAAAATGGATTGAAATGGCAATTATTATACTAATATATGTGTCGAGCCTGAATGAACATAGGATGGGATACAATTGGCATACCAATAGGTTATTTTGCATGTTGTACAAGATTGACTTATGATGAGATGTTGATATATGACATGTATTATACACTGAGTATACTGGAATGCAACATTTTTTTTGGATTACCAAGTTATATTTATAGTGATCTTGGCATGTTTCTGGGGGCAGATGTAAAACCTACGGGCTTGGAACTTGGTGCCCAGGCGTGTTTCAAAAGGGGTGTTAACCTATGGGCTTGGAACTTGGTGCCTAGGTATGTTGTTGGTTGGATTGGCTCGGTTGAGCATTTTGGCATATTTTGGATGGATTACCGCATATCCATATTTGTTTATGTAGTTCATTGGGCTAAATCTAGATGGTTAAATGATATTATAATGTGTATTTGATACTTGGTGATAATGCTTGGATGAATGACTTATAAATATGTTCATGTTCTTCTGATTCTATATCGTGACTTGGTATTTAATGTTCTTATACGATTGCAATGGTTAAATGAATTCTGCGATAAGATCTCACCCATTGACATGGTTGTGATGGCATTATTATTTGTTAATTAATTGAATTCTTAATTTATAAATGTGATCATAAGGTATGTTATCGTTTTTTACCTATGAACTTAGTAATCTCAATTGAAGCTTACTCGTATTGTTTCCTATTTCCTTGTAGATAGGGTTTTGCAAAATCGAGCGATCGAATGAGCTTAAAGATCACACTATCCAGCTTTTATTTTGGTAAACCTTGAAATAATTATTTTTTTGGTTTAGTGGCATGTAATATGAGTCTTTGGTTTATGTACTTATATGGTTGAAATGTGTATATATTTTGGCTTATGAAAATGAAGTGTGCCTGATGGTTAAATGGTGCGAATGATCATGGCACAATGTGGTAATTTGAATGTGGAATTGATCTTGCTATATGATGAGGTAAACTAGGTGATTTGGTAAGTTATAATGTGATTTGGAATACTTGAATAGGTGAAACTTTTATTGGTTATTTGCTTTGGATATTATGGAATAATATGTGCATAGGTACTTTTGATGGTCAATAGATTAGGGATTATGCATCGATAAATGGTTGTTTGTTGATGAAAGAAATTGTAGTATTTAGCACTTTACATGACAGTGTTTACTTAAGTGTGAATGTGATAGGAAGTGGAGTTGAACATTTAGTTTGAATAATGTTTGTGAAGGTGCCTTATGGCACATTGTTTAGAACTAGGCAAATGACATGTTTTGGTATGTTTATGGTGTGTTTTGATTTGGTTGATTGAACAGTTAATGACATGCTTTTGGCTTAAGTAAACCATGGATGGTATAACTTACTTTCTAAGGTAGAATTACACACACAGGTTACCTCACAATCGTGTGCCTCACATGGGCATGTGGCACGATCGTGTGCTCTATTTAATTTTGTTGACTTTAAGTACACACGGCCACAGTTTGTTACATGGCCATGCGACCCCTTTATACACAACATCAATTTGTTGCACGATTTAGGAACACTACTATATGTCCTAGCCCTACACGGCCTTAGCTTGTCACATGGTCATGTGACCCCTATTTTCTATTTTGAGCCTCTTTTTATGTTTTGTTTCGATTTAGTCCCTTCTTATTCCTGAATTGATCCTAGAGCTTCATAGGCTCGATTTAAGCCGCTTTTATATGAATAGCATAAATATTAAATGTTTATTTATTTATAATTATTTTGTGAGTTGATTTTGAATTGAAATTGTATGTTCTTGTACTATTAATAGTTGTAGCATCCAATAACCCTAATCTAGTGACTGGGACGGGTAAGGTGTGTTACACTAAGAGGTCTTTTAATGCGAAAGGTAGAAGGGCCACCCAACCCTTAGAACTTGTACACACTGATGTATATGGTCTTATGAATATGAGTGCTCAATGAGGTTACGATTATTACGTGACTTTCATCGATAACTATTTTCGATATGGATATGTGTATCTAATGCACCACAGAAGCAAAATCTTTGATAAATTTAGAAAGTTTCATGTAGAAGTGGAAAAGCAATTAGGTTTATCCATAACAAGTCTCTAGTCTGACTGAGATGGGGAATACTTGTCCAACGAAATCTTAGGATACCTTATAGAGAATGGGATTCTATTCTAGTTGACTATGCAAGCACTCCATAGCATAATGGCATAGCTAAGAGAAGGAACAGAACCTTGCTTGCTTAACATGGTTCATTCAATGTTAAGCTATTCACAACTCTATCCTTCCTTTTGGGATATGTGCTACAAATGACTTACTATATTTTAAATGATGTGTCAATTGAGTGTGCTTATAAGACACCTTATGAACTATGGAATTGATCTACTGTAACACCCTTCACCTGTATTCAACGCCAGAATAGGGTTACGGAGCATTACTGGACTTATTACACAAATAAACATACATTTCTCATACATTTTTCATACATAATAATAATCATTCAAAATCAATCACATTGTCCCTAATACGAGCCTATGAGCCCAAAACATGCGTTCAGAGTGGTTCGGGACAAAACCAATAACTTAGGAAATTTTTGGAACACTAAGAAAATTTTTCAAAATACAAGGGACACACGCTCGTGTGGCTCGGTTGTGTGTCTCACGTGGCCAAAGACACGCCCGTGTCACTGGCCGTGTGGACATACGAAATGTAATCACATGGCCGTGTCCCAGCACGTGTCTGACCCCGTGTAACTCTCTGACTTGGGTCACATGGCCAACACACACGTCCGTGTGACTAGCTCATGTGCCAGGCCATGTGCTAGGTCGTGTGAAACCTGTAGGGTATACTAACTTATGCCATATGGCCAAGTCACACGCCCATGTGTTGGGCTGTGTGGAGCATAACACCAAGGGACACACGACCGTGTGGAAAAAAATAGGCTACTTACCAAGCCATTTTTCTCACCCAAAATTTCAATCACCTACACAAACCAAATGGCATATAACATGGCATAAATATGAATTTCAACCAATCTCCATCAAGTCTAATTCATGTTAAATACATACCATTAATCACAAGTTACACAAGTATCATAATAAGTTTTTCAATTTTATACCAAAATTCACATTCTCAAATCATTAATATGGTCACTTTCAATTATGAATCACTTTACCTAAAACCACAAGCATACCAATATCAAATTCTACCATTTGATACTCCAAATACCAATTCACAACAAGCATATAAATGGCAATTATACACAACACAAAAAAGGCCCTTTTCACATATATACAACCATCACCAAACGTACCATATTAAGCCAACTCACATGGCTATACACAAAACCAAACATTTACATTTACAATACCAAATGAATTGGCTAAATCTGTAACATCCCAAATTTGGGCCTAGAAGTATTGGGCCTATTGGGCTTTGGGCTTTGGGTCTCAGAAATTTTTTAAGTGAGCGAGAAAATGATAATTAACATGATGGCTTTAAGGGTTTAATAAACTTGGAGTGTTTAGCGGTGTTGGAGAAGTTCTAGGTTCGAACTTTAAGGAAAACAAATTTTTAATTAATTATTAAAGGAACCAGGGTGGTGAGTAGTTGGGCTTTTAAATAAAAATAGGGAAAAATGGCAGCAAAGAGCCTTGTGGTGGAGTGGCTAAGTGACGGCACTTAGGGTATAGGAAGGTGGCGTTATGGGATAGCAAGGAGATCCTAGGTTCGAATCCTAGCTTAGTATTTTTTTAGAAGTTTAATTTTGGCCTTCTAGAAGGTTGGAAGTGGTGTGATGATGGACTCTGAGGAGAGTGATCAGAAGAGAAAATTTAGGAAAAAGATTGAAAAGATTATCCTAGAAAAAAATTAAGAGATGAGATATGTGGAAGAGGTTGAGCCGAACTGGGAATTTAGGGATAGGAAATTCGGCTATAGGCAATAAATAGGTGTCGATTTTGGGTTTCTAGGCTAATGCCAAATTCTTTCTTTTTATTTTACCAAAACTACTTTTCTCTCCAAATACTTGAAAGATGAAATCCCTTATTCTTCCTCTTCTATTTTTGCATCGATTTATTCCCTTCCTTCTCATCAAACTCTTTTCTTTCCTTTGCTTCTAGTCTATTTCTTTTGTACTGAATATTCTTGGTCCCTAAAGTCCAGTATTCCTTTTTGCTGAATCACTTGTGTGCCACCCTTTTCTTCCACAATTTGATCAAAGCAATCCTTTTAGTTTAGTTACTTAACCGAATATTCATTCTCTCCCTCTTTCAAATCTTTTATTCTCCTTACGTTGGCTAAATCTTCTATGACTAGCTATTTCATTCATTTGGCCGATTGATAAGGAATTTACGATAAGCAAAGGGGGAACTAGTAAAGTGTCAGTAAAGATGCCGACTGAGTGTGAGCAAGTGACCACTACTCCCAAGTTTAAGCGACGTAAGGTGTTGGCGGTTTGAGACTTTTCACCTGGATGCTTGGAGGGGACTACAACGGACCTCGGATTAAGTAGGGAAATCGTAGTCGATCAAGGCAAGTATAGGTTGTCCTTCGGTGAGTGGTTGTAGTGGATTTATATTAAGTTATTAAGTAAGTGACTAATGGAGTGTAATGTTTGAATATAGGTTCTGATGATTATGAGTACTTATTACTCCAGGTGGTAAGGTGTTTACTTCTATCCTATGATTCAATAGTTTAATATAAATCCGAAGGTGTGTACATACACTTCACACATGATAAATCGGCAAAAGCCAAAATCCTAAAAAACTGGAATGCCGAATAGTCGAAAAGCTAAAAGGTTGGTGCCGAGAACCACACGAGCGTGGGAACATTTGTGTGGGAACACCAATACAATTATCGGGGCCAAGAGAACAATTTCATGGACTCGGGCCACTGTTTGGTTGACCCAGCCAGACGAGGCTAAATAGGCCTGTTGAGCTCGTGGGCCCAAATCGGCAAGAGTTGATAAGTGAAATATTTATATCCCCACAGAAGTGTAGGGTTGGAAGGGAAATAGAGTGCAGGGTTTGATTTGGGATGGGAGCATTGCATTCATGTGATACTGATGTGATTTGAGGTCATTGTGGGCTAAGTCTCTAGACCACAGATTTTGATAGGGCTTAGGCACAATGTGATAATCGCATGTTGATTGGATTACCAAGGGTCGTACACACAGAGTTTCGAAACTCACACCCTTTTATTTAATGTTTCAGGTGACTCTCAGTAAATGGCTCGACGTGGAAGAGGACTCGGACGTGACAAAACTGCAAGCTACTTAGAAGTTTTTAATTAGTTTCGAATGAATTTATTCTAATTACTTTATTTTCATTGGGATGTAATAAGGCCTTGTATCTCCAATTTGAATTTACATTTGGGTTTTATTATTGTTTCAACTGCCTAATTATTAAACTTAAATAAATTTTTGAAGTTTGACATGGTTTTCGACATAACTATAACATATGGACGTTTTCTAAAACATGAGCTTTCATCACACCTTAACAAGTTGCAAGGATTTTGGGTTTCTAAATCTTAAACTTAAGTTTTTAACTATGAAAATTTCCTACTGAACATAAATTTAACTAAACAAAGTTGTTTTGAACTTATCCCTTTTGATGTGACATCACCGGATTCGGCCAAAACATTTGGTCCAGGTCTGGGGGTGTTACAAAATCCATTACTATCATATATACAAAATGAACATACTCCTATACATGCCATATAACTGAATACATAGATTCAAAAGTACCAAAATGATAGCTTGATAGTGTAATGAGATCTCTGACGACTCCCAAATTCGAGCTAGCTTTGATTTCATTATAAAACACGAAAAAATAAACAATGTAAGATATAAAGCTTAGTAAGCTCGTATGAATTAATAAGCAAAGCTCGCCATTCAATTACCATTCAAGAATATGAACATAAAATACTACAAAACATTTAATCACAATGTTAACATATATTCAATCACATAATTAACCATGAACTCACAACTTCTATAGATTCAATGCTTATATAGGTTCCGTATGTACCTGTACTAATACATAACTATTTCTCACCATTTTATATCTTCGATATTCCCATTGAACCATTTGGAATACTATCAGATACTGGAGAATCATGTACCCTAAGTGCCACATATACAGCCGAAGCTATCTTAATCTAATATCACATATATTGCTCACTCTCGAGCTATCAACGGGTCTGCTCACACAAGCTGACGGTCATGACGAAGCTACACGCTGCTGCTCACACAAGCTAATGAGAATCTGCAACACATACTGGATAACTCAGCCATCGGTAGGACATACAGTCCAACACCCAAATCACATAACCCCTAATGACATGTCATTTGTATCCTAATCTATTCGTAAGGTTCAACCGTGATTTCACATTTGTCGAATCGTCGTTGAATATATCCACAAGGTCGTATTCAAAATTTATGTAATATTAAAGCATTTAAAACACAATTATAACAATGCTTATTACATACGAACTTACCTCGATCGCTAAAATGATGGATGGATAAACTAGTCCAAAACCTTATTTTTCCCACGATCTAAATCTAAATTTCACTTTTCTTGATCTAATTGCAAGAAATGGGGATGGCCAAATGAAGAACCCTAGATATGGCTTCTTCTCATGCTATTTTCAGTTGTAAAAAGATAATGGGAGACTATGATCAGTTTTGTTTTTATTTTAATTAACCTTATTACTAATTTACTTAATTAACCTTAAAACTTAATCAAAATTTACATAATGCCAAGGCAATATCATCCACTATCTAATTAATGGGCTAATTATCACATAAGGACCTCTACATTAAAATTTTATAGCTATTAGACACCTTTAGCTGATAGAACTCAAGTTTTACACTTTATGCGATTTAGTCCTTTTTATCAAATTAAGCACTCAAACAATAAAATTTCTTAACGAAATTTTCACACAATCATACTATCATGCTATATGATAAACCATAAAAGTAACATATTTTAATCCCACATTTAGCATACTTTTGGATGATTTATTCCCTAAATTGTGTAAAAAGGTGCTCTTAATCCTTTCTTTTCATGTTTTATACTCAGTAAAGCACTTAGGGATGAAAAGAACGAGAAGCGGGCCTAAAACGAACCAAATTGGGCAAAAGAAGAAATCTACACGGCCTGGGCCTAAGACCACATGACCGTCCCTCCCTAATTTACTCTAACACAGCCTGGACCCCGAAACACATGGGCGTGTGTCTTCAGCAGACTCGACCATGGCCTGAAATTGATTCCCACGGGCGTGTGCCATGACCGTGTCCCTACCACAGCCAAGAGAAGTTTTACTCGAATTTGGATACTTAAAGGCAAAGAAACACATTCCAATGCCTATTCAAACACCCTAGTAGGAATTCCACTCAGATTAGGATACTTAGGGGCCAAATAAAGCATTCCAAGAGCCTATATAAACACCCTAAGCATAACCTTCAAGGGGGCAGTTAGCTAGGCCAAGGAGCCGAGCCAGAAAGGTTAGATTTGTGGGAATCACTCAAAATAGCTAGTTTATCCATCTCAAGAAGTCGAAATTCTACTCAAGACGGCGATTTCTCCTTCAATTCCTTCAGGGAGTTTTAGGGATTTCTTATGTTTTGTTTTATCTTTTCTTCTAAGATGTTTTCTTTTATTGTTATGAACTAAACCCTTCAGATACCGGAAGGGGATGAAACCTAAGAGGGATCTTGTTATTGTTTTCTAAACTATATGATAAATATTTGATTTGTTCTTAATTATGTGAGCTTAATTCTTGTGTTAATATTTTCGGGATATTGATTCAAGTTGAATGTGCTTAGGTGGTGGAGGAAAAGTCCCTGCCTAATAGTAGATCTAGCATAATTAAGCGGAGTTGATCGCGCGCCTAGAGATAGAGTGACGAGATTTTGCTGGATTAGGGTGAAACCTAATATGGGAGACCATAGATCAAGTTAATGTGATTCTAGGGGTTTTAATTAGAAAGAGATTTCAATTAATCAACCTAGGGTTAGATGTTATTTGCCTTGAGAGAGGGTTTAATATAAATTAGGGAATCCTACGGAGCAAGTCAAGTGAATAAATGGCCTAGTTCAGTGTTAGATAACAAGTGAAGTCTAGGTGGATTCTTCCTAAGGGTGTCATCTTAATCAACTGAGTTTTCCTAATAGTATTTCCCCAATTCATTCTTTTTGTCTTTGCGTCTTTAGCTTAGTAGTTAGTTAAATTTAGATTAAACAAATAACTTCCCTTATTTTAGGCTAGATAATAAAAAGAAATTTAGTATTAGTACTTTTAGTTCGTTTGGGTTCAACAATCCAGTCTTGCCTAATCTATACTACTGTTTGATAGGTGCACTTGCCTTAAGTCATTGTCAGAGTTAGTTTCTAGGTTCGATCATTCTCTTTATAAATTTTAAAATTCGACAAAACAACGATCAAGTTTTTGGCGCCATTTTTAGGGAACTAAAATATTAAGAAAAGTCAATTTTTATTACTTTAGCCATTATTTTTATTTTTCGCAATTTATTTTTATTTTAGTTTTAACCTTGCTAATTTTCTTTCTTTCTTTTCCAACACAGGTACCTCTAGTTTATGACTAGATAGAACCCGAAAGGACCACTAGTATACGACAGTGATATTAATGCTACCACTCACAGGAATCGAAGAGAAATTAGGCGAGCCCTAAATTACATGGAAGAAGAGCGAGAAGGCATATCCAATCCTACTGAAGGGATGGACGAGAATAATTCACCACCACAAGATGTGGCAGAAAATAATGCTCCATGTACTATGTATGATTATGCTAAACCTCATTTAACAGGAGCAGAATCAAGTATTGTTAGGCCTGCTATAGCTGCTAATAATTTTGAATTAAAGCCTAACACTATACAAATGATTCAACATTTTTTTCAATTTGATGGTTTGTAGGACGAAGACCCGAATACCCATATAGCTAATTTTTTAGAGTTCTATGATACCTTCAAAATAAATGGCGTTTCTGATTATGCCATACGTCTTTGATTATTTCCCTTTTCATTAAGGAATAAAGCCAAACAGTGGTTAAACTTGTTACCACGAGGGTCAATCACCACATGGGATCAAATGACCGAAAAATTTCTATTAAAATATTTACCACCAGCCAAAATGGCCAAATTACGGAATAATATCTCTTCTTTTGTGCAGATGGATTTAGAGACATTATACGACGCATGGGAGAGATACAAGGATCTCTTGAGAAGGTGTCCGCACCATGGTTTACCCTTATGGCTCCAAGTCTAAGCTTTCTATAACAGTGTAAACCCCTCAATGAGGCAACTAATTGATTCAGCCACCACTGGAACCCTGAACAATAGGACTCTTGAAGCAGCCTACGAGTTTATTGAAGAGATGTCACTGAATAACTATCAGTGGTAGGTTACAAGGACAAAACCAACAAAATCAGCCGGAGTTTTCAACCTCGACGTAGTAACTATACTATCAACGTAGGTAGAGATGATGAATAAAAAGCTTGATAGTTTGTGCTCTTCACAGGTCCATCTAGTAATGCAGTGCGACGCAAGTGGAACTGTGACGAATCCTGAGTACCATGCTACCAACCGTGTACAGAAAGTGAACAGATAAACTATATAGGTAATAATTCCAGATCTAATAATAACCCTTATAGTAATACTTATAATCCAGGTTAGAGGAACCACCCAAATTTTTCATTGAGAGGTCAAGGAAATCAAGTAAATCAAAACAACAACCTCATCAAAATTTCCAAAATCAATCTTATCCACAGGAAAAGAGGCTGAACCTCGAAGAGATTTTGACAAAATTCATAGCACCATAGATATACGTCTCGAAAAAACTGAGACAACACTTAAAAACCAACAAACATCGATTGAAGGGATCAAGAACCAAGTTGGGGAACTTACTAAGTCAGTTGGGGAAATTATTAAGATAGTTGGACAACTTGCAAAGTTAATTTCTGAAAGACCGCAAGGGCGTCTACCAAGCAACATTGAGATTAACCCAATGGAGCAAATCCAAGCCATCACAGCCCATGATAGTATACGGTTAGATGAACCCAATTCAATATAAGAAAACGAGGTAGAGGAAGGTAAAATTGAGGTAACACAAGAAATGCCAAAATCAGTAATCAAAGAGTACCAACCCTGCATACCTTATCCCGAAACGATGAAGAGAGATGATACATAGGAACAGTTCGGTAAGTTTCTTAAACTTTTTAAGAAATTACATATTAACTTACCGCTTCTTGAGGCTCTTTCACAGATGCCAGATTTGAGGAAATTTTTAAAATAACTCTTGAAAAACAAGCGTAACTTAGACGAGAAGCCACATGTGGAATTAAATGTGATGTGCTCAGCAATTCTACAAAATAGACTACCACAGAAGCTAAAAGATCCAGGGAGTTTTACAATTCCATGTTTATTTGGTTGACTAGCAGTTGATAATGCTTTGGCTAATTTAGAGGCAAGTATAAATCTCATGCCTTATAAAATGTTTAAGCAGCTAGGTTTAGAAAAACCAAAACAAACTAGGATGAGTATTCAATTAGCTGATAAAATCGTTAGAATTCCTAGGGGTATTATCGAAGATGTTCTCGTAAAAATTGATAAATTCGTTTTCCCAGTAGATTTTGTTGTCTTAGACATGGATGAGGATAATTCGATTCCTTTAATTTTAGGAAGACCCTTTTAGCAATCGCCAGACTAAAATTGATGTTGGCACAGGAGAACTCATTCTTCGTGTAGGTGACGAATCGATCAGTCTACAAGCTCTTGACTCGACCAAGACATCAATTGATGAAGGTGAGAAAGTAAATCCAGTTGATGACCAATTTGTTCACCTTTCACCACAGGATCCACCACAAAGTTGCAGACCTGAGCCGGATCATAAACCTCATGCAAATAAAGAAGAACTATATAAGGAACGAAGCCTTAAGGTCGACAAATTAGAAGCATGGAAAACACACTATAAAGAGGAACTAGATCCGCACAAAGTAAAACCAAAGGAGCCCCTAGAAAAGATCATAAGAATGTCGAACCACTTCAAAATAGGAGATCAGGTACTGTTAAAGAAGGAAGATCCACGAGTTACCACGTGAGATCTAAATATAAATGAAGAAATCCCTCTTAAGGTAAGCAATATCTTCCTATATGGAACAGTTTAGGTAAGCAATCCCATATTTGGTACTTTTATGGTAAACGCTTCTTGACTTAAACTTTATCATAAAAATATAATTTACAGTAGGAGGGAAGATATTCAAACTTTTAAACCACCTTGATTTTTGCAAATATAAGAAAAGTCTAGCTTAAGACTTTAAACAAGCACTTCTCGGGAGGCAACTCAAGCACTAACCCTATTTATTTACACAATTGTTTTCATTTTAGTTTCTTTTCTTCTCTTCGTCTTAAACACCTAGTTTTAAAATAACCAAAAGTGTAGATTTCCAAGACCACACGGTCTTGCACACGGCCGTGTGGAAGTAAAGAATCTCTATACTAACAATGGCAGAAGAGGTACAAGTTAGAGAGAATAAAATATTTGAGTCACGGACTCCAACCACCACCCCACGGGCACTAACAAAATACCACGGCCATGCGAAGCTACTGTGGACGACACTTACTTATCACCAATAGGCGTGGCAATCTGTAAAATGGGCGTGGGTGAACCAACACGCCTAGAAACACGACCGTGTGAATCGACACGGCCATGTGAATCGACACGCCCATAGTCCACGGGCAAGGGAGCATTAAACCCCAAAACTCTATTTAAACCCAACCTTCCTTTCCCCTTCTTCTCACCAACTCCCCATCTTTTCTTCCTTCCTTCTTTTTCTCAAATTTCTCTCTTATCCATAACAAGTCTCTAAACTCTTGAGTCTACACATATCCATGTCAAAGAAGTGGAAAAAGCCAAGCATAACCTCCCAGAGAGAGATCGATCTACATAAGTTCATACCTGCCGCTTTATCCACTTTACAAGCCAAGGGCTTTTGAGACCATTTAACTTTTATTCTACTTTTCTCTTTTGCTTTAATTTCCTTTTCTTTGACTCTCTGATGCTTAATTTAGTTTATTTTATTCTAGTTTCTTGGTTTTAGGTTCTTCAGGTTGCTAGGGAATCACACCGGAACCACGACCACTAGCTCAACATAGCCTTAGGAATCACACCCACCTCGCGAACCATCCAACAATAAGGACTCTTCAGTCCGTTCATCTTTTATGTTAATTTTATCTTACTTTCTATTTTCTTTCCCTTTAGTTTTCTTGTCCTTAAATACATAATTAGTTTATTTTAAATGTGTCTTAATAATTCTTGGCTAATCTGTCAAGAGTTTCCCAATTTCTTTATCTAGCACAGAGATCGTTAGTAACCACCACAACAAAAGATGACACCTCCACCATATTTTCCACATCCTTCAAGGAAATCATCCATAATTCAGGAAGTGTCACTTTCTCCCTTCTTATTTAATTATCTACTAATTGTTATTATCTATCTTTGTACATTGAGGGCAATGTACATCTTAAGTGTGGGGATAAAAGTGCCTAACTTTTTGCATTATTCTTAAATCCTGAATTATATCTAGTTCTTAAGTAATTTCCTCATATTACTAATTACTATGAAATTTTTGATGATTTATGATTCTTATTGATATGTTTTTGAGTAAGCCATAGTTAATTGTGCATTGATGATTTATACTTTAAGATACTAGAGAATCAAGCATGATAAGTCTATTTTTCAGAAATAAAATTTTTAGGTTGTCTACCTGAATTTGAATATTACTTTAAAGTTTGAAATTTACGAGGTTGACATAAAAAACAACCATAATTTTTGTGAGATTTTGAGCATTACAGAGCATATATTCTTTTTCATGCTCACTTTTTGATTATGAGTGTGTCAACATTGAACTGTTATTCTAGAACTTGCCTCGATTATACATGTTAAGACCACATTTTTTATTTGATACACTGAGATGATAAAGGCACCTAGGTTTTAACCCACTCACTCCACTAAAAAGCCTACCTTCATAATTAACCCCTAGTGAACCTCTTTAATCCTATCAACCCTTTTTATTCATTTACCCACTAATATTAACCCAAAACCTCGCTCGTATTTGTTATCACCATTCCTTTGACTACCCTTCTATCGAGAATTGATTTGATCAGTTGCCTAATTATTTTATTTCAATTGATAAAGTTCTTTCTTATATTATGTAAATATTTGACTTTTTCTTAAAAAATTAAAGTATATTCATTATCAGTTCTATAATTAAGTGAGCTTACATGTTTAAAATTAAACATCTTGAAGAAGAAGCTCATATTATTAGTATTTTAAATTTTTGTGTGATATAATTATTCAGGTTATTAGTTCATTTTTCTAAAGTTAGGTAATTTGTCAATTCAATCTCGATTCCAACCCTTTTAATTTAGCCTTTATCCACACCATTAACCCAAGCCCGATTACAACCCTGTTCAAAACCTTTTGATTTGTGTATCATCTCATATTACAGTGGTGGAGGTTTGATTTTCAGGCAAGCCTATGGGATTAACTTTTCAGGTTCGACTTATGAGTGATTTTTCCTAAACCTTCAACACTTCAAGTGCATTGAGTGAATATTTAGTGAGGATGTCAATCCTTGTTGGTTTTGAATCAGAGGTAATTATTTAGAGAGACACATATGTTTTCATGCTAAAAAGTTATCACTTAGAATTGTTTGAATCTTTATGAGTCTTTGGGTTAAATTATCCATGTATAAATTATCTATGAATTATGCTGAGGCGTTTTTAATGAGAATTATGAATTGTGGAATGTTCGTTTTAATTGTAAGTTGAGAATTTTGCTTGAGGACAAGAAAAGGCCTAAGTGTGGGGTTATTTGATAAACCGTAAAAGTAACATATTTTAATCCCACATTTAGCATACTTTTGGATGATTTATTCCCTGAATTGTGTAAAAAGGTGCTCTAAATCCTTTCTTTCCATGTTTTATACTTAGGAAAGCACCTAGGGATGAAAAGAATAAGAAACGAGCCTAAAACAGACCAAATTGGGCCAAAGAAGAAATCAATGCGGCCTGGGCCCAAGACCACACGCCCGTGCCTCCCTAATTTACTATAACACGGCCTAGACCCCAAAACACACAGGCGTGTCTCTTCAGCAGACTCGACCACGGCTTGAAATCGATTCACACGGGTGTGTGCCATGACCGTGTCCCTGTCATGGCTAAAAGGAGTTTTACTCAGATTTGGATACTTGAAGGCAAATAAACACATTCCAAAGCCTATTCAAACACCCTAGTAGGAATTCCACTCAGATTAGGATACTTAGGTGCCAAATAAAGCATTCCAAGAGCCTATATAAACACCTAAGCATAACCTTCAAGGGGGCGGTTAGCTAGGCTAAGGAGCCGAGCCAAAAAAGGTCAGATTTGTGGGAATCACTCAAAGATAGCCAGTTGATCCATCTCAAGAAGCCAAAATTCTACTCAAGACAGTGGATTTCTCCTTCAATTCCTTCAGGGAGTTTTAGGGATTTCTTATTTTTGTTTTATCTTTTCTTCTGAGATGTTTTCTTTTATTTTTATGAACTAAACCCTTCAGATACCTAAAGGGGATGAAACCTAAGAGGGATCTTGTTATTATTTTTTGAACTATATGATAAATATTTGATTTGTTCTTAATTATGTGAGCTTAATTCTTGTGTCAATATTGCCAAGATATTGATTTAAATTGATTGCACTTGGGTGGTGGAGCAAAAGTCCCTGTCTAAGAGTAGATCTAGCATAATTAAGCGGAGTTGATCGTGCGCCCAGAGATATGGTGATGAGATTTTGTCGGATTAGGGAGAAACCTAATATGGGAGTTCATAGATCGAGTTAATGCGATTCTAAGGGTTTTAATTAGAAAGAGATTTCAATTAATCAACCTAGGGTTAGACGTTATTCGCCTCGAGAGAGGGTTTAATATAAATTATGGAATCCTATAGATCAAGTCAAGTGATGAAATGGTTTGGTTCAGTGTTAGATAACAAGTGAAGTCTAGGTGGATTCTTCCTAAGGGTATCGTTTTAATCAACTGAGTTTTCCCAACAATATTTTCCCAATTCATTCTTTTTGTCTTTACATCTTTAGCTTAGAAGTTAGTTAAATTTAGATTAAACAAATAACTTCCCTTATTTTAGACTAGATAATAAAAAGAAAGTTAGTATTAGTACTTTTAGTTCCTTTGGGTTTGACAATCCGGTCTTGCCTAAGCTATACTACTATTCGATAGGTGCACTTGCCTTAAGTCGTTGTCAGAGTTAGTTTCCAGGTTCAATCATTCTCTTTATAAATTTTAAAATTCAACAAAAAAATGATCACTATAAACATTAAAATAATAATAAAATAATTATTTTGACCTCAGATTTGTGGTCCCAAAACCACTATTTCGATTTGACTAAAAATGGGCTGTTACATCTACTGTAATTCGGTGTAGCAGATTAAACTAGTTTTCACACTTGAAAAGCTTGAATACAAGAACTTTTATTATGTTTTAATTAAGTTTCATAGTTTCATTTACATTCAATAAAAAGTGTAATTTGAGTCTTTTATTGACCTTAGGGGCAAATGAGCCCTAATGGTGAGCTAATATACTTAGTGAGTGTGCAGGAGACTATTAGAGTGCGTACAAACTCATTACTAGTCGTTGTGTTGCAAAACGAGGAATTTGATGTCGCAACATATGGAGCAGAGTACAAAAATTTTGAGGTTTCCTTCGATTTTGCAACACAACCAAGGGATTTTGCATCCCAAGTTTGAAGCCACCTTGAATCTGAGCATATTGCCTCCGATGTTGCAACAAAGCCACTAGGGTGTCTTGACATCAGTCCTGTATGAGAAATACTTACGAGCCAAGGGTGTTTTGGTTTACACAATCAAATGTTTAATTCTGGAGCATCAGCTGACCAAAGGTTGAGGACGATGGCAACCCTAAATCTATAAATAGGCTCATTTAACATTTATTATGGACATCTTTCATACTTTATAAATTTCTTTGTAATTTCAGTTTTTAGTTTTTCCTTTTTCTTGGGATTTAGGTTATTTTTAGTTTTGCTATTTGCATTTGTCGGGAGATCTGATTTGTGGAACTTAATCAACTTTTTGTGGATTTCATGCTTCAATCAATACAATTCAGGAGTCTTTAAACCTTCATCTTTTGACCTTTTATTAATGTTTATCCTCCGCATCAAGTTTACAATGTTTTGATATCCATGAAGAACTAATCCTGTTATAGGGGATTAGTGAGTGGAGGTGCAATTAATTGATTATTGTGTAGGGTTTTCTTAGCGGATCAACTGCTCGAGAAAGCAAGAACTTAAACTCTAGGCTTGACAAACCTAGGAAGTCATCTAGGTAGGAATTAACCCAAAATTAGTATGACCTATCCATGAACACCTTAGCCCTAAATAGGACTAGACTGTGAGGTCGAGAGATAAGTAGTTCTTGTTGACTTGTTATTCTAGTGGAAGATCGAGAGATCCTAGTAGGGTAATAACTATTTTATTGAACAGGGAACCCAAAGCGACAATTAGTTATGATTACTAAAGCGAGCTAATCACCCATACTCGAATCTGATTCAGTTTCTATATCAAATTTCCCAAAGTCTTTTCCTTTATATTATTTTATTCTTTATTTATAAAAAAACCAAAAATCTTTCTTTATGTTTATTCGTAATATAATTTATTAAAGTACTAATTACCTCTATTTGTGCTTAGGTTAGGATTAATTTAATGGTTGCCTCCATTGGGTTCGATCCTCGGAGGACTTATCTACTTTATTGTAACTATATTACAACCTGACCCGTATACTTGTGGACACCTATTTGATATATTTTGTGCAAGATTCTTACTTTGGACATTGGTACATCTGGAGACAGTCAAGTTCTTGGTGCCATTCTGGGGACGCAATGTCACTAGACTTGTTTTAATTTTTTACATTTTAATAAAGTAATTAGGAAATTAATAAATTATAGATACAATTTCTATATTTAATCTTTAATGGCACCCCTTGCTTTCCTATAATTTTAGGTTATAGGAAGACATTCGCAAGGATTCTTACATATCCAAAAATATTAAGAACTAACTCTTTATGGTGATACTAGAGATAAAGCACCAATAATATTTTCTCTCTGTAATCTGATAAGTAACCTTTAATGACATGACGAATAGGATTTTTTTTTTTTGATGTTGACTGGTTGCGCTCTAGTATTATCTGCCCCATTGTTTATAGTCCTCATTTTGAATTAAATCCTTCATTACTAACATGAATTTCTAATAATGCCAGATTTAATTATTATAAAGCAGAGGATCATATAGCCATCCTCCAACAATTCGAACACATATGCAACATTGTCGCATATGTTGGTGTTCCAATAGACACTATTAAATTATTACTAATTCCATTCGCATTGGATAGGAAAGTGAAAGCCTAGTTGGATGCACTTTCACCTGATATTATCACTACATAGGCTGATTTTGTGCAATTATTTCTTCGACGGGTCTTGCCTATGAATTAGGTACTCAGTATTTATGAAAATTATTTCAATTCAAACAGTACGTTATTAAAACATTAGGGCAAGCATGGGAAAGATTTAAACCAATTCTCAGGTTAGTGGTAGGAGGGGGCATACATTTTACGGTCCAAATCCAAAATTTCTATGATGGATTGGATAGCTAGAACAAGCAAAAATTTGACATCATGACCAAGAGAAGTATCTGGAAGAAAATAGGAAGTGAAGTCATGGAAATATTAGAAATATTCAATGAAAATGAATTTACTTAGGGGAACTGGGGAATTGGTAAAATCTAAGCTGGAAGAGAAAAAGTGCAATAAACTGGAATTGATCACAACAAATTTGGCTGAGCAAGATGAATATGAATCGGAAGAAGAGAAATGGGATGATACAAAATAAGAAAATGACTAGATAACTCTTGAACTTGATTGGTGGTGGTAGAGTAAGGGACAACCAGAACAAATCATTCCAAACGTAACAAAAATGGTGCCCTCCATTATGAAACCACCTGAGTTAGAGTTAAAGCGATTACTAGAACACTTAAAGTATGGATATTTGGGGGAGCAAAATACATTACCTGTGATTATAGCTGCCGCGTTAAGTTTGAAGCAAGAAGATGCCTTGTTAAGTGTTTTAAAAGTACAAAAAAAGCCATTGGATGGACGATTGTTGATATTGTGGGAATCAATCCTGTAATGTGTCAACATAAAATTAGATTAGAAGAAGGGAAAAAGCTAGTGGTAGATGTACATCATCTGCTAAATTCACTTATGAAAGAAGTGGTAAAGAAAGAATTACTCAAATGGTTGGATGTGAGTATTGTTTATACAATCTGTGACAATGAATGGTTCAATCTGACACAATACATCCTAAAGAAATGGGGATTAACAATAGTTAAGAATGATAAGATTGGGTTAATTCCAACAAGGACAGTCACTGGTCAGAGGGTATGTATAAACTATCGAAAACTAAATGATGCGACGAAAAAAAGATAATTTACTGCTTTCTTTTATTGATCAAATGCTTGATAGATTGGCTGGAAAATATTGTTATTATTTCTTTGATGGATATTTGGATATCATCAAATCCCAATACATCCAAACGGTCAAGAAAAAACCACCTTTATATGTCCTTTTCAAAAATATGCTTTTAGACAAATGCCATTTGGCCTATACAATGCTCCAACAACCTTTATGAGATGCATGACTACTATTTTTGTTGATATGTTGGAAGAAGGCCTGGATGTTGTTCATGGATGATTTCTCAGTATACAGAGATTCCTTTCGAGAGAGCTTGCATAACCTTGAGAAAGTTCAATAGAGATGAGAATAAATCAATCTAATACTCAATTGGGAAAAATGTCACGTTATGGTAAAAGATGGATTGGTGCTAGGAAATCAAATATCAAGGAAAAGCCTAGATGTAGACAAGGCTAAGATCAAATTTATAAAAAATCTCCCTAACCCTACAACTGATCGGGGAGTGAGAAACTTTTTGGGTCATGTTGGATTCTATAGGAAGTTCATAAAAGACTTCACTCACATCTCTAAACCATTAAATCAAATTCTTCAAAAGGAAACCCTTTTATATTTGATCAATACTGTATCAAAGCATTTAAGGTAAGAAAAGAAAAACTAATCTCTACTCCTACAATTATAACATCCTAGAATTAGGGAGTTCTGCATTTTGCACTATTTCTTGTGTTTGGCTTGTTAAGCATGTCATTTTGGTGTGTTTGGGGGTCCTAGGGAGGCTTGAAGTCAAGCCAGAGTCTTGGTGAAATTTTGGTTTTTGGGGCTTAAGGGGGGAAAGCTAGTAGGAGCAGGCCTTATGTATAATTGCATGTTCTTGTTGACACAAAAGGAGCTTGTGTCCAAGTGGAGGTAGTGTCACTTGTAGGAGCAAAGGGAAGGAGTTCAAATCCCATATGTCACATTATGAAACTTTATTTTTGGTTCCAAGGTGGAGGAGTGGTGATTTCAGCTGGGACTCTTTCAAGGTGGTGTTTGAATGGGTCAACAAGTTCAAATGGATAGACAAGAAGGCTTAAAGGAGTTTGAATTGGTCAAACCAATTTGAAATAGTGATGGGAGTATTTGGTGGAGCAAATCAAGGGATTTGGTGGGTGGTGGAGTTGTTAACCGAATGTAGGGAGCTTGGGGGGATTTTGGTTTAGTTACTAAAGGTGTACTGAAATTCTCAAAGGTCTTAGGCTTTTTTCATTTTGGTATTTTCGGTTCTAGGAATGAGTGTGTGCCAAATTTTCATGCTGGTGACCTTGGTGTTTTGCATTTTAATTTCGGTAACTCAAGTGTTAGGAGTCTTCATTTTGTCAGCTCATTATAGCTAGTGCCGAAATAGTCAAGCCATTATCTTCTTTTCTCTTCAACTTGGTGATGGTCAAAACTCTTTGTACCTCTCTTCTACTCTCTTCTCTTTACCGAAACCATAAGGTGATTACTCTCTTCACTCTCTAATGCTTTTCTCTTCTCCCCTAAGTTGATAGCCGAAACTTCAACCCTCCTTTCTTTTTGTCTTTTCTTTCTTCCTACTTTTCTCCTTCACAACAAGTCAACGTCTCCTGAAACCCCTTCTTGCCGAACCCCTTCTGTTGTGATCTCCACCATAGCAAAAACCTTACAGCTCATATATTGACACCCTTTTATTTTTCTCTTTAGCCGAATAGTTCCTTTGGTCCCAAGTGAATCGATTTGACCTTGTTATTGGATTGTTGAAGGTAATGTCCTTCTTTTCTCCCTTTTCATAAAGCCGAACCTTATTCTCCTTCTATTTCTTTCAGCTTCTTCCTCTTTTCTTCTCTAATTCTCTATCTCTTTCTTCACTAACCGAATCTATATTTCTTTTTCATCTTGAATCAATGCTACTCATATAGCATAAGGCGTGAAGGGCTATTTTTTCTCTGCCAAATCTATTTTGGCTTTTCACCATCAATATAATGCAAGGTAATTTCATGCGATACCTTTTTCTTCACTAAGTTCTCTTTTAAGTCGAATACTCAAATGGCTATTTTTGACTGTTAGGCTAAACTTTTGCTTCTCCTATAATTCATCTTTGATTAGGGAATGAATCAGTCGCTGTGCGATTGATCACTCATCAAGGTAAGGAATCATTCGTTTTTGGGTTATCTGTTATTATTTCGTTGCAGTCTACCTTAATCAAATTTTCTTATTAGCCAATTAGTGTTTCTTTTTGAGTACTGATCAAGGCTCTCTTCATGGATGCGAGTGCCAGTCAATCTAAGGATGGGAGTGGACCCGTAGTTTCTACTCCTAAATTTAAAACACATATTGTGTCAGTGGTTCGAGACTTTCTGCAGGGCTGTGGTAAAGAGCCAACGTTGGCTTAGGATAGACAAATCGTAGTAATCCCTGCTAGTGAGAGTGTCGATGTAGAGAGTCTAGTCTTACACGTAATCGGTGTGTGTAGTGCTCACACTTTCATTATTAATGTGTTATTAACTATATTGACTAAAAGTCGAAACAACTGTATGCATAGTCAAGATACCCTTGTGGGTAAGGCTGGAGGCAACGAGCAAGTTTCGCTATGATGTTACTCTCGAATATATGTATGTGTGAATTAATTATCTATTTTACATTGAAAGTATGCTGCATTCATCTCATTCTGATAATATGTTGCATGGGTCTTGGGAAATGATTGACAGGGGAAGTGTGATTTGGTGACTTCTGTCACAGTGGTTTGGAACCACATATGTATATACTTATCAATAACTCATTTTAGTGGTCTAGGACCATAGTGGGTTGGTCTCACATATACTTATCAACGATCATCACATTGGTCTCGGACTATAGTGGGTTGGCCTCACGTTTATAGATTTTGTGACTCTCACAAGTGGTCTAGGACCACACTGGCTTGATGCCACGGGTGTTTGGCTGATTCAGGAGACCTAAAGGATGGAAAACTAGGTTGGGATGGGCTGCATTACATACATGTTAATATGCTATATTGTGTGGGCTAAGGCCCAATGGGCATCTGTGGGCTTGAGGCCCAGATTGCGTTATAGGGGGATTTACACACTAAGTCTCGGTGACTCACCCCTCTACTTAATTTTGCAGGTAATCCCTAGATTACGGATTTGGAGCTGAGGCGAACTTAAGGTGGCCATGCAATACTTTTCTCGTAAATTTGTTTTCTTTAGATAAACTTGTTTTTAATTGGGATTTTGTTATGTAATAAGGCCTCCTAATCTTTAATTTGGGTTTTGGATTTTATGCTGTTATAACATATCTTATGAGATACTAAATATGGAGTTTTCTAAAATATAATTATAAATAATTATTTTGTAAAGTATTAATAAAAGTTGGCAAGCGATTAAATAACTAAATTCAAAATTTTTCTTAAACCTACAAACATTGATTTCAAAACATCACGATTCAGAATGCCACTAGGTTTTGGTCTTCGTACCATGAAACTCGATTTCAGCTAACAGTTATTTTTAATAGGAATGGGTAAGATACTCTTAAGCTAAATATTATTTTCAAGACAGAAACACAAAACAAAAAGTTTTCACAATTGCGGTGTTTCTTTAAAATTCCAAATTTCATTTAAACAACTTTTCCTTATGACATACTAGATCCGGCCGTGTTGTTTAGGCCGGGTTTGGGGTTTTACAATTTTAGTATCAAGCCCGATTGCAAAACTCGACTGTGGGTTTGGGGTTCAAAATGTTTTCAAAAGTTAGTTTGGAATATGGTTTAGAATATATATATATACATGTTTTCTGAAAGTGTGGCACCTGAGTCTCTGGCACCAATCCGTACTGTAAGTTTTCTGGTTATTACTTGAATTCTTATGAAATATTGTGATAGATAGTTTTAGGAAATACAACTTTAGAAATGGAGACCTTTAGAAATATTTCTTGCAAAAAACTACTTCTAATGCTATTTTCATAAGACTATCGGGTAATAAACAGTGGAAGAAATACTAATACTAACTCATAAAATTTTTAGTCAGATTAAGTCAAATTCATAATCATGAGCACTAGAGGACGTGGATGTGGTATGTGCGGCCGTGGTAGAGGTCAGTGTGTTGGGGCTACACCCTCAGAATCTGGGCATGGGCCGGAAGGTGAAGTACCGGCATCACCAATTGCAAAAGCAGGATTTCAAGACCAAAATAATGGAGATGATGCTGTGTCTTAAGCTATATTGCATGTTTTGGAGTGGGTTGCTGGAGCAAGCACGGGATTAGTAGCTTGAAAATATGTTTCTGAGCAACTCCGAGCTAATGGGGCTGAGGTATTTAGGGGCATTTCTGGTGTAGCTCCTAATGTAGCTAAGTACTAGCTGGAGGCAGTTGAACGGATCATGGATGATCTTGATTGTACTGCGGAGGAAAAGTTGAAAGGAGTAGTTTCTTTTCTTTGAGATGAGGCATAACAGTGGTGGCTCACGGCAAGAGATGGTACATCAGCAGACCGTATTACCGGGACTTCTTCAAGTCAGTATTTTAGGGGAAGTATGTTGGGACAAGTTACATGGATGCTCAAAGGAAGGCATTTTTAAACTTGGTCCAGGGAAATAAGTCAGTGGCTGAATATGAGGTGGAATTCCTGTGGTTAAGTCATTATGCTCGGGTATCGTTGCAACAGATCACGAACGTTGTGTTTGATTTGAGGATGGTATGAGGGACGAGTTTCGAGTACTGATAGGTCCGCAACGGGAAATGGAGTTTGTTTTTCTAGTTGAGAAGGCTAAGATAGCTAAAAAGGTGAAGCGATCTGAAAGTCAGAATCAGGATAAGGACAGAGGTAGGAATAAAAGGAGTTTTGGGTCGTCAGGGTCTCGCTAGGAGTTTCCAAAAGAGGCATAGGTTTGATGGGCCGAGTCCAATTGCGAAGCCTATTACTGTTGTTTGGTCTCAACCATGTGCTAGATGTGGGAATAATCATTCGGGAGTGCTATACAAGAAGTAAAGGATGTTATAGGTGTGGATCTATGGATTATTTGGTAAGGGACTGTCCACAAGAGCTAAACAGGGCACGACCAGTTGGTCAGGGTTATGTACAGTCTGAAAGAGGTGGTCAACAACCACCAAGAGGTCGTGGTCCGACAAGAGGTGGAAATGGTTTTGGTCGAGGGCGTGGAGCACCGGGCAGAGGTGTTGGGAATACAGATGCGAGACAGCTTGTGTTGGTCTATGTAGTTAGATGTCTAGAGGATGGCGATGCACCGGACGTCATAACCGGTACGTTCCTCATTCTTGGTTTGCCCTTTACAGCACTGATAGATATTGGGTCTACACATTCATATGTTACTAGTACTATATTTGAGACTTTAAGAATAGAATCTGAGATTGCTTCTAGGGAGATGACTGTGATTTGCCCTTTAGGACAATCTGTAGTGGTAAATAGACTTTTTAGGGATGTGCCTTTAGAAGTTCAAGGGATAGTCTTCCCGGTTGACTTGATGGAATTATTTTTCAGCGTGTTTGATTTGATTTTAGGCATGGACTGGTTAGTTAAGTATCAAGCAAACTTAGATTGTGCTGCTAAGCGCATGATACTGAAGACTCTCAAGGATAAGGAGGTGTTGGTGTTAGGTGAGAGAAGGAATTACTTTTCCAATGTAGTGTCTGATCTAAAGGCTGGAAAGGATGGTGAGAAAAAGGTGTGAGGCTTTCTTAGCTTTCCTTTGTGCTTTGGAAGCCAAGGAGTTATCTGTAAGAGATGTTAGAATGGTGAAAGAGTTCCCAGATGTTTTTCCAGAAGAGCTTTTAGGGCTACCTCTGGATCGCGAGGTGGAGTTCGATTTTGATTTACTTCCGCGAGCAGCTCCGATGTCTATTGCCCCATATAGAATGGCGCCGAAGGAGCTGGTAGAACTTAAAGCTCAAATATAGGAATTGTTGGACCATGGTTTTCTGACCAAGTGTGTCTCCGTGGGGAGCTCCGGTGTTATTTGTCAAGAAAAAGGATAGGTCGATGCGAATGTGCATTGACTACAGGCATTTGAACAAGCTAAAAATTAAGAACAAGTACCCGTTGCCAAAGATTGATGATCTGTTCGATTAGTTGCGAGGTGTTTCGATCTTATTGAAGATAGACATGAGGTCAGGGTACCATCAGCTTAAGGTCAAGGAGATGGATATTCATAAGACTGCTTCTCGAACTCGATATGGTCACTACGAGTTTTTAGTGATGTCGTTCGGGTTGATGAATGCACCAGCCGCATTTATGGATATGATGAACCAGGTATTCCAACCCTACCTGGATCAGTTTGTCATAGTGTTCATAGACGATATTTTAGCATATTCAAGGACAGAAGAGGAGCATGATTCACATCTTTGGATTGTTCTTCAGCCTGAGGCCAGGAAGGAGTTTGTAGTCTATTGTGATGCGTCGCACACAAGGTTAGGATGTGTGTTGATGCAAGAGGGGAAAGTGGTAGCATATACGTCTCGGCAACTAAGACCACATAAAGTGAACTATCCCACTCATGATCTAGAGTTAGCTACAGTAGTGTTTGCTTTGAAGATTTAGAGACACTACTTGTATGGAGAGAAGTCGATTATCTACACCGACCATAAGAGCTTGAAATATCTCCTTACCCAGAAGGAGTTGAATTTAAGGCAGCGGAAGTGGATTGAATTGTTGAAAGATTATGATTGCTCGATTGAATATCACCTAAGTAAAGCTAACGTAGTGGCGGATGTGTTGAGCCGTAAAGTGATATATGATTTGAGGGCAATGTTTTCTCATCTAAGTTTGTATGATGCTGGAAGCTTGTTAGTTGAACTTCAAGTGAAAACTTCATGGGTAAGTTAGATTAAAGAGAAGCAGTTGTTAGATGAATCGTTGAGTTCTAGATTTCAACAAGTAGAAGGTTGAAACACCCCAAACCCGGCCTAAAAAGCCTAACCGGATTTGGTATGTTCCTCGAGTAAAACTTTAGCGGAATATCGTTTTGTTCAAGAAAACTTGATGATTTTAAGTAAAACGGATTAACTTAAAGATCGAGTTGGGCTTAGTTGCAAAATTGATTTGTATTTTCTTAAAACATATATATATATATATTACTAACAAAAAGCCTTTTTAAATTATGTATCGAAAAATCATTTAGTTATTTACTTGATAATTGTTCATGGCGTAATTTTAAAATAAATCCAACACAAAATTAAGGATAGTTTATAGTGGCCTTATTACAAAAATAGCAAACTCAAAATAAAGTCTAAGTAATAAAATTTAAATTAATAAGTTTAAGTTGGGAAATCTCCACAATACTTGATACTAACACCGCCACCTCAAATCCTTGTCAATTCGATCCATCGCACTATGAATTATCTCAAAAGTTTATCCCACAAAAGGGTGAGTCATAAACTCAATGTATAACACATACACTAAAAAGTCCATTTTATCATATGCTTTAAGTCCAAAAATTTCACATATGGCCATAGGCCCATTTAACTCATATTTAGCCCAAAGGCCCATTTAGCTTATATTTAGCCCAAAGGCCCATTTAGCTCATATTTAGCCCAAAGGCCCATTTCATAGCAGATCAAATACTAAACATTCAATATTACATGGTTATGTATATGAAATGAAATGCAAGCCCTACCACCTAAATATCCATCCGCTACACACCACCAGCATTCAACCAACACAATTTGGGGATTACTAAATCGACCCTCCATCCGCTACACACCATCGAAGGCGCTTCTTGCAGGTCAACATGCACATCGCCCTTATAATATCGTGGCAAAGCCACCAAAATAGATGTGACCAAGTCACCGATCAAGTCCAATTTCAAATACGTGACCAAGTCACCAGATTCACTTATGTGACCAAGTCACCGAGTTCAAATATGAGACCGAGGTCACCGAGTCAAATATGTGACCAAGTCACCGAGTCAAATATGTGACCAAGTCACCGGAGTCAAATATGTGACCGAGTCACCTAAATGTGGTAAAACCACCGAATACTTCCTCCTTTATCAACAATACCCATATGCCCATGCACATACATATCAAATCGATTTTCATGCTATTTACCCCACAAAACATAATATAATCATACTCATTTCATATTTATGCATATAGCAAAATAAATGGAATATTGGGGTAAACATACTCGAATTTTGTATACCAATGATTGGTATCCACAACAAACATATTGTCATATAATCACTTTTTAAAATATAGATCTATGGAAATTTTAATGTAAGGTTACACACCTAGTGACAAGTGAGAACAATGCTCTCTCGTCGTCAACACCTATTTGATTAACACGCTTGGTTAGTATACACTATTGCTAATAAAATTGTACTTATTGACGAGAGATCTAATTCCTTACCCTCGATTCTCGAATCAGCGGTTATTTGTGGTTTTTCCACTAGATGGATCAAAACCGCGATATTCCACCAACGTAAAGTGGTTCGGTTGTATGCACTACTTCAAATAACCGATCCTCGTTAGCGAGAGGGTCCACAACCCGGTGGAAAGTCTCTAATCTGCCGACATCGCCTTCGCTTGAAGTTTGATGGTAAAGGAATACCTCCTCTCTCCAAACACTGCACGGCTCTTTTCTTACCTATCTTTGTTGATCTTAAATCGTCCCTAAAATAACGATCGATTAGTAATCTATCTAAATAAATCGATATGATATAAATTAATAACCTTACCTTGATGATTTGAATGGTCACTTAAAGGTTGTCTTCAACAAATATCTTTGAAAAATCTTTTCAAATGATTCGCCTAGAGAGAAATTAAAAGATCATGATTCTAATTTTGCTAAAGTAAAAGAATTGATGAAAATGATTGATAAAATCTTACTTTGAGTTCTTTAAGATTCGCCTTAACAAAAGAGAAGAGAATTGGTGGTTTCAATATGATGGTTTCGGTTTGAGGAAAGAAGAAAGATAATGGAAATGATAGAAAAGAGAGAGGAAAGAAAAGATGATGATAAAGAAAAGAAAAAGGGATAGGTTTAGAGACCTATGCACATTCGGCCAAAGAGGTAAAAATTAAAGAAAAATGGTTCTTGATCCTTTGTAGTTTCGGCAAAGAGGGAAAGATAAAGAGAGAATTAAAATGAAAAGAAAAAGAAAAGAAGAAATGATCAAAGAGAAAGGAGATTGGTTTTAAGGCTTAGATGCATTCGGCCAAAGGGAGAAATGAACAAGAAAATGGTGCTTGATCTTTTGTGGTTTCGGCTATGAGAGGAAGAGAAAAGAAAAATAGAATGAAAAAGAAAGAAAAGAAAATGAAAGAGAAGGCTTTTGGTGAAAGTTAAAATTCTAAGACTAAAGACGAAGAAAAGAAGTGACTTCAAAAGTGACAATATTTTGGCATCAAAAGAGATAAAATTTTGAGAGGAAAAGGTACCTATTTGGTCAAAATACCAATGCCAAAACAAAGCAAACTTGTACCAAATGCCAATGATAGTTTCGGTTTAGGGGAAAGGTTTTGGAGAAGGGAGAAAAGATGGACAATTTGCTAGGATTATTGGCCAACTAGCACCCTAATGGCTACATTAAATTTTCGGTCAACCTAGCCAACATCATCCCCCTTTTTCCTCCTTGTTTCTTCCCCATCATATCCAAAATTTGCTACACAATTAAACCACTCCCTTAACCCTTCATGCCGTCTAGGTTCATGGTCAAATGACCATGAACACACTCCCAAAACATTGCCCCAACTTATGCCTTTTGTCCCCCCTCATCTTATCATCAACTTATGATTCCATACCATAAGTTCTTAGCTTCCTTTTTCACTTGGTCAAATAGCCATAATTAAGAGAACACTCATCCACTCTAGAAGGTTCTTGGCCGACACTTATAGGGAAGAAAACAAAAAATAAAATCCTCCCTTATGCTAGCTAGGAGATTCGAACCTCACTCCTCAATCACACATCCATGCATCTTAACCACCTTGCCAATTATTCAATTCATGCTAAATTCTCTTATCATTAATTCTTAAGGCCTAACTTGCTTAGCTCTCTCTAATTAATAGGAATTAAAAGTTTTACTAAGCATGCTCTTAATTAATGAAGCTCAAATAACTTCCAAAAATACACTTAATAATAATTAAGCATGCAACTTCATTCAATTAAGTAAGATGCATAACCCCTAATTATCGTGGATGTTACGCTTCTACCCCTTTAAAATAATTTCGTCCTCGAAATTACCCGGCCGAATAAGTGAGGGTATTGTTTGTCGATCGCTTCCTCCGGTTCCCACGAAGCTTCTTCTGATCCATGATTACGCCATAATACCTTGACGAGAGGAACCGACTTTCTCCGTAAAACCTTTACATCTCGTTCCAGAATTTGTATTGGCTCCTCTTCATATGACAAGTCTGATCTTAATTCCACCTCTTCAACTGGCACTACATGAGATGGATCTGACCGGTAACGGCGTAACATTGAAACATGGAACACATCATGCATTTGCTTCAATTCCGAAGGCAAATCTAACTGATATGCCACAGATCCGACCCGCTTCACAATTCGATAAGGTCCAATGAACCTGGGACTTAGCTTCCATTACGTCAAATCTCATCACCTTTTTCCAAGGTGAAACCTTTAGAAAACTTGATCCCCACAAGAAACTCTATTTCTTTCCGCTTTAGATCTGCGTCGATTTTTTTGTCTGCTGATGCTTCCTTTAACCGAGCCCGGATTATCCTAACCTTTTCTTCTGATTCACCACTAACTCGACCCAAAATCATGCGTTCCCTAATTACATCCAACACGTAGGAGTGTGACACTTCCGTCCATATAGTGCTTCATACGGTGCCATCCAGATATCGGATTGAAATCGTTGTTGTACGCAAATTCGCCAACGGTAAGAATTCCTCCCAACTTCCTTGAAATCTATCACATCCCCCCCTTAACATATATTCTAAGATTTGGATTACTCTTTCAGATCGATCACGACCGAGGATGAAATGCCGATCAAGTCTAATCTGGTGCCCAAATCTCGATGCAATGCTTTCCAAAATCGCGACGTAAATCTCGGATCTCTGTCCGAAATTATCGACAATGGCACTCCATGCAATCTCACAATCTCAGCCACATATAACTTCGCCAATTTCTGCAAAGAGTAATCAACCCGAACTGGGATAAAATGTGCAGATTTCGTCAATCGGTCCACTATCACCCAAATGGAGTCTTTCTTAGTAGGCGTAAGAGGAAGCCCACTAACAAAGTCCATGGTGATTCTCTCCCACTTCCACTGTGGAATCTTTATCGGTTGAAGCAATCCCGATGGTACTTGATGTTCAGCCTTGACTTGCTGACACGTCAAGCACTTCCCTACAAACTCGTAACTTCCTTCTTAAGTCCAGGCTTCCAAAATTGATCTCGTAAATCTCAGTATAACTTACTTCCTCCAAGATGCATAGCATAGGGGCTACTATGCGATTCTTGCAGTATCTTTTGCCTCAACTCCTGATCCCTTGGCATACAGTCTTTACCTTTAAAACACAATACCTCACACCATTAATACCAAAATCTTCCAATTTCCCTCTGTACAGACCAAGCTTTTCATTCAGATCTTTATCTACTAATCGCCTTCTTTACTTGACTTAACCATGTCAAGCAACTCAAGTTTTGCCAACAAGCTTCCATCATCGTAAAGACTAAGATGTACAAACATCGCTCTTAACTCTGACACCACTTTCCGACTTAGAGCGTCGCCACCACATTTGCCTTGCAGGTGGTACTCGATGGAACAATCGTAGTCTTTCAATAACTCTATCCACCTTCGCGCCTCAAATTCGCTTCTTTCGAGTCGAGATATTTTACTTTTGTGGTCCATATATATCACCGACTTCTCCCCGTATAAGTATTGTCTCCAAACCATAAGAGCAAAGACTACATTTGCCAACTCCAAGTCATCGTCGGGTAATTAACCTCATGAGGCCTCAATCTGCGAGACGACACGCAACTACCTATCCGTCTTGCATCGAACACATCCTAATCCGTGTGAGAAGCATCACAATACACGATTTAAATCTTTTCCCGCCTCGGCTAGATCAAAATCAGAGCTTCATCAAAACTTTCTTGAGCTTCTCAAAACTCTCTTGTTGCTTATCACCCACACGAAAGGTACTTCCTTTCTCAACAATTTCGTTAAAGGTGCAAATATCGATGAAAATCCTTCAACGAATCTTCAGAGTATCCAATTAAACCCAAGAAACTGCGAACCTCGATTCATGAGACTTAGGTGGTTTCAATCTAGTCTGACCTCAATCTTCCGAGGATCCACCCTAATCCCTTCCACGTATACCACATGGCCTAAAATGCAACTTCTTTCACCAAATTCACACTTCTCAATTTGGCGTCATGCTTTCTCTCCTTAAAACTCGTAACACAATCCGGAGATGCTCATCATGTTCTACTTCGGACTTAGAATACACCAGATGTCGCCTATGAATACCACGACGAACCGATCCAAGTAGGGCTGGAAAATTCGGTTCATCATATCCATGAACGCACTGGGTATTCGTCAATCCGAATGGCATTACCGAAATTCATAATGCCCATATCTAGTTCGGAAGCCGCCTTATGGATATCCGCTTCTTTCACTTTAAGTCGATGATACCCGAGCTTAGATCAATCTTTGAGAATACTGCGACTCCCTTAAGTCGATCGAACAAGTCGTCGATCCTTGGCAAAGGATACTTGTTCTTGATGGTCACTTATTCAACCGCCGTAGTCTATACACATCCTCATCGATCCGTCCTTCTTCTTCACGAATAGGACCGGTGCTCCCCATGGAGACACACTAGGTCGGATGAATCCACGATCAAGCAACTCCCGAATCGAGCCTTAAGCTCAACTAACTCCTTCGGTGCCATTCTATATGGAGCAATAGAACTGGCGCCGTTCTAGGCAATAAATCTATCCGAATTCTACTTCACGATCCGGAGGCAAACCCGAAGTTCTTCCAAAAAACATCTACAAATTCCTTCACCGTCCGACTTCATTAGCGCTTGTCTCCTTAGCCTCCAAAGCATTCACTAACATCGGAAGGCTTCACATCCCTTTCTAACCATCTTTTCTGCCTTAAGAACGATACTACATTAGATAAGTAGTTCCGTCTTTCGCCCATCACTACAACTTCCTTGTCATCAAAAGTTCTTAAAGACATTCTCTTAGCAACACAATCCACATTTGCACGGTACTTCACAAGCCACTCCATGCCTAAGATTAGGTCGAATTCTCCGAATGGTAACTCCATTAAATCACCGAAACTGTATCCCTTGAACTTCTAAAGGCACTTCCTTAAAAGTTTGTCACAATCACTCATGCATCCTAAAGGACTAAGTACACTCATCTTCCTAGGTACAGTTTCAGAAGTCACATGCAAAGTCCCAGATACTTCACTAGTGATATAGGAATGAGTTGACCCTATATCTATCAAAGCAATAAAGGGCAACCCAGAAATTAGAAACGCATCGTGATAACATCAAAAGGCCATCGTCTTCTCTTCTGACGAATCGCATATACCGGACTGGCCGTCTCACCTCGAGCTACCATCGCCTCCGCTCGAAGTTCCACGGCCTCTACCGAGCCATTACCCTTCCATTTGGACCACGGCCCCTTATCGGTCTTCATGCGCTTCATCACCGATTAGCACCCCGACTTCTTTGGGCGATTCTTTTCTGAGTTCATCGGGCAATCCTTGATCATGTGATCCTTCAAACCGCACTTGAAACATCCGCCGGTCTTTTTCCAACATTCTCCCAAATGCATTTTCCCACATTGAGAACAAGTACGATTTTGTCCTCCCGAAGCAATCTGTTGACCTCGCGGTCCTTCATTTCTTGATTTCTTCTGAAAATTCCTGGACGGCCTTGAGGATCCAAAGCTTCTCTTATTCTTGCTCTGGCCTCTGTCCCGGTTCTGTCTCTCAGTCCGTTTAGCCTCTTCGGCAATTCTTGCCCTTTTCACTAAGATTGCAAAGTCTCTTTCACGATGTGGAGCAATCATCACTGTAGCTCATCTCTAAGTCCATCTTCAAATCTGACACACCGTTCATATTCCGTAGCCACTATCCTCCGCATAACGGCTAAGTCACAAAATTTCGCTTCATATTCACTATCGACTTGTTCCTTGGACCAAATTTAGAAATGTCTTCCTCTCGAGTCGATGTAGCTAGCTCCAACATATTTTCCTTCAAATTTAATCTTAAAATACCCCCAATCCAGACGATCCATGTGGGTACTCTCCTTGATAGTGAGCCACCACCGGTAGGCTTCATCACGAGAAGTGAAATAGCACCTTTCAATTTCTCTTCATAAGTGCGCCTATATCGTCCATGATCCTCTCGATCGCCTCCACCAATATTCAGCTACATTTGAGCTACTCTAGATACTCCTCCGAAAACCTCACTCCATTTGATCTAAGTCTCTCACCATCGACTTTTGAGACCCATTTCCAGAACTAGCTTCTGCTACACGTTCTAAAACTCGCAAAGACGACTTGTGATACTGCGTCACCTCCTCCATTTTGTTCTTGAAATTCCACCCCAACGGCCGGTGGCAGAGCATCATTCTCGGAACCTTGACCAGATCTAACTGGTTCCGAAACAGTCATCCTTCCTCTTCCATGCCCACGACGACCACGTCCCCTAGAACTCATGTCTACTACGTGTCTTATCTATTTTTACGAAAAAGTCTTATGTATTAGAGTCTTTTCACTTTTTATTAAAGGAAAGTTTTATGAAACAGATATTCAGTAGTTTTTTCGTAGTAGCACACAAACACCTAAGGTCCATGTCTCTAAAGTATAGTTTAAGTTTAAACTATCATACATATCACATATCGATAAAGTACATACCTGATGGATCTGGGCCAAGAACTCGAGTGCCATGCTCTTATAAAAATCATTTAACTTAAGAAAACTTTCAAAAAGTCATTTGGGCCAACTTTTGAAAATGTTGTGGGCTTCAAAACCCAAGGCTGAGAGTTTAAAACTGGCTCGATACCAAGTTGAAACACCCCAAACCCACCCAAAAAGCCTAACCGAATTTGGTATGTTCCTCGAGTAAAACTTTAGCGAAATATCGTTTTGTTCAAGAAAACTTGATGATTTTAAGTAAAACGAATTAACTTAAAAATCGAGTTGGGCTTAGTTGGAAAATAGATTTGTATTTTCTTAAAACATATATATATATATATTACTAACAAAAGCCTTTTTAAATTATGTATCAAAAATCATTTAGTTATTTACTTGATAATTGTTCATGGCGTAATTTTAAAATAAATCCAAACACAAAATTAAGGGTAGTTTATAGTGGCCTTATTACAAAAATAGCAAACTCAAAATAAAGTCTAAGTAATAAAATTTAAATTAATAAGTTTAAGTTGGGAAATCTCCACAATACTTGATACTTAACACCATGCCACCTCGAAATCCTTGCTGACCCGATCCATCGCACTATGAATTATCTGAAAAATTTATCCCACAAAAGGGGTGAGTCATAAACTCAATGTATAACATATACACTAAAAATTCCATTTTATCATATGCTTTAAGTCCAAAAATTTCACATATGGCCATTGGCCCATTTAACTCATATTTAGCCCAAAGGCCCATTTAGCTTATATTTAGCCCAAAGGCCCATTTCATAGCAGATCAAATACTAAACATTCAATATTACATTGTTATGTATATGAAATGAAATGCAAGCTGTAACAGGCCGAATTTGACCCTAATCGGAATGGTGGTTTCGGGACCACGAATCCGAGTCAGAAATCTAGTGATATTTATTTTATTTTATGTGATGTATGTTGAATTGTGTGAATTTGATTGTTTGGTGTGTTTGAATAAAGAGAAAGGATCTAATAGGTAAAGTATAAAAGTAACATTCAATAAATTGAAAGGTTTAATTTAAGTGTAATATAAATAGAAGGGGGTTTGCATGTCAAATAACCCAAAAATTTGGGTAGTGGACGGCAATGATGAGTAAATATATATATATATATATATATATAATAAGTGATTATATGTTAATGGCATTTTAAATGATTATTTTAAGTAATGAAAATGAATAAAGTAAATTAAAGAAAATAAGAAATACATTTTGACTTCTCTTTCATCTTCCTCACCATTTTCACGAAATAAAAGAGTAGAAGGGGAGACAATTTTAGCTTCCATGGCGGCCTTTGCATGTGCCATTAAGGTGAGGTATTTAGCTTAATTTTGATAAATTCTTGCTTGGTTGTGTTAGTTTTCATGAATGCTATCACATATATGAAAAAGATTTTGAGTTTAAAGCTCATCCTAGGTTCGGCCATGGATGAGCATTATGGTTTTGTTATGTTTGATGAGAGAACCTTGAAAATATTTAGGACATCTACATGTTGAATAAGAAATTTTAGATAATAGGTATGTGTTAAGGTTTGAATTTTTCTTGAAATGAATAGATGAGAACATGATTGCATAAAATAAATAGTTATACTGAACTTGTGAATGAGGGAAAGTGATTCGCTCTTAAGGGTTAGATCAATTTCATGAAATTCATGTGTTGTATTTGGGGACTAAATTACAAGGAAATCAAACTAAGGGGTAAATTTGTAATTATATAAATTATGTATATATGGGTGATATTAATTCATTTTAACTAATGAAAGGTTAAATTGTACAAAGATTGAATTGTATAGATTCGCATAAGGGTAAATAGCATTCTACCATGGAGTATTAAAATTTAATTAAGTACATATTGTGTATGGTATGCTTGGGACTTAATTGAAAAGTCATGAAATATTAGGGTAAAATAGTAATTTACCCATTTATGTGCTTAGGGACTAAATTGAGATGAATTGTGCTTGAATAAGCTAAATTTAATATGTTTTAGTTCAAGAGCAAAGAAAAACGGAGTTAGATCGGGAAAGAGCGAAGGTTATCGAATAGCCGATTCGCACGGCCTATCGACAACCGAGGTAAGTCCTTAAGCAAGTATAGATTATCGAATTATTATGAATGTACTAAATGATGTTATTCAATAAAGTTTTGTATAAACTCTTATGTTAGCGAATGTGAAAGTATTGGTATGGGATTGGTTGAAATTTTATATAAGTGATAGTGAATTTGAAATGAAATGTTGTTATATCTCTAAAGAGATGGTATGTCAAAGTGACTTGAATAATGTGTGTTTTATGCTATTTTGGGCAGCATTCGTAAGGTGTATAAGTTGGTAATGACATATTCTAAGCTTCGTGCTCAGCGTGCTTAGTGCCTAGGTGACATTTTCGAACTTCGTGCCTAGCAGTGCTTAGTGCCGGACATATTCGGGCTTCGTGCTCTAGCGTGCTTAGTGCCGGTGACATATTCGGGCTTCGTGCTCAGCGAGCTTAGTGCCGATGACATATTCAAAGCTTCGTGCCTAGCGTGCCTTGTGCGGGTGTTTGATTTCGGCTTTAATGCCTCAGCGTGCTTTATGCTTGATGTGTTTTACCAAGGAAAACCAAATTGTGGTTCAAGGTAAATCGTAACTAATGTGCTTAGTTAAAGACTCGAGATAAGTAAGTAAGGTTTGATATGTTTTAATGTTGCTAGAGTTTATTTAGTGCTATGAGTACAGTGACATGTATATTGAGATTACGATTGATGTACACAAGTATTATGTGGCTGAGTTTGAGCTTGAATGTGCTATAATGAATATTCGGTTTCCTAATAGTAGTGCTAAGGGTGTAAGAAATTTTAATATGATAACATGGTTGAGATGAATGATTTAAATGATTAAGTAATTGAATGTAGTATCATTTTGAGCTTGGGACTTACTAAGTTAGTAAACTTATTTGTGTGTAATGTTCTCCTGCTTTTATAGATTAGGTAAGAGCTACCTACTCAACGGGATCGTCAAGAAAGTTGACCACACTATCGATCGCTATTTTGGTATTTTAAAAGCTTAAACTACGAACCTATGGCATGTATAGGCTGGTTTTATATGTTTGGTTTTGGAAATTTGTATATAGATAGCCATGCTAATATGGCTTAATTATAATGTTAAAGTTGTGTGTATGTGGCCATAACTTAGACTTATTTTGAAAGCATGTTTTGGTATATAATTTGTGATGTTTGGTTATATAGGTTCTTGCTAAATGATAAGAGTGAATATGTTCCATGACTATTTTTGTTGAGTGTTTTGGTATGAATTCAAAATGCTAAATGATGGTCATGATTTAGGTAAGTTTGGGTAGTTAAAAATGCCAAGTTGATGTTAATATTAATATAGGTATGTGTACATGTATGGTTGTAAATTCGGTTACAATAATTGGTTTATTTTGATAAGCACATGATCTTGATTAGGGTGTGATTGAATCAATGATTAGTTAATACTAATAAATATAAAGATTAGGCATACTAATATATATATATATGCTAATTAGGTGTACCTTGAGATGTTATTGGTGTTTTAATGTTAAATGTGGTTTTGTTTTCGTGGTAAAATGCGTAATATATATATGCATCAATAGTATGTTCTACTATGTTGTAATGCTACTAAGGTCACATATGAGATTGCGTAATAATTAATGCAATATGGTTTTATTTTGTGCTTGGGTAGAAGCAATGAAATGATATATGTTGCACTAGGTTATAAGTATCCAAATGCCATTAGTATTAGAGTCATATGAATTGTACATGTAACATGGCTTTGTTGCATATTAGTAAATTCAAATATGTGGATGTATATATATATAGATAATATTAATATGGTTGACATTTGAAGCATAGTTTGTATGTGTATTATAAGTAACTAATATGATTTTAGTGGATGATTACTATTGGATTTAGAAGTTATATCGTAAAGAAATTGATATAACCTTGTGTATGGAAAATAATAAATGATTGTGTGAAACTGTATTTGTCTGGTAATGCCTCGTAACCCTATTTCGACGACGGATACGGGTTAGGGGTGTTACACAAGCCCGGCCCACCTAAATATCCATCCGCTACACACCACCCGTACCACACATCGTGGGGATTACTAAATCGACCTCCATCCGCTACACACCATCGAAGGCGCTTGTTTGCAACAACATGCACATCGCCTTATAATATTGTGGCAAAGCCACCAAAATAGATGTGACCGAAGTCACCTGACCGAAGTCCAAATTTCAAATACGTGACCGAAGTCACCAGATTCACATATGTGACCGAAGTCACCGGAGTTCAAATATGTGACCGAGGTCACCGGAGTCAAATATGTGACCGAAGTCACCAGAGTCAAATATGTGACCGAAGTCACCGGAGTCAAATATGTGACCGAAGTCACCGGAAATGTGGTAAAACCACCAGAATACTTCCTCCTTTATCAACAATACCCATATGCCCATGCACATACATATCAAATCAGATTTTCATGCTATTTACCCCACAAAACATAATATAATCATACTCATTTCATATTTATGCATATAGCAAAAATAAACGGAATATTGGGGTAAACATACCTGAATTTTGTATACCAATGATTGGTATCCACAACAAACATATTGTCATATAATCACTTTTTAAAATATAGATCTACGGAAATTTTAATGTAAGGTTACACACCTAGTGACAGTGAGAACAATGCTCTCTCGCTCGTCAACACCTATTTGATTAACACGCTTGGTTAGTATACACTATTACTAATAAAATTGTACTTATTGACGAGAGATCTAATTCCTTACCCTCGGATTCTCGAACTACAGTTATTTGTGGTTTTTCTCCACTAGATGGATCAAAACCCGTCGATATTCCACCAACGTAAAGTGGTTCGGTTGTACGCACTACTTCAAATAACCGATCCTCGTTAGCGAGAGGGTCCACAACCCGTGGAAAGTCTCTAATCACCGACATCGCTTTTCGCTTGAAGTTTGATGGTAAAGGAATACCTCCTCTTCCAAACACTC
Organism: Gossypium rotundifolium; assembly: GCA_025506655.1. Classification (NCBI taxonomy): domain Eukaryota; kingdom Viridiplantae; phylum Streptophyta; class Magnoliopsida; order Malvales; family Malvaceae; genus Gossypium; species Gossypium rotundifolium. Next base: position 71,614,150 of record CP106727.1, on the reverse strand, counting down.
TGACGGCTCTTTTCTTACCTATCTTTGTTGATCTTAAATCGTCCCTAAAATAACGATCGATTAGTAATCTATCTAAATAAATCGATATGATCTAAATTAATAACCTTACCTTGATGATTTTGAATGGTCACTTAAAGGTTGTCTTCAACAAAGATCTTTGAAAATCTTTTCAAATGATTCGCCTAGGAGAGAAATTAAAAGATCATGATTCTAATTTTGCTAAAGTAAAAGAATTGATGAAAATGATTGATAAAATCTTACTTTGAGTTCTTCAAGATTCGGCCTTAACAAAAAGAGAAGAGAAATGATGGTTTCAATATGATGGTTTCGGTTTTGAGGGAAAGAAGAAAGATAATGGAAATGATAGAAAAGAGAGAGGAAAGAAAAGATGATGATAAAGAAAAGAAAAAGGGATAGGTTTAGAGACCTATGCACATTCGGCCAAAGAGGTAAAAATTAAAGAAAAATGGTTCTTGATCCTTTGTAGTTTCGACAAAGAGGGAAAGATAAAGAGAGAATTAAAATGAAAAGAAAAAGAAAAGAAGAAATGATCAAAGAGAAAGGAGATTGGTTTTGGGGCTTAGATGCATTCGGCCAAAGGGAGAAATGAACAAGAAAACGGTGCTTGATCTTTTGTGGTTTTACTATGAGAGGAAGAGAAAAGAAAAATAGAATGAAAAGAAAGAAAAGAAAATGAAAGATAAGGCTTTTGGTGAAAGTTAAAATTCGCACTAAAGAGGAAGAAAAGAAGTGACTTCAAAAGTGACAATATTTTGGCATCAAAAGAGAGATAAAATTCGAGAGGAAAAGGTACCTATTTGGTAAAAAATACCAATGCCAAAACAAAGCAAACTTGTACCAAATGCCAATGATAGTTTCGGTTTAGGGGAAAGGTTTTGGAGAAGGGAGAAAAGATGGACAACTTGCTAGGATTATTGGCCAACTAGCACCCTAATGGCTACATTAAATTTTCATCAACCTAGCCAACATCATCCCCTTTTTCCTCCTTGTTTCTTCCCCATCATATCCAAAATTTGCTACACAATTAAACCACTCCTTAACCCTTCATGTTGCCTAGGTTCATGGTCAAATGACCATGAACACACTCCCAAAACATTGCCCCAACTTATGCCTTTTATCCCCCCTCATCTTATCATCAACTTATGATTCCATACCATAAGTTCTTAGCTTCCTTTTTCACTTGGTCAAATAGCCAAAATTAAGAGAACACTCATCCACTCTAGAAGGTTCTTGGCCGGCACTTATACTAAGAAAACAAAAATAAAATCCTCCCTTATGCTAGCTAGGAGATTCGAACCTCACTCCTCAATCACACATCCATGCATCTTAACCACCTTGCCAATTATTCAATTCATGCTAAATCCTCTTATCATTAATTCTTAAGGCCTAACTTGCTTAGCTCTCTCTAATTAATAGGAATTAAAAATTTTACTAAGCATGCTCTTAATTAATGAAGCTCAAATAACTTCCAAAAATACACTTAATAATAATTAAGCATGCAACTTCATTCAATTAAGTAAGATGCATAACCTCTAATTATCAGGATGTTACAAAGGTGGTGAGACAGAAGATTTTGGTTTGAACGGTGATGGAGTAGTGTGCTTTCATGGAAAGGCTTGTATGCCAAAGGATTTCGAGTTGAGGCAGAGGATTTTGTAGGAAGCGCATAGTAGTCCATACGCTATACATACCAGTGGGAGTAAAATGTATCAAGATTTGCGTGAATAGTTTTGGTGGCCAGGTCTAAAGTAAGAAGTTATCGAGTTTGTGAGTAAGTGCTTGATGTGTCAGTAGGTAAAAGCGGAACATCAGTTGCCTTTGGGGTTGCTACAGCCAGTGAAGATTCCACTTTGTAAGTGGGAGAGCATAACTATGGACTTTGTTAGTGGGCTACCTCTTACGCCTACTAAGAAAGACTCGGTGTGGGTGATTGTCGATCAGTTGACGAAGTCCACTCACTTCATACCTGTCCGTGTCGACTACTCATTACAGAAGTTAGCTAAGCTGTACATAGCAGAGATTGTCGGGTTACATGGGGTACCAGTGTCGATCATATCAGATAGAGATCCTAGGTTTACATCACGTTTCGAAGGCATTACATCAACCATCGGGTACAAGATTGGAGTTCATCACGGCGTTTCGTCCACAGACTGATGGTCAGTCAGAAAGGGTAATTCAGATTTTGGAAGACATGCTAAAGGGCTGTGTGATTGACTTAGTTGGGAAGATTTTCTACCGTTGGCAGAGTTTGCATATAACAATAGCTATCAATCCAACATTAAGATGGCACCCTATGAAGCGTTGTATGGTTGTAACTGCCGTACTCCTACCTGCTGGACAGAGTTAGGTGAGCGACAGTTGTTGGGTCCGGAGTTGGTCTAAAAGACAGAGAAAAGGGTTAAGTTGATTCGGGCTCGGTTGAAGGAAGCTTCTGACAGGCAAAAATCGTCTGCGGATCTAAAGCTTAAGGAAATAGAGTTCTCAGTGGGGATCAGGTTTTTCTGAAAGTTTCACCTTGGAAGAAGGTCCTAAGATTTGGAAGGAAAGGCAAGTTGAGTCCCAGGTTCATCGAGCCATATTGGGTTTTGAAACGTGTGGGATCGGTAGCTTATCAGCTTGAGTTACCTCCGAATTGAGTCAGATACATGATGTATTCCATGTCTCGATGTTAAGGCACTATCATTCAGATCCATCTCAGATAGTGCTGGTGGAAGAAATTGAAGTAAGACTGATTTATCTTTTGAAGAAGAACTAGTTCAGATATTAGATCGAGACGTTAAAGTATTGAGAAGGAAGACAATTCAGTTGGTTAAAGTTTTATGGCGGAATCACGGTTTAGAGGAAGCAACGTGGGAGCCAGAGGATGTGATGCGACAATAATACCCTCACCTCTTTTGATCAAGTAAATTTTGAGGTCGAAATTTCTTTAAAGGGGCAGAACTGTAACATCCTAGGATTAGGGGGTTCTGCAATTTGTGCTATTTCTTGTGTTTGGCTCATTAAGCATGTTATTTTGGTGTGTTTGTGGGTCCTGGGGAGGCTCGGGGTCAAGCTAGAGCCTTGGTGAGATTTTGGTTTTGGGGCTTAAGGGGGGAAAGCTAGTAGAAGCAAGCCTTATGTATAATTGTGTGTGCTTGTTGACACAAAAGGAGCTTGTGTCCAAGTGGAGGTGGTGTCACTTGTAGAAGCAAAGGGGAGGAGTTTGAAACCCATATGTCACATTATGGAACTTTATTTTTGGTGTCAAGGTGGAGGAGTGGTGATTTCGGCTGGGACTCTCTCAAGGTTGTGTTTGAATGGGTCAACAAGTTCAAATGGCTGGACAAGAAGGCTTAAAGGAGTTTGAATTGGTCAAACCAATTTGAAATAGTGTTGGGGAGTATTTGGCGGAGTAAATCAAGGGATTTGGTGAGTGGTGGAGTTGTTGGCCGAATATGGGGAGCTTGGGGGGATTTCAGTTTAGTTGCTAGAGGTGTGCTGAAATTCTCAAAGGTCTTAGCCATTTTCCATTTTGGACTTTTCGGTTCTAGGAGTGATTGTGTGTCGAATTTTCAAGCTAGTGACCTTGGTGTTTTGCATTTTAGTTTCGGTAACTCAAGTGGTAGGGGTCTTCATTTTGTTAGCTTATTATATCTAGTGCCGAAATACTCAAGCCATTATCTTCTTTTCTCTTCAACTTGGTGTTGGTCAAAACTCTTTGTACCTCCCTTCTACTCTCTTCTCTTTACTAAAACCATAAGGTGATTACTCTATTGACTCTTCAATGCTTTTCTCTTCTCCCCTATGTTGATAGCCGAAACTTTAACCCTTCCTTCTTCTTGTCTTTTCTTTCTTCTACTTTTCTTCTTCACAACAAGCCAACTTCTCTTGAAGCCGCTTTTTGCCGAACCCCTTCTGTTGTGATCTCCACAATAGCCAAAACCTTACAGCTCCTCCATTGACGCCCTTTTATTTTTCTCTTTAGTCGAATAGTTCCTTTGGTCTAAAGTGAATCGATTTCACCTTGTTATTGGATTGTTGAACGTAATGTTCTTCTTTTCTCTCTTTTCATAAAAGCCAAACCTTCTTCTTCTTCTATTTCTTTCGGCTTCTTCCTCTTTTCTTCTCTGCTTCTCTATCTCCTTCTTCACTAACCAAATCTCTATTTCTTTTTAATCTCGAATCGATGCTGCTCGGATAGCCTAAGGCGTGAAGGGCTATTTTTTCTCTGCCAAATCTATTTTGGCTTTTCACCTTCAATATAATGCAAGGTAATTTCATGCGATACCTTTTTCTTCTCTAAGTTCTCTATTAAGCCGAATACTCAAAGGGCTATTTTTGACTGTAAGGCCAAACTTCTGCTTCTCTCACAATTCATCTCTGATTCGAGAACGAATCAGTCGTTGTACGGTTCATCACTCATCAAGGTAAGGAATCATTCCTTTTCGGGTTGTCTGCTGTTATTTTCGTTGCGTTGCAGTCTGCCTTAATCACATTTCCTTATTAGCCAATCAACATTTCTCTTTGAGTACTGATCAAGGCTCTCTTCATGGATGCGAGTGCCAGTCAATATAAGGAGGGGAGTGGACCCGTAGTTTCTATTCCTAAATTTAAAAGACGTGCTGTGTCGGTGGTTCGAGACTTTTGCCGGCTGTGGTAAATAGCTGACGTCGGCTTGGGATAGACAAATCGCAGTTATCCCTTCTAGTGAGAGTGTCGACGTAGAGAGTCTAGTCTTACGCGTAATCAGGTGTGTGTAATGATCACACTTTACTTATTAATCTGCATTATTAACTGTGTTGGCTGAAAGTCAAATGACTATATACATAGTCAAGATACCCTTGTGGGTATAGTTGGATACACTGGGTAAGTTATGCTATGATGTTACTCTCGAATATATGTATGTGTGAATTAATTATCTGTTGTACATTGAAAGTATGCTGCATTCATCTCAGTATGATAATATGTTGCATGGGCCTTGGGAAGACAGGGGAAGTGTGATTCAGTGACTTCTGTCACTGTAGTCTGGGACCACAGTGGTTTGGAACCACGTATGCATATATTTATCAGTGACTCATCTCAGTGATCTGGGACCACGGTGGGTTGGCCTTACATATACTTATCAGAGATCGTCACAGTGGTCTGGGACCACAGTGGGTTGGCCCCACATTTATAGATTCTGTGACTCATCACAAGTGATCTGGGACCACAGTGACTTGATGCCACGGGTGTTTGGCTGATTTAGGAGACATAGAGGATGGAAAACTAGGTTGGGATGGGCTGCTTTACACACACGTTAATATGCTATATTGTGTGGGCTAAGGCCCAATGGGCATCTATGGCCTTGAGGCCCAGATTGCGTTATAGGGGGATTTACACATTGAATCTCGGTGACTCACCCTCTCGCTTAATTTTGCAGGTACTCCCTAGATCACGAATTTGGAGCCGAGCCGGGCTTGATGTGGCCATGCAATATTTTTCTCGTTTATTCGTTTTCTTTAATTAAACTTGTTTTTAATTGGGACTTTTTTATGTAATAAGGCCTCCTAATCTTTAATTTGGGTTTTGGATTTTATGCTGTTATAACATATCTTATGGGATGCCGAATATGGATTTTCTAAAATATAATTATAAACAATTAGTTTTTAAAGTATTAATAAAAGGTGGCAAGCGATTAAATAACTAAATTCAGAAATTTTTCTTAAACCTACAAACACTTATTTCAAAACATCATGATTCAAAATGCCACTAGTTTTTGGTCTTCGTACCATGAAACCCGATTTCAACTAACAGTTATTTTTAATGGGAGTGGGTAAGATACTCTTAAGCTAAATATTATTTTCAAGACAGAAACACAAAACGAAAAGTTTTCACAATTGCGATGTTTCTTTAAAATTCAAAATTTCATTTAAACAACTTTTCCTTGTGACATACCAGATCCAGTCATGTCATTTAGGTCGGGTTTGGGGTGTTACAACAATTATTACTCCTAACTAGTTAGTGAGATGCTAGCAATTATGTTGTAGGAGTAATATTGGGACAAAAGAGAAGCAATATATTTGAAGCTATTCATTATGCAAATAAGACACTCAATTTTGCACAATGCAATTACATTACCACTGAAAAAAGAAATGCTTGTTCTTGTGTTTGCTTGAGAAAAAATTGGCCCTTATTTGATGGCAAATAGAGTTTATGTCTACACTGACCACTCTGAACTAAAATATGTCAAGAAAATGAAGAAAACAAAAGCTAAACTAATGAGATTGGTGTTACTACTTCAAGATTTTGATCTATGGATAATGGACGGAAAATGAATGGAGAATTAAATTGCGAACCATTTATCTAGAATAGAAAACTATTTAGAGCAACAGAACTCTAAAGAAATCATGGAGAACTTCACAAATAAACAATTATTTAGGGTAAACACTTATAAGAAGAGGTTCAAAAATAACAGCACATCATGGTATGTAGATTATGTGAACTACAACACTAAAGGCGTTTTTCCACCACATGTATCATGGAAACAAAAGAAGAGGATCATGCATGAATCAAAAAATTATATTTGGGAGACCCATATGTATTCCAGCAATGCACAAATAAATTAATACGAAGATGTGTAGCAGAAGAAGTAAACAATATTCTACAAGGGTATCATACATCACCATGTGGGGGCATTTTGGTAGAAAAAGGACAGCTCAGAAGGCACTCAATAAAGATTTTATTGGTCAACTATGAACATAGATGCTTATGAATTCATACAAGGATGTGATAGAAGCCAAATAACTTGAAGTATATCAAGACGAGATTAAATGCCACAAATAGGGATACTCGAAGTAAATGTATTTGATGTTTGGGGAATTGACTTCATGGAACCTTTTCGTAGTTCTTTTAGGAACCAATACATCTTATTGGTTGTTTATTATGTTTCCAAATGGGTCAAGTAGTAGCATTACCTACTAATGATACAAAAGTAGTATTTAGATTCTTAAGAAAAAACATTATCACTAGATTTGGAGCACCTCGTGCATTGGTAAGTGATGAAGGATCTAATTTTTGTAGTACACAGTTTGAAGCTGCTCTAGCCAAGTACAATGGGAGACATCGAATGACAATAGCATACCATCCACAAGCTAATGGTGAAGCAGAGGTGTCCAACCGAGAGATCAAGAAAATTCTTGAAAAAACAGTAAATCCAAGTAGGAAAGATTGGGTAGCAAGATTAGACGATGCGTTATGGGCTTACAAAACAACATACACAACTCTATTAGGAATGTCTCCTTACAAATTAGTTAATGGGGAAAATTGTCACTTGCTAGTTGAATTTGAAAAGAAAACATACTGGGCAATCAAAGAATTGAACTTAGATCCAAAGTTTGCCAAGAGAGAAAGACTATTTCATTTACAAGAATTGGAAAATTTTCGTTTTATGGCTTACGAAAACACTAAGCTGTACAAGAAGAGGAGTAGACTCAGGGATGACACAAATATACAAAATGTGAAATTTTTTCTGTACAAAAAGTGTTGTTGTTTAATTTGACATTAAAATTATGCCCTAGTAAGTTGAAATCCAGATAGACTGACCCATACACTATAAAATAGGTAACACCTCATAGGGCAATAGAACTTACTGGAAAGGGAGAACAATTTATTCGGGTAAATGGATAGAGAGTAAAACATTACTTTAGGGGATAACAAAGGAAATAATTGACATACAGGCCTTACAATGCAAGGTTTTATGGAGTCAAAGTAGGAACGAGGGTATATTGGAAAGTGAATGGAGAATAGATGAAGGAAATGAGGCAGCAAAATATCCTAAAGAAAAGAAAGAGAGCAACAGAAACTGGTCTCAATGTCGTGACACCAACCATACATGTCACAACACAACACAAATCTTAGCATAGGTAAACTATCTTTGATGTCACGACATTTATAGAAGATGTCGCGACACCCTTACATAAGCTACCGTTTGATTTTTAACTAACATTTGACATTTTTGTAATTTAATTTCAATAGATTTAGAATTCTCTAACTCCTCATTGATCAAGAATAATTTACCTAACATAACTAGAAATCTTAATTCTATTATTATCTTCCTTTAAGATAAATAGATCACACAGATCTTTTCATCATATCCAAACATTGTGAAGAGAACAAGATCTTTTTGTTGCTGTTCAAGGAAGCTCTATAGTCTCAGAAAGCAATACCACAACAACATTCAAGTTTGAATAGTTTAGATTTTGGTACAACATCATCAATCAATCTATTGAATTCCAAGAAAATAGCATAGACAAATATCTACAATGGTTGGAGCCGTACATATTCATCCAAGAATAAAGATACAACCTATTAATGAGAAACTGTAAAGGAGTGTTGGAAATTGCAATAGAAAGAAAATGACCTAACTTCTACTTATCACCTGAAGAACCAACAATAGTAACCATGGTGTAGGAATTCTATCTTGAGGAAAAAGAGAGAAGTGACATGATCGTACTATGAGCTGCGGACATATGTCAAAGTCAAAAAGGTCAACTTTATGATGCTTCATATTATTATCGAGATTACCTATACAAAATAGATCTCAAAGAATTTAAAAAGGTAGATATGGAGGAGGTTTTAAGATTTTTGATAGAAAGGAAAGAAGTAAGGACCTATCAAATAGGAACAACAATACCTGAGACATTCAACCAAGCGTTAATGATTCTGAGAGAAAAACTATGGATGAAGTTTGTATGTTTGAGAATTTAGCCTACAGCCGACCTTTTTGATATCAACCCAGTCCAGGCCATTCTAGTTTATGTGATCTTGCAAAAGAAGCAGATATGTATTGGTACTCGGATATATCAAAACATCATTGAATGCATAAGAAATCAGCCAAAAGGAACCTTCTTCCCACACCTTATAATGGAGTTGTGTAAAAGAGCCAAGTACCTATGGAGCGGATGGATAAGAAGATGAACCCTCCAAAGAAGTTGCTTTGAGACGATACATATAAACAATTTGTAATATTATATGGAAAATAAAAAGGAGAGAGGGGAGAAAAAGAGGACCCCAAGAGGAAGATGAATAATATAATACAGTAGGACAATTTTTAGGTTTAGTTTATTTTACGTTAGGAAAGTTACTTATTTCTTTTAGGATATTGTAATTAGTCATATTTGAAAAAATGTTAGAATTGAACAAATATACATATTTATGAATTTTTGTATAAAATCCTCACACAATAGAAACACAAACATTATGAACTTTCAACGATCAAAGGAGGAAGCACCCACCAATAGCTTACGGAACTACCACGATCAATCGAAGTAACTTCCTTTCTTATCTTTTTAGGGCTACCCATTGAGAACAATGTGTTATATAAACTGTGGGGGGTAACATAGAAAATTTGTTTTAATTTTTATGCTTTTCTTTTAATTGTGTGAGTTAATTGTGTGCTTGAGCTTGTAGAAATACAAGTGATTGGTAGGAGTATGTATAGGTGATAAACCGTAAAAGTAACATATTTTAACCCCATATTTGGTATGCTTTTGGATGATTTAGCCCTTGAACTATGTAAAAAGGTGCTTTTAATCCTTTCTTTTCATGTTTATACTCAAGAAAGCACCCGACGATAAAAAGAACACAAAACGGGTTTAAAACGGAGTAATTGGGCCTTAGCAAGAAATCAACACGGCCTGGCCCAAAACCTGCACGACCGTGTCTCGACAATTACCTAGAACACGACCCAACTCACGAGTTACACGGCCATGCATCATCTCGTTACCACACACAGGCGTGCCTTGTGATCTACATGGCCGTGCCCAAATCGACAGAATCAAGGCATGACCCAACCCTGTAATTACACGAGCGTGTGCCATGGGCGTGCCCCTGCCGCTATAATGAGCAATTTCACTCAGAATTGGATGCTTGAAGCCAAAGAAACATACTCCTAAGTCTACTCAAACACCCTAATAGTAATTCTACTTGAAGGAGATACTTAGGAGCCAAGTATAGCATCCCAAAGCCTATATAAACAACCCAAGGAGACATTAAAAGGGAGTTTTTTGGCAGAGGCTTTTAGGCTGAAGCATTCATCTTTTAGGGAGTCACTTGAAGATGGCCAGTTGATCCATCTCAAGAAGTCAAAACTCCATTCAAGACGGAGGATCTCTCCTTCAATTCCTTCAGGGGGTTTTAGGGAGTTCTTATGTTTTGTTTATTCTTTACTCTTGAGATGTTTTCATATTTAGTTATGCACTAAACCCCTCAGATACCTGAAGGGGATGAAACTTATGATGGATTTTGTTATTTGATTTCTAAATTTATATGATAAGTACTTGGTTTGTTCTTAATTATGTTGCTTAATTTAATCTGATGTGCTTAGGTGAAGGAGGAATAGACCCCACCTAAGAGTAGATCTACCGTAATTGAGCGGAGTTGATCGGGTGCCTAGAGATAGGGTTATGAGATTTTGTCAGATTAGGATGAAACCTAATATGGGAATCCATTGATCGATTTACTGCTTCCTTAGGGGGTTATTATAAGAGAATGAGAGTTCCACTAATTAAGCTAAGGTTAGACGTTATTCGCCTCGAGAGAGGGTTTAATATAGGTTAGGGAGTCTCACGGATCAAGCTAAGTAAAGAAATCATATGGTTTGGGGAATAAATAATAAGTGAAGTCATAGGTGGATTCTTCCTGAGGGTATCGTCTTTATCAACTGAGTTTTCTTAAAGTCTTTCTCCAATTCATTCTTTTGTCTTTGCATTTAGTTTAAGTATTTCATTAGTTTAATAATCCAATCACTCTATATTTTAGGCTAAATAATAGAAAGAAAGTGAGTAGTAGTACTTTTAGGTTCCCTTGGGTTCGATAAGATATTCTTGCCTAAGCTATACTACTGGTCGATAGGTGCACTTGCCTCTATTGTTGTCGCAGTCAGTCTACAGGTTCGATCACTCTTTTATAAATATTAAAACTCAACTATTTTGACACGATCAATAGGTTAATTGTATTTACTATAAATTTGGCATGATAGTAGAAGAATTTAAATTTTTTATTATTAGACAACTAAGTTCTATATATTACAGTATAAATAGGCATTGAGCAATTGAATGTACCAGATGATATAAAGAATATAGGGAAACGAGCATGCTAGTATTTATGATAAGTTGTTATAATTGTGATTGTTTGGGTGATTAAATTTGGGAATATTGAAACACCTAGGGATGATCTAAGGCATTATTTGGTATATGACGGCCTTTAGGCGTACCAACGTCTAGAGTAGAAATCTTGCACAACATATATAAAAGGAGGTATCTGAAAGTATATAGGTCAGGTTGTAATACAGTTACAACAGAATAGATGAGTACTCCGAGGATCGTACCCAAGGGAGACGAGCACTAAATTAATTCTAACCTAAGCATAAATAGATCTAATTAGTACTTTAATTGAATTATATTATAATAAATAAAAGAAAAAGGTTTTGGTGATCTATACTAACAATAACAATAAAAGAAAAAAAGTAAATAACGGGAAATCAAATAATAAAATATATCAAATCTAAATATGGCTAATTAGCTCGCTTTAGTAATCATAAACAATTGTTGTTTCTAGTTTTCTTGTTCAATCAACTAGTCGATACCTTAGTAGGATATTCCGATCTTCAATTAGAATAACAAATAAACAATAACTACTTATCTCTTGACCTCACAGTTCAGACCGATTAAGGGTTAAGGTGTTCACAAATAGACCATACCAAATTTGGGGTAATTCCGACCTTGATGACTTCCTAAAGTTGTTAGGCCTAGAGTGTAACACCCCTCACTCGTATTAAATGCCGAAATAGGGTTACGAAGCATTACCATACTTATTTTGAAAATAACCATACATTTCACATACATATTCATAATTAATGTAAACATCATTCACCTTGTCCCTAATAAGAGCCTACGAGGCCCTAAACATGCATCAGAGTGGTTTAGGACTAAATAGATAACTTAGAAATTTTTTGCAAAATACAGGGGACACACGCCCGTGTGGCTCGACCGTGTGTCTCACACGGCCAAAGACTCGCCCGTGTGGACATTTGAAATTGGATATAAGGCCGTGTCCCAACCCGTGTTTGACCTCGTGTAACTCTCTAACTTGGGTCACACGGCCAACCACACGACCGTGTGTCTAGCCCATGTGCCCTTCGAAATGGCCTCACACACTCGTGTACCAGGCCGTGTGCTAGGCCGTGTCAAAACTGTAGCGTATATTGACTTATGCCACATGGTCAAGTCACACGCCCGTGTGCTGGGCCGTGTGGAGCATATTGACTTGATTTTTAATTACACACCAGGGGACACACGGCCGTGTAACCTGACTGTGTGTCATACATGGCCGAGACACATGTCCGTGTCTCTACCTGTGTGGACAAAATAGGCTATTTACCAAGCCATCTTGCCACCCAAATTTTCATACACTTACATCAAACCAAATGGAACCAAACATGACATTAATAGGCATTCATCCAATCTCAAATAAGTTTAATTCATGCCATTTCAATACTACTATATAAAAGGTACACAAATACCACAATATTCCATTCAAGTTCGTACTAAACCTCACTTTCACAAATCGTCAATGTGGACACTTCCAATTATACATCATTTCACCTAAACTCATAAACATACCAATTCACAACAAGCATTTACCACATGCATTTATATAGCAATTACAATTCACACAACAAAGACCATTAGTACATATATATTTACACAACCAAATCAACCAAATTAAGCCAACTCTCATGCCTTATACCAAACCAAACATTAAACATTATAAGCCATCCAAATGGCTAAATTCATTACTAACATATACCAAAATGACCAAATTTCCTATACATGCCATATAACTAAAATCATAGATTCAAAGGTACCAAAGTGATATCCTAATAGTGTGATGAGGTCTCCGACGAGTCCCGAATTGAGCTAGCTTTGATTTCACTATAAAACACAGAAAAAAATAATGTAATCTATAAAGCTTAGTAAGCTCGTATGATAATAAACTCATCTTACCATACAAACACAATTTAAATAATTGATCATATCAATATACAACTCAAATAAAACACAAACCTATCACATATTCAATCACAAGGTTAAATGAGAATTTCTCAAGTTTTTTCTATTCAAAGCTTATACAATTTATGTACATAACTGTACCATCTCATATCAATTTCATACACATCCATATCTTTCATATACCTATTGAACCATTCGGAATACCTTCGGATAACCGAGAATCTCGCACCCTAAGTACCACATATATAGCCGACGCTATCTCAATCTTGTATCACATATAATAATCACTCTCGAGCTATCAACGAATCTACTCACACAAGCTGACATTCATGACTAAGCCACATGGTGTTGCTCACACAAGCTGACGAGTATCTGTAACACATGCCAGATAACTCAGCCACCGGTAGGACATATGAACTAGCATCCAAATCACATAACCCCTAATAGCCTGTCATTTGTATCCTAATCTATTCCTAAGGTTTAACCGGGATTTCACACTTGCCAAATCATCGTCAAATATATCCGTAAGGTCGTATTCACAATTTATGCAATATTAAAGCATTTAAAACACAATTATAATAATGCTTATTACATACGAACTTACCTCGATCGCTCAAACGATGAAATAAGTCGATTTGTCCGATACTTTGTTTTTCCCATTGATCTAAATCAAAATTTCACTTTCCTTGATCTATATGTAATTAAATTTAACTAATTCAATAATCATTCTATTCAATTTAATCCAAAATACTCATTAAGGCAACTTTACACTTGTGCCCTTAATATTTCACCATTTTTACAATTTAGTCGTTATCTCATAAAAATTCAAATTCATGAAATTCAACCAATACCCATGCTAGCCAAATTCAAATTAAGTCCTAGCAACCATATTTTTCATTTATTTCACAAGTTAACCACAAAATTTCAACATTGCTCTATTAACTCCCTGAATGATAATTTTGTCAAAAATCACTTTACAAATGTTGTTTATCTAACAACAAGCATGCATTTTCTATCATCAAACATCAAAATACTCATAGATTCATCAATGGCAAAACCCTAAACCTTTAACAGTTTTGCAAAATAGTCTCTGGGCTACCTAGATTTGTAACACCCCTTACCCGTGTCCGACGCCAGGACAAGATACGAGGCATTACCGTACTTAACCTTACTTTAACATGCATTTTTGGGCTATAAAATTTCGTTCCAACTTAAAAATTTCCTTCTTAATCATAATGTGTACATTATGGGCCTACGAGGCCCTAAACTTACTTCCAAGAAGTTTTGGATTTCTTCCAAAACTTTGGTACTCTTTGAAAATTTTTACTCAAACAGGGTCACACGCTCGTGTGGGCAGGCCGTGTGATCTCACATGCCCATGTCCCTAGCCCATGTGGAATTTATTTTCTTTTCGAACCTACAAGAAATTTCACACTGCCATGTCAATAGCCCATGTCCCTCACACAGCCTGAGACACGCCCGCGTCCTCCACTCGTGGAGCTCTCTATTTATGACATCATCAAACCCTTAATAGCACACAGCCAAGGCACATGCCCGTGTGGTGGCCCATGTGATGAATTGAATTCTCAAAATTAAATTTCAGGGGACACATGGCTTATCAACACATCCATATGGGTTGACCGTGTGTCACACACGGCCAAGACACACACTCGTGTGTCTACCCGTGTGGACAATTAGGGGCTATTTTCCAAGCCTCTTTGCCACCCTAAAACTTAAACTCATTCATTTCATCACAAGAAGCACATAATATGACAATATCTAACTATGAAGAACCCTTAAATTGTCACTCATTTCATCTATATTTTACTCAATATCTTGAATGAACATTCATTTCATTATATTCATCAAACTTGGAACATGAACTTGACAATATTGGCCATTTCATCATGGCCATTTACAAAAATAAATGTGAAACATTAATAGCCAATCCCTTTGGCCTTCAAACATAACATGACACAACACGATCAAGTTCCTATACATGCATACTCAAAATGAATTAACTTTACTATACCAAAAGAAAAGTTGATAGTGTGATCCGAGCTCGATGTTCTATGATTCCCGAGCTACTTAGGGAAACTACAAGGAAAAGGGAAAAGAGAGGGGTAAGCATATAGCTTAGTAAGTTTGCATGAAATTCTAAAGCAACATTATTGTTCAAACTAAATTCATCCATTTCATGAACCAATAGAAACATAAGTCTCGATTGCTTAGGCATACTTATTCATACTTACTCACACTTATTCTTACCCATCTCATGTCACATTATGATTTCTTAACTTGTACTTATTCATGGTACTTGTATCACTCAATCACATAACTTAGCACATATGCTAACATGAACATAAACTCAAATCTGCATCATTCTTATTATGAATGAAACTCAAGGTCATCCGTAAATGGATTTGGCTCAATACTATTTTACATACTTAGCTCTTTTGCCCACACGAATCAGATTATCGTAGGATATTTGAACTTATCATGAATAAATCTTGATACCAATGCCATATCCTAGATATGGTCTTACATGGGATCACCCCTTGATGCCGATACCATATCCCAGATATGGTCTTTCATGGGATCACCCCTTGATGCCGATGCCATATCCCAGATATGGTCTTATACGAGATTTTATAGCTCGATGTCGATGCCATATACTAGATATGGTCTTATACAAGATCGTACATGAATGTCGATGCCATGTCCCAGACATAGTCTTATACTAGATCTTCTTTTGGTGCTAAGGCCATATCCCAGACATGGTCTTACACGGGACCTTCTTTATTCAATGCTAAACATGGGTAACCTCATTATTTCGAATCTTTATTTGGGATTTCACATAATTTATTTTCACCATTTCCTTATCGAGGCTTTATCGCTCGATTATTCATAGTAATGACACACATTGTCATAATATTAAGTAGTTTCAAACATAAAAACATTATGAAACTTCAACTTCATACAAACTTACCTCGATTCTCAAATTGTGTATCGATGCTCAATTTAGTCCTCGATTTTGTTCTTGCCTCAGTTTCAATTCGGGCTTCGCGTTTCTTGATCTATAATCATTTGTTAAATACACACATTGACTAAATCGACTCATAATTCATATGTTGGTAAAATTACACTTTTGCCCCCAAACTTTTACATAATTACACTTTTGCCCCTATGCTCATAAAATGATTTTCATTCAACTTTCTTGTATTTCAAGTCTAGCCGAATCATATTATCAACTATAGAAACCTTCAATTTCTACTATTTCACTCATGTATGACCATTTTCATAACTTTTATAATTTGTTCCTTACATGTATTTTTCATGAAAATCACTTAGAAAAAGATGTTTATCATACATCAAACTTTCATATTCCTCCATAAAACATCAAAATACATGCATGTAACACATGGGTAAATTTTTGAACATGAACCCTAGCTCAAAATATAGCTAGAAATAGCTAAATCGACTAAAGGGTTTCAAAAATACGAAGAATATTAAAAACGGGGCTAGGATGCACTTACTATCAAGCTTGGAAGTTGAAGTAACCCTAGCTATGGAGAACTTGAGAATTTCGAGTATGGTGAAGAAGATGAACATCAATTTTGGCTTTATTTTCCCTTTTAATTCTTTTATTAACCAAATGACCAAAATGCCCTAATGGTCCTTTCTTGAGATTTTTCCTTCCCATGTCCATTTTTCCATCATCAAATATAATGGTCTAATTGCTAAATAAGGACCTCTAGTAATTTTCATAATTCTATTTCATACTTAAATCTTCTAGAATCTCATATTTTCCATTCTTTGCAATTTAGTCATAATGGATAATTTAATCACTAATTAATAAAATTTCTTCATGAGATTTTCACACAATCATGAAATCACCTCATAAACCTTATAGAAATCATAAAACTCATAGTTCTACTTCAGATTTGTGGTCTCGAACCACTATTTTGACTAGGCCTTAAGTCGGGGTGTTACAAGATTAAGTTACAACGACTCCAAAAACATAGAAATCATTAAAAACCAAGTAAAAAATCATACCATGCAAAGAACTTGAATGACCGAATTATTAAGCTTCTTCAATAGAGTTTCCTAGCTCAAAATTTTGGTGGAAGATGATAGAAATTAAAGATGATTTTGTGTTTTTATTATTTTACTAAGTTATTTAATCATTTACTATTTTAACCTTTAATATAATTTATTAAAACTTAATATATATCCATAAATGTCCACCCACTTTAATAATAGTCTAATTACCACATAAGGACCTTTACTTTAAAGTTCTATAGCTATTAGAAACCTTTAGCTAATAGAACACAAGTTTTACATTTTACACGATTTAGTCTTTCTTATTAAATTAAACACTAAAAAATAAAATTTCTTAACGAAATTTTCACACAATCATATTATCATATTATAGACCTTAAAATAATAATAAAATAAATATTTTGACCTCAGATTTGTGGTCACAAAACCACTGTTCTGATTTGACTAAAAATAGGATGTTACAACTCTCCCCCTTAGGAATTTTCGTCCCTGAAAATCTTACCAGAAAAAGGTTAGGGTACTTTTTTCTCATAGCTTCCTCGGGTTCCCATGTAGCCTCTTTGACACTATGACATTGCCACAAAACCTTCAGTAAAGCTATGTTTTTGTTTCTCAACTCTTTAACCTTTCAAGCTAAAATTCTGATTGGTTATTCATTTTACGACATATCAGGTTCAATTTCGATCTCTGTCGGAGAGATGATATGTGATGGATCTGATTGATATCATCGTAACATCAAAACATGAAACACATTATGGATCTTTTCTAACTCAGATGGTTAAGCTAGTCGATATGCCACTGGCCCTATTCTTTTGATAATCTTGTACGGCCCGATAAATCCAAACTCAATTTACCTTTGCGACCAAAATAAAGAATTTTCTTCCACGGAGATACTTTCAAGAATACTCTATCGCCGATTTGAAATTTAATGTCTTTACGTTTCAAATCCGCATACGATTTCTATTGATCAGAAGCTGTTTTCAAACTATCGTGAATTACATTCACTTTCTCTTCAGTTTCTCTTATCAAATCAACCCAGTGAATCTTTTCTCACTATGCTCGGTCCAGTATAACGGTGTTCGATATTTATGACCATACAATGCTTCATACGGTGCCATCTTTATGCTCGACTGAAAACTATCGATGTACGCAAATTCAACTAATGGAAAATATCTCCCCCAGTTGCCTTCAAACTCTAAAGCACAACAACGAAGCATATCTTCGAGAATCTGAATTACTCTCTCAGACTAACCGTCATTTTGTAGATGAAAAGCGGTACTAAAATGCAACTGTGGACCCAAAGCTTCTTGCAATTTCTTCCAAAATTGCAACGTAAATCTCTGATCTCTATCCAAAATAATAGAAACTGGCACCCCGTGAAATCTAACAATTTCAAATATGTACAACTCAGCTACTCTATCAAGTAAATAATCTATACGTACCAGAATGAAATGTGCAGGTGTTGTCAGTCGATCAATGACAACCCAAATAACATCTTTCTTTTTCGGAGACAGAGGCAAACCCGATATGAAATCCATCGTAACTCTATCACATTTCCATTATGGTATCATCACCGACTGTAGTAATCTTGAAGGCACTTGATGTTCGGCTTTTACTTCTTGACAAACCAAACATCTCGATACAAACTCTAAAATGTCTTGTTTCATGCCTGACCACCAAAACAACTATTTCAAATCATTGTACATTTTAGTACTCTCCGGGTGAATAGATAAACAACCACTGTGTGCTTCGTGTAGAATTTTTGAATAAGCTCAGAATTCTTTGGTACACAAATTCTATCTTGGAACATTAAATAATCATCGGATCCAATTTGATATCTGAATCAGTAGTCGACTCACATTGCACTCTTTTAGCTTGCAATTCATTATCACATTTCTGAGCATCACAAATTTGTTGAAGAAATAATGGTTTAGCTTTTAACTCTACTAGAATCGAACCATCATCAGACAAGGTTAGCTAAGTATTCATCGCTTGCATAGAAAATAAAGATTTTCTACTCAGAGCATCCGCAACTACACTCACTTTTCCCAGATGATAATCAATCACTAACTCATAGTCTTTCTGTAACACCCCAAACCTGGCCTAAAAGTTTGGCCCGAATCGGGTGTGATACATTGAAGTGTTTTTCGATAACCATGTTTTCATTGAAAACCCTCCTTAATATTTAAAAACTAAAGTCTTAGGTTGTGTTCGTTTAAGTTCAAAACATGGTTCAATGAAAAGTTAATCACTTTTAAAAACGTTATTAACTTCATTGAAAATCTCTTTTAGGTCCGGAAGCTAATTTAAGGTAAAGAAGTTTAAAACGTAAGTCTTTAAAATAGTAATTGGGTTGAAAACTCGTCTACGTCTAATAGATATAAAACGTAAAAAATTCCCAAATTCAAAATTAAATCCAGAGAGGCCTTATTATAGAAATTAAAACCCAAAATAGAATTTAAAACATATATAAAGTCCAAAGCATAACAGCTGTAATCGTGTGGTCACCTCCGAGTCCCTCGCAACATCGATCTTCCTAACGTTGGGGATTACCTGTACAGTTAAAAACGGGGTGAGTTTACGAAAACTCAGTGTGTAATCCCCTTACTAGAGTAACAGTCAGTATACAAAAATAAAAATCAAAACAATCTAGGCCAAAGCCTTTTAACAGTAACAGTACAGTCCAGTTCAGAGCATACATGGGCCAAGGCCCATTACAATATCATTTGGGTCATAGCCCATAACAGAATCAATTGGGCCTAGCCCAAACCAATAACAGAACAAGTGTCCCTAAGCCCAATACAATGACAAATCTCATAACCAGATATGCAGTAGTATGAAGATGCATCCCACCCTGATCTAGCCAACACACCACCCGTACCAGCCCTACACTCCTGTGGGGATTAAATCGACCAACCCAGCCAACAGACCAAGCTTAGCACCGGTTGCGGCACTAAGTCAATAGAACTACTAAAAGCCATAAATATCATTACAACGCTGCCAGTTAACAGAAAGACTAAAAGCCATAAATAGAATGGTTATAAACCATAATCAGGATGGCACAAAGCTATCGATAACTATAATAAGTTTGGCACATAGCCATCAGCGACAGTAATATAATCGGTACAAGTCACGAGTAATTATGATCTATACAGAGTCATCAATATATATATGTTAGGCATATAGCCACGGTAAATACGATTTGCACAAAGCCGTAATCAAGATGGCACAGAGCTATAATCAGATTACACGACGTTAAGTCGTCCATCGGTCCACAGTCGTCTTATGCGACTCGTGCGACCCTATCAAAACTTCCTCCATATCAATTTCCCAACCCCATGCAATATGTCTTGTATGTCATGCTCAATCATTACATGTGTATTCAAAATGGCCATGCCCAGTAACAGTCATTTAAACATATATTAAAAGCATATCAGTCACACGACCACAGTTAAGTCAGTTAAAACACAATCATATGATCACAGTCAAATCAGTTAAATTCATAGCACAAGTCAGTCATTTACAAACAAGGGCAAAACAGACATTTTACCCTATAACGGTATTTCGGTAATCCTACCCTTCAAGGGTATTTTGGTAATTCTACCCAACAAGGGTATTTCGGTAATCCTTCCCTACAGGGGTATTTCGATAATCCTACCCTACAGGGGTATTTCGGTAATCATACCCTATAGGGGTATTTCGGTAATCCTACCCTTCAAGGGTATTTCGATAATTCTACCCTATAGGGGTATTTTGGTAATTCTACCCCACAAGAGTATTTCGATAATCCTACCTTACAGGGGTATTTAGGTAATTCTACCCTACAAGGGTATTTAGGTAATTTCACAAATCGGGGGGATTTTGATAATTTCACAAATTGAGGGTATTTTGGTAATTTTACAAATCGAGGGTATTTTGATAATTTCACAAATTGAGGGCACTTTATCAATTTTACAAACCTGGGGTATTTCAAAATTTCACAAATTGGGGGTATTCAGTAATTTCAACAATCGGTGATATTTCGATAATTTTACAAAT
Organism: Gossypium rotundifolium; assembly: GCA_025506655.1. Taxonomy (NCBI): domain Eukaryota; kingdom Viridiplantae; phylum Streptophyta; class Magnoliopsida; order Malvales; family Malvaceae; genus Gossypium; species Gossypium rotundifolium. Next base: position 71,593,001 of record CP106727.1, on the reverse strand, counting down.
TGGGGGTATTTTGATAATTTCAAAAATCAAGGGTATTTTAGTAATTGAGGGTATTTTGGTAATTTCACAAATCGGGGTATTTTAGTAATTTCACAAATCGGGGTATTTTGGTAATTTTACAAGTCGGGGTATTTTGGTAATTTTACAAATTGGGTCTTAACGACCCAACAGAAAGTCCACCGTCGCCTCGAGCAACTTATGTAACCCAAATAAACACAATGGTGTAAATGGGCCTAAGGCCTATTATTCGGCCTAATTAACCTAGAAATAACCTCGACTATACGAACAGCACAGTTCATACCAATAGAAACCATATAACATGCATTTTATCTGTGTGGGGCCCACCAACCCACTAGGACCACACGACCTATTTCCCAAAAATGACCCTAGCCATATCGACTACATGACTCGGTCTAACATTTACCATAATATACAAATTTAATCCGTGTGGGGCCCACAGCCCATTGGGCCCACGCGGCCGATTTTTCGGCCCAAATGACCAAAGCCTATGAGAACGCTCATGGTGGCCTTAACCATCTTACGCCAATATTCGTGGGCTCAGTCCACTACACGTGTGATCGTACGCTCGTGTGGCATCATTTGCCGGTACTTCGGCTTTTCAGCATTTTATCTATCTACGATCAGAATGAGTGTGGTTACACACACTCTCTCGGCTTTCTCGTCGACTATCGAATACAAGGTACTGTTACACACACTCTATCGGCTTTCTCGCACACATAAAATTTTGTGTGCAGTCTCCTAGCGGCTCCCACGCACAAGGCCCAATCCTACTAGGCCAAAATTCAGGGCGTTACAATTCACCCCTCCTTAAAGAAATTTCATCCCCAAAATTTCCAACTAACAGGGTAGTCGTGTAACTACTACAACATTACACTACCGATGCGCACTCTGATCCTAATGTCTTTAACACACATCCAAAACATCCACCTATCGTAGCAGATAGGTTACAATTTCTATATCAAGAACATCACATCCAACATTTCCAAACACACACAGAATTAATACCAAAAATACTGTCCAATATCTAAAGAAACTATAGTATTTTAACTCACTGCATTTCAATTTCTAAACAGACAAAAGTATTCAGAAAACTTACAGATTCGACGTCGGAGACTCAATGAGCTACACTTTAGGAAAATTTTAGTAAAACATTTCACATACTTGAAATCTTTTGAAACAGTTCTTTCAAAAATTCAATTTTAAAAACCCAATCCACAGTCGAGTTTTGTAACTTGGCTCTGATATCACTAAATGTAACACCCCAAACCTAGTCTAGACGTTACGATCGGATCTGACGTGTCACATCGAAGTGTTGATTTGAAATCTAGTCTTGTCGATGAAAATTTGTGTCTAAAGTTTTAAATCCTTTTAAACCTAATTGCTATTGAAAACGTTGGAGTTGTAAAATAAAAACTTGTTAACCACTTATTGGTCATATTATTTATTCCTTGTTTATTAAACTGAATTAAAAACCATGGATGCTTTTCTAATTGTAACCTTAGAATTTGAAATGTGTGATTTTCTTTGGAAAACGATTATTATTTTGAAAGCCCATTTTTCCTAATCTAGCAAGTAGAAATAAGGAGTTAAAACCAAAAAAAAGTTACACCTCAAATGGCCTTATTACATAGTCAAACCCAAGCATAAATTAAAAATATTTATGACTCATGCAGAAAATCAGTATTCACGTGGCCACCTCTGGGTCCCTCGCGGCTCCAAATCGTTTAAGGCTTGGGATTACCTGTACAGTTAAAAGAAAGGGTGAGTTTGTGAAAACTCGATCAGAATCCTTACTAGAGTAACGATCAATTTACTGAAGCAAACCAAAAACAATGCAGGCCAAAGCCTTTTAATAGTAATAAATGCAGTCCGATTCGGAGCATACGTGGGCCAAGGCCCACTACAATATCATTTGGGTCACAGCCCATAACAGAATCAATTAGGCCCAGCCCAAACCAATAACAGAACAAGTGTCCCTAAGCCCAGTACACTGACAAATCTCATAACAAAATATGCAACAGTATGAGGATGCATCCCACCCCAATCCAGCCAACACACCACCCATACTAGTCCTACACTCTTGTGGGGATTAAATTGACCCACCCAGCCAACACACCAAGATTAGCACCAATTGCAACACTAAGTCAACAGAATAGCTCGGCGCCGTAGATAGAACGGCTAAAAGCCATAAATATCGTAGCAACGCTACCAATTAATAGAACGGCTAAAAGCCATAAACAAAATGGTTATAAACCATAATCAAGATGGCACAAAGCTGTCGATAATTGTAATAAGTTTGGCACATATCCATCAGCGACGGTAATATAATCGACACACAGCCACGGGTAATTATGATTGACACAAAGTCATCAATATATTTATGTTAGGCATATAGCCACAGGTAAATACGATAGGCACAGAGCCATAATCAAGATGGCACAGAGCCATAATCAGATTACGCGGCTTTAAGCCATCCGTCGGTCCACAGCCGTCTCATGTGACCTGTGTGACCTTAACAGATCAATACTAAACACACAATCGTCTCATATGAACTGTGCGACCCTATCAGAACTTCCTCCGTATCAATGTCCCAACCCCATGCAATATGTCGTGTATGTCATGCTCAATCATTACACGTGTATGCAAAATGGCCATTCCCAGTAACAATCATTTAAATATATATTAAAAGCATATTAGTCACATGACCACAGTCAAGTCAGTTAAAACACAGTCCTACGATCACAGTCAAATCAGTCAAATTCATATCACAAGTCAGTCATTTCCCCACAAGGGCAAAACAGTCATTTTACCCTATAAGGGTATTTGGTAATCCTACCTTTCAGGGGTATTTTGATAATTCTACCCTATAGGGTATTTACGTAATTCTACCATACAGGGGTATTTTGATAATTTTACAAATTGAGGGTATTTTAGTAATTTTACAAATCGAGGGTATTTTTACTAATCGAATTTTACAAACTAGGGTATTTTGATAATTTCACAAATAGGGTATTTTGATAATTTCATAAATCAGGTGTATTTTGGTAATTTCACAAATTAGGGGTATTTTAGTAATTTTAGAAATTGAGGTTATTTTAATAATTTCACAAATCGAGGGCATTTTGATAATTTTACAAATTGGGGGTATTTCGATAATTTCACAAATTGGGGGTTTTCAGTAATTTCACAAATCGGAGGTATTTCAATAATTTTACAAATCGAGTTATTTCAATAATATTACAAATTGGGGCCTAACGACCCAACAGAAGGTCCACCATCACCTCGAGCGACTTAAGTAATCCAAACAAACACAACGGTGTAAATAGGCCTAAGACCCATTATTCGGCCTAAGTGGGCCCACACGCTCATGTGCCCCAATTAGTCTAGAAATAGCCTCGGCTATACGAACAACACAGTTCAAACCAATAGAAACCATATAACATGCATTTTATCCGTGTGGGGCCCACTAGCCCAGTGGGCCCACACAGCCCACCCATTGCCCAAAAATTACCCTAGCCATGTGGACTACACGGTTCGGTCTAACATTTACCATAATATGCAAATTAATCCGTGTGGGGCCACAGCCCATTGGGCCCACACGGCCCATTTCAGACCAAAATGACCTATGCCCATGAGAACACTCATGGTGGCCTCAACCATCTTACACCCATATTTGTGGGCTCGGTCCACCACAAGTGCGATCGCACGCTCGTGTGGCATCATTCACCGGTACTTTGGCTTTTTGGCATTTTGTCAATCTACGATCAGAAAGAGTGTGGTTACACACATTTCTCGCCGATTATCGAATACAGGGTACTGTTACACACACTCTATCGGCTTTCTCGCACACATAAACTTTTATGTGCAGTCTCCTAGCGGCTCCCTACACAAGGCCCAATCCTAATAGGCCCAAATTTAGGGCGTTACACTTTCAATAACTCGATCCACCTTCTTTTTCATAAATTCAAATCTTTCTAAGTCATTATATACTTTAAGCTCTTGTGATTAGTAAAGATATGACACTTTTCACTGTATAAATGATGTCGCCAAATTTTCAATGCCAAAATAATAGTGACCAACTCTAGATCATGTGTTGGATAGTTCTTTTCATGTGGCTTCAACTGTCTAGAGGCATAAGCCATCACTTTACCCTATTTCATCAAAACACAACCCAAATCGTTTAATGATGCGTTGCTAAAAATCACAAACTCTTTACCCGACTCAGGTTGAACCAAAATTGGTACCTCAGTTAGCAATGCCTTCAACTGCTCAAAACTCTTCTAACATTTCTTGGACAATTCGAATTTCACATATTTCTGTTGTAAACAAGTCATCAGTGTAGCAATTATGGAGAATCCTTTTACAAAATGCCCATAATAGCCAACTAATCCCAGAAAGCTTCAGACTTCAGGCACATTTCTTTGCAGTTTCCAATCAACAATTGCTGAAATCTTGCTCGGATCTACTCGAATACCTTCCACTGAAACAATATGTCCCAAAAATCCAACCTCTCAGAGCCAAAACTCGCATTTACTAAATTTAGTAAACAATTATTTATCTCTCAATGTTCGTAACACAATTCTCAAATGTTCAGCATGCTCAGACTCATCTCGGGAATAGATCAGAATGTCATCAATAAACACAACAACAAATCTGTCTAAATACGGTCTAAATATTTGATTCATCAAATCCATAAAAACTACAGGAGCGTTAGTTAATTTGAAAGGCATAACAAGAAATTTATAATGCCCGTAACTTGTTCTGAACACAGTTTTCAATACATCTGAATCTTTTATCTCAACTGATAATAACCAGACCACAGATCAATCTTCGAAAATATTGTTGCTCCTTTCAACTGATCAAATAAATCATCAATTCTCATTAAATGATACTTATTATTAATCGTAACCTTGTTGAGTTGACGATAATCAATACATATTCTCATCGATCTATCTTTCTTCTTTACGAACAGAACTGGTGCACCCCAAGGTGAAAAACTAGGTCGTGCAAAACCCCTATCATTTAATTCTTACAACTGAGCTTTCAATTCTTTCAATTCTTTCGGAGCCATTCTATACGGAGCTATCGATATTGGTGTTGTTCGGTACTAATTCAATTGCAAACTTGACCCTCTGATCTGTGGCAACCCAGGTAACTCTTGTAGAAACACATTCGGATAGTCACAAACCACTAGTACTGATTCAATCTTTGATTCAGATACTTTTGTATCTAGTACATATGCAAGATAAGAATCACAACCTTTTCTCACATATCTCTGAGCTAAGATCGACAATATCACAACATTCAATCCACTCAACTCATCTGATTCAATTCGAAGGACTTCACTATTCTAACATTTCAATTCAATAGTCTTTCCTCTACAATTCACAACAGCATCATGCAGCGTCAACCATTCCATACCCAAAATCACATCAAACTCATCAAATGGCAACAACATCAAATCAGCCGAAAAATAGTAACCTCGAGTCATTAAAGGACAGTTCTTGCAAACTTTATCAACTAGAACATACTTGCCTAAAGTGTTCGACACTTTAATCACAAACTCGATAGAATCAATAGGAAAACTCTTACTAGACACTAAATTCATACAGATATATAAATGAGTCAATCCAGGATCAATCAATGCAATTACAATAGTGTCATAGAGATAAAATGTACCGGTGATAACATCTGGTGATGATGCATATTTGCAAGCGCGAATAGCGTAAGCTTTAGCAAGCGCTCGAGCCTCAGATGTCACAGTCGAATCCTTTTTCAGACCTTTACTACTAGTTACATTTCTCGTATTTCTAGGTGGTCTCCCTATAGCAACTGTGTTACTTGATCTTGCATTCTGAAATTTATCTTTCTCGACTAACTCAAGGCAATCTCTAATAAAGTGATCTAACGAACCACATTCAAAATAAGCTTTATTATTCATCCAGCAGTCTCCAAAATGTCATTGTCCACACTATTGACACTCAAGTTTATAGTTTCTTATATTGCAAACACTCGATACTGATGTAGCATGAGCTTTAGGGCTCGAGTATTGCTTTCCACGATCTTTGTTTGGATACCCAATTAAAGTATTCGATTGAGTGTATGAATTCCATGATTTCTTTGATGAAGATTGATACGGTTTGTTCATTGATCTTTTTCTTGAATCTCTAGCCTTGAAATTAGGTTTTCTATTTTCATTACCAAGTTCTTCGGCTTTGCAAGCTTGGCCAACTAATATAACGAATTCTTTCAATTCTAGAATCCCGACCAATAGTTTGATGTCTTAGTTCAACCCGTCTTTGAATCTTTTACACATAATTGCTTTGGTTGAAACACATTCCCGAGCATATTTACTAAGTCTTACAAATTCTCTCTCATACTCGGTTATAGACATACGGCCCTGTTCCAGCTCCAAAACTCTTTGCTCTTCTGATCAATAAACCGTTCACTGATGTATTTCTTTCTAAATTCAGCTTGAAAGAATTCCCAAGTGACTCTTTCTCTCGGTACAACTGATATTAAAGTATTCCACCATTGATACGATGTGTCTCTTAGAAGTGAAACGACACATTTTACACATTTAGCTGGTGTGCAAGAAAGTTCATCAAATACTCTGATCGTATTCTCAAGCCAAAACTTGACTCTCTCAGGATCGTCATCAATAGTAGCTCTAAATTCTTTAGCCCCGTATTTTTTGATTTTATCAACTGGTGGCTTATTTAACCGTAAAAGTTCTATACCTTGAGGAGCTACAGGAATCAGTTGGGGATTAGGTGGGGGTGGAGGTTGCTGAGTAGCCGGATTTGTTCGAACAAACTCAATAAACCAATTATTCATCATTTGGAAGAAGGCTTCATTAGCCTCTCCTCCCTGACTACCCGATATGGGTCTCGACTCAGATCGCAGTACTCTGTGAATGGAGGTTGGCACATTACTTTCAACACCATCAGCTACAACTCGATTGGGATCCATTTAATATATGAAAACATGATTTAAAACTGTCAGGAGATATCACACTATCACAGGTTATATAAATGGCATGTATAGCTAGACTCTTACATAAGCTACTTTAATCCTAAAATCAACTAAACCTTAGCTCTAATACCAATGAATGTAACACCCCTCACTCATATTCAATGCTAGAATAGGGTTACGAAACATTACCGAACTTATTTCGCAAATAACCATACATTTCACATACATATTCATATTTCATGTAAACATCATTCAAAATCATTCACCTTGTCCCTAATACGAGCCTACAAGGCCCTAAACATGCATCTGGAGTGGTTTAGGACTAAATCCATAACTCAAAAATTTTTTGGAATACTTAGAAAATTTTTCCAAAACACAGGGGGCACACGATCGTGTGGCCCAACCGTGTGTCTCACACGGCCAAAGACATGGCCGTGTTACAAGCCGTGTGGCCATTAGAAATGGGATCATATGGCCATGTCTCAGCCCGTGTAACTCTCTGACCTGGGTCACACGGCCAACCACACGCCCTTGTGTCTAGCCCATGTGCCATTCAAAATGGCCTTACACGCACGTGTACCAGGCTTTGTGCTAGGCCATGTCAAAACTGTAAGGTATATTGACTTATGCCACACGGGCAAGTCACACGCCTGTGTGCTGGGCCGTGTGGAGCATACTGACTTGATTTTTAATTACACACTAGGGACAAACGCTCGTGTAACCTAACTGTGTTCACACACGGTTGAGACACATGCCCGTGTCTCTGCCCGTGTGGACAAAAATAGGCTATTTACCAAGCCATCTTGCCACCCAAATTTGCATACATTTACACCAAACCAAATGGCACCAAACATGACATTAATAGGCATTCATCAAATCTCAAATAAGGTTAATTCATGCCATTTCAATACAAATATATACAAGGTACACAAATACCAGAATATGCCATTTAATTTCATACTGATCCTCACTTTCACAAATCATCAATGTGGACACTTCCAATTATGCACCATTTTGCCTAAACTCATAAACATACAAATTCACAATAAGCATGTACCACAAGCATTTATACAGCAATTACCAATCACACAAAAAAGATCATTAGCACATATATTCACAACCAAATCAACCAAAGTAAGCCAACTCTCATGGCTATATACCAAACCAAACATTAAACATTTATAAGCTGATCCAAATGGCTAAATTTATTACTAACATATACCAAAATGACCAAAGTTCCTATACATGCCATATAACCAAAATCATAGATTCAAAGGTACAAAAGTGATAGCTTGATAGTGTGATGAGGTCTCCGATGATTCCCGTAACCGAGCTAGCTTTGATTTCACTATAAAACACGGAAAACTAAACAATGTAAGATATAAAGCTTAGTAAGCTAGTATGATAATAAACTAATCTTACCATACAAACACAATTTAAGTAATTGATCATATCAATATACAACTAAAATAAATACACAAACCTATCACATATTCAATCACAAGGTTAAATGATAATTCACAAGTTTCTTAAATTCAAAGCTTATATAGTTCATGTACATACATGTACCATCTCGTATCAATTTCATACACATCCATATCTTTCATATACCCGTTGAACCATTCGAACTCCCATCGGATACCTGGGAATCTCACACCCTAAGTGTCACATATAAACCAAAGCTATCTCAATCTCGTATCACATATAATGCTCACTATCGAGCTATCAACAAGTCTTTTCACACAAGTTGACAGTCATGACAAAGCTACATGGTGCTGCTCACACAAGCTGATGAGTATCAGCAACACATGCCGGATAACTCAGCCACCGATAGGACGTACGGACTAGCACCCAAATCACATAATCCCTAATGACATGTCATTTGTATCCTAATCTATTCCTAAGGTTCAACCGGTATTTCACACTTGCCGAATCATCGTTAAGTATATCCACAAGGTCATATTCACAATTTATGCAATATTAAAGCCTTTAAAACTCAATTATAATAATGCTTATTACATACAAACTTACCTCGATCGCTAAAGCGACAAAATAAGTCGATTAGTCCTATACTTTTTCCCTCGATCTAAATTTAAATTTTGCTTTTCTTAATCTATATGTAATCAAATTTTACTAATTCGGTCATCATTTTATTCAATTTAATCCAAAATAAACATTAAGTCAACTTTACACTTTTGCCCCTAATATTTTAATAATTTTACAATTTAGTCATTATCTCATAAAAGAGAATTCATGAAATTCAACCTATACCTATGCTAGCAAATTGCAATTAAGTCCCTAGAAGCCCATATTTTTCATTTATTTCACAATTTAACCACAAAATTTCAACATTTTTCTATCCTTAAATGACAATTTTATCAAAAATCACTTTAGAAATGTTGTTTATCTAACAACAAGCATGCATTTTCTATCATCAAACATCAAAATACACAGATTCATCAATGAAAAAACCCTAAACCTTTAATATTTTTGCAAAATAGTCCCTGGGCTAGATATATTACATTACAACAACTCCAAAAACATAGAAATCATTAAAAATCGAGTCAAAAATAATACCATGCAAAGAACTTGAATGGCCAAATTCTTAAGCTTCTTCAATGGAGTTTCCTAGCTCAAAATTTCAGTGGAAGATGATATAAATTAAATATGATTTTGTGTTTCTGTTATTTTTACTAAGTCATTTAATCATTTACTATTTTAACCTTTAATATAATTCATTAAAAACTTAATATACATCCATAAATGTCCACCCACTTTAATAATGGTCTAATTACCACATAAGGACCCTTACTTTAAAGTTATATAGCTATTAGACACCTTTAGCTAACAGAACACAAGTTTTACATTTTACGCAATTTAGTCCTTTTTATTAAAATGAACACTCAAACAATAAAATTTGTTAACGAAATTTTCACACAATCATATTATCATACTGTAGACCTTAAAATAATAATAAAATAAATATTTTGACCTCAGATTTGTGGTCCCAAAACCATTGTTCCAATTTGACTAAAAACATGCTGTTACATAGAGTTTTAGGATCTTCCTTTCCTAAACAACCGATCCGTTGAGAGAACAAAACAATTAATTAATCATACCTCCACTCGCTAATCCTCCACAGGAGGATTAGTTCCTCATGGATCTAATAAGCAATATAAACTTGACAAAAAGTGTAAACGTGAACAATAATTCAAGAGTATAAAATTGAGAAGAAGCTTGATTTGTGTTAGAACTGAGCGCAAAATCCTCATAGAGTTTGATTGTGTTTCACAAATATGATTTCTCCACATAAAAGTAATAACATGAAATGAAATAAAATTAAAGCTTAAGAAAAGAAAAAAAATGAAGACTAAATCTAAGAATAAAAAATTATACAATATGAAAGTTGTCCCTAACATGTGATAAATGAGCCTATTTATATATTTTAGAGTGGTCGTCATCCTTAACCCTAGGTCAGTTTCCGTCTTCGTGCTTAACATTTGATTGCACGCAGACCAAAATGCCTATAGCTAGCAATTATTTCCCGTAAAGAGGTGATGTCACGACACACTAGGCGATCTGCCTTAATTTGGTGTAGCAGATTAAACTAGTTTTCACATTTAAGGAGCTTGAATACAAACATTTTCATTATGTTTTAGTTAAGTTTCTTTAGCTATACTTATATTCAATAAAATGTTCACGTTGAGTCTTTTATTGACCTTAAGGGTCGAACGAGGCCTAATAGAGAGCTAAAGTACTTCGTGAGTGTGCAGAAGACCATTAGAAGGCATTTCTAGCCAATATTGGACGTTATATCGCCACATGGTAGATCCAATGTCGCAACATAGAAATCACAATAGTGAAAGTGAGAAATTGCCTTCAATGTCACGACATACCTGTGAAGCTAGCTGAGGAGCATATTGGATACTATGTCATGACACAGGTCCTAGTGTGTCACGATATTGACTCTGTGACGAGAAGAAAACACGAAGTAGGGGTGTCTTGGTCTACATAATCAAACTTAAAGCTCGGGAACGTCAGCCAACCTAGGGTTAAGGATGATGACTACCTGAAGGCTATAAATAGGCTTCTTTGGCACACATTATGGACAACATTCCATTAGCTTAGATTCTTTTCTTAGGTTTTTAGATTTCTTTTCTTGTTTCTTTTAGGTTTTCATAGTTTAGTTTATTTTTTCTTCAGGGGATTTGATTGTAAAGAAAGACCAACTTTTATGGATTTGTATTATTCAATATCAATTAGACTTTCTTAGACTCTCTATTCCATTTCATTCCCTATGATCAATTATTCCATTCTTTCCATTTTGTTTATTAAAGCCATGAGGAACTAATCCTTCTATGGGGGATTAGCAAGTGAAGGCATGATCGCTTAACTATTTTGTAGGGTTATGCAACAGATCAATTGTTTGGAAAAGGAAGAACGTGAAAGAAACCCTAAGCTTGACAAACTTGGGAAGTCATTAAAGTGACAATTAAACCAAAATTGGTATAACCACCTTTATCCCAAACAAGTCTGGACTGTGAGGTTGGAATATAAGTAGTTTTTGTTGTCTCGTTATGTTGGTGGAAGATCGGAAGATCCTGCTTGGGTAGTGACTAGTTGGTTGACAAAAACCCGAGACGATAATTATTTGGGATTGCTAAAACGAGTTGATCACCCATTCTCAAATTTGACTCACTCTATTTATCTTTATATCTTGGAAATTTTAATTTATTTTGTTTATGTTATGTTATTTTATTATTTTACAAACCCTAAACATATTTCTTAATTTAATCGCATACTATAAATGACCTAAAATATTAATTAGATCTTTAATTGTTTAGGTTAAGATTGCTTTAGTACTCACCTCCCTTGGATACAATCCTTAGAGTGCTCACCTACTTCATTGTAAAATCTATATTACAACTCGACCCGTATACTTGCGAATACTACCTCATAACTCTCTATTTTATTGTAGTATTCACACTTTGGACGTTAGTACATCCAAAGGTGGTCACCAGGTCCTGTATCGCGACATTGAGGGTAATATGCTCATCTTCGGGATATCTTTAGGGGTGTGTCGCGACATTCTTAGGCTGTGTCTTGACACTGAAGGTAGTCTTGGAATTATTCTATTCCGCCCCCAATGTTGCGACATCCAATGCTCTGTGTTGCAAAACAATGACCAGTATCGAGTTAGCATGACTTCTAGTTGTCTCCTACATGCTTATAAAGTGTCCTAGCTACCCTTAGGCCTCATTCAATCCCTAAGGTCAATCAAAGACTAAAATTACACACTTTATTGAATTTAACTAAACTTACGAAAATGTAATTAAAACTTAACTAAAATGCTTGTGTTCAAGATCCTAAAGTATGGAAGCTAGCTTAAATTGCTACACCAAATTATGACAGATCAAACTGTCCAACACTTAAGTCATTGCTTGTCCTCAAGAAAAACAAACAAAAATAGTAAATGAAAAGATGACATTTGAGCAAGTATGGTACAAATGTTAGCTTTGGAGCACATGAATAAGCATTTCATATTCACACATAATCTTGGCATGATATATAGCTTTTGTAATATCCCGGGTTAAGGGCTATTTTGTTTTGGCATTGTTTGCATGATTAATGGCTTGCTATGATGTTGTTTGTGTAGTTTCGGGGCTTAGTTGTAGGCTAGGAGTGAGCCTGAGTGGGTGGAAAAATTTTAGTTTTTGGGCTTAGGTGATAGGAGCTGAAGGAGTTGGGGGTTATATATTTTATTTGTTGAATTGTGGCATAACAAAGGAGTTGGTGGAGTGGCAAGGCATGCGCCACATGGAGAGTGTGGTTGGCGTCAACTGCAGGAGGAAGAGGTCCTGAGTTCAAGCTGCGAAAATCCCACACTTTTGCATCCATTTTGACGGCATGAAGGGAAGAGTTGTAGGAAGTTTGAACTCTACCTTGGACTTTGTCAACTCTTTCAAACGGTGGGTGGAGAGTGAAAATAGGAGGAAGACTTGGTCATAGTTATTTGAATTTGTGGTTTGGGAGTGAATGGGGGAGTTTGGCCGAATTTGGTGAGAGTTTGGGGAGAGGGAATGTGTGGCCGGTTGGTAATTGGAGTGTGCCGAATTTGCCTTTGGCATGTGTGTTTTCTTTCCGCCACAAATTCTCTTTGGTTAAGTGATTTTAGTTTAGTCAAAAGCTAACAAAACTCTCTTCACTTGCAAATAGCCAAAGAAACCATTTGTTTTGCTTCTTGAAACCGAACCCAGGCAACATATACCTTCTTGAGCTTGCTTGGTCCTTCTTTCATAGTAGCGAATGTTCTTGGAGTGCTCAAGCTATTATTTCTTTGCTAACTTTGGCGAACCATATACCCTCCTATCTCTCTCGTTCTTTTCCATTTTCACTAAGCGAAACTTGTATTCTCCTTTACTCTCATATTTCTTCTTTCTTTGAAACCTTGATAGCCAAAGTTGTTCTTCAAAACACCTACACTTGCGAAACCACAACACTCTCTTCTCCACTTTTGCTTTCATCTTTTCTCTTTTGAAAAGCCTTGGTAGCGAATGTGCATCCCTCTCCTTTCTTCTCCTTTTTCTTGTAAATCGAAACAAGCCTTCTTCCCTCCCTTCTTGACCGTAACACACTTCACCAAAAACCTACATCCTCCATCATCTTTTTCTGTAAACCGAAAGCAACCCATTCACCATTCTTATTTCTTATTTTTTTCTCTCTTCTCCAAACCCCTTAGCTTTTGTTCCCAATCGTTCTTCCCATTTCTTCAAGGCCGAACCTCCTTTCCATCTTGATTAAAGGGTGCTGGCCGAATCTTTTCTTCTTTCTATAGTTCTTCATTACCGAATTTCCCTTCCTTCAATTGTGTTTGTTTGGCCGAATCTTTCTTCTCTCCTAGTGGTGGTTGGTTGGTCGATTAGTGGTTGGTGTTGGGGTAAGTTCTTGGCCGTATGGCCATTTCCTTCTTTCTTGCACCTTGCCGATTTTTAGTATGTTTAAGGTCGATTTGATGTCTGTTAAAAGGTGTTAACTTCTTGTTATGGTAATCGTTTTTGTATAGGGTCCTTGGGTTCGAAATCAAGCAAGGAGAGGCTTTTACTCTGTTAAGCAATCGGTAAGTGGTGGTAAGAATGGGTGTTTGGATCCGATTTCGTTTAGTTTTCTTTAAGTTAAGTCATTAGGAGATTAACCATTATTCTTTTCTAGGGTGTGATCGTTTGGTAAAGAAGCATTATTGGTTCGAGTTTGGTTGGAAACCGAACCATTCGCAAAAAGTGAAATAACGCAACCCCTTTGGGTCACCTATTTTTGGCCGAATGGTATAGTGTTAATCCCTTGATTGGCCGATTGTAGGGTTAAGGCTGTTGAGGTGATCAAAAGATTTTGACCGGTTCTTAGGATTAACATCTTCGCTATTCAGGTGTGTAAACCAACACACTATCGTAACTAAGTAATGTGATAACTTTGTTTGTGTAAATAAAGCGGTGTGGTTGACTATTTTGATACCCATTGGGGTATGGATACAGATTCGGTAAGTCCGTTTCATTATGAAATATGTGATGATATACGATATCATGATTATGGGTGTATATTCATTGAGATGCCATGTTGAGCATGTGAGCATGATAGCATGATTGCGATTTTGCATCTAGTATGATATGTGATTGGGTGATATGAGAGGAGGGGAGTATGATATCCGTGTCTTTGGGACACTTTGTGTCTTTGGGACACGGAGGTTTGGCACCTCCGGTGGTTTGGTACCACGTATTTTGTGACTTTGGGTCACGGAGGTTTAGCACCTCGGCGTCTCATCCCGTGGCTTAGTACCACGTGGGTTGGCCCCACAGTTGATTATCTGGGATTGACGCCAGTGATTTGGTATCACACGATGGGTTGGCCCCATCATCGGATTTGTGACTACGGTCACCGGTGATTTGGTATCACATTGTGTCTTTGGGACACGGAGGTTTGGCACCTCATTGCGACTCGTCCACGTGGTTTGACACCACCGTGGGTTGGCCCCACTTATGAGATCTGGGATCGTCGCTAGTGATTTGGTATCACACGATGGGTTGGCCCCATCATTGGATTATTTGTGACTTGGTCACCGGTGGTTTAGTACCACAATATGGATATCGTGACTTTGGGTCACCGGTGGTTTAGCACCACCGGTGGTTTGGTACCACAGGGGTAGAAAAGGTGATATGGTTGGCTAGGATTGGGTGCATTACTTGCATTATTTTGTTATGATATGTGAGTTGGCATGTTATCTGGAGAGGATTTATACACCGAGTCTTGCGACTCACTCCCTCCTTTGACTTTTTCGGTGACACTTAGACGCGGACATGGGCCGGATGGACTCGAGGTGCTCATGCCATGCTAATAAAGGATTTTCTGAGACTTTATAAGATTTGGTACATTAGTTATTTATTTCTATGTGGTTTTATTTTGGGTTGTAAAAAGGCCTTTTAAAATTTATGGTTTGCTTGTTTATACTTAAAGTAAATGTTTAATATGCCTTAACAAACTAATTGGGTTAAAATGTGCTAAAATTTGGAAAGATAACGATTTCAAAACTACAAAAGCGACATTTTAAACTATACCATCGGGTATCACACTAAGATTTAGAATAAAGAAGAACTCAAATGTTTTCTATCTTAAACACGATTTTTCCACTAAGACAGAATGCTTTTGTAACAATGATAAACAACTCAAACTTCTTAACAAGATAAACCTGTTTTGTCTACCCATCGGAGTAAGTTCTCAAAATTTTTGGGTTTTTAAATACATCATTAGATTTCAATCAAACCTACTCAAGTTTTTCTTCAAGCACAAAATCTAGCGAGGTGTTTCCTCAAACTTTTAAACTTAAACCTAAACCTCTCAAAATCCTTTTTCCTGTAACATACCAGATTCGGTCGTGGTGTGTTGACCGGGTTTGGGGTGTTACATTTGTGGTATCAGAGCTAAGTTCAAAGGCTTCATTTGTGGGCCCGAGGCCCAAAATGTTTTAAAACTATAGTTTTTGAGTATTTTGTTTTAAAAGTATAGTTTGAAAGGCATGGCACCGAGTCACCGGCACCAATCTGCCCAGGTAAGTACCCCGTACTATTGTTTGTGATAATGATGTTGATGTGATGGCTAGTGATAGTAAGACTACCGTAGAGACTGAAACTGATAGGGCTCTGTGGACTCGTGAAAACGAAACTTCTTTAATAAGCAATATTCATAAGACTTTGCTTTTAAGCGAGTGGAATAATGAGTGATACATAAAATTCTTTAATCGACGAGATTTAGTCATGAGTACCGGGTGGACGTGGTCGTGGGCGTGGTCGCGGTAGGATGACGGTTTCGAGCCGTAGGTTACAGTCGGGGTTCGAAGAATGAGATCTGGTTCGCCACCAGTGGAGGTGGTGAGTTTCAAAAGCAAGCCGGGAGGACGCGATGTCACGACGATCTTGTGGGTTTTAGAATGGGTAGTGGAGTAGGTGGGCGTAGGAGCTAGGAAATCGTACTGGCGACTTGAGCAAATAAATTTGAATTCTTCGGGGTGTCTCGGGTGTTGCTCCAGCCTTCTGAGTATTATTGGTGAGCGATAGAATGGATCATGGACGATCCGGATCTAACTGCTGAAGAAAAATTAAAGGGATCGTATCACTTCTCCGAGATGAGTCATACCAGTAGTGGCTCACGGTTGGAGACAATGTGATAGCGAAGATCGACTTGGGACTATTTTCGGTGCTTATCGGAAAAAGTGCGTGGGGCTAACTACATTAATGAGCGAAAAGCATTTACGAGGTTAGTTCGAGGAGCAAATGTGTGTGAGTACGAGGTAGAGTTTCTCGGTGAGTCGGTATGCGGGGATATGGTGGCTCTTGAACATGAGAGGTTCGTTCGTTTGAGGATGGCTGCGAGGCGAATTAAGGTTGTTAATTGCGCCCAGCAGGCGTGAATTCTGGTTACGGTTGAAAAGGCAAAGGTAGCCGAGGGCATTAAAGAGTCTGTGAGGTAGGGTATAGATAGGAACCGACACAAGAGGAGTTTTGGATCTTCTGGGTCGTCAAGTAATCAGCAGAAAAGGGCTAGACTGAATGGGCCGAATCAGTCGGGTAGGTTTGTCTTTGCTAGGCGAGACCGCCGCAATGTAACCGCTGTGGGAAGGCTCATTGGGGAGGATGTTGGGTGATGGTAGAGGCTTTGTTTTGAGTGTGGCTCATTGGACCACCGTGTGAGGATTGTCCGCGCAAGTTGGCTAGGATTCGATTCGAGAATCGGGGCCGTACTCGATCTGAAATAATGGACCACCACCGCAGAGGGGCCGAGGTAATGGCGAGGAGGTAATGGTTCGGTCGGGCCGTGGAGCACCGGCGAGAGGCGAGTAGTTACGAGGCAGACAGGTAGGGGTTGGTGTATCTTGCGGGCGCCGTGAGGAGGCGATGCACCGGATGTCATTACACGTGCGTTTTAATCTTTGGTTCTCCATTCTTGCTTTAATTGATGTGGGTTCAACACATTCATATGTTGCAAGTAGCATAGTAAAGACCATGGATTTAGACTCGAGATATCTTCTAGGCGGATGTAGTAATAAGCCTCTAGGTCACTCTGTAGTGGTAGATAAAGCGTATAGAGGCGTACCTCTAGAACTCTAAGGGTATCTTTTGAGGTGATCTGATGGAGCTGCCGTTTGGGAGTTCGATCGATTCTTGGGATGGATTGGTGGTTAAGCACCGAGCGAAGTTGGATCTGTGACTAAGCGCATGGTTCTGAAACACGTGAGGTGATGAGGTAGTTACGATCGGTAATAGGAGGAATTATCATCCAATGTGGTATCTGCTCTGGCAGAGAAGATGGTCGAAAAGAATTTGTGAAGCATATGTGGTTCATGTGTATGCCTTGGAGGCTAAGGAGTCTGCTGTGGAGCGGTTCGAACGGTTAGGGAATTTGTTGATGTGTTTCCTAAGGAGCTTCCGGGTTTGCCACCAGATCGGGAGGTAGAGTTCGGGATAGATCTGTTACCGAATCTGCGCCCGTATCTATTACTCCGTGCAGGATGGCACCTAAGGAGTTAGTGGAGCTTAAGGCTCGAATCTGAGAATTGTTTGACCGAGGCTTTATCGAGCCAAGTATTTAGCCTTGGGGAGCACCTTACTCTTTGTAAAGAAGAAAGCGGTACCATGCGGATGTGTATAGACTACATGCCAATTGAATAAGTGACGATCAAAAACAAGTATCCTTGCCTCGGATAGATGACTTGTTTGATCACCAAGAAGCGTCGATTTTCTCGAAGACCGACTTAAGGTGCAGGTATCACCGATTAAGGGTAAAGGAGGCGGATATCGTAAGGCGGCATTTCGTTACTCGGTATGGGCACTTTGAGTTCTTAGTTATCTTGAATTCGCCGTGACCTTCATGGATCGATGAATAGGGTGTTCCAACAAGATCTAGATCGGTTCGTAGTGGTTTTATCGGCGAAATCTTGGTATATTCAAGGACCGAGGAGGAACATGAGGCACATTCACGGGTGGTATTGCAGTTACGAGGGAGAAAGCGACTTTATGCAAAGTCCAAGAATCTGAGTTCGGCTTAGGAGGTGGCGTTCTTGGGTCATGTAGTATCGGTGAGGGATTAGAGTGGACCCTCGTAAGATTGAGGCGATCTTGGATTGGAAGCCGCCTAGGTCGATGAGAGAGATTCGGAGTTTTCGGGCTTGGCGAGGATACTACCAAGATTTGTAGAGGTTTCTCATTGATCGCGGCCGATGACTAAATTATTGAGAAAGGATTCCGTTTATTTGGTGAGAAGCGGCGGGAGAGCTTGATAAGTTGAAGAAGATCTTGTGAAGCTTGGTTACGATTCAACTGAGGTTTGTAAGGAATTCACGAGTGTATTGCGATGCATCACATACGGGATTGGGTTGTGTCTTGATGCAAGAAGGGAAGGTTGTGGCTTACGCATCTCGGCGATTGAGGCCACATGAGGTAAATTATCAACGCATGATCCGGAGTTAGCGGTACGTAGTATTTTCCTTAAAGATATGGAGGCATTACTTGTATGCGGAGAAAGATCGATAGTCTACACGGACCATAAGAGTCTGAAGTACCTTCGACTCGGAAAGACTTGAATCTGAGGCAACGCAGATGGATTGAGCTGCTGAAAGACTACGATTGCTCAATTGAGTATCATCCGGGCAAGACTAACGTTGTGGCAGACGCGTTGAGCCGTAAGGTTGTTTTAGATCTAAGAGCGCTGTTTGCCCACTTGAGTTTGTATGGCACGGGAGTATTCAGCGAGAACTACTGAGTTAAGCTGCTTGGGTTGAGCGGATCGAGAGAAAAACAGTTGAGGATGAAGTTTTCGGTCTTGAGAGGACACAAGTGCGAATGATAGGTTGAAGGGTTATAGTTTGTCTAGTGATGGGGTCTTTGTGTTTTGGGGAAGGCTTGTATGCCGAGAGACACTGAGTTAAGGTAAAAGATTCTTCAGGAGGCACATAGCACCCTACGCTATGCATCCCGGAGGTAGTAAAATGTATAGGGACCTTAGAGAACGATTACGGTGGTAAGATGCGAAAAAGGAGGTGACCGAGTTTGTGGGAAGTGTCGACATGTCGTAGGTCAAGGTGAGCATCGCCTACCGTCGAGGTTGCTTCAACCAGTGAAGATTCCACAGTGGAAATGGGAAAGGATAACTATGGATTTCGTCAGTGGATTACCGCTTACACCGAGCAAGAAGGATTCGATTTGGGTAATCGTGGATCGTCGACTAAATCGACTCACTTTATTCCGGTGAGGTGGATTACTCACTGCGAGAGGTTGGCAAAGTCAGTATGTGTCGAGATAGTGAGGCTCTGCACGGTGCTGTATCGATCATCTCGAATAGGGATCCGAGGTTCACGTCAAGGTTTTGGAAAGTGTTGCATCAGGCTCTGGGTACACGGTTAGATTTCAGCATGGCATTTCATCCATGAGATCGACGGCGGTGGAAGCAGGTTATCTGATCTTGGAGGATATCTTTGCGAGGTGTGTATTGGATTTGAGGGTAGTTGGGAGGAGTATCTACCGTTAGCTGAGTTCGCCTATAAAAGCAGCTACCAAGCAAGTATCAAAATAGCACCATATGAGGCGTTATGCGGTAGGAAGTGTCGCTCACCTACTTGTTGGATGAGAGTTAAGTGAGCGTCGATTGTTGGGACCAGAGTTGGTTCTTGAGGCGAAGACAAGGCTAAGTTGATTGAGCTCGGTTGAAAGAAGCTTGGACCGCGAAGTCCTATGCCGATCTTAGGAGGAGAGATATTGAATTATTTGTGGGAGATCGGGTTGTCTGAAGGTCTCACCGTGGAAGAAAGTATTAAGGTTCGGAGGAAAGGCAAGCTAAGTCCGAGGTTTATTGGGCGTATAAGGTCTTGAGACGAGTGGGACGATTGCATATCACTCGAGTTGCCAGTGAGCTAAGTCGATTCATGGCGTATTCCACGTTTGATGCTTGGCGTTACCGCTCGAGACCCATCATGCGTGGTGACGATGAGGAGAGATCGAGGTAAACCCAGATATGACCATGGAGGAAGAGCTGTCATGATTTTAGATCGGGATGTGAAGGTTCTGTGTAAGAAGTCTGTGCCCTTGGTTAAGGTTCTTTGGCGGAAGCATGGCGTGGAAGAAGCGACATGGGAACCCGAGGATACGATGAGACGATAATACCATAACTCTTGACCGGGGTAATTTCGAGGCGAAATTATTTTTAAGGGGTAGAACTGTAATATCCGGGTTAAGGGCTATTTTGTTTTGGCATTGTTTGCATGATTAATGGCTTGCTATGATGTTGTTTGTGTAGTTTGGGGCTTAGTTGTAGGCTAGGGTGAGCTTTGAGTGGGTGGAAAAATTTTAGTTTTGGGCTTAGGTGATAGGAGTCAAGGAGTTGGGGTTATATATTTTATTTGTTGAATTGTGGCATAACAAAGGAGTTGGTGGAGTGGCAAGGCATGCGCCACATGGAGAGTGTGGTTGGCGTCAACTGCAGGAGGAAGAGGTCCTGAGTTCAAGCTGCGAAAATCCCACACTTTTGCATCCATTTTGACGGCATGAAGGGAAGAGTTGTAGGAAGTTTGAACTCTACCTTGGACTTTGTCAACTCTTTCAAACGGTGGGTGGAGAGTGAAAATAGGAGGAAGACTTGGTCATAGTTATTTGAATTTGTGGTTTGGGAGTGAATGGGGGGAGTTTGGCCGTTGGTGAGAGTTTGGGGGAGGGAATGTGTGGCCGGTTGGTAATTGGAGTGTGCCGAATTTGCCTTTGGCATGTGTGTTTTTTCTTTCCGGCCACAAATTCTCTTTGGTTAAGCTGATTTTAGTTTAGTCGGTTAGCTAACAAAACTCTCTTCACTTGCAAATAGCCTAAGCCGAAACCATTTGTTTTGCTTCTTGAAACCGAACCCAGTGCAACATATACCTTCTTGAGCTTGCTTGGTCCTTCTTTCATAGTAGCCAAATGTTCTTGGAGTGCTCAAGCTATTATTTCTTTGCTAACTTTGGCGAACCATATACCCTCCTATCTCTCTCGTTCTTTTCCATTTTCACTAAGCGAAACTTGTATTCTCCTTTACTCTCATATTTCTTCTTTCTTTGAAACCTTGATAGCCGAAAGTTGTTCTTCAAAACACCTACACTTGCGAAACCACAACACTCTCTTCTCCACTTTTGCTTTTATCTTTTCCCTTTTGAAAAGCCTTGGTAGCCGAATGTGCATCCTCTCCCTTTCTTCTCCTTTTCTTATAAACCAAACTAGCCTTCTTCTCTCCTTCTTGGCCGTAACACACTTCACCAAAACCTACATCCTCCATCTTCTTTTTACGTAAACCAAAGCACCCCATTCACCATTCTTATTTCTTATTTTTTTCTCTCTTCTCCAAACCCCTTAGCTTTTGTTCCCAATCGTTCTTCCCATTTCTTCAAGGCCGAACCTCCTTTCCATCTTGATTAAAGGGTGCTGGCCGAATCTTTTCTTCTTCCTATAGTTCTTCATTGCGAATTTCCTTCCTTCAATTGTATTTGTTTGGCGAATCTTTCTTCTCTCCTAGTGGTGGTTGGTTGGTCGATTAGTGGTTGGTGTTGGGGTAAGTTCTTGGCCGTATGGCCATTTCCTTCTTTCTTGCACCTTCCGATTTTTAGTATGTTTAAGGGTCGATTTGATTATCTGTTAAAAGGTGTTAACTTCTTGTTATGGTAATCGTTTTTCGTATAGGGTCCTTGGGTTCGAAATCAAGCAAGGAGAGGCTTCTTACTCTGTTAAGCAATCGGTAAGTGGTGGTAAGAATGGGTGTTTGGATCTGATTTCGTTTAGTTTTCTTTAAGTTAAGTCATTAGGAGATTAATCGTTATTCTTTTCTAGGGTGTGATCGTTTGGTAAAGAAGCATTATTGGTTCGGGTTTGGTTGGAAACCGAACCATTCGCAAAGGTAGAGTAATGCAACCCCTTTGGGTCACCTATTTTTTGGCCGAATGGTATAGTATTAATCCTTTGATTGGCCGATTGTAGGGTTAAGGCTGTTGAGGTGATCAAAAGATTTTGACCGGTTCTTAGGATTAACATCTTCGCTATTCAGGTGTGTAAACCAACACACTATCGTAACTAAGTAATGTGATAACCTGTTTGTGTAAATGAAACAGTGTGGTTGACTATTTTGATACCCATTGGGGTATGGATACGGATTCGGGTAAGTCCGTTTCATTATGAAATATGTGATGATATACGATATCATGATTATGGGTGTATATTCATTGAGATGCCATGTTGAGCATGTGAGCATGATAGCATGATTGCACGATTTTGCATCTAGTATGATATGTGATTGGGTGATATGAGAGGAGGGAGTATGATATCCGTGTCTTTGGGACCTTGTGTCTTTGGGACACGGAGGTTTGGCACCTCCAGTGGTTTGGTACCACGTATTTTGTGACTTTGGGTCACGGAGGTTTGGCACCTCGGCGTCTCGTCGAGTGGCTTAGTACCACAATGGGTTGGCCCTACATTGATTATCTGGGATTGGCGCGATGATTTGGTATCACACGATGGGTTGGCCCCATCATCGATTTGTGACTACGGTCACGGTGATTTGGTATCACATTGTGTCTTTGGGACACCGGAGGTTTGGCACCTCATTGCGACTCGTCCACGTGGTTTGACACCACCGTAGGTTGGCCCCACTTATGAGATACGGGATCGTCACTAGTGATTTGGTATCACACGATGGGTTGGCCCCATCATTGGATTATTTGTGACTTGGGTCACCAGTGGTTTGGTACCACAAGATGGATATCGTGACTTTGGGTCACCGGTGGTTTAGCACCACCGTGGGTTTGGTACCACACGGGGTAGAAAAGGTGATATGGTTGGCTAGGATTGGGTGCATTACTTGCATTATTTTGTTATGATATGTGAGTTGGCATGTTATACCGGGAGAGGGATTTATACACTGAGTCTTGCGACTCACTCCCTCCTTTGACTTTTTTAGGTGACACTTAGGCGCGGACATGGAGCCGGGATGGACTCGAGGTGCTCATGCCATGCTAATAAAGGATTTGCTGAGACTTTATAAGATTTGGTACATTAGTTATTTATTTCTATGTGGTTTTATTTTGGGTTGTAAAAAGGCCTTTTAAAATTTATGGTTTGCTTGTTTATACTTAAAGTAAATGTTTAATATGCCTTAACAAACTAATTGGGTTAAAATGTGCTAAAATTTGAAAAGATAACGATTTCAAAACTACAAAAGCGACATTTTAAACTATACCATCGGGTATCACACTAAGATTTGGAACAAAGAAGAACTCAAATGTTTTCTAACTTAAACACGATTTTTCCACTAAGCCAGAATGCTTTTGTAACAATCATAAACAACTCAAACTTCTTAACAAGATAAACCTGTTTTGTCTACCCATCGGAGTAAGTTCTCAAAATTTTCGGGTTTTCAAATACATCATTAGATTTCAATCAAACCTATTCAAGTTTTTCTTCAAGCACAAAATCTAGCGAGGTGTTTCCTCAAACTTTTAAACTTAAACCTAAACCTCTCAAAATCCTTTTTCCTGTAACATACCAGATTCGGTCGTGGTGTGTTGACCGGGTTTGGGGTGTTACAGCTTTCTTACCACTTTTGATATCAAACACCTAAGTTCAATATATTACAAAGCATACAAGCATTAAGGGTCAAAAATATAGGAATCCATCAATAAATTATACAAGTAATTTGATTATCCTTGTAGAATACAACAGTCATAAATGTAATTATTCAGTTTTATTTCTAATTCTGAATAAGTCTACCTAGGTCACATAGGTATTTTGTGCTTGTAAAATTCTGAGGCTTAAGATAAGTATGAAATTCAAGAATAGTAAGCATCAAATGGTTTCAAGCAAGGAAATATTATGGAACATCATATTTTCCCCTATTCTCCCTTTTAGTGACCCTTTCCGCTCACCGCCTTATTTCTCCTTCTCTCACCTTCCTTATTTCTCCTTTATATGAAATCTCAGCATCATATAGTAACTATGGCTAGCTCACGTGTTTTGTGTAATAATGAATTTTTTTTCTATAGTTATGATTTTTCCATTTTCTTTCTCTTTCACGGTACCTCACTCACAATTGCTTTCGTTTTTCACGTACTTTTTCTGCTCGTTAAATTTTCTTTTTGAATTTTTCTTTTTCTACTTTTAAGTTACCTATAATCACTATACTCCATCGATCTTTCCTATTGCTCTATTTTACAAAACCACCGTAATGTATCTACTTAACCATCAATATGTATGGCCAGATGTCTATAATCATGGAATTTAGTACCAAAGAAAAGGGTAAGCACGAATTACCATTTTTAGCTCAGGTTTTGTATAGAGGTTTATCAAGAAGTGTTTTTTGGCTCAAAATAGGTACTAGGGATGAATCAAAAGGGTTAGCTTTTTGGCTTTGGGTGTATAGCAAACAATGCCTTAGGTTATCTCTAGGTATATCAATATTCACAAATTTAGTCAACCAAACAATCACAAATTCAACAATTTATCATTCATACTAACATGCTCGTTTCCTTGTATTCCCTATATCATTTGTTAAATTCAATTGCTTAATGCCTATTCACAATGTAATATATAGAACTTAATAGTCTAATAATAAAAATTTTAAAATCACCCATTCTTATGAAAATTTTACTGTAAACAAAATCAACCTTTGTACATGCTTCTAACCAATCACTTGTATTCTTACAAGCTCAAGCCCACAATTGACAAGAAAAATAAAAAAAAACATAATTTTTTTAAAAACAATTCTATGTTACCCCCACACTTTAAGAAACACATTGCCCTCAATGTGCAGTCCCATAAAAGATAAGAAACGAAATTAACTGATTGATCGTGATAGTGTCGTAGACAATTGGTGGGTGCCTCCTCCTTTTATCATTAAAAGCCTAAAATCATTGTGTGCCTTCCATATGGTGTTCATATAAAGAAAGTTTAACCACAAAACAACTACTAATCTACTATTACTCCTACTTGTAACAACTTAAATAAATTAAAAAATCATCCCAAATTTAATACAACCTTTAAAAATAAAAATTGAAAATTCAGTCATCCTCCTAAAAATCCATCACATTATCTTCCTCCCCTTCTGATCAGCTATAAACATCATAGCAATAATGTGCAAGCGTACAGTGTCGATACAAGTATACTAGATAGATGTGAGTCTGTCGGATATCGATCCCACAGGGATGGTTGTCTTTTGTCTATTAATGTCGGTGTAATAACTAGATAGAAATGAGATAAATTTTGAGGATATTCGTTGAAGCAATAACTTGAAAACAATAAGATAAAGTATGCTATCGATAAAATAGGATCCCCAACATGAATCTTCATCAGTATACTAAGTACTCACAAGGTATAAAATATAGATGATTGTCGACGCAATAAAATTTAATCTATATCTTACCACATGCCACTCTTTCACTTAATCTGGGACTTAACCATGCATATTAACATGACCTTTCGATGATGGCAATGTGGCACTATTAAGAACAAGTGGACTAAATTCCTTTAGTCCTTACTCAACTTCCGCTGAAATGCTTATTAGCTCAAACTGTCACTGCACCTTCCAGTGTTAGTGATTGCAATAACACTTCCGTGTTTAGAACATTCAAACCCCTAAGATTAAACAATGAAAATAAGATTTAATAAGATAATATTTAACAAAGCATTCATTGTACTTCCATACAGTAGAAAAGATAGAGCAATCACTAGCGTTTTCAAAGGAATGAGAAAGAATCGAATGGCGAATACAATTCCTAGGCTACTCAATTGGATCTCTCCGTTTCCCCTTGTTCTACACTTAAATCTCCTCATCAAGAGTGGATATACATTAGTCTTCTCATTGGCTCACCCATAGGAGGCTCAAGCTATCATGGTCGCAACCTTCAAAATAGGGTAAGAGAATGGTAGTCCAGCTAAAAAAAATCCTCTCTTCATTTTTCTCACGTTATTCTTTTATGTTTTCCTTAAAAGTACCAGTGTCCTTCCCTCAAGATTCTTCTATCCTTGTTCATACATGGTAGTTACACTAGACTGGATAGCTCACACATGGTTGGCTCTTATCAGACAGCTGTCAACTGCGACGACAATTTTGGACGCAATCTAGAATTAACTCATGCAGTAACATTAATGCATAAAGATAGCAAAATTAAAGATAAAATAGGCTAGGATTCGTTGAGTTATAAAATGCAATTTACTAAACTAAACATGCTAAAATGTATGCTAAGGGTAACTCAATGGGAGCAAATTAACCAATAAGTAGGGAGAAACCATATGTTTTTTCTAGTACAATCACACCCCCAAACTTGAGTTTTTACTTGTCCTCAAGTAAAACAGAAACTAGCAAGGCTACAAGAATTTTTCTAAGGCAAATGATCATTCTAGCAACTTGAACCCTCTAAATTCCAAATAAATGAATCACATTTAGATGAAAGAATATTGCATCGACAATACATAAGCATGAATGAGTAAGATTTAACTTTCATCAAGGCCAACATCATGCTTCAAATCCTAGATTCTATCTACCAATACAACAATTATTGTACAATACTATAATATTTTTTCAGAATAAGTGATCTTGTTGCATTACTGTACCCTTGTTATTGAGAAGTAAGAATGGGGTGCAACAAACCCCCATGAAGTACGTAATTGCACCAACACACACTCATGCAGCAACAACCTTTGGCCAGATTCATTTGTCTAATGCCTGTATTGAAGTGTTCCCTTTTTAACATTCCACAATACACCCACTTTGGAGTGTCTCTTATTTATAACTATCTATATATATATATATATATATATATATATAGGCAGCTGAAAAAGGCAATTTCATTCAAGACTCAAGGATTGCTACTAGTCATTTATTACTAATGCAACCTAAATCATTCATCAAAGTATTGAAGATACAACATTCAATCAAATTTATCCAACTCATTCATTGACAATTTACATGATCCAAGAGTTAAGCATCGAATGTAACATTTTTTTTTTGAATAATTGTGCATAAACCTTGTGTCCTCCAAACAAAATTGAAATGTGGGTGTATTTCTAAATCCCATATATATTCCCCCAAACTTAAAGATTACATTGTCCCCAATGCAACTTAAAGATTACACTGTCCCCAATGCACTAACATGAATGTGTAATGATAATGAAAATGCAATGATAATGTATACTTATCAAAATAAAACCTACAACTACATGCAATGCAGGAATACTATAAATAAAGCTAAAAACAAACTAACTTAGTTATCTGCAGCCGTCGATGTGGTTGATGCATCGACAAGATTTCTTTTATGTGAATTCAGACTATTATAAAAAATCTCAATTTGTGTTTTTGGTTGAATGTCGTGCATGAGACAACGTCGAAGCAAAGACTTATAATGTTTGCATGTGGTGTGAAGATTTTCATCATCCAACTGATGGTAAGCAGTAATATCGTTTCAAAAATGAGCATTCATTGTCGGCAAGTTTGATCACTGCAAAATAGAGTTTTAAAATTTATAAAGTGAATGATAGAACCTGGAAACTAACTTTGACAACGATTAAAGGCAACTGTACCTATCGAACAGTAGTATAGCTTAGGCGAGACTGGATTGTCAAACCCAAAGGAACTAAAAGTACTAATACTAACCTTTTTTTTATTATTTAGCCTTAAAAATATAGTGAAGTTCTTTAAACTAAATTAAACTAACAACTACTACTCTAAAGACACAAAGACAAAAGAGGGAATTGGGAAATAACTTTAGGAAAAACTCAGTTGATCATGACGATACCCTCAGGAAGAATCCACCTAGACTTCACTTGTTTTTTAACCCTTGAATCATATGATTTCTTTACTTAGCTTGATTCGTAAGACTCCCTAACCTATATTAAACCCTCTCTCGAGGCGAATAACGTTTGACCCTAGGTTAATTAGTGGAAGTCTCGTTCGCTTATAATAACCCCCTAGAATAGCACTAAATCGATCAATGGACTCCCATATTAGGTTTCGCCCTAATTCGACAAAATCTCGTCACCCTATCTCTAGACATGCGATCAACTCCGCTTAATTATGCTAGATCTACTCTTAGGCAGGGTCTATTCCCCCTCTACCTAAGCACATCAGATTAGATTAAGCAATATAATTAAGAACAAACTAATTACTTATCATGTAAATTAAAAATCAAATAACAAGATTCATCTAAGTTTTATCCCCTTCAGGTATCTGAAGGGTTTAGTTCATAATAAAATAAGAAAACATCTCAAGAGAAAAGATAAAACAAAACATAAGAAATCCCAAAAGCTCCTTGAAGGAATTGAAGGAGAGATCCTCCATCTTGAGTAGGACTCTGGATTCTTGAGATGGATCAACTGGCTATCTTCGAGTAATTCCCTGAATGAAATCTCTAGCAGAAGGCTTCTGCCAAACTGCGACCCCCTAGAATAGCTGCCTTGGGGTGTTTATATAGGCCTTGAGATGCTTTACTTGACTTCTAAGTATCTCCTTCAAGTAGAATTACTATTAGGGTGTTTAAGTAGACTTAGGAGTATGTTTCTTTGCCTTCAAGCATCAATTCCGTGTGAAATTGCTCTTTCCTGCGGCAGGGGCACGCCCATGGCACACGCCCGTGTAAGTCATGGCCAGCTTGTGTAAATTGGGGTTGAGGCCGTGTTCTAGATAATTTTCAAGGCACGGCCGTGTGGCTTGTAGTCCAAGCCATGCCGATTTCGTGAGTTTGCCCAATTTGGTCCGTTTTGAGCCTGTTTTGCTTTCTTTTTATCCTTGGGTGCTTTCCTGGGTATAAGACATGAAAAGAAAGGATTAAGAGCACCTTTTTACATAAAATTAAGGATAAATCATCCACAAGCATATTAAATATGGGATTAAAATATGTTACTTTTACAGTTTATCAAATACCCCCACACTTAAGCTTTTGCTTATCCTCAAGCAAAATTCTCAACTTACAACTAAAACGAACTTTCCATAATTCATAATTCCTATTGGCAATGTCTCATCATAATTCATAGATAATTTATACATGGATAATTTAACTCAAAGAACCCTAAAGATTCAATCAAGATAAGTCATACCTTTGTAGTATGAAAACATAGGTGTCTCCCTTATCTAAGTAATTACCTTTAATTCAAAACCGATAAGGACTGACATCCTTACAAAAGATTCTCTCAAATCACTCGAAGTTTTTAAGTTTCAAGAATAAGTACTCATAAGTCGAACCTAAAAGTTAATCCTATAGGCTTGCTTGAAAATCAAATCTCCACCACTGTATATGAGATGATACACAAATCAAAAGGTCTTTATCAGGGTTGTAACGGGGCTAGGGTTAAAGGTGTGGATACATGCTGAATTAGAAGATTAGAATCGAGACTTGACCTAACAAATTACCTATTAGAAATATGTAATAATATGAGTGATTACATCAATTGAAAACTAATAATACTATTATTGATAATTCTATAATACAAGCTCTTCTTCAACAGTTGGAATTTAAACGTAGAAGCTCAATTAATCACGTAACTTAATACTGAATATACTTTGTGTACCATCCCCAAACCCGGCCCACGAGTCTTGACCGGATCTGGTTATGTCACTACGAAAAAATGTTGAAAATCTTTGTCTTTAGAATAAAACATGAAAATTTTGTTTATTTTCGGGAAATAATTCCATTAAAATTATTAAATAATAAGCTTGGTTTGAATTAAAACTTTATTATATTTTATTAAAAGATAAATCATTTGTAAAAATATTTCTAAGTACGATATAAATTCTGTCATCCATAAAAAGAGTACTTTAAACAAAAGTGGCCCTTATTACAACCAATATTAAACAAAACACTTAGTATTAAAATTGCTTAAAAATAATTAAATTAATCTCCTTCTGCATGGGCCACCTTGCATCCTCTCCGACCCGGTCCGATCAACATGTCACTTGCGATGTTGGATAAATAATTGGGTGAGTCGACGGACTCGGTGTGTAATTAAAACCATCGAAATCCACCCACATGCTAGCCACATAACATCCCAATTATCAAATGCAACATGTAAATATAACCATTTAGACATTACCATAATCTGGGCTTGGCCCACAATCAAATCATATTCAAGCACTGGGCTAGGCCCTTTTCTCATCGATCCCGCGATTCGGGCTTGGCCCATTTCCACGTATGTTCTCAAAACATACCTATCCACATGTCATATTGGGCTTGGCCCATTTCCATATCATTTCATAGCGAACGATGCAACATGAAACCCAACCCAATCCTAAGGTCCATCCGCTACACACCCCTTAACCAAACCTACCACACACCGGGGACTATCGAGTCACCCTCTCCTTTTCCCTCCAAAAGGGCAACCAATGCCATCCACGATGTAGAGTATAGCTAACATCAAACCACGATGGAGCACACAAGAATCCATCAAGCCACGATATGGCATAAGCGATATCGATCAAGGTAACCACGCGAACTAAATCGCAAAAGATCCACAACGCGACCTCGATCGGCGTCAATCCACGATGTAGCACAAAGCTGACATCAACCACGTACTCGAAGTACACCCGTACCTTCTTTCAAAAACCCACCCATGCACATGTAACATAATATAATGCGGAGATGATGCATGTGCATGATATTCACAATTATAGGCATACTCACATATTAAAAATCAATTATCACATTTTAACCAATTTGCTACTAACCTCGTCATCACCATACCCCCTTCAAGGGTATCAATTTCACATTTACTGCACTTGTTAGCAAACATATTAAACAGGAAAATATCACGCAAATCCCGAAAACAATGGCTAACTACACACCTTATAATCAATTTCTAAACCTCGATCCCGACGCTATCATTTAGCGAGACTATCATATCCGCCTATCATTTTACATTGCATGCCCACACCCCAAAGGCCAATCTCGCATGCAGAAACCGATCTCTTTTGAACTTGGGATGGGGCTTTCCTTTCCCTCTTGACTAGCACTTGCATCCATCGACACTTAATCGGTATCACACCATTAATCAACAAGTCATAATCTACTATTATTGAATTTAGATCACCTAATAACATCCTTACAAAATCGAGATCCCAAGGCTCCCTTTGCTACATCGATTTGGCCCTAAAAGATCATAGCCACCACTCGGTCAACACAAAACATAAACAATGGCCTAAGGCCGAATTCTAATGGATCACTTACCAACCGAATACTCAAGGGTAAAATCTTTGCTTGCTTGCTTCCAAATCTCGAAGCCCTTTCTCTAAACCGATTGGAGATGCTCCTGCCTTGATTCGTCTTAACTACACCAAAATGACTAATAGGGAGTTTCGCTAGGCCTTGAAGAGTTGCAACAAAAGAATTATTTTATGAAGAAAAGGGGAATTCGGCCTAAGCAGAGTTTCCAAGAAAAAGTAGAGATAAAAAATAGATGCTCCAACTTTCGGCTTTGGCTTCCACAAAATAAAAGCAAAAGAGGAAGTGTTCCTTGACTTGGTTTCGGCAAGAGGCTAAGGGAAGAATTAGAAATAATTTGGCATAAAAGAAATGGGGCTAAAATTGATTAAGGGATGAGCACACCTATTATAGAATTCGCCACAAACTAGAATTAGTTCAAAATAATTTGTATTAATCATAAGGCTATTTTCCTCCGCCAACTACAATGATTTAATCCCATAATAATCCAGAGCAACCATTATCTCCTACTTACATTAAATAAAATAATCCTACAATTATCCTAAAATAATTTAAAAAAATAACCCAACCCTTATCACTTATCTTCCATTTGAATTCTAAAAGGATTAAACAACCTTAGCTCCCCAAGTGCAGTCCACCTTCACCTTACCAACTTTCTTTGCAAAAGACCAAAACAAAATAAAATTCCAACTGCACCACTCTCAGCTCGAACACGGGACCTTCTCTGTTGCCCTTCTCCTCCAACGCCGAGCCACTCGGCCACATTGAATTTCATGCCATAAAGCCCCCACATTTATTTTAAACCTTCCTACTCCAAATTTATAACATAGCATATATAAAAAAACACGCTTAAAATCTTGCTGCAGACCTGGACTAGCGCCTTTCTCCTCCAGTAGCCTAAGTGGCGACGTTAGCCACTTGACCAACGAGCTCTTTGCGTCACAAACTCATTCCACTCCTTTTAAGGCTTCCTTCCTTTAAACATAAAACCCAAAAATTCAAAACTAGTTTGTTGCCTTCTTGAATCGAACACGAGACCATAGGCGTCACCTTCCCAAGCCCCAAGCAACATACTCAAGCCACTTCACCCAACCGCTTCTTATGCCATAAATTACCGAAAAATATACTTAAGGCCTCCTTGGCTGTTTCCCTTTCCACTAAAAATCCAAAATTTTCCAAAGTCTTCCCTTTCATCCAAACATTTCTAAAACCCTAAAACTCATCCAAGCACTCCCAAAACCTACTAACACTCGAATTACACACAACTTTGCATAGCCCCTAAAACCAGGGTGTTACACTTTGAATTTTTTTTAAGAATAAACTAAGTATTTCATAATAAATGGTAAATGCAACTACTAAACTAATATAATTCAGTAACTTAATCAAATCAAACCTCGATTAAAGGGTAGTCAAAAAGGAAGGGTGATATAAATACAAAGGGTCTTTGGGTTAATGTTAGTGGTTAAGTCAATAAAAAAGGGTTGTTAGGATTCAACGGGGTTCACAGGGGTTAATTGTGAAGGTAGGCTTTTTAGTGGAGTAAGTGGGTTAAATCCTAGGTGCCTTTATCATCTCTGTATATCAAATAAAAAAATATGGTCTCAATATGTATAAACGAGGCAACTTCTAGAATAATAGTTCAAAGTTGACACACTCATAATAAATAAAGTGAGCAAGAAAAAGAATAAATGCTCTATAAGGCTCAAAATCTCACAAAAATTATGGGTGTTTTTGACATCAATCCTTGTAAATTTCAAACTTCAAAGTAATACTCAAATTCAGTTTAACGACCTATTAATTTTAATTTTTAGAAAGTAGACTTATCATGCTTGATTCTCTAGTATCCTTCAGATTTAATCATCAATGCACAATTAACTATGACTTAATCTAAAACATATCAATAAAAATCATAAATCATTAGAAATTTCATACTGGTTAGTAATATGAGGAAATTACTTTGAATAAGACTAAATTGAGGTTTTGAGAATAATGCAAAAGTTTGACACTTTTACCCCACACTTGAGATGTACATTGCCTCAACAATAAATAATAACAATAATGGGATAAATCAAAAGAGAAGGGGTAGAGTGACACTTCTTGAATTTTGGATGGCTCCGGGCGTTGGCAATGGTCATGGTAGAAGATAGTTGGAGGAAGCGGTGGTGGCATTTTCTATGGTCCTGGTGGGGTAGCTGCCAATGAACTCTGCGCTAGATGAAGAAATTGGGGAGCTCGTAGAGAATTAGCCAGGAATTATTAAGACATATTTAAAATAAACTAAGTATATATTTGAAGATATGAAAAAAGACGAGAACTAAAATAGAAAATAAAAAAAATTGGAAATAAAAGATAAATGGACTGTTAAGTCCTTATTGTTGGATGGTTCGCTCGGTGGGTGTGACCTCTAAGGCTGTCGAGGTGCTGGTGGTGGTCGTGGTGGCGTGATTCCAAAGTAGCCTGACGAACCTGACACTAAGAAACTAAATTGAAATAAACTAAATTAAGCATAAGATAGTCATAGAGAAGGAAATTGAAGCAAAAGAAAATAGAAAAATAAAAATTATATGGTCTCAAAGACCCTTGGCTTGGTGTTTGGATGAAGCGGTTGGCATGAACTTATATAGATCAATCTCCCATAGGGTGATTATGCTTGCCTTCTTCTGCTTCTTCGGCATAGTTTTGGTGTTGCTCGAGAGTCTCGACAATTTTCTAAAGAAAGAAAGAACATTTTGAAGGAAAAAGAAAGAAGAAAGAAGATGGGAAGAAGGGGAAGGGCTGTGGGGTTTAAATATGATTTCAAATCTGGCACATTCCCACGCCCGTGGCCCAAGGGTGTGTCGATTCACACTGTCACCTCACACGACCGTGGTGTGGAACGTGTTGCTTTGCCCACGTCTGTTGTCAAAGTGCCATGCCCGTGCTTGGGTAGTTAGTGTCGACCACGGCCACGTCGCACGGTTGTGGGTTAAGGCGTGTTAAGTATCCCATGCTTGTTTCTTGGTCAGCCACGCCCGTTGGGAAGATGTTAGTATGTTGGCGCGGTTAGGACGCACGGGCGTGTCTGGCCCGTGCTCGAGAAGTTAGTAGTTTTACACGGTCATGGGACACGGCTGTGCTAATTTTTTGGTGCCCGTGGGGAGGGTTGTTGGATCCGTGACGTTGGAGGGTGGTTGGACTGAATTGCACGGCCTCTGCTCTGTCAATGTGGTTATTTCGATGGTCCACACGGCCACGGACATGGCCGTGTGTAAGGCCGTATGACCTGGAAACCTGCACTTTTGTGTTGTTTAAAACTAAATTTTTAGAAAAGAAAGAGGGAAAGAGAAGAAATCAATAAATTTGAAAGTAAATAGTGTTAGTGCTCGGGTTACCTCCCGAGAAGCACTTGTTTATAGTCTTAAGCTAGGCTGTGCTCGTATTTGAAAATTTTAGGGAGGTTTAAAGGTTTGAATATCTTTCCTCCTGCTTACAATTCTATTTTAGTGACAAAGTTGAAGTCGAGAAGCGTTTACCTTGAAATTGCTAAATATTGGATTGCTTACCTCGACTGTTCCGTGTGAGAAGATATCGTGTACCTTAAGAAGAATTTCTCCCTTTGCCCTCAGGTCTGTTGAAGTGATGTGAGGATCAGCTTTGTCTAAAAGTACTTGGTCTCCTATTTTAAACTGATTTGATGTCACTACGAGCTCTTCTAGTGGTTCTTCTGGTTTTACTTCGTGTGGATTCGGCTTTTCTTTAAAGTGTGTCTTCCATTCTTTTAGTTTGTCTTCCCTAAGGCTTTGTTCCTTATGTACCTCTTCTTTGTTGGCTTGGGGTCCATGATTCGGCTCAAATTTGTATTATTGTGGTGTTTCCTGCGATGAAAGTTGTATTATTTGGTTATCAATTGAGTTATCTTTCTTACCTTCATCGATTGTTATCCTAGGTGAGTCAAGAGCTTGAAGACTGATTGATTCATCACCTACACAAAGTATGAGTTTTCCTGTGGCAACATTAATTTTAGTCTTGGCAGTTGCTAGAAAAGGTCTTCCTAAAATTAAGGGGATTGAATTATCCTCATCCATGTCTAAAACAACAAAATCTACTTGGAAAACAAATTTATCTATTTTTACTAGAATGTCTTCAATAATGCCCCTAGGAATTCTAACGTTTTATCAGCTAATTGAATCCTCATTCTAGTTTGTTTGGGCTTCCCTAGACCTAGTCGTTTAAACAATGCATAAGGCGTGACATTTATACTTGCCCCTAAATCAGCTAACGCATTATCAATAATTAAACTACCAATTAAACATGGAATTGTAAAACTCCCTGGATCTTTTTGTTTCTGCTGTAGTTTATTTTGTAACATTGTTGAGCATGTTGCGTTTAATTCCACATGGTGCTTTTCATCTATTTTACATTTGTTCATCAAGAGCTGTCATAAAAATTTCCTCGAGTCAGGCATCTGAAAAAGAGCTTCAAGAAGTGGTAAGTTAATATGTAATTTATTTAAAAGTTTAAGAAACTTACCTAACTGCTCTTCTGAATAGTCTCTTTTCAATGCTCCGGGATAAGGTATGCGAGGTTGGTACTCTTTTATTACTGGTTTTGGCTTTTCTTGTGTTACCTCTACTTTACCTTCGTCTACCTTGTTTTCTGTGTTAGATTGGGTTCATCTGACTTCTTATTGTCCTGAGCTGTGATGGCTTGAATTTGCTCCTTAGGGTTAATCTCGGTGTTACTTGGTAGACGTCCTTGCGGTCGTTCTGACATAAGCTTTGCAAGTTGTTTGACTGCATTGGTGACTTCCTTGACTGACTTAGAAATTTCCCCGATTCGGCTTTCATTGCTTTTGATTGTTCTTTCAGTTTCTTGGATACATTTCTCTGTGTCTGGTGAAAATTTTGCTAGCATCTCCTCGATGGTTGGTTTCTTCTCTTGTGGATAAGGATGATTTTGGAAGTTTTGAAGAGGTTGCTATCTTTTATTTCCTTGATTTCCTTGACCTCCCCATGAAAAATTTGGGTGGTTCCTCCAACCTGGATTATAAGTGTTACTATAAGGATTATTATTAGATCTGAAATTATTACCTATATAGTTCATCTGTTCATTCTCTGCTCCTGGATGGTAGGGTGGGTACTCAGGATTCGCCACAGTTCCACTTGTGTTGCACTACATGACTGGATGTGCCAGTGAAGGACACCAACTATCTAGCTTTTTATTCATCATCTCTATCTGCGTTGATAGCATGGTTATTGCATCTAGATTGTAGACTCATTGATTTTTTAGTTTTGTCCTTGTAACCCACCACTGATAATTATTCAGTGACATCTCTTCAATGAACTCATATGCTGCTTCAGGAGTTTTGTTGTTCAGGGTTCCACCGGCGGCTAAATCGGTTAGTTGCCTCGTTGAGGGGTTTACACCATTATAGAATTTTTGGACTTGTAGCCACAAGGGTAATCCATGGTGTGGACACCTTCTCAAGAGATCCTTGTATCTCTCCCATGCGTCGTATAGCATCTCTAAATCCATCTGCACAAAAGAAGAGATATAATTCTGTAATTTGGCCGTTTTGGCCGGTGGGAAATATTTTAATAAAAACTTTTCTTTCATCTGCTCCCATGTAGTGATTGACCCTCGTGGTAACGAGTTTAACCATTGTTTGACTTTATTCCTTAATGAAAAAGGGAATAACTGAAGACACATGGCATCGTTAGAAACGCCATTTATTTTGAAGGTATCACAGAACTCTAGAAAATTAGCTATATGAGTATCAGGGTCTTCGTCCTGTAAACCATCAAATTGAACAAATTGTTGAATCATTTGTATTGTGTTAGGCTTTAATTAAAAATTGTTAGCAGCTATAGCAGGCCTAACAATACTTGATTATGCTCCTGTTAAATGCGGTTTAGCATAATCAAACATAGTACGTGGATCATTGTTATCCCCCATATCTTGTGGTTGTGGATTATTTTCGTCCATCCCTTCAGTAGGATCGGATCTGCCTTCTTGATTTTCCTCTGTGTAATTTAGGGCTCGCTTGATTTCTCTGCAATTTCTCCTAGCGGTAGCTTCAATATCACTGTCGTATACCAAAGGTCCTCTCGGGTTCATTCCAGTCATAAACTAGAGGTACCTTGTATGTAAAGAAAGAAAGAAAGAAAATCAGTGAAAATAAATAAAATTAAAATTAAATTGCAAAAAATAATAAAAAAATAATGGCTAAAGTAATAAAAATAGAGCTTTCTTAATATTTTAATTCCCCGAAAATAGCGCCAAAAACTTGATCGCTGTAAACCAGAGTTTTAAAATTTATAAAGAGAATGATCGAACACGAAACTAACTCGATAATGATTAAAGGAAAGTGTACCTATCGAGCAAAGTATAGCTTAGGCAAGACCGGTTATCGAACCCAAAGGAACTAAAAGTACTAATACTAACTTTCTTTTATTATTTAGCCTTAAAAATATAGTGAAGTTGCTTTAAACTAAATTAAACTAACAACTACTACTCTAAAGACACAAAGACAAAAGAGTGAATTGGGAAATAACTTTAGGAAAAGGTCAGTTGATCACGATGATACCCTCAGGAAGAATCCACCTAGACTTCACTTGTTATTTAACCCTTGAATCATATGATTTCTTTACTTAGCTTGATCCGTAAGACTCCCTAACCTATATTAAACCCTTTCTCGAGGCGAATAATGTCTATCCCTAGGTTAATTAGTGGAAGTCTCGTTCACTTATAATAACCCTTTAGAATAGCAGTAAATCAATCAATGGACACCCATATTAGGTTTTACCCTAATCCGACAAAACCTCGTCACCCTATCTCTAGGCGTGTGATCAACTCTGCTTAATTATGCTAGTTCTACTCTTAGGCAGGGTCTATTCCTCCTCTACCTAAGCACATTAGATTAGATTAAGCAACATAATTAAGAACAAACTAAGTATTTATCATATAAATCAAAAATCAAATATCAAGATTCATCTAAGTTTCATCCCCTTCAAGTATCTGAAGGGTTTAGTTCATAACAAAATAAGAAAACATCTCCAGAGAAAAGATAAAATAAAACATAAGAAATCAGTAAAACTCCACAAGGAATTGAAGGAGAGATCCTCCGTCTTGAGTAGAACTCGGCTTTGAGATGGATCAACTGCTATCTTGAGTAATTCCACAGAATGAAAGCTCGCGGAAGGCTTCGCCAAATCTACGACCCCTAGAATAGCTAACTTGGAGTGTTTATATAGGCCTTGAGATGCTTTACTTGGCTTCTAAGTATCTCCTTCAAGTAGAATTACTATTAGGGTGTTTAAGTAGACTTAGGAGTATGTTTGTTTGCCTTCACGCCCAATTCCGTGTGAAATTGCTCTTTCCCGCGGCAGGGGCATTCCCATGGCACACGTCCGTGTAAGTCATGGCTAGACCATGTTCGGACTTGTCGATTGGGGCACGGCCGTGTAAATCGGGGTTGAGGCCGTGTTCTAGATAATTGTTGAGGCACGATCGTGTGGCTTATAGTCCAGACCGTGCGATTTCATGAGTTGGCCCAATTTGGTCCATTTTGAGCCCATTTTGCTTTATTTTTATCCTTGGGTCTTTCCTAGGTTTAAGACATAAAAAGAAAGGATTAAGAGCACCTTTTTACATAAATCAAGGATAAATCATCCAAAAGCATACTAAATATAGGATTAAAATATGTTACTTAGGTTAAACCGCAAAACAAACTGCATGGCTAGAGCATTCCAAGAAGTAATTTATCCAACAGGTAGCCCAAGAAACCAAGTACGAGCTCTCCTTTGTAAGGAATAGGGAAATGATTGCATTCTTAAGGCATCATCAGGAACGCCTTGTTGACTAAAGAAAGCACAGATCAATAAAAAGTATTTAAGATGTTATCTTGCATCTTCATGTGGTAGTCAAACATATTGGCCATTAGAGTTCAGCATTTGAAACATCACTGGCATGAGTTCAAAGTTCCCAATTTGAATTGTTGGTTTAACAACTCCTAGTTGTAAATCATCCAGAATAGGTACTACATAATCTCATATGGTTCTATTGTGGATGTGAGCATTTTGTGGCAACAATGGGTTATGAACGTTTTGTTGTTGTATCGGGGGTATGGCTGCATTGTCCCCTAGTAAATCCATATTTCTATGTTCTCTAAGTCTTTTTCAAACAATTCTTTCAATTTCTAGATCAAAGTCGACAAGAAAATTTGAATTGCTTCGGGTTATAAAACACATAAGGTGAAATTGAAAAAAGCAACAAAGAGAAAACAAGTTAGTGAATACTAAATATTATATAAGGAAAACAAAGTAGAAAGACACAAAAGAACAAAAACTAAACATCAAACAAATGCAATCCCCGGTAATGGTGCCAAAAACTTGATTGACTGTAAACGTCACAGCAATAATGTGCAAACGTACACTGTCAATGCAAGTATAAAAATAGGTGTGAGTCTGTTGGATATCTATCCCACATGGATGGTTGTCTTTTGTCTATTAATTTTGGTGCAATAACTAGATACAAACGAGATAAATTGTGAAGTTAGTTGTCGAAGCAATAACTCGAAAACAATAAGATAAAGTATGCTATGGATAAACTGGGACCCCCAACATCAATCTTCAGCAGTATACTAAGTACTCACAAGGTATATAAGATAGGTGATCGTCGATGCAATAAAATTTAATGTATATCTTACCAAATGCCACTCTTTTATTGAATCTGGGACTTCAACATGCACATTAACCTCTCCTTCCAATGATGGAAATATGACACCATTAAGAACAAGTGGAATAAATTTCTTTAGTCCTTACACAACTTCCGCTGAAATGCTTATTAGCTCAAACTGTTACTGTACCTTCCATTGTTAGTTACTGCAATAACACTTCCGTGTTTAGAACATTCAAACCTCCATGATTAAATAATAAAAATGATTTAATAAGATAACATTTAGCAAAGCATTCACTATACTTCCGTACAATAGAAAACATAGAGTAATCACCAGCATTTTCAAAGAAATGAGAAAGAATCGAATGGATGGAAACACGAAAATATACACATTTCAAGCCCTTTTTAACTCAAATTCATGCAGTTTTGGTAAAATTCTTGTCGAAAAATATATAATAATTATAACATAATTAAATTGCACTCAAATTATGAACATGTTGAATTTTAATTAATTTTATATCAAATTTTGATTAATTTTAATTATTTTTGATAGATTTGCACAAAGGGCGAAAAACGGCTAGACAGACACTACTAGAAGTGTAAAATTGAGAAGCAATTTTGAAGCATCAAGGAGAATTAAACTTTCAGCCTAAGACAGTCCAAATTATTTGTATTAATCCATAATATAATTAATTTTAATTTTAATCCAATTTAATTTGGGTTAAATAAATTATTATTAATTAATTATGAAAAGGGGCCCAGTTGAGCTGAACCAAGAAAACTAATCCAACCGAGCATTAGGCAGCCAAAAATTGTCCTACATGCTGACCCAATCAGCTTGTTTAGCTGATTACTTGGCTTGGAAAATGGCCCTTGAAGACTCCTTCAATTTGCATTCAAACCCCTCCACTATTCATGCCTTTCAAGATTTTCCCTTACCTAAAAATAGCATGTTTGAAATCTTCAAACATGCCACATGTGTGGCCGGCCATGGGGGAGTATTTGGCTGCTGATTTTGGCTATTTTTATCAGCCTTCTCAACCTATAAATACCCTCCTTGGCTGCTCACTTCAAAAACATCTAAAACCCATTCATTTCTTCACTTCTCTCTCACTTTTCTCTTTTCATTCCCTTCCATTGTTCTTTTCTTTCTTTCCCTATTCCATTTCGATTTCACCCCTTGAGAAAAGAGTTCTTCAAACACCATTTTGAGCAGCATTCAAGTGTTTCTAGAAGCCTCAGTTCAACAAAAACAAGCGGAGAAGGAGGAGTGGAGCAAACTAGTCAAGCCTCGGAGAAACACTGGATTTGATTCTTGTTCCTTATCCTTCTAATTTTATTGTTGTTGTTATGAACATGTCTATGAATACTTGTGATGTTGATATGTTTAATTTAATTAATATGGCTTAAATTTAATTCATGTTAGGTTGATTGCATTTTGTCTACTTGAGTTATTAAAATTGTGTTTGTGTTGTTACAGGCCTCGGTAAGATGTTAAATTAAGTAAAATCATGACTAAGTTATTCTTGCCTTACAATTGTAAGGTGACTAATGAATTAATTATTTAGACGGATTGAAATTGTAATTAATTGACACGATATTTAATCAGTGCATGTTTAACCATATAAGGTAGTTGAGGGTTAAATTAGCAACGGTATCTAACGATACATTAGCCTTGCATAACTTGCAAGATTATTGTGTTTAAACTATTTCAAGGTAGAAATACATTGTTACCTCACGTAATATTTTATGTGCTTATGAGATTGAATTAATTGTTTGAATTGGCATAGAGATATGTACAAGAGATTATTTTAATTTCATAGGTATGTATGTGCATTAACACAATTGCTTATTAAAATTTGTTTAATCAATTGAATGAAATAAAGATATAGTCAAGAGATAAATGGATTTTGGTATATAAGTATGTTCATAAGTTAGCAAATTACCGAGTTGCCATGAATTTATTCATAACAACATAAACAT
Source organism: Gossypium rotundifolium (assembly GCA_025506655.1). Taxonomy (NCBI): domain Eukaryota; kingdom Viridiplantae; phylum Streptophyta; class Magnoliopsida; order Malvales; family Malvaceae; genus Gossypium; species Gossypium rotundifolium. The sequence goes on along the minus strand of CP106727.1, from coordinate 71,550,616 downwards.
GAGTTTAATAATTCTAAGTTAAGAAATGTAATTGATCTAGCACAATTATGTCATCTTGATTAAAATCATCTTTTGAAATCATACGTTGGAACATTTATTTTATTTTCATTTATTTTACTTAGTTAAAATCCTAGTTTTTAAACACCTCTTCAAATTAAAATATTTTTCTTCACCAAAGTGTTTTTAAAATTGCATTCATAAATAATTCTTTTCACAGTTGTTGTGGGTACAATAACTCGACATTTACTTGTCACTTTATTACTTGTTACGATTGTGTATACTTGCACATTTCCGTTGTTCCAAGTTTTTGGCGCCGTTTCCGGGGACTTTTTAAAAAGTTGTTATTTGTGAATTTGTTAATTTTGCATTATGGTTTATTTTTTAGTTGAATTTTAACTTAATTAATTTTTCTGTGTTTATTTCAGGTGTTTATAAGTATTGATTGAATTATCGATTTACTCCTCATAGACCCTGAGATAGAAAGAACTTTTCGACCACGAATAAGATAAGCAAGTCAGAGAAGGACAAAAGAGATGAACATCGAAAATCTGAATCAAGGAACCAGAGTAAACTATGCTCAAAATCATATCCTTATCGTTGATGATAGGGATAGAACTCTAAGGCAGTATGCCATGCCAGTGTTTCATGATTTTAATCCTAGTATTAGGAGACCTAAAATTGAGGCACAATAGTTCGAGCTAAAGCCAGTCATGCTCCAGATGCTTCAAACAGTGGGCCAATTCAGTGGAATGCCTACCAAATATCCTCACCTGCACTTAAGACTGTTCATGGAGGTGGCGATTCTTTCAAGTGAGTGGAGTACCCGAAGATGCACTACGATTGAAGTTGTTCCCATATTCGCTATGGGACAGAGCTCGAGCCTAGTTGAACTCATTGCCACCAAATTAATTTACACATGGAAAGAGTTAGCAGAAAGATTCTTCATGAATTATTTCCCTCATAGCATGAATGTTAAGTTAAGGAACAAGATCACTACTTTCCAACAAATGGATGACGAGTCCTTGTATAAGGCATAAGAAAGGTACAAATAATTATTACAGAAGTGCCCTTATCATGAAATCCCACATTGTATCCAACTTCAAACATTTTATAATGGTCTCAATGCTCACACGAGGATGGTAGTGGATGCTTCTGCTAATCGTGCTCTCATTTCTAAGTCATATAATGAAACTTACAGAATCATCGAGAGGATTTCCAGTAATAATTATCAATGGCCAACCAATCGAGCAGCGTCAGGAAGACGAGTTGCTAGAATACATAAAGTAGACACTTTCACTTCACTTGCATCTCAGGTATCCTTGATTTCCTCAATACTTAAAAATTTTACCACTAATGGGTTTAATATTTTTGCAGCACAACCATCGAATCAATTTGAAAATGTAGCCTATGTATATTGTGGGAAGGACATCTGTTTGAAGAATGTTCATCGAACCCAGAATCTGTGTATTACACGGGTAACCAGAACCAAAACTGAGGAAGGCAAGGACTACAATCCAATTCCTATAACCAATCGTAGCAAAACCACCCTAATTTCTCCTAGAGTAACCAAGGGGCTGGATCTAGTAACACATACGCCTAACCTAGATCGACCCATCCACCTATTTTTACCCAGCAAGTTTAAAAAAAAATTCAAGTTGAAACATCCAATGGCTTAGAAAACTTGTTGAGGGCATACATAGCCAAGAATGATGCCTTATTCCAAATCCAAGTAGCTACATTGAAAAACCTGGAAAACCAAATGGGCCAGCTTGCAACTGAACTCAGAAACCAACCACAAGGTGCTTTACCTAGTGATATAGAAAATCTGAGGAATCTAGGGAAGGAGCATTGTAAAGCATTGACATTGAGGATCGGAAAGACATTAGAGCCCAACACCTTCGAATTTGAAGAGGAACCAACTGGTGCTCAAGACTCAAAAGAAGTTCAACTGAGTGTTGAAACTTTAGTTTCATGGGAACCAGAATCTACAAAACTCAATAAGGAAATTTCTGAACCAATCAATTCTAATAAACTAACAATTTCGTTAGATGTAGAATTGCCATAGAAGACAAATCAACCAGTTCTATTAAAATAGCCTCCACCACCCTACCCTTAAATACTTGAGAAGCAGAAGGAGGAAGTTTAATTCAAAAAGTTCCTAAACACACTCAAGCAACTTCATATCAACATCATATTGGTTGAAGCACTTGAACAAATGCCGAACTATGAAAAATTCATGAAGGATATCCTCTCAAAAAAATGAAGACTTGGAGAATTTGAGACTGTAGCCCTAACAAAGGAATGAAGTGCATATCTTCAAGACAAACTACCCTCAAATTTGAAGGATCCTGGATCTTTTACCATACCTTACAATGTTGGAGCAACATATTATGGTAAGGCACTATGTGATTTGGGTGCAAGTATCAACTTGATGCCCATGTTAATATTTAGGAAGTTGGGGATAGGTGAAGTTAGACCTACTATGGTTACACTTCAATTAGCAGATTAATCTTTAGCACATCCAAAAGGAAAAATCGAGGACGTATTTGTATGTGTAGACAAATTTATTTTTCCTGCTGACTTTGTTATTCTAGACTTTAAAGCAGACAAAAAAGTGACAATCATCCTAGGAAAGCCTTTCCTAGCAACTGGATGGACCTTTATTCATGCGCTGAAGGGCGAGCTTACTATGCGTGTTCAGGATGACCATGTAACATTTAATGTTTTTAAGTCTATGCTATTTCCTGACATAATTGATGATTGTTTTGCAGTGTCCAATTTAGAGGAATTAATCATGGAAAAGGAACTCAACTATGTTGATGACCCACTGAACAAATTTTGACATCAGACCCCCCAACTGATAAAGAGGAGGATGAATACTTAGCTTTGCTAAAAGCTAATCAAAAAGGATTTAATCCACAATCTCGCTTTGAATCTTTGGAGTTAGAGAATAGTGATTATGCCCAACCAAAAGTGTCAGTCGATGAGCCACCTAAATTAGAACTGAAGGTACTTTCCCTCACATTTAAAATATGTTTATTTACGTAATGCTTCTACTTTTCCTGTGATTGTTTCAGCAGATTTAACCATTGAACAAGAAAAAAATTGATCTTAGTATTGAAAAAATTCAAGAAGGCTATTGGATGGACCATAACCAATATTCGTGGCATTAGTCCATCTGTATGCAGGCACAAGATCATCCTGGAAGATGGAAAAAAAGGGACGATTGATAGACAACGAAGATTGAACCCCATCATGAAGGACGTGGTAAAGAAAGAAATCATCAAGTGGTTAGATGCAAGTATGATTTATCCCATCCCAGACAGTTCGTGGGTAAGTTTGGTCTAATGCGTGCCAAAGAAAGGAGGTATTACGGTCATTGAAAATAAGATTAACGAGTTGATACCGACTAGAAGGGTTACGAGATGGAGAATTTACATCAATTTCTGGAAGTTGAACATGGCGACTAGGAAAGATCACTTACCTTTGTTGTTTTTGGACCAAATGCTGGATAGACTCATAGGGCAAGACTATTACTGTTTTCTTGATGGATACTTGGGGTATAATCAGATTACAATAGCACCAAAAGATTAACATAAGACAACATTCACCTACTTGTACAGTACATTTGCATTTAGACACATGCCATTTGGTTTATGTAATGCACCTGCTACATTTCAAAGATGTATGATGTCTATTTTTACTGATATGGTTATGAAATACTTGGAAGTCTTTATGTAACGCCTCAAAATATAGGGTCTTTAATTTATCATGTTCTGACCAAATTGCTTGTTTTCTTCAATGGCTAAGTGTTTTGGGTATGTTTTGGGGATTTTAGGAAACCTGGGTTCAAGTATGGCCTTTAGAAAAATTTTGATTTTTGCTCCTTTGGAACCTAGATGTTAGCTTTAAGGACATATATATTAAGGCGCTAGACATGTGACACAAGGAAGCATGTGGTAAGGTGGCAAGTGGGGTGTAGAGTGTTCTAGTGGTCCGAGGTTCAAATCCCATGGCATGCATTAAGGAGGTTTTATTTTATGTCTTTATGGTGTGATAGGTAGAGTTTAATTCAAACTCTGCAGAGGTGTTGAAGACTTGGTTATCAAGTTTGAATAAGTTTGAATGGGGGGTGTGTAGTGAATCAAGGTGCGATCAGAGGAGATTTCTAAGGGAGTTCATTTGTGAAATTTTAGCATTTGAGATAAGTGTAAAAGCCGAATTTCCACTTTGGTATTTCAGGATTTTTTTCTATTTTTTGTTTTGGGTTTTTCCTCTCTTGGTGTCATCTCGCGCAACATTTTTGACCATCCGGGTCTTTCTTTATTCAACCTTCTTTTTCTCTCAAATGTCATTCATTTTTGACAATCAAAACACCAATTGTCAATTGCCAAATCCTCCATTGAAGCCTTCCTTTTTCTTTTGCACATCTTCTTTCTATCGATTGGTATTCTACTTCTTCTTCCTTTGTTCCGCTAAATCAAAGTAAGTTATTATGTTCCTCTCTTTTTGTGAATAGCCGAACACTTTACATTCTCCTCACTCCTTCTAAAACTCTATTAAGTTGATCACTGCCTAGACCTTCTCAAACGTTCATTTTGTTGTAAGTATAATATTACTCTTTCTCCTTGTACCAAAGCTGATTATTGGGGTAAGCAAGTAGGTTGTCTCTTGTTACTTTGTTGGTTTCTCTTTTAGGATTATCGTTATTGCTAATTAATAATCTTCTTTCGATTTACTCACTCTTAGATTGAACTCAATACTCCATCCGCGTGTGTCACTCTTTTAAGGCAACTTTCGATTCTGAAGGATTGATAAGTGTTCCCTATTTTGCTCAAATTTTTGTGATGGGTGTAGATTGTATCCTTTCTCTAATGGAATTTGTGGTTATGCAGTGTGGGGTAAATCATCAATTGTAGGAGTCTAACCAAGCGATTTCGAGGTTAAAGGCTATACTCCTATTTACCAAGGTTGGGGTTGTTGGAATTTCGCAAGAGATCGCTAAAAGGTGTGTAATCGTACACCCAATGTTGTTTTTTTCAAAACGATGGATGTAACATCCCAAACCTGGCCCATACGTCATTATTGGATCTGGTATGCTACAGGTTAAATCTTAAAAACTTTGCTTTGATGGGTTTTAAAAGTCTCGATTTTTTCATTAATCGTGATATTTGTGAAAAAGTTTGAAGAACTTATCATTTGCATCGGTTGAGTTTGAAAAGCCCATTTATCATTTCATTTTATTAATAAGACTTTGGAAAAACATAGGTTTATAAGCATGTGATTTATTAAGGGTGAAAATAAAATAAAGCGAGTAACACATAAATTGGAAACCTAAGTTATGGGGCCTTATTACAAAAATATTCCCAAAAATTTGTATTTTAAACGAAAAGTCAAAGATAGCCTATGAAAATAATAATAATCTTGATGGCCCCTCGAGTGCGCCTCAGCTCCCATGTCCACGGTCTACTGCTCATCTGTAGAGTGGGAAAAACATAAATGGGTGAGTCACAAAGACTCTGTGTGCAAAACTTGAAAACACATAAAAGCCTAGGGCCCACAAACACATTATGGGCCTTGGCCCATATACAATGGTAACAAAATATGTCATGCAACATGGCCCATCCCAAAACCTAAGAGTCCATCCTCTACACACCCCCGTACCAACCATTACACAGTGGGGATTTCTACAATCAACCTTCCATCCGCTACACACCACGTCGACAGCTGTGCTGCCTGTCATAAAGACTGATCGCTAATGCGAACCTTTGTGGCAAAGCCACCGATCGCCCCGTGACCTGTTCCCCTTCCATAAATCGATCAATCAATCCCATCCTATGCATACACACATACAAGAATCAAAACATCAAGCCATCTAACAGATCTCATACTTTCACATGCTTCGATACACATAGAAAAGTTTCTATGATTACGTACTGCATCCCTTGCCTACCCTTTACGGGTAACACATTTATTCATCTGACCTCTTTTTTGGCTTTTAGCCCATAGCATACATATAACATAACAAAGCTTATGTGTCAAGAATCTACACACCTTATTACGGTTAAGACGACACCTCTATGTCGAAACCTTTGTCGGTTTAAACGATTGCTATCTGCCTAAGATGTTGTTCAGAAGCCGGTCCACAACCTAGCGGCCAATCTCGAACAGCGGACACTGCTCGTTTCTTAAACTTAGGGATTGGGTTTACGGACCCAATCCTCTCATTTGCCTGATCCATATTTGATTCCATCCAAAAAGTCCTTGTCAGAATTATTATAGCGAAATAGGGTTGTTAAACCATACATGAGTTACGATCTCAAATATGATAGCGAATCTAATAGGAATCTAAAGGAAACCCCTTACCTTGAAATCCCAAAATTGATAGGATACTTAGAGATTAACGGCTTCTGACTTTTTGAGATCTGGATGATTCGATCTACTATGATTTTCCGAAGTGTCGCCCAAAAGAACATGTGATTAGAGAAAAAGTTAAACTAAAGATGACCTATCAATCAACTAGCCATTCGACTATAGTCCCAAAATCAAAAGAGAAGGGAAAAAGAACAGAAGAAAATTAGCACCTACCTTTACAGGGAATTCAACATCTTCCAGGAGATTTCGGCTTTATGGAGAAATCGGCACAAGAGAAAAGAATGGAGAAAGAAAGTGAAGTGAGAGGTTTTAGCTTTTGAAAAATGTGAAGATGAGAGAAAGAAATGAGAGGTTTCGGCTTTTGGGAAAGAAGAGAGAACATAAATTGCATAGAAAGAATGAGAATTTTGACATAAAGAATGAGGAAAAGAATAGGGTTCAAATGCTGGAATTGAAGAGATACCACCCCTATTTATAGAGAATTTTGGCTCTTCCTTATCAAACCCAAAAGTGCCCTTCCTGATAACTAACAATTAATCAAATAATAGGGGAAATTTTGGCACCCCTTTAACATGAAGAAACCGATTCCTTCCCCCCTCTAGGAGATGGAATTTCGGCCAACTCTGCTCTCAGCAGATAGCTTCTATCTTTTCTCCTTTATCTTGATCTATTCACCTTTAGGAGAGGCCTAAATAACACCATCTCTCCCTACTATTATTAGCACAATATCCACATTATCCAATAGATAAATCTTCCTATTTTAAAGCATCCTAGCCGCCCCCACTCTCCTCTCCTTTTAATGCCAAAAACAATTAAAATAAATAAGTAGGTAATGCGACTCGAACCTTAGATCCCCTTACAGCTTTTCACGCCACTGTCCACTCGGCCACTAGCCCATTTTATGTTTAAATTCGCGAATAGAAAATTTGATTAAGGCCTCAGCCCAAACTTGAGCCCAATCTGAACCCCTTAAACACTCTAATTATCATATTGAACATAACACACATCAAATGCAAAGGCCCATTAATTCAGGATGTTACAATGGATGAAGGTGTGTATTCACACCCCTATTTAATTGTGAGTCGACAAAAGCCAAAGTGCTGAAACTTCGACAACTGAGGGCTCACAATCGTGCAAACACTCGTAGGGACAAATCGAGCCACAAACATTGGCGATATGCCGTAGAGGCCGCCACGAACGTTCTCGTGGGCTTAGGTCGTAATGGGCTAAAATGGGCCATGTGGGCCCAATGGGCCTATGTGGGTAAAATCCCTTGTAAGTGACTAATAATGGATTGGGCTACAAAGTCCACTTAGCCATGATGGAATTTGGTGAATGGGTCAAATGAGCGTGTGGGCCCACTTGGGCCGAGCAAAGAGACCTTGGCCCAACTACACTGTTTCTATCAAATGATTTACCTGTGTCGCTCGAGGCGACTGTATGCCTTAGGAAAGGCCGTCAAATTACCGAAATACCCTCAAAGGGAAAAATTACCAAAATACCCTTGAAGGGTAAAATTACCGGAATACTCTTGAAGGGTAAAATTAAAAAATACTATTGTAGGATAGAATTGCCGAAATATCCTCGTAAGGGTAGAATTACCAAAATACCCTTGTGAAGTGAAATTACTATTTTACCCCTAACCGACAAAATGACCATTATACCCCAGTGGTAGTGTAAGTGATGTGTGTATGATATTTATATGACTGATTATGAGTATGACATACTGCATGCATGTAATATTTATAACACGACATTCTACATTGGGGTTGGGATTCTGACTAGAGGAAGTACTGTACTAGTGGCTCTGCCACGTTTTTACTATTCTAGTGGCTTCGCCACGTATTCTGATTTAGTGGCTTGGCCACGTTTACTGTCGTTAGCAACTTTGCAGCATTACTATTAGCAGCTACGTTACAATATTGGTGTATTGGCTGGGTGGGTCGACTTAGTCCCCACATGGTGTGTTGGTTGGTACGGGTGGTGTGCTAGTTGGATTGGGTTGGGTTACATTTCTGTTCTGCACTGTATTACTTTGGGCTTAGACCCACACTGTTACTGCATAGGGCTTAAGCCTAACTAATCTGTTACTGAAAAAGGCTATGGCCCAATCTGTTATTGCATGATAGGGGATTACACATTGAGTTCTCATAACCCACCTTTCTCTTTTAACTGTACAGGTAATCCCCAACCTTAGATGATTTGGAGCTGCGAGGGACTCGGAGGTGACCACATGTTCGTGAGTACTTTAATTAATGCCTAGTTTTTAAATTATTTATTTTGGGGATTGATATTTTTGAAATAAGGCCAGTTGAAGTTTTAACTTTTAATCGGTTTTAACTTTTTTCTTCAACCTACTGGATTAGGAAATACGTGTTTTCAAAAATAATAACCATTTTCAAAGAAAATTGCATTTTTCAAATCTTAAAGTTTATAATTAGAAATGCTTTCGCGGTTTTTAATTCAAGGTAATAAACTTGTAATAAAGGATATGACTAGTAAGTGGTTAACAAGTTTTGGTTTTACAACCCCAACGTTTTCAGTGGCAACTAGTTTAAAAAAGGATTCAAAAACTTTGTCACAAATTTTCAGTGACAAGACCAATTTTCCAATCAACACTTTCATGTGACACGTCAGATTCGGCCGTAACGTCTAGGCTGGGTTTGGGGTGTTACACTTTATGGATGATTTTTCAGTATTCGGATATACATATGATGATTGCCTATCCAATCTAGCCAATGTACTAAGACGATGTAACTAAACAAATCTCATACTCATCTGGGAAAAGTGTCATTTCATGGTACAAGAAGGTATTGTTCTAAGCCATCGAATAACGAGACATGGAATCGAGGTATATAAAGCAAAGGTAAATGTTATTGAGAAACTCCCACCCCCAACACCTGTAAAGAGTGTTAGGAGCTTTTTGGGCCACGTCGATTTCTATCAAAGATTTATCAATGACTTCTCCAAAATTGCTAAACCCTTATGCAAATTATTAGAGAATGACACGACATTCAAATTTTATGAGGAGTTCTTAAGTGCTTTCAATGATTTGAAAAGTTAGTTTCAGCACCCATAATCGACTAGACATTCAGGAGCCGCAAGAAGGGAATTCTCCACTTATACCCATTCAGGAGACATTTCAAGATGAACACATACTAAAGGTAAATCATGTCCATAATACCCTTTGGTTTGCTGATATTGCTAACTATTTAGCTTGTGGTTTGATGTCGATTGATAAGACTTATCATCTAAAGAAAAAGTTTCTTCACGATGTGAAGTACTATTTCTGGGAAGAACCATACTTGTTTAAAAAGTATGCAGATCAAATGATCAGGAGATGTGTGGTAAAATATAAAGTGCATAAGATTCTATTTCATTGCCACTCAACTCCAAGTGGGGAACACTTCGTGTAACACCCCTAACCCGTATCCGTCGTCGAAAAAAGGTTATGGAGCATTATCGAAACTTTCAAAAAGTTTACAAATAATTCATGTAAATTACTATTTATTGATCAAAATTATTGATATCATCCCTTAAATGGACCCTTAAGGCCCAATACAAGCATTAGAATCGAGTCAAGACTTAATCGAAACTCTAAGAATTTTTTGCATAATTAAAATTTTTCTAAGTTACAGGGCTCACACGCCCGCGTGGTCTGAGGGACACGCTCGTGCTACAGGCCGTGTTTGACACTGTGTAACTCTCTGACTTGTGAACACGGCCATGCCACATGCCCGTGTGCTAGGCCGTGTGGTTAATTAAATTATTTTGAAATTAGGTGCAAGATTCACAAGGCCAAGACACACACCCATGTCTTTGAACGTATGCTCAGTTTTGAGCATTTTGTTTCTCAAAGTTTAGGTGCAGGGGACACACGACCAAACCACAAGCCCGTGTACCAGGCTGTGTGTCACACACGGTCTAGAAACACGCCTATGTGTCTGTCTGTGGCCAAAATAAACCACTTCTGGCTTCATTTCTCACCCAAAATCACACCATTGACCTACACTTAAAACTTACATCCAAATACCAACAATTTCAAGCATTCAAATTAAGCAAATTCCATTGTTCAATATGGCATACCATTACATGAATACATGTTTACCATCTTATCTTGGTTCAATCCATATGTTAGGCATAATTTCATCAACTACTTAACATATCCATATGTTAGGCATAATTTCATCAACTACTTAACATATGTGTAGCTACCATAATATAACATTATAAGTATATCGAAACAACCATCACTAGCCATTCCAATGGCTAAATTACAAACATTGTTACCAAGCCACAATCGGCCAAGTTGTCCTATACTAGCAAATATACCAAAATGATTTTATGATGTATACCCAAAATAAGCTAGTAGATAGTGTGACGATGCTTCAATGATCTCCAACCTTCGCGAGCTTCCGAGCACTACAAGATAGGGGAAAATAAAACAGAGGAAGCATTACATGCTTAGTAAGTTCGTATAACGGAAAACTAAACTTACCGATCCTATTTATTAAATGTAAGCATACAATAACATGTTTTTCATCAACTTTGCAAAATTTCCTAAATACAAACATTCAATCAAACATGTTAGTCACCAATTCCTCATATACATCAAATAACATAAATGAGCTCATAGTACTATTTTCCTTCAAGACATCATTCATTTCATTCCATAATTCTCTCATCATGCCAAGATTTTTGTCCGTTGAATCATTGAAATTTTGATTGATGCTCAAAAGGTACACTCGAGGTGTATAATTCAATAACCCGTAAATTCTTTTTCAAGAGTACCCATTAGGGCTAATCAAGGAACACACTCTCGAGCCACATATCATGTAATAGGATTACCAGTCAAGCTAAATCCTTTATTTAACGTATGTTCAGAAGAGCTCAAGTAGGATTACCACCTAGGCTAAATCTTAATTGTAACGTCTACTCGAGAGGAATTATATGAGGATTACCTATCTGGGCTAAATTCGTTCTATAATGAGGTTGGTAGGATTACTCATCCGAGCTAAATCCGTCAGCAACAAATGCAGGATCTCATGCATTTCGGGAAAGCACATATATTTAAAGGAATTCAATATTCAAACGAAACTTAACCCTTTTTCAACCATTTCAAGCATGTATTCATTCTTATATCATAACATCCAAACAATCCACATAAATAATAATCACATTTCATACAACACAACATTTAATTTAACATAATTACATGCTCGATTAAGTTACACGAACTTACCTCAACACTTGTTCGCGAATAAAATTTACTAATATGGAACCTTTTCTTTTCCTCGATCTAACCTCGAAATTGTGTTGTTCGGATCTATATAAATAGCTTTAATCATCAATTTATCATATTTCGTATTCATTTGGACTCAATTTATGTCTTAGGCGAAATTACCATTTTGCCATTAACTTTTCCATAAATTTCAATTTCGTCCCTAGGCTCGAAAAATGAAATTTGTGCAATTTACTCCTTATTCCAAGCCTAACCAAACTCCCATTACAAAATTTACAGCACATGTATTCATAAAAATTTAGAATTTTTCATCAAATTTCACAACTTTACATTTTAGTCCCTAAATCATGTTTTCATAAAAAAATCACTTTGTAAAAGTTGTTTAGCTATCAACAACCTTTCATTTTCTACCATAAGTTTCAAATTTTCAGCATATTGATACATGACCCAATTTTCATACCTTGATAACTTTTCAAATTAATCCCCCAAATAGATAGATTAAGTTATCCCAGTTTGAAAAATACTAAAATTGCTAAAAACGGGACAAGAAAACTTACCCAATTAAGCCATGAAAGTTTTTTCTCTCTCTCCTAGGGTTTCCATGTATTTTAGGTTGAAGTTGACATAAAAATAAGATGATATCTTTTATCATCTTTTAAATTAATTTAATTATTTCAATTTCTAATTTAGTCCTTGCCCTTTTTCTAAATTTCCATGGATGACTCACCAAAATATCTGTATACTTTTCTTTAATGGTCTAATTACCATATAAGGACCTCACTTTTGAATTCCATAGCTATTTAATTCTTATAGCTACTAGAATTCAACTTTTGCATTTTAAGTGATTTAGTCCTCATAATTAAGTGTATAATTAGTAAAATTTTATTATCAGGATTTTCTCATGACATTTCTAACATATTACGGACCATGTAATAAAATAAATATAAATTTTATTTTTGAATAGAATTCGTGGTCCCGAAACCGTTGTTCTGATTTCATTGAAAAATAGGTTGTTACATTTCAGAGGTACATGTACTACGACCAAAGTATTACAAGTCGATTCTTTTAGCCAAAATTATTCAAAGACGCATATGCTTACGTAAATAGTTGTGATCAATGTCAAAGGGTTGGAAACATCACCAACAGAAATGAGATGCCCCGAAAAAACATCATTGAACTAGAGTTATTTAATGTTTAGGTTATTGACTTTCTCGGCCTTTCCTTCCATCTTTTGGTCACAAGTACATATTGGTAGCAGTAGACTACGTGTCTAAGTAGGTTGAGGCCGAGGCATACCCGACGAACGATGCTAAGGGTGTGATGAAGTTTTTGCAGAAGCATGTGTTCACAAGGTTTGGAACCCCAAGAGCTATCATCAGTGATGAAGGGTCCCATTTTATTAACAAATGGTTGAAATGGTTACTTGACAAACATGGAGTGAAGCACAAGGTTGCCACAGATTACCATCCGCAGATGAATAGGCAAGCTGAACTGGTAAACAAAGAGATCAAAGGCATACTCGAAAAGGTAGTTTGATCGAACGACGAGATTGGTCCAAAAGATTAGACGATGCTTAATGGGCCTACAAGACAACATACAAGAGACCTTTAGGGGTGTCACCCTATAGGTTGGTCTTTAGGAAAACCTGTCATTTTCCATTGGAGTTAGAGTACAAAGGTTACTGGGCTCTCTAACAACTCAACTTGGATCTTAAGATTGCTGAAGAGAAATGGATGCTCCAACTCAATGAGTTAGAAGAATTTCGAATGTTCTCATATGAGAATGCCAGATTATTCAAGGAAAGACTAAAAAGATGGCATGACAAGCACATTCAAGTTCGAGAATTTGAAGCAAGTCAGCAAGTCTTGTTATTCAATTCCAGATTAAGGCTCTTTCCAAGTAAGTTAAAATCATGTTGGTCCGGTCCATTTATGATTCACCAAGTTTATCCATATGGAGTTGTCAAACTTCAAAGTAAGGGAGGTAATTTTTGAGTTAATGCTCAGGGCTTAGAACCTTACTGGGGAGATAAAATTGAACGGGATCAAATCTCATTCATTTTATCAGATATTTAATTTTTCTTCTTTTTCTTTTTAAATAAATGATTTTGGGTTTATTTTTGAGATTAGTATGTTTAAATAAATTCTGTCTATGAGATCGAAACTTAAGTGGGACTGCTTATGACCCCTCCTGTAACAGTCTGGTTTAGACCCTAGTCAAAACAGTGGTTTTGGAACCATAAATCTGTAACAGTCTGAATTTCACCCTAATAGGAACGATGGTTTTGGGACTGTGAATCCGAGTCCAAGAGATATTTAAATATTATATTTTGTGCTTATTAAGTTTGAAATAGTGTGTGTGAAAGTTTCGTAGAAAAATTTTATCGTTTAAGTGTTTAATCTGACAAAAAGGACTTAATCGCGTAAAGCGTAAAAGTTGCATACTAAAGTGAAAAGTACTTGAATGGTGATGGCTTTTTAATTTGTGGTGTTAAAAGGGCAATTATTCCATTTCTCATGTTAGTGGACGGTTCAAGACCATTTTTGCCATTATGTTATGTTAATGAATATTATTATAAGGTTAAATTAGTAAATTATCAAATACCATATTATATGTCAAATAAAACATAAAATAAAGTTGATTCTTCATCCTTCCATGACCGAAATAAGAGAGAAAGAAAATAAAATTGATAGCTTATACATTTGGCCCTCCTTCAAGCTTAAATCGGGTATGTAATTTTAGTCGATTTTTGATAATTTTAACGTTTTTGAGATCGTTGCTTTGAACCGTAGCTAACCCATGTTAAAATTTTCAAATCTAAGCATGTTTGATATTCGGCCATTGTAGTGTTCATGTGATTTTTGGTGTTTGGTGATTTTAAATTAAAGATATGTTAAAGATTAGTATATTTAGTATTGGAAGTTTTGGTGAAATTGAGCAATTAGGGCTAATTTGTAAAAATAGAATTTTAGAGGGGCTTATTTGCAAAATAAACAAAAGAAATGGACTTGTAGGGTCCCTATAAATATTCGGCCCTTGAGTAGTATTGAGAAATTTTGTGTATTTTGTGTTTTATGTAAATAGGACTAAATTGTAAAAGTGTGAAAATTAGGGGTAAAATGGTAATTTGCCTATTTATGTGTTTTGGGATTAAATTGAGGTGAAATATGTTTGAATGAGCTAAATTTTAATGTGTTTAAATCAAGAACAAAGAAAAAATGGATTTGGATCGGGGAAAGACGAAGGTTATTGAATAGTCGGTCTTCGTTGTTCGTTGATAGTCGAGGTAAGTTCTTAAGTTGAAGTGCAATAAAGAGATAATTATGAATATGTTCAATGATATCATTGGATTAATTTGAGTAAGAATATATGTGATAACCGAATGTAAATGTTCTATATTGGATTAGATATGTTTTAAAATGCAATATGAATTAGTACATTTGATATGATAGGGAATGTGGTTTGTGTATATGAATTGATAGTGATGTAAGTGTTAATAAATGTAAGTTGATGAATTGATTAGGTAAATAGTTGGGCTTGAGCCATGTGTCTTTGGTGAAATAATTTGGGCTTATTGCCTAGCGGCGCCAGCGTCGCCACGTCTTAGATGAAATAATTCGGGCTTATTGCCTAGCATGCCTTGTCTTGGTGTGTTATTCGGGCTTGAGCCTAGCGAGCCACGTCGATGAAATAATTCGGGCTTATTGCCTAGCAGGCTTAATGCCGATGTTTAACTTCAGACCTTGAGTCCAACAGGCCTAATGCCGGTGTATGTGATTCGAGCTCAGAGTATACAAGAACCGAGTAATGAAACAAGTCAATAAATTCACTGCTTTAAAAATGAATTGTGTTAATTCGAAATGGAGGTAAGTATTTTCATACTCATGTTACTCATGAAAATAATGAACAAGTACATGAGGAAGTGAATATCTTATACGTTGATTGGAGGTAGATATATATATACATGTTATATCGTGTGGTGATTGATTTTTCGAAAGTATGAATGGGGTGAAATTGTTTAGGTAAGCATATGTTATATATATATATATATATCTTTGATGTACTCCGTGATTGGTGTGTATGAGTAAGAAAGGTAAAGCTATTGAGTTAAATGCATTAATGGTATTCGATTACCTTCGCTTTGTAAGTTAAACTATGTATTACTTATGTTTTGAATTGATGATAAAGAAATTTGATTTGAATGGTTGGATTTATGGTATATAATTTCTTAAGACTTACTAAGCTAATAAACTTACTTTGAGTGTGCTATTATTCGTTTTATAGATTCTATTCAAGCTACGAGCTTTGGGGATCGACACTAAAGTCAACCACACTATCAACTCATTTTGGGTACAATTAGAAGTTGAAGTTTCAATTATTAAGGCATGTATAGGCTAGTTAACATTTTGGATTGGTACTTG
Source organism: Gossypium rotundifolium (assembly GCA_025506655.1). Classification (NCBI taxonomy): domain Eukaryota; kingdom Viridiplantae; phylum Streptophyta; class Magnoliopsida; order Malvales; family Malvaceae; genus Gossypium; species Gossypium rotundifolium. The sequence continues at coordinate 71,534,578 of CP106727.1, read as the reverse complement.
TTAATGGTATGCCATGCGAAAATGGCTCATCTTTTATTAAATAGTCTAAAGACATGTAAATATCGATTATAAATGTGCTTTCGTTCATGCTACGGAAAAATGTTGTAATAGATGTGCATGTTATGTGGCTAGTTAGATATGAATCTATAATAGATCCTTTCGAACGTGAATTTACATGCGGTCTAACGGGCTTGAACTGGTTTACGTGTGTATATTATGCTTGAATGGTGACTATAGTTTATTGCTTGTTTACTTTATCATAACAATATGGTTTGGTTTGAAATAAGTAAAATGGATATAATTATTTAGGTGGAATTTTGAAATCTAGTAGTTAAAACCGAATTTAGAGTGGTGGTTTATGAGTAGTACATTAAGCTTTTCAAATTGGTTACATGTATTACATGATTTTGGTATGATATTCAATGATTCTTGTGTCTATAAATCTTTGTTGTGAATGCCGTGCAATGAGCATGTAATTGGTGATAATTTTTGTTTAAAGCTTGATGTGGTTATAGAGATATGCTTACTAATGAAAAGCATAGAAATAAGCATGCCTATTATATTGGTAACATGGGCATGTTTGATAATGATACTAGGAACTATTATTTCATATGTGATTGGATATATCACAAGGTGTTATAAGTGTATATATTTTAAATATGCAAGTGTGCGTATGAGATTTGTAATGAATTTTACGAATGTATGAAATGTGATAAATGATTGTAATGTTCTGTGTTTGGTTCGGTAACGCCTCAAAACCCTAATCCGACGACGGGTACGGGTAAGGGGTGTTACATTTGATTGGTATTAGAGCTTATAGTTTACTCGATTTTAGGACTACCGCAGCGTGTGTGAGTCTAGCATACATGCCTTTTATGTATATTTGATAGTGTGATGACTTCTGACATTTCTAAACTGTGTTTTATATAGTAAATGGATTTCGATCCTGACAGAGTTGCAGCTGATGATGTAGAGAGTGTAGCGTCTGATTGTGCACGCGGATCATCGCCATTAGACTCTCGACCAGTTTAGGGTAGCCATGAGGAGGAGGCTAAACAAGCCTTCTACTAGATGATGAATGAATGGTTTACCCAGTTTGTTCAGAATAATCCGGATGTACAACAACCTCCACCCCCAAATAGTCCAACTCCAGTACCTTCAGCACCCCCGATGATAGATCCGATGAGATCTAGTAGGCCTTCTGTTGATAAAATCAGAAAATATGGGGCCGAAGAATTTAAAGCTAATGATGATAATGATGTTGAGCGAGCCAAGATGTGGCTTGATAATACCATTCAGATACTTGATAAGTTATCATGTACTTCAGAGGAATGCCTAAAGTGTGCTATATCTCTACTTCGGGACTTTGCCTACCATTGGTGGAAAACATTAGTATCAGTAGTTCGAAAGAAAAAGTGACTTGGGACTTCTTTCAGATTAAGTTTCGAAAGAAATATATCAGCCAGAGATTCATTGATCAAAAACATAAAGAATTTCTTGAACTGAAATAGGGGCGAATAACCATGACAGAATATGAGCGAAAATTTGTCAGACTCAGCAGATAAGCTAGAGAGTGTGTTTCTTTTGAAACCATTATGTGCAGAAGATTTGAAGACGGTCTGAATGAAGACATAAAATTACTTGTGGGCATTCTTGAGATTAAAGAGTTTATGGTACTGGTCGAGCAAGCTTGAAAGCTGAAGAGCTCGGAAAAGAGAAAAGAAAGGCTGAGACTGAAGCTAGAGATACTCGTAAAAGATCGTTGAGTAAAACTTTCCATTCAACATTTAAGAAGCTCAGAGATGACTTTAACCGACATAAGACTACTCCTAACCTGTCTAGACGAGATTGATCTATAGTGAGTTCTCGAGCCACTTCGATGGCTAGTGTTGGAAATGTTCAACAGGATCCGATTGAGTGCAAGCATTGTGGAAAATGGCATTCTGGGAGTTGTAGATTCCGTGATTGGTCTTGCTTTAAATATGGATCGTCAGATCATTTCATTCAAGAGTGTCCGATGTTAGCCGAGTAAAATACAGCTCAGAACATTAAACCGAGTAATGTGTCAGCATGAGGTAGACCACCTAGACATTCAGGGAATGTAAGTGGCAGTTAAAGAGGAACGAGGGACACCACAATTTGATCAGAGGCTCGAGCACCAGCTAGAGCTTATGCTATACGTGCCAGAGAGGATGCTTCTTCCCCGATGTTATTACCGATACTTTCACACTTTATGATACTACCGTAATTGCATTGATTGATCCTGGTTTGACTCATTTGTATGTATCCAAAACTCTGGTACATAGTACGACTCTGCCTGTTGAGTCTACTAAGTTTGTGATTCGTGTGTCCAACCCCTTGGGTAGATGTGTACTTATTGATAAAGTGTGTAAAGGTTGCCCATTGATGATTCGGGATTCTTGCTTTCCAGCCGATTTAATGTTATTACCCTTCGATGAGTTTGATATAATTTTGGGAATGGATTGGTTAACTTTACACGATGAAGTGGTGAATTGCAAAAAAAGATCATTGATTTGAGATGTCGAGCGGTGAGACCATCCGGTTGAATCTAGTAATTTAAATGGGTTACCTACAATAATATCCTCAATGTTAGCAGTAAATATGTGAGAAAAGGATCCGAAGCTTACCTAGCTTATGTGCTGGATAATAAAGTGTCCGAAAAGCAGATTGAGTCCGTACCAGTTGTATGTGAATACCTTGAGGTGTTCCCTGATGAATTATCGGGTTTACCACCAATTCAAGAGATTGAGTTTGGTATTGAATTAGTACCGAGGACGACTCCAATTTCGATAGCTCCGTATCGGCTGGTACCTACTGAGTTGAAAGAGTTGAAAGCACAGTTGCAAGAGTTGACAGATAGAGGTTTTGCACGACCGAGTTTTTCTCCTTGGGGTACGCCAATTCTGTTTGTGGAAAAGAAAGATGGAACTATGTGAATGTGTATCGATTATTGGCAGCTGAATAAGGTAATATAAAGAATAAATACCCGTTACCTTGGATTGATGATTTATTTGATCAGTTGAAAGGAGCTTCAGTGTTTTCAAAGATATATTTGAGATCGGGTTACTATCAATTGCGAGTCAGAGATTCTGATGTGCCAAAGACTGCATTCCGGATGAGGTACGACCTCTTTGAGTTTCTGGTTATGCCTTTTGGACTTACAAATGCACCCATGTATTTTTGGATCTAATGAATTGGGTTTTCAGATAGTTTTTAGATCTTTGTAGTAGTGTTTATTGATGATATACTAATCTACTCTAAAGATGAAACCAAACACGTTGAACACTTGAGATTAGTGTTACAGACTTTACGAGATCAACAGTTGTATGCAAAGTTCAGTAAGTGTGAGTTCTGGATGAAGGAAGTCAGCTTTTTAGGTCATGTTGTATCAGCTTCAGGTATTCGGGTTGATCCAAACAAAATATCGGCTATACTTGATTGGAAACCACCAAAGAATGTCTCTGAAATCGAAGCTTTCTGGCACTTGCAGGATACTACAGATGATTTGTCAAAGGTTTTTCCATGATAGCTACACCTTTGACAAAGCTGCTATAGAAAGATGTTAAGTTCGAATGGTCAGAAAAATGTCAGAGAAGTTTTGATGAGTTGAAATCCATTTTAACCGAAGCTCCAGTGTTAGCTCAGCCTGAATCCGGGTAAAGAATTTATTGTTTATAGTGACGCTTCTTTGAATGGTTTGGGTTGCGTTTTGATGTAGGAAGGCAAAGTCATAGCCTACACTTTGAGACAATTGAAGCCTCACGAAAGAAATTATACAACTCATGATTTGGAACTTGCAGCTATTGTTTTCGCTTTGAAAATATGGTGTCATTACTTGTTCGGTGAAAAATATCATGTTTATTCAAATCACAAAAGCTTGAAGTACTTAATGACATAGAAAGATTTGAACTTGAGAAAACGTAAATGGTTAGAACTGTTGAAAGACTATGAACTAGTGATTGACTACCATCTGGGGAAAGCTAACGTTATTGCAGATGCATTAAGTCAAAAGTCATTGTTTGCTCTTCGTGCGTTGAATGTGCATATGGTTATGTCTGGTGATGATTTGATTATAGCCGAGCTAAAAGCAAGACCGATGTTTATTCAACAAATTTGTGATGCACAAAGAATTGACAAAGACTTGATTGCTAGACGAGTTCAGTGTGATAATGATGCAGGATTAGAGTTTTGAATTGATGCAAATGGTTGTTTGAATTTAAAGGCCTGTATATGTGTTCTGAGGAATGTGGATTTGATTCAGATGATTTTGAATGAAGCTCATAATAGTCAATTGTCAATTCATTCGGGTAGCACTAAAATGTATAATGATTTGAAATAATTCTATTGGTGGCCTAGCATGAAATGGGATATATCTGAATTTGTTTTAAAGTGCTTAATTTGTCAACAAGTGAAAGCCGAGCATCAAGTGCCTTTCGGGTTACTTCACCAATCATGATACCTGAGTGGAAATGGGATAGAATCACCATGGATTTTATATCCGATTTGCCTGCAACACCGAGCAAGAAAGATACAGTTTGCATTATAGTGGATCGATTGACCAAATCAGCTCACTTTGTGCCAGTTTGTGCAAACTATTCACTTGATAAACTTGCTGAATTGTATGTAGCATAGGTAGTGAGGTTACATGGTGTGCCAAGTTCCATTGTTTTAGATAGAGATCCAAGGTTCACATCACAATTTTGAAAGAAGTTGCAAAATGCTTTAGGCACTAAACTCCACTTTAGCATAGCATTTCATTCGCATACGGGCGGTCAGTCCGAGAGAACCATTCAGATACTTGAGGACATGTTGAGGTGTTGCGTTCTCGAGTTTGAAGGTACGTGGGAATGATATCTACCTTTGATTGAATTTGCTTACAATAATAGCTTTCAATCTAGTATCAAAATGGCACCCTACGAAGCCTTGTACGGTCGCAAGTGTTGAACACCATTATACTGGACTGAGCTCAGTGAGAATAAGGTACACGGGGTCGATTTGATTAAAGAGACAGAACAGAAAGTGGCTATTATCAGAGATAGTTTGAAAGCTGCATCGGATCGTCAAAAGTCTTACGCTGGTTTGAAACGTAAAGACATTGAATTTTAGGTCAGAGATTGGGTATTCTTGAAAGTTTCTCCGTGGAAGAAAGTACTCTGATTTGGTCGGAAAGGCAAACTAAGCCTGAGGTTTATCGGACCGTATGAAATCGTCGAGACGTATTGGGCCTGTTGCTTATAGATTGAAATTGCCCTCTGAATTAGAAAAGATACATGATGTATTTCACGTTTCGATGCTTCGTAAGTATAGATCGGATCCGTCACATGTGATCACTACGTTAGAGGTTAAAATCCGATCCGATATGACATATGAGGAAGAACCGATCCGTATTTTAGGTCGAGAAATAAAAGAGTTGAGAAACAAGAGAATTCCATTAGTGAAAGTATTATGGAATCGGCACGAAGTTGAAGAGGCTACGTGGGAGCCTGAGGATTTAATGAGGCAATAATATCCGACTTTATTTTATGGTAAGATTTTCGGAGACAAAAATCCCTAAGGGGGAGAGTTGTAATAGTCCGAATTTGACCCTAATTGGAACGATGGTTTCGGGATCGTGAATCTGAGTCTGATAGATATTTAAATATTATATTCTGTGCTTATTAAGTATGAAATATTGTGTGTGAAAGTTTCGTAGAAAAATTTATCGTTTAAGTGTTTAATCTGACAAAAAGGACTTAATCGCGTAAAGCGTAAAAGTTGCATACTAAAGTGAAAAGTACTTGAATGGTGATGGCTTTTTAAGTTGTGGTGTTAAAAGGGCAATTAGCCCATTTCTCATGTTAGTGGACTATTAAAGACCATTTTTGCCATTATGTTATGTAAATGAATATTATTATTATAAGGTTAAATTAGTAAATCATCAAATACCATATTATATGTCAAATAAAACATAAAAAAAAGTTGACTCTTCATCATTGCATGACCGAAATAAGAGAGAAAGAAAATAAAAGTGAGAGGTCATACATTCGGCCATCCTTCAAGCTTAAATCGGGTATGTAATTTTAGTCGGTTTTTGATAATTTTAACTTTTTGGAGATCGTTGCTTCGAACTGTGGCTGATCCATGTTAAAATTTTCAAATCTAAGCATGTTTGATATTCGGCCATTGTAGTGTTCATGTGATTTTTGGTGTTTGATGATTTTAAATTAAAGATATGTTAAAGATTAGTATATTTAGTATTGGAAATTTTGGTGAAATTGAGCAATTAGGGCTAATTTGCAAAAATAGAATTTTAGAGGGGCTTATTTGCAAAATAAATGAAAGAAATGGACTTGTAGGATCCCTATAAATATGCATCCCTTGAGTAGTATTGAGAAATTTTGTGTATTTTGTGTTTTATGCAAATAGGACTAAATTGTAAAAATGTGAAACATTAAGGGTAAAATGGTAATTTGCCCATTTATGTGTTTTGGGATTAAATTGAGGTGAAATGTGTTTGAATGAGCTAAATTTTAATGTGTTTAGATCAAGAACAAAGAAAAACGGATTGGATCGGGAAAAGGCGAATGTTATTGAATAGCTTTGGTCTTAAATGGTTCGTTGATAGTCGAGGTAAGTTCTTAAGTTTAAGTACAATAAAGAGATAATTATGAATATGTTCAATGATATCATTGGATTAATTTGAGTAAGAATATATGTGATAGTCGAATGTAAATGTTCTATATTGGATTAGATATGTTTTGAAATGCAATATGAATTAGTTCATTTGATATGATAGGTGAATGTGGTTTGTGTATATGAATTGATAGTGATGTAAGTGTTAATAAATGTAAGTTGATGAATTGATTAGGTAAATAGTTTGGGCTTGAGCCTAGCGAATACGTCTTGATGAAATAATTCGGGCTTATTGCCTAGTAGGCCTTGTCTTGGATGTGTTATTAGGGCTTCGAGCCTAGCGAATACGTCTTGGGTGAAATAATTCGGGCTTATTGCCTAGCAGGCTTAATGCCGGTGTTTAACTTCAGACCTTGAATCCAGCAGGCCTAGTGCCGGTGTATGTGATTCGAGCTCAGAGTATGCAAGAACCGAGTTATGAAACAAGTCAAGAAATTTATAGCTTTAAAAATGAATTGTGTTAATTCGAAATGGAGGTAAGTATTTTCATACTCATGTTACTCATGAAAATAATGAACAAGTACATGAGGAAGTGAATATCTTATACGTTGATTGGAGGTAGATATTTATATATACATGTTATATCGTGTGGTGATTGATTTTTTGAAAGTATGAATGGGGTGAAATTGTTTAGGTAAGCATTTGTTATATATATATCTTTGATGTATTCGGTGATTGGTGTGTATAAGTAAGAAAGGTAAAGCTATTGAGTTAAATGCATTAATGGTATTCGGTTACCTTCGTTTTGTAAGTTAAACTATGTATTACTTATGTTTTGAATTGATGATAAAGAAATTTGACTTGAATGGTTGGATTTATAGTATATAATTTCTTAAGACTTACTAAGCTAATAAGCTTACTTTGAGTGTGCTATTTTTCGTTTTATAGATTCTATTCAAGCTACGAGCTCTGGGGATCAACACTGAAGTCAACCACACTATCAACTCATTTTGGGTACAATTAGAAGTTGAAGTTTCAATTATTAAGGCATGTATAGGCTAGTTAACATTTTGGATTGGTACTTGTTAATGGTATGCCATGCGAAAATGGCTCATCTTTTATTAAATAGTCTAAAGACATGTAAATATCAATTATAAATGTGCTTTCGTTCATGCTAAGTAAAAATGTTGTAATAGATGTGCATGTTATGTGGCTAGTTAGATATGAATCTATAATAGATCCTTTCGAACGTGAATTTACATGCGGTCTAATAGGCTTGAACTGGTTTACGTGTGTATATTATGCTTGAATGGTGACTATAGTTTATTGCTTGTTTACTTTATCATAACAATATGGTTTGGTTTGCAATAAGTAAAATGGATATAATTATTTAGGTGGAATTTTTGAAGTGCCATAGTTAAAACCGAATTTAGAGTGGTGGTTTATCAGTAGTACATTCGCTTTTCAAATTGGTTACATATATTACATGATTTTGGTATGATATTCAATGATTCTTGTGTCTATAAATATTTGTTGTGGATGCCGTGCAATGAGCATGTAATTGGTGATAATTTTTATTTAAAGCTTGATGTGGTTATAGAGATATGCTTACTAATGAAAACCATAGAAATAAGCATGCCTATTATATTGGTAACATGAGCATGTTTGATAATGATACTAGGAACTATTATTTCATATGTGATTGGATATATCACAAGGTGTTATAAGTGTATATGTTTTTAATATGCAAGTGTGCGTATGAGATTTGTAATGAATTTTACGAATGTATGGAATGTGATAAATGACTGTAATGTTCCGTGTTTTGTTGGTAACGCCTCAAAACCCTAATCTAGCAATGGGTACGGATAAGGGGTGTTACATCCGTGTTAGTAAAATATTTTAATATTATTTTATGTGCCTTTGATATGTGATTGAGCATGTGTAAAAGCCTTATATGAAAATTTGATCATTTGTGTGTTTAATTTGACAAAAGGATTAAATCGCATAAAATGTAAAAGTGGCTTTCTAATTGATTAAGTGCCTATTTGATGTGGCTTTTAAAAGAGGAGGCCTTATGAAGTAATTAAACCACTATTTAGTTAGTGGATGAATAAAGGTCATTAATTCCCTTAATGTTTTTTATATACATATTTTTAGTGTGAGGTTAAAGTTGTAAATTGTTTAATAAATGAATTAAAACATAAAATAAAGCATGGAATGGTTATTATCATCATTATTCCATCGATTTTAGAAAGAAAAGAATGAGGGTTTACAAGCTTTCACATATTTGACACTTGCAAGCTTTGATTGAGGTAAGTTTTGACTTTGATTTTTGATAATTTTTACGTTTTTGCAATCATTACTTCGAAATCTTTGAAACCCATGTTTTAATTTGAAGAATTGGTGATGTTAATTAGATGTTCAATTGATGAAATGATGAGCTTTGTGATGAGTTTAGGTGTTAAATGAAAGATATGTGTTAAATGAACATTTTTTGTGAATTCGGCTAAGCATGGATATTTAGTGATTTAATGTAATTTGTGATTTTGTGAATTGGGGACTAAATTGTCCAAATGTGTAAATGTGAGCACTAATTTGCAAATTACCCTAAATATGTGTGTTTGGATTCAACTGGATGAGTTAGTGAATAAAAGGGTTAAATTTGAATATGTGTAGATCAAGAACCGAAGAAAATGGGTTTATATTGGGGAAAGCGAAGGTAGTCGAATAATCGAGTTTGAACGAATATCTGAACTGAGGTAAGTTAATAAACAAATAAATGTATTTGTATTGAATTATGTATGTTCCTATGACTATTGATTATAATGAATGCATTTGGGATATTGTATATATGAATTCTGAGATAAGATCGACATAGTGTTAACATCCGAGAAGTCCTGTTCGAATCTAGGAATAGATAGGATTAACTATGTCATGACATAGGTGTCTGTTATGTGATATCATGTAAGACCACGTATGGGATGTTGGCATTGATTAAAGATTTCGTGTAAGACCACGTCTGAGACATTGTCATCGATATGAGATTTACGTGTAAGACCATGTCTGGGACATTGGCATCGTAATGATTTGTGTAAGACCCTGTCTGGGATAGTGGCATCGATATTTGATTACATGTAAGACCACATCTGGGACATTGGCATTGTACGACTATTTTGAGCACTCTGCGTATCCTAAAAGATTACAAACGGTTCAACGGACAAATCTATAATACAAATGACTATGTGATTGGTATCCATTTTAGGTACGTTTGATATGTATGCTAAGTGTGTATGAAAGGTAAGTATCTACATGAACTTACTAAGATGGATATGTGAAATGATAGAATGATATGTGAAGAGATGCTTAAAAGAGCTATGTGTATATTTGACATTTGAGTTGAAGAATGTGGTAAGATATGGCTAAGCAAATGAGCCAAAGAAATATATACGATAAATTTCCTAGGAGAATTTTAACATCTTGGATTTTAGGAATCTGCATTTAATGTGTGTTGTGTGTGTATGCTATGCTCGGTGTGTTAATTTGGTGTGTTTCGGGGTCCAGGGAAGGCTCAGGATTAAGCCGAAGCCTTGGCCAAAATTTCAATTTTGGGCATTTTAGGGGAGATCTAGCTGGGCCAGGTTTTTAGTAGGATAGGTTGGGTTTGATGACACAAGAATTGCTATAGTAAAGTGGCAAAGAGGCGCCACTTAAGAGGCAGGTGAGTGACACCATAGGGAGTAGTGAAGGAGCAAGTTCGAGTCACACAGTTTACATTTTTTGGAATTCTTTTTGGCATCAGGATGAGTGGTGATGGATTCGGCTAGGGTCCTTAAAGAGTGGGTGTTGAATTGGTCAAAGGTTTTGAATGGTAGGCTATGAGAGAAAGGTGGGATTTGAATTGTTCAAACTATTTCAAATGGGTGAATGGGAGTAAAAGTAGGAGCTGAACAAGGCAGGAGTGGCTTGTTGGGTTGTTGGCAGAATTTTGAGTGTTGGAAGGAGGGGAGAATTTCGCTTTTGAGCTAGGAGGGTGGTGTGTCGAAAAGCATGAGAGGTCTTAGGTTTCTCTTTTGTTTTCTTTGGAACAAATTCAGTCATTAGGAGGGTGTGATTACCGATTGGTACTAAAAATCTTTTGAGCTCTTTTTCTTTTCTCTTTGACTTGTATGCCGAAAGTGTTAGCAAGCTTTTACCTCTTTTCTTTTCGAACCTTTGGTCAAATTTGTGAAAAACCATTTGTGCATTTCTTTGCTTCACTATCTTTTAGCCGAACCTTAGTTCATTCTTCACATTCTCTTTCTTTTTCCTCTAAGCCGAAACCACGTAAGCCTTACCAAAACTTCTCTTTCTCTTTTCCCTTTTCCATTATCTTCACAACCAAAAACACTATATCACCTCCTAGTATTCCATCTTCTATCTTTATTCTTTTCTTAAGCCGAAACTATAGTTCTTCTTCTTCAAAGTTTTTTTTCTTTCTCTCATAGCCGAATAGCCTTTTGGCCTATTAGATCGATTCCACTCTACTGCAAGATCATTGAAGGTAAGGTTCTTTACCACAAAAGCTGAATCTCTCCTTCTTCATTTCCTTGCGGCATCTACTTCTTTTTTCTCTAAACCCCTCAATCATTATTTTCTTTCACTAATCAGGTATTTGTTTCATCTACTCTGGCCGGAGCAATGGCGCTAAATAGCATAGGGTGTGAGGGATTACGCTTCTTCATCTATTCCAACACAAGGTAAGTCCGTCCAATACCCCTTTGTTTTGTCTTCAAGTCTCTTCTTGATTAGACGAATATTCAAGGGCTACCTATGCTTATTAGGTCAAGCCTCTCTCTTTCGCAAATCATCTCAGTTTGAGGGTGAAGTATTGTGGTGCGAATCATCAATTAGACAAGGTAAGGGATTCTTCCTAGTTATTCTATTAGCCTTTCTGCTCGTCGTTCGTTGTCTTAAATCAGTAGTGTTGTTAAACAATCATTGGTTCCGTATAGTAATTTACTATCAAGGTTATTCATGGATACAAGAAACGATCAAGTCGGGAGAGGAATGTATCCTAATTCCTATTCCAAAGTTTAAGAAGCGAGTTGTATCGACAATTCGAGACTAGCCATCGGGTTGTGGACCAGATTCAGAGCAGGATAGATAGATAGTTGTTGTCCCTGCTAACAAGAGTGTCGACATAGAAAGCATAGTATTACATGTTATCAGGTGTGTAAAATATTCACACTCTGTTATTAATATGTGTTATTAACTATTTGGCTGAAAAGCTAAAATGACTGAATAGAAAGTCGTTATACCCTTGTGGGTAAAGCTTGGGAAACCAGGTAAGAGACTATAACGTTCTATTAATGGGTATGAAAATGTATGCTGTAACCTGTCACTATGATGAGAGTAGATGCATTCATTTGATTTGTATGTTCTGCATGGTTGGGTTACTAGGTGAAAGGGGAAGTATTAGAGACTGTCATAGTGGTTTGGTACCACAAGTGGGTTGGCTCCACATATATCTGATTTAATGACCATGTCTTGGTGGCTTGGTACCACGGTGGTTTAATACCATATATATATATATCTATGATTCGGTGACTCGTCCCATGGTTTGGTACCACAGTTGGTTGGCCCCATATACATTCATCAGGGATTGTCACGGTGGTTTGGTACCACGGTGGGTTGGCCCCACGTATGTTAGTAGTGACTCTGTCACGGTGATCTAGTATCACGGTGGTCTGGAACCGCGAGTGGCTTGGTGCCACACATGAGGTGTGTAGCGGATGGAGGGTTGATTGTAGAAATCCCTACGGTGTGATGGGCTGGTATGGGTGGTGTGTAGAGGATGGAAAATTTAGGTTAGGTTGGGGCACATTACATTCATATTTGTGTATGCTACTTTGAGTAGGCTAAGGCCAATGTGTGATTTTGGGCTGGAAGCCATTTATGTGACTTAAGGGGATTTACACACTAAGTCTTGGTGACTCACCCTTGCTTAATTTTGCAGGTAATCAATAGATCATTGATATGAGAGCCGAGGCGGACTCGTGGAGGCCATAAAATGTTTCTTTTTGTAAACTCGTTCCTTTCTACAAATTATTTTAATTTAGGGATTTTTGGTTATGTATTAAGGCCTTCTTAAGTTAACTTTTGGGTATTTATTATTTATTATTTATTTAAGATATGATATTAATATATTTTAACATGAAAGCTAAGATGGAGTTTCAAAACTTAAGAACACAAAACAATCGTTTTCTCTCAAGTGTCAACAAAGATAATAAATGGAATTTAACTCAATTTGGAAATTTTCCCTTAACTACAAACCATTACTTTCAAAAACATCACCTAAAATGAAAAGTTTCAAACTTACGGTATTTTCTTAAATTCAACAAAATTCATTTTTACAACTTCACCCTGTGACATACCAGATCCGGTTGTAACGTATAGACCGGGTTTTAGGTGTTACAATTTTAGTATCAGAGCCAGGTTGCAAACTTGGCTGTGGAATGGGTTCAACAATGTTTTATAATGTCGATTTAAAATGTGATTTAAGGAAATGTATTAGTGGGAGTATGGCACCCAAGTCTACCGGCACCTAATCCACGGGTAAGTGTACTATTTGTTAGTTGTTTTGCATGAAATAATTCTGTTATGTTATGATTACTAGTATTAAGAGCTCCAAACTTTAGAGACTGAAACCTCTAGGTCTAGATATGAATCTGTGAGAATTACTTTTTAATGCTATTTCTCATAAGATTGCTCGGTATTAAATAGTGAAAGAAAGTACTAATTCATAAAACTCTTAATCATATTAAGTCGTATTAGTAGCCATGAGTACTAGGGGCGTGGACGTATCATGCGCGACCGTGGTAGAGGCCGGAGTGTTGGGTCTGAACCCTTAGAATCTGGACATGGGTCAAAAAGTGATATACCAGCACCGCTAGCTGCGGAAGCAAAATTTTAGGATCAAATAGGCGGAGACAATGTTGTGTCTCAAGCGATGTTACGTGTATTGGAGAGAGTTTATGGAGTGAGCACGGGTTCAGGGGCTCAAAAATCTGTGTCTGAACAACTCCGAGCCAATGGAGCAAAAATGTTTAGGGGTATTTTGGCGTAACTCCTAACGTAGCTGAGTATTGGCTAGAAGCAGTTGAGCGTATTATGGATGATCTTAACCTTACGAAGGAGGAGAAGTTGAGAAGAGTTGTGTCTCTTCTTCGGAATGAGGCATATTAGTGGTGGCTAACGTTAGGGATGGTATAGTGGCTAACCGTATTACCTGGGATTTCTTTATGACAGCATTCCAGGGGAAGTACGTCGGATCAAGTTATGTGGATGTGCAGCGTAGGGCATTTCTAAATTTGGTTCAGAAAATAAATTAATGGCCAAGTATAGAAATTCTTGCATCTTAGTCGTTATGCCTAGGGTATTGTTGCTACAGACCATGAGCATTGTGTTCGATTTGAGGATGGTCTGAGAGATTGCGAGTGCTGATAGGTCCACAACGAGAAAGAGAATTTACTATTTTAGTGGAAAAGGCTAAGATAGCCGAGGAGGTGAAGCGATCCGAAAGGCAGAACCAAGATAGGGATAGAGGTAGAAATAAAATGAATTTTGGATTGTCAGGGTCAGCTAGGGGTTTTCAGAAGAGCACTTAGGTTGGATGGGCCGAGTCGTGTTGCGAGACCTATTGCTGATAGCGGTCCTCAGAGGTGTGCTAGATGTGGAAGATCTAATTTAGGTGAGTGTTGGATGGGTAATAGAGAATGTTTCAGGTGTTGGTTTCTGATCATCGGGTAAGAGACTGTCCACAGAAAGTAGAGCTGGGTAGAGGTGGTCAGCAATCACCGAGTGGTCGTGGTCCCGCTAGGGAGGAAGTAGTTTTGGCCGAGGGTGTGAGCACCGGGCAGAGGTGCTGGGAGCACAGATGCAAGATAGCTGGGGTTGGTTTATGTAGCTAGACGCCGAGAGGAAGGCGATGCACACGTTATAACGGTACATTTCTTATTTATGAGTTGCCTTATACTGCACTGATTGATATTGGATCAACACATTCTTATGTTGCTAGTACTATACCGGGAACTCTGAACATAGACTCTAAGATTGCCTTTAGGGAGATGACGGTTCTTAGCCCTTTAGGACAATCGGTAATAGTGAATAAACTCTTTAGGAAGGTGCCTTTAGAGATTCAAGGGATGGTTTTTCCGGTTGATTTAATGGAACTGTCATTCGAAGAGTTCAATTTAATCTTAGGTATGGATTGATTAGTGAAGTATCGAGCAAACTTGGATTGTGCAGCCAAGTGCATGGTGTTAAGGACTCTTGAGGATGATGAGGTGGTGGTGATAGGTGAAAGGAGAAACTACTTGTCTAATGTAGTGTCCGCTTTAAAGGCTGAAAGAATGGTGAGAAAGGATGTGAGGCATTCATAACTTTTGTGAGTGCTTTGGAGACCAAGGAGTTAGCTGCGGGGGATGTTAGAATAGTGAAGGAGTTTTTTATGTTTTCTTAGAAGAGCTTCCAAGACTACCTCCGAATCGCGAGGTGGAATTTGGTATTGATCTTCTTCCAGGGACAGTGCCCGTATCTAATGCCCCATATAGAATGGCGCCAAAGGAGTTGGTGGAATTGAAAGCTCAAATTCAGGAACTGTTGGATTGGGGTTTTATCCAGCTGAGTGTGTCACATTGAGGAGCACCGGTGCTATTCATTAAGAAAAAGGACGGATCAATACGTATGTGCATTGACTACCGTCAGCTGAATAAGTTGACCATCAAGAATAAATACCCGCTGCCGAGGATTGACGATTTGTTTGATCAACTGAAGGGGCCTTCAGTCTTCTCGAAGATAGATTTGAGGTTAGGATATCATCAGTTTAAGGTCAAGGAAGAGAATATTCATAAAATAGCTTTTTGGACTCACTATGGTCACTACGAATTCCTGGTGATGCCATTTGGGTTGACCAATGCACCAGCAGCGTTTATGGACATGATGAATCGGGTATTCCAAGCCTATCTAGATCAATTTTCATGGTATTTATAGATGATATCCAGGTTTATTCAAGATCAGAGGAAGAGCATGATTCACATCTTTGGGTGGTCTTACAAATCTTGAGGGAGAAACAGCTATACGCCAAATTCAATAAGTGTGAATTTTGGCTAAGAGGAGTTACCTTTCTGGGTCATGTTCTGTCTGCTGAGGGGATTAAGGTTAATCCTCAAAAATTGAAGTTGTGTTGGATTGGAAGCCGCCTAAGTCTGTGGTAGAAATTTGGAGTTTTCTTGGTCTGACTGGGTATTGCAGAAGGTTTGTTGAGGGGTTCTCATTGATTGCGGCCCCATTAACCAAGTTGTTGCGAAAAAAGTCTTGTTTATGCAGTCGATAAGCAACAGGAGAGTTTTGAGAAGCTGAATAAGATCTTGACTGAGGCTCCAATATTGATACAGCCTGAGGCGGGGAAGGAGTTTGTCGTTTACTGCGATGCGTCGCACACAGGTTTGGGATGTGTGTTGATGCAGGAGAGGAAGGTGGTAGCATATGTGTCTCGACAGTTGAGACTGCATGAGGTGAATTATCCACGTATGATCTGGAGTTGGCTGCAGTAGTGTTTGCTTAGAAGATCTGGAGGCATTATCTGTATGGGGAGAAGTCCGTTATTTATGCAGATCACAAGAGCCTAAAAATATCTCCTTACCCAGAAGGAGCTGAATTTAAGGCAGTGGAGATGGATCGAATTGTTAAAAGATTATGATTGCTCGATCGAGTACCACCCAGGTAAAGCTAACGTGGTGGCGAATGTATTAAGTCGTAGGGTGATCTCTGACTTGAGAGCATTGTTTGCTCATCTTAGCTTATACGATGATGGAAGTCTATTAGCTGAACTTCAAATGAAGCCTTCTTGAGTCAGATAGATTAAAAAGAAGCAGTTGGCTGACAAGTTATTGAAGTCAAAGTTTCAGTTGGGGGCAGGTGATGGGATAACGGATTTCAGTGTGAATATTGATGGGGTATTATGCTTTCGAGGAAAGACTTCCATGCCAAAAGATCTTGAGTTGAGACGTAAGATCATACAGGAAGCGCATAGTAGCCCATACGCTATGTATCCTAGAGGAAGTAAGATGTATCGGGATCTGCGAGAATAATTTTGGTGGCTGGGTCTGAAATGAGAGGTAGCTAAATTTGTGAGTAAATGCTTGACGTGTCAACAGGTGAAAGTAGAGCATTAGTTACCTTCAGGGTTATTGCAGCCCGTGAAAATTTCGTAATGGATGTGGGAAAGGATTACGATGGACTTTGTTAGTGGGCTACCTCTTATGCCTACTAAGAAGGATTCGATATGGGTGATTGTTGATCAATTGAAGAAGTCCACTCACTTCATTCGGGTTCGTGTTAACTACTCTCTACAGAAGTTAGCTAAGTTGTATGTAGTAGAGGTTGTAAGGTTGCATGGGGTGCCAGTTTCTATCATATCAAACAAAGACCCCAGGTTCATGTCGAGGTTCTAGAAGGCGTTACATCAAGCATTAGGTACAAGATTGGATTTTAGTACAGCGTTTCATCCACAGACTGGTGGTCAGTCTGAGAGGGCAATTCAGATCTTGGAAGATATGTTGAGGGTTGTGTCATTGACTTTAAGGGTAGTTGGGAGAAGTTTCTACCGTTGGTAGAATTTGCATACAACAACAGCTATCAGTCTAGCATTCAGATGGCACCGTATGAAGCATTGTATGGTTGAAAGTGTCGCACTCCTACTTGCTGGACAGAGTTGGGTGAGCAAGAGTTATTGGGTCTAGAATTGGTTTTTGAAACGGAGGACAAGGTTAAGTTGATTCGAACTCAGTTGAAGGAGGCTTCCGACAAGCAGAAGTCCTATGTGGACCTGAAATGTAAAGACATAGAATTTGTAGTAGGTGACGGGTTTTCTTAAAGGTCTCACCGTGGAAAAAAGTTCTAAGGTTTGGAGGAAAGGGTAAGCTGAGCCCCAGGTTCATCGGGCCTTATTGTGTGTTGAAGTGTGTGGGATCGGTAGCTTATCAGCTCGAACTACCTTCAAAATTAAGTAAGATTCATGATGTGCTCCATGTTTCGATGTTGAGGCGCTACCGTTCGAATCCATCTCATGTTGTGCCAGTGGAAGAAATTGAAGTAAGGCCTGACCTATCCTTTGAAGAGGAATCGGTTTAGATCTTGGATCGTGATGTTAAGGTACTATGAAGGAAGATGGTTCCTTTGGTTAAAGTGTTGTGGCAGAATCACGGTTCAGAGGAAGCTACGTGGGAGCCAGAGGATGTGATACGACAGTAATACCCTCATCTCTTCTGATCAGATAAATTTTTGAGGTTGAAATTTCTTTAAGGGGGTAGAACTGTAACATCTTGGATTTTAAGGTTCTGTATTTAATGCGTGTTGTATGTGTATGATATGCTCGGTGTGTTAATTTGGTGTGTTTGGGGGTCCAGGGAAGGCTCGTTAAGTCGAAGCCTTGGCCAAAATTTCAATTTTAGGCACTTTAGGGAGAGCTAGCTGAGGCAAGTTTTAAGTAGTATAGGTTTGATGACACAAGAAGTGTTATAGTAAACTGACAAAGAGGCGCCACTTAAGAGGCAGGTGAGTGACGTCATAGGGAGCAGTGAAGGAGCAAGTTTGAGTCAGACAGTTTACATTTTGGGAATTTTTTTTTGGCGTCAGGATGAGTGGTGATGGATTCGACTAGGGACCTTGAAGAGTGGGTGTTAAATTGGTCAAATGTTTTGAATGGTAGGCCATGAGAGAAAGGTGGGATTTGAATTGTTCAAACTATTTCAAATGGGTGAATGAGAGTAAAAGTAGGAGTTGAACAAGGGAGGAGTGGCTTGTTGGGTTGTTGGTCGAATTTTGAGTGTTGGAAGGGGGGAGAATTTTGGTTTTGAGGTAGGAGGGTGGTGTGTCGAAAAGCATGAGAGCGTCTTAGGTTTCTTTTTGGTTTTCTTCGGAACAAATTTGGTCATTAGGAGGGTGTGATTGCCGATTGGTACTAAAACTCTTTTGAGCTCTTTTTCTTTTCTCTTTGACTTGTATGCCGAAAGTGTTAGCAAGATTTTACCTCTTTTATTTTTGAACCTTTGGTCGAATTTGAGAAAAACCATTTGTGCATTTCTTTCCTTCAATATCTTTTAGCCGAACCTTAGTTTATTCTTCTATTCTCTTTCTTTTTCCTCTAAGCCGAAACCACCTAAGCCTTGCCAAAATATCTCTTTCTCTTTTCCCTTTTCCATTATCTTCACACCCGAAAACAATATATCACCTCCTAGTATTCCATCTTTTATCTATATTCTTTTCTTAAGCTTAAACTACAGTTCTTCTTCTTCAAAGTTTTATTTTCTTTCTCTCATAGTCGAATAGCCTTTTTGGCATATTGATCGATTCCACCCTGCTGCAAGACCATTGAAGGTATGGTTCTTTACCACAAAATCCGAATCTCTCCTTCTTCATTTTCTTGCGGCATCTTCTTCTCTTCTCCTCTAAACCCCTCAATCGCTATTTTCTTTCACTAATCGGGTATTTCTTTCATCTGTTCTGGCCAAACCAATGGCACTAAATAGCATCGATGTAAGGGATTACGCTTCTTCATCTATTCCAACGCAAGGTAAGTCCATCCAATACCCCTTTATTTTGTCTTCAATTCTCTTCTTGATTAGTCGAATATTCAAGGGCTACCTATGCTTATTAGGTCGAGCCTCTCTCTCTCGCAAATCATCTCAATTTGATGGTGAAGTATTGTGGTGCGAATCATCAATTAGACAAGGTAAGGGATTCTTCCCTAATTATTCTATTAGCCTTTTCTTCCATCGTTCGTTGTCTTAAATTAGTAGTGTTGTTAAATAATCGTTGTTTTCGTATAGCAATTTACTGATCAAGGCTATTCATTGATGCAAGAAACGATCAAGACGGGGAGAGGAGTGTGTCCGTAATCCCTATTCCAAAGTTTAAGAAGTGAGCTATATCGGCAATTCGAGACTGGCCACCGGGTTGTGGACCAGCTTCAGAGCAGGATAAGATAGCCGTCGTCCCTGCTAACGAGAGTGTCTACATAGAAATCATAGTATTGCATGTTATCAGGTGTGTAAAATATTCACACTCTGTTATTAATATGCGTTATCAACTGTTTGGCTGAAAAGCCAAAGTGACTGAATAGGAAGTTGTTATACCCTTGTGGTAAAGATGGGATACCAGGTAAGTGACTATAACGTTCTATTAATGGGTATGAAAATGTATGCTATAATCTGTCACTATGATGAGAGCAGGTGCATTAATTTGATTTGTATGTTCTGCATGGGTTGGGTTATTAGGCGAAAGGAGAAGTATTAGAGACTGTCATAGTGGTTTGGTACCACAAGTGGGTTGCCCCACATATATCTGATTCAGTGACCATGTCTCGGTGGCTTGGTGCCATGGTGGTTTAGTACCATGTATATCTATCTATCATTCGGTGACTTGTCCCAGTGGTTTTGTACCATAGTGGGTTAGCCCCACATAAATTCATCAGGGATTGTCTTGGTGGTTTGGTACCACCGTGGGTTGGCCCCATATATGTTAATAGTGACTCTGTCACGGTGATCTAGTATGATGGTGGTCTGGAACCATGAGTGGCTTGGTGCCACACATGAGGTGTGTAGCGGATGGATGGTTGATTGTAGAAATCCCTACGGTGTGATGGGCTGGTACAGGTGGTGTGTAGAGGATGGAAATTTTAGGTTGAGTTGGAGCACATTACATTCATATTTGTGTATGCTACTTTGAGTGGGCTAAGGCCAATGTGCGATTTTAGGCTAGAAGCCATTTATGTGACTTAAGGGGATCTACACACTAAGTCTTGGTGACTCACCCCCTGTATAATTTTGCAGGTAATTAGTAGATCGTGGATCTGGGAGTCGAGGCGACTCTTAAAGGCCATAAAATGCTTCTTTTCGTAAACTCATTCCTTTCTACAAATTATTTTCATTTGGGGATTTTTGGTTATGTATTAAGGCCTTCTTAAGTTAACTTTTGGGTAATTATTATTTATTATTTATTTAAAATAAGATATTAATATATTTTAACATGAAAGCTAATATGGAGTTTCAAAACTTAAGAATACAAAACAACCGTTTTCTCTCAAGTGTCAACAAAGATAGTAAATGGAATTTAACTCAATTTGGAAATTTTCCCTTAACTACAAACTATTGCTTTCAAAACATCACCCAAAACAAAAAGTTTCAAACTTACGGTGTTTTTCTAAATTTAACAAAATTCATTTTTACAACTTTACCCTGTGACATACCAGATCTGGTTGTAACGTATAGACCGGGTTTGGGGTGTTACAAGAATCATAAATGTCATTGTATCAATATGGTTATGTGCATTTTATGCTAAGTTTATTTGTATATGGCTTACTAAGCTTTTGAAAGCTTACTCTGTGTCTGTGTTTTCTCTATTTTATAGATCATCAAAGCTACTGAAGGCTCGAGACCATCGAGAATCGTCATCACATTACTCAAACTTATTTTGGTACCTTCGAAATATGTATATAGCTAGATATGGCATGTATAGGCTAATCATTTTGGACTATGTTTGAAGTGTGTATAAGTAGCCATGAGATGTGGCTACATAAATGTTGGTAATAAGCATGAGTGAATATGTTATATGATGCATGATTTGGCATGGCTTGGTAGCTAATGAAATGGTCAAGCTATGGTAAGCACATGAATGTATTATGAGAATGTATGTTTGAGAAAAGAAATGGTTATATGAAAGGTAAATGTGGATGAATCATGTTTGAATGTATATGTGTTTTTAGTTGGGCAAAGTAGTATGATTGGAAATGAGTTGAATATGAAGTTATGTTGGCTTTTTGACATGTTTTTGGATGTCAAGTGTGTATGAATTGAATTGGTTATTTGCTTGTAGGGATTGACCTTAGTGTGGGTGGCATTTTGACCCTGCAAGTGGTCTGTTTTGCCTACACGGTCTGGCACACGGGCGTGCCTAGTGGCCGTGGGTATAAGTCAGTAGCTAGCCTAACTTTACACGGCCATGGTACACATGCGTGCCTAGTAGCCGTGTGATTAAGTCAGTAGCTAGCCTAACATTACACGACCAAGACACACAGCTGTGTTTGGTAGCCGTGTGGAAAAGTCAGTATACATGCTCTGTTTTGGCTCGGTCAGGGCACATGAGTGTGTCTAGTAGCCGTGGAAGGCACACGGCTTGCCCACTCGGGCGTGTGGCCTCTATAACTTAGAAAAATTTTAAATTTTTGAGAATTTTATTATGTGTTAGGTTTAGTCCTGACCCTATTTTAAAGCATGATAAAGGTCTTGTTGACCTATAAAAGGGACACTTGATTACGGTTCACAAATTGAATCATTGAAATGTCTGAATAAGTTTTTGATCTGTCTGGTAACGTCTTTAACCCAAATCCAGTGACAGATACGGGTTAAGGGTATTGCATTTGTTTGGTATCAGAGCTATGATTTAGTCAGTTCTTAGACTAACGTACCGTGTCAAAGTCTAGCTATACATGCCATATATCTAAATTGTAATAGTGTGATGAATCCTAACATGTAAAATGTGTATTATGTATAGTAATGGATCCCAAAAGAGCCGTAGCTGACGATGTAGAAAGTAATGCGCCTACTCTCACGCAAGGGACAATGCCATCTGATCCGAGACCGGCTATGAGCGGTCAAGAGGGAAAAGCTAAACAAGCTTTCTTCTAGATGATGAATGAATGGTTCACTCAATTTGTGAGAAATAATCTAGTTGTTTCACAACCTTCACCCCTGCTTAATCCTACTAGACATTTGCTATGCCTCCGACTACGAATCTGAATTTGTTGAATAAGCCTCCGATTGACAAAATCCGTAAGTATAGAGCTGAAGAGTTTAAGGCCACAAGTGATGATGATGCCAAAAAAGCCGAGTTCTGGTTAGAAAACACTATCCGGGTATTTGATGAGGTGTCCTTGACTTTGAAATAATGTATTAAATGTGTTTTTTCACTACTTCAAGATACAACTTATCAGTGGTAGAAGACTTTGATTTCTGTTGTTCTGAAAGAGCGGGTCACATGGGACTTTTTTCAGGTTGAGTGTCGGAAGAAATACATTAGTGAGAGATTTATTAATCAGAAACAAAAGAATTTCTAGAATTGAAACAGGTTTGTATGTCTGTTACGAAATATGAATGAGAGTTTGTGAGACTGAGCCAATATGCTCGTGAATGTGTATCTACCGAGGCAATAATGTGCAAAAGATTCAAAGACGGCCTTATTGAACATATCCACTTGCTAATTGGGATTTTAGAGATAAAAGAGTTTGTTGTAGTTGTTGATCGAGCGTACAAAGCTAAGGCACTCAGGAAAGACAAAAGAAAAGCTGAGTCTGAAGCTAGAGAGGTGAGAAAAATATTTTCGAGTAAATCATTTCAGTCTTCTTCGAAGAAATTTCGAGATGAGCAAAACCGTTCAAAGGCTAATTTGGGACACTCGAGTAGAGATTGAGCTATATCACAATAAGCTCTAAAATCCAGTAACTTCAATAGGAAGTGTTGGAAATGTTCGATCCGAAAGACCTAAATGTAAGCACTGTGGAAAACGGCATCCGGGAAATTGTAGATTAAATGATTGAGCTTGCTTTAGATGTGGATCATTAGATCATTTTATCCGTGACTGCCTAGAGTTAGTTGAACAAGAGACTACTCTAAATCCGAGATCTGATAACGTCCCAGCGAGAGGTAGATCTTCCCGAAATGCAAGAAATGTTAATGGTAGTCAAAGAACTATGAGAGATACTGTTGCGATATCTGAAACTAGAGCACCTGCAAGAGCATATGCTATCTGAGCTCGTAAGGAAGCTTCATCTCCAGATGTTATATCGGGTACATTTACACTTTATGATATTTCTGTGATTGCATTGATAGACCCTAGTTTTACTCATTTGTATATATACATGAACTTAGTATCCAGTAAGACTTTGCCTGTAGAGTCTGCTGAGTTTGTTATAAAAGTATCTAACCCTTTAGGTAAAAGTGCCATGCTTGACAAAGTATGCAAGAATTGTCCGGTAATGTTTCGAGATATTTGTTTCCCTATTGATCTGATGCTACTACCATTTGATGAGTTTGATCTCATTCTGGGTTTGGATTGGTTGACATTGCATGATGTTGTTGTGAATTGTAAAAGAAAGACTCTTGATTTGAGATGTCCGAATGATGAAATAGTTTGGATTGAGTCCAATGATTTGAATGGATTGCCTGCTGTGAAATATGTATTGAAAGCTCAAAAATAGGTGAGAAAGGGTTACAAAGCTTATTTTTCTTATGTGATTGATTCGAAAGTATCTGAAAGGAAAGTCGAATCAATTCTAGTTGTTTGTGAGTTTTCTGATGTATTCCCTAAAGAATTGTCGGGATTGCCTCCGATATGGGAAGTTGAATTTGGTATTGAATTGTTGGCTGGTACTACACATATTTCGATAGCTCCGTATAGAATTGCATCAACAGTGTTGAAAGAGTTAAAGTCACAGCCACAAGAGTTGATTGACAGAGGGTTCGCTAGACTGAGTTTCTCACCTCGGGGTGCTCTGTTCTATTTGTGAAAAAGAAAGATTGCACGATGAGAATGTGCATTGATTATCGTCAGTTGAACAAAGTGACCATAAAGAATAAATATTTGTTTCCCAGGATTGAAGATTTGTTTGATTAGCTAAAAGGAGCCACTTTGTTTTCAAAGATAGATCTGATATCGGGTTAGTACCAGTTGAAGGTAAAAGACTCGGACATTCCAAAATTGCTTTCAGAACGAGATACGAGCATTATGAGTTTCTAGTTATGCCTTTCGGACTAACAAATGCCCCTACTGTTTATATGGATATGATGAACAGAATTTTCAGATCGCATCTAGATCGATTTGTTGCTCTATTCATTGACGACATTTTGATTTACTCACGGGATGAGACTGAGCATCCTGAGCATCTGAGGATTATGTTGCAAACTCTGCGAGAAAAGCAAATGTGAATTCTGGTTGCATGAAGTTATTTTTCTGGGACATATAGTATCAGCCTATGGAATATGAGTTGATCCGAGCAAGATTTCTGCTATTCTGGATTGGAAACCCGCTAAAAATGTATCTGAAATCCGTATTTTTAGGACTTGCTAGTTATTATCATCAGTTTGTAAATGGATTTTCGATGATAGAAACTCTGTTGACTAGATTACTTCAGAAAGATGTTAGATTTCAATGGTCTGATAAATGTCAAAAAAAGTTTTGATCAGTTAAAAGCCCTTTTGACTGAAGCTCCAGTGATTGTACAACCAGAATCGAGCAAAGAATTTGTAATATACAGTGATGCTTCTTTATATGGTCTGGGATGTGTATTGATGCAAGAAGGTAAAGTTATAGCTTATGCCTCAAGGCAATTGAAACCTCATGAAAAGAATTATCTGACACATGACCTTGAGTTGGCTACGATTGTGTTTGCATTAAAGATTTGGCGACATTATTTGTTCGAGGAGTAATGCCATGTGTTTTCAAATCATAAAATTCTGAAATATCTGATGACTCAAAAAGATTTAAATCTGCGATAGAGAAGATGGTTAGAGCTATTGAAATATTATGAACTTGTGATAGATTATCACCAAGGTAATGCAAATGTCGTTGCTAATGCACTGAGTAGGAAATCATAGTTTCCATTACATTCTTTGAATATTCAATTAGATTTGTCTGATGATAGTTCAGTGATAGCTGAATTGAAAGAAGTATCATTGTTTATACAACAGATTAGTGATGCTCAAAAGTTGATAATGAAATAATAGCGAAATGAGCTCGGTGTAATTTGAATTTTGATTCTGAATTTCGAGTGGATGATAACGATTGTTTAAGATTCCGAGATCGAATTTGTGTTTCGAAAAATCTAGAATTGATTCAGTTGATTTTCAATGAAGACATAATAGTCACTTATCTATTCATCCGGAAGCACTAAAATGTATCATGATCTGAAGCAACACTATTGGTGGTCAGGCATGAAACGAGACATATATGGTTTTGTTTCGAAGTGTTTAGTCTGTCAGCAAGTTAAAGTTGAACATCAAGTTTCGTCTGGGTTGCTACAATCGATTCTAATTCCTGAGTGGAAATGGGATAGAGTAAAAATGGACTTTATTTCTGGATTGCCCCTGACTCTGAGAAAGAAAGATGCGATTTGGGTAGTAGTTGATCGATTGACGAAATCCGCCTATTTTATTCCGGTGAAATCTGATTATTCACTTGACAAGTTAGTTGAGCTTTACATTTCTGATATTGTGAGATTACACGGGTGCCATTATCCATTGTGTCAAATAGAGATCCGAGGTTTACTTCACGGTTCTAGAAGAAACTGCAAGAAGCTTTAGCCACAAAATTGTATTTTAGTACAGCTTTTCATCCGCGAACAGATGGTCAGTCTGAACGGATTATTCAGATTCTCGAGGACATGTTGAGATGTTGCATACTTGAGTTTAATGGTTCGTGGGAACAATATTTTCCATTGATTGAATTTGTGTACAATAATAGTTTTTAGTCGAGCATTAAAATGGCACCATATGAAGCTTTGTATGGACGCAAATGTCGAACACCTCTGTATTGGACCAAGCTCAGTGAAAATAAGCTACATGGGATTGATGTGATAAAAGATACTGAACAGAAAGTAAAAGTAATCCGTGATATTCTAAAATTAGCATCTGACCGTCAAAAGTCTTATGCAGACTTAAAACGAAAAGAGATTGAATTTGAGATCTGTGACAAAGTGTTCTTGAGAGTATTTTGAGAGTATCCCCATGGAAGAAAGTAATTCGATTTGGACGTAAAGGCAAATTGAGTCCGAGGTTCATCGGACTTTATGATATTATTGAGCGTGTTGGGCCAGTTGCATACAAATTGTTGTCGCCATCTGAGCTTGAAAAGTTGCACAATGTATTCCATGTTTTGATGCTCCGTAGATATTGATCTGAAGCATCACATGTGATTACTCCGTCTGAGATTGAAATTCAATCTGATATGACATACGAGGAAGAACCGATCCGTATTCTAGCTAGTGAAGTGAAAGAGTTGAGAAACAAGAAAATTTCGTTAGTTAAAGTATTATGGCCTCGACACGGAATAGAAGAGGCTACGTGGCAGCCTGAAGTTTCAATGAAACAACAATATTCAAATTTGTTCAACGGTAAGATTTTTGAGGATGAAAATCCCTAAGAGGGGAGAATTGTAACAATCTACTTTAGACCCTAGTCGAACAGTGGTTTCAGAACCACAAATTTGAGTTAGTAAAATATTTTAATACTACTTTCTATGCCTTTGATATGTAAATAAGCATCTGTGAAAACCTCGTATGAAAATTTGATCATTTGTGTGTTTACTTTGACAAAAGGTTAAATCGCATAAAATGTAAAAGTGGCCTTCTAATTGATTAAGTGCATATTTGATGTGGCTTTTAAAAGAGGAGGCCTTATGAAGCAATTAAACCACTATTTAGTTAGTGGATGAATAAAGGTCATTAATGCCCTTAATGTTTTCTATATACATATTTTTAGTATAAGGTTAAAGTCAAAAATTGTTTAAGAAATGAATTAAAACATAAAGATAAAGCAAGGAATGGCTATTATCATCTTTATTCCACCGATTTTAGAAAGAAAAGAATAAGGGTTTACAAGCTTTCACACATTCGACACTTGCAAGCTTTGATTGAGGTAAGTTTTGACTTCGGTTTTGATAATTTTTACATTTTTGCAATTGTTGCTTCAAAATTTTTGAAACCCATGTTTTAATTTGAAGAATTGGTGATGTTAATGAGATGTGCCATTGATGAAATGATGAACTTTGAGATGAGTTTACGTGTTAAATGAAATATATGTGTTAAATGAAAATGTTGTGTTCTTGAATTTTTGATGAATTTAGCTAATTAGGGCTAAATTGTAAAAATAGCATTTGGAGGCACTAGATTGTGAAATAAATTAAATGTATGGATTAATATGAGCTTAGTGTGAATTCGGCTAAGCATGGATATTTAGTGATTTAATGTAATTTGTGATTTTGTGAATTGGGGACTAAATTGTCCAAATGTGTAAATGTGAGGGCTAATTTGCAAAATTACCCTAAATATGTGTGTTTGGATTGAATTGGATGAGTTAGTGAATAAAAGGATTAAATTTGAATATGTATAGATCAAGAACCAAAGAAAATGGATTTATATCGCGGGAAAGCGAAGGTAGTCGAATAATCGAGTTCGAACGAATATTCGAATTCAAGGTAAGTCAATATACAAATAAATGTATTTGTATTGAATTATGTATGTTCATATGACTATTGATAATGATGAATGCATATGAGATATTGTATATATGAATTCTGAGATAAGATCGACATAGTGTTAACATCCGAGAAGTCCTGTTCAAATCTAGGAATAGATAGAATTAACTATGTCATGACATAGGTGTCTGTTATGTGATATCATGTAAGACCACGTTTGGGACTTTGGCATTGATTCGATATTTCGTGTAAGACCATGTCTGGGACGTTGGCATCGATATGAGATTTACGTGTAAGACCATGACCGGGACATTGGCATCATAATGATTCGTGTAAGACCCTGTCTGGGACAGTGGCATCAATATCTGATTACATGTAATACCACGTCTGGGACGTTGGCATTGTATGACTATTCCGAGCACTCTGCGTATCCTATTTGATTCTGAACGGTTCAATGGGCAAATTTAAAATACAAACGACTATGTGATTGGTATATCTGTTTTAGGTACGTTTGATATGTACACTAAGTGTGTATGAAATTTAAGTATCTACATGAACTTACTAAGATGGATATGTGAAATAAAATGATAGAATGATATGTGAAGAGATGTTTAAAAGAGCTATGTGTATATATGACATTTGAGTTGAAGAATGTGGTAAGATATGGCTAAGCAAATGAGCTAAAGAAATATATGTGATGAATTTACTAGGAGAATCATAAATGTCATTGTATCGATATGGTTATGTGCATTTTATGCTAAGTTTATTTGTATATGGCTTACTGAGCTTTTGAAAGCTTACTCTGTGTGTGTGTTTTCTCTTTTTTATAGATCATCCAAGCTATTGAAGGCTCGGGACCATCGAGGATCGTCATCACACTACTCAAACTTATTTTGGTACCTTTGAAATATGTATATAGCTAGATATGGCATGTAAAGGCTAATCATTTTGGACTATGTTTGAAGTGTGTATAAATAGCCATGAGATGTGGCTACATAAATGTTGGTAATGAGTGAATATGTTATATGATACATGATTTGGTATGGCTTGGTAGCTAATGAAATGGTCAAGATATTGTAAGTACATGAATGTATTATGAGAATGTATGTTTGAGAAAAGAAATGGTTATATGAAAGGTAAATGTGGTTGAATCATGTTTGGATGTATATGTGTTTTTAGTTGGGCAAAGTAGTATGATTGGGAATGAGTTGAATATGAAGTTATGCTGGTTGTTTGACATGTTTTTGGATGTCAAGTGTGTATGAATTGAATTGGTAATTTGGTTGTAGAGAGTGACCCTAGTGTGGGTGACATTTTGACCCTACAAGTGGTCTGTTTTGCCTACATTGCCGTGGCACACGGGCGTGCATAGTGGCCATGGGTATAAGTCAGTAGCTAGCCTAACTTTCCACGGCCATGGTACACGGGCGTGCCTGGTAGCCGTGTGGTTAAGTCAGTAGCTAGCCAAATGTTACACGACCAAGACACACGGGCGTGTTTGGTAGCCGTGAGGAAAAGTCACTATACATGCTCTGTTTTGGCACGACCAGGGCACATGGGTGTATCTAGTAGCCGTGGGAGGCACACGGCTCGCCCACACAGGCGTGTGGCCTCTATAACCTAGAAAATTTTTAAATTTTTGAGAATTTTAGTATGTGTTCGATTTAGTCCCGACCCTATTTTAAAGCATGATAAAGGTCTCGTTGACCTATAAAAGGGACACTTGATTGCATTTGACAAATTGAATCATTGAAATGCCTAAATAAGTTTTCAATCTGTACGGTAACGTCTTTAACCCTATTTCGTTGATGGATATGGGTTAGGGGTGTTACACCTCTAATCTTTCCTAGGAATTAATTTTAACATAATCTTCAAAGAAATTATTCCCTAAATGGAAAAATAAATTTTAGTGTGTCAAATAAAAGGGTCAATTTTGATCCAAGTTTTAATTGCAACTCAGTTTCAAATTTTCTTTAAGTCTAGGTACTTAATTGAACTAGTTTCAAAATTTGGTTGCTCTTTTTGTAAATAAGAAAAATTAGATGTCTTTTTTGTAAATATTTTCAAATTGCATCTAGAAAAATGTTTTAATTTTATTTAACAAATAAGATGATAATAACTAGTATATAATTATATTAATTATTATCAACTTTGCATAGAATTAGGATTAGTTTAAATTTTATCATATTTTAGTTAATAAGTTTTTATTTTAATAAATTAATATCAAATAGTAATTTAATTTTTATTATATTAATTAATAATTTGTTCTAAGAATTCTAATTAACCTCAACTCCCTTCACTATAAATTTTACCCACCTTTTCCACTTTTTTCACATCACCTCAGCCTAGCCATACCAACACCCACCTTCGGCACCAGCAGCCCAAATGCATACTGTGTGTGCCAACAACCCACCAGCCTGCTCTTTGTCACTGTACCTGCCTGACATCCAGCTCCAGCAGCCTCCACACCAACCCACGCTCCTAGCAGCTCACCAACCTGCTCGATGCACCTGTCTGCTGCCCACTCTTCTGCATCCGCGAGGCATACGCATGTCCTGCTGCTCGCTCAAGGATCCGTACATCGCAGCTGCTTCTATCGCACCAAGCCATGCCTAGTGCCTTCTTGCTTCCCCAGCGTTCCATTGCCGCCTTGCTACTCACTCTTGCCTATCGCACCATACCATCAAGACACCCTACAACCATCCCTAAGCCAACCTCTTTTGCTTTATATTTATTTTCTTTGAGTTCTTAACTTCTATAAAAATGTGGTAAGATAAATTTTTCTCCTAAATCTCAATTTTGTTTAATTATTTAATTTTTCAAATTATTGAATTAATAATATTTTATACTAATTAATTTTTTGAGAAAATATTTGTTCTATCTTATGATCAGGTTAATCATGCTTTGCAAAAGAACTCATGCCTCTGCTCAAATTGATGAATCACAAAACAAATTCCACTATGAAGAAGCCAAAGCAAGATATGAAAGCATTTTCAAGAATCAACAAAAATGCACCCAGAAAAAAGCTTTATGGTGAAACAAAGCAACTATATTGATTTCATGGCGTGCATTCGACAAATTACTGAAGCTCTCAATTGGGAGTTATTTTGTGAGAAAAAACCTAGTGCATATGAAGAGTTGGTTCCTCAATTTTATGCGAATTTGACCTCAAGCAAATTGATGAAAGTTTCTGTTCATGGAATCAAGGTACCAATAACCTCAAACACTATTACTGAATTCTTTGAATTACTTGATTTCGAAGACGACGAATATTCTTCCTTGATGAGCAATATTGAGTCTGAAAATCTTCAAGAAATTCTCGAGGAACTTATAGTTCCAAGTTCTAAATGGACTGTGTCAAAGCAAGGAATTCACACTTGTTGTAGAGAATAGTTGATCCCATTAGCGAAGGTACGGTTCTATTTCAATCGATTTAGCCTTATGCCCATTTCACATGGGTCTACAATTTCATTAGAGCGAATGGTTTTATTATACTCGATTTTAACGGGAAAGACCATTAATGTGGGAAAAATCATCTTGACAGAAATGCGAAATTATACCGCTAGATGTTGTGGCCTGATTATTTTCCTTTTACTATAACAATTTTGTGCTTGAAAGCTAAAACTCTTGCAAACGTAAAGAAGACAGGTTATAGCCAAGGCGAAACCACAAGTTGGGACCTCTACCGAATAGCCAGAGACTCTATTATGTAGCAACGAGTTAAAAAAGCGAGGATCCCAAAGAAGAAGAACAAGAAGATTCCATAGAGATCGAACCAATGCAGTCAGCTGAGATCCCTAATAAGGCAGACACAATGGAACCAGTAACCAAAGCTAACGTCCCAACTTTAATGTTCAGGACTCAATCACCTTGCCCAAATCTTTAAGATGAGCTATCAAAGTTGATGGACATAATGCAACATATGCAATGGCAGCAACAAACTTACTCCAAATATTCAAAAATATGGGATGACTCAATGAGAAGCGCTCTTACGAAAATATGAAATGACCCATTTATTTTTGTGCCTAAGTTTCTAGATTTCATATTTGAACCATGGAGTCCACTATTGAAGAGGGAGCGAAGCGGTTCATGCAAAAACAAAGGCGATGGAGCAAAAGATGAGTCGAATTCGGAGGGATCTGTAAATAAATAAAAAGAGGGGATCTTGACTTTATTTTATTTCCGTTCTTAGATTATTTAATAGGATTAGGTTTTATTAGGAATTTTTATTTTGCATAATAAAACAAGATAAATAAAAATGAACAAGTTGCAAAGTACAAAGTGTGGCAATAGATATATACGTGTCTAGGATTGGATCTAGATAGAGTTTGGTACTTAAGCTATCAAATTGACTCACTCCTCTTTTTTAGAATCCTACTTGGTGTATAGTATCTATTTACTTTTAACAATAAGGACATTGTTCATCTTAAGTAGGGGGACCGAAAGATTGAAATTATTTCCAGTAAGAATAAATTTTTATTTCAGTTATGATTAGGTTGTATTTTATTCAAAAATTTGAAATTTCGTTAAGTATGCTAAATTTCAGTATGAATAAAGTTTGATTATTTCAATAATTGTTATGTTAACTGAAATATGACATAAATGTATTTTTAATACAACATGCAAATCATACCATAAAATTTTTAGTTCATTAGGAAAGTTAGGCATGCATGAAAGTATAAGTCTCTAGATTTGACTTAGTAGTTTCTTAAGGCGAAATCCTAGGAAGTATGGTGTAACACCCCTAACCCGAAAACCCTCACCAGATAGGGTTAAGAGGCATTATCGAACAATAGGATCATTTCACATCACATTCATGACACAAAGTCAATCGTCATCAATCTCATTTGAATTCAATCATAGAGTCCCTTAAATGAGTCATCGAGACCCTAAGCATGCTTATAAATCGAGTAGGGACTAAGCCAAACACATAAGTAATTTCATAAAAATTTGAAACTTTTCTAACATCTGAGGACACACGGTCATGGGGTAGGTCATGCCTCACCCACTGCTACTTGACACTCCGTGTGTCCTCCCGTTAGTATATTGCCAAAATCAACACGGTTACCAAGCATGCCCGTGTGCTAAGGCCGTGTACTAATAGATCACATACTGCCATTTCTCACACGACCACCAAGCGCACCCGCGTCGAGGCCGTGTGCAATTTAAGCCACATTCTG
Organism: Gossypium rotundifolium; assembly: GCA_025506655.1. Classification (NCBI taxonomy): domain Eukaryota; kingdom Viridiplantae; phylum Streptophyta; class Magnoliopsida; order Malvales; family Malvaceae; genus Gossypium; species Gossypium rotundifolium. The sequence goes on along the minus strand of CP106727.1, from coordinate 71,501,480 downwards.
CCAATTTACCCACGGTCTTAGGCATGCCCGTGTGCCTCAACCGTGTGACATTCTAGGCCATTTTACTAGGCCAATATGCCAGCCACTTAGGGTATTCCTACAAGCAATACATATATCAACACATACCTTGCATATATGGCAACCAAAACATACCAAATTGACCATTCAATTTATACACTCAATACCAATTCCAACCATGATGATTCCAATGAAACAAACTCATATCATTACAAGCATAATTCATTCAATATCTCACTCAAAACTTGGCCATTTCATAAGCTTCCACCTTACCAAGATATGCATCATATATCACATTCATTCAAGCATATTACCAAATTAAACTTGCCAAAACACATGGCTAAGTTCACTTCCAGAAACATATACACATATCTAGTCTATACATGCCATATTTAGCTATATACATTTCCAAAAGTGTACCAAAATAAGTTTTTGTAGTGTGATGACGATCATTGACAATCCTGAGCCTTCAGTAGCTTCGGCGACCTATAAAATAGAGAAAACACACACACAGAGTAAGCTTTCCAAAAGCTTAGTAAGTCATATACAAATAAACTTGGTATGGAAAGTATATATAAATCACTTGGCAAACTTTCACATATTTGTTTTGGTTCATACACTTTTAACCACATTAGCCATTTTCACCATTCAAGAATCAGATGAACACATAACTCATCTAGCCAAAACAATTCTTATCGTATCACAAATTCCATGTACTTATCACAATAGTAAGATCACTTAGATACTTACCTTACATACACAAATAGTGTATAGACAACATACCTAAGTCAAACTTAATATCACATAATTGTTCATAGCTCGGATTTGACATTCATATCATTGTCTTGCCCGTTGAACCCATAGAAATCTAGTAGGATAATCAGAAAGCTCAGAATAGTCATACAATGCCAACGTCCCAGACAAGGTCTTACATGTACTCAGATATCAATGCCTCTGTCCCAGACAGGGTCTTATACGAATTAATATGATGCCGATGTCCCAGACATGTTCTTACTCGTAAAGTTCCTATCGATGCCTACGTCCCAGACGAGGTCTTTTACATAGAATTCATATCGGGGCCTACATCCCAGACGAGGTCTTTTACATAGAATTCATATCGATGCCTACGTCCCAGACGAGGTCTTACACAAATTTCAAATCAACGCCAACGTCCTGGATGTAGTCTTACATGATAAAACAGAACAGATACCTATGTCATAGCATAGCTAATCCTATCTATTCCTAAGTTCGTACGGAACTTTTCAGACTTAATCACTAAATTAGACTTATCTCAAATTTCATGCACCTAACAACTCATAAACATTCATTATCATTGATATTCATATGAATCTATTCAATTCAACACAAATACATTTATTTGCATAGTGACTTACCTCGAGTTCGATTTAACGAAACGAAAACGGCTACACTGTTACTTTCGCTTTCTCGCGATCTAAATCTATTTTCCTCGGTTCTTGATCTAAACATATTCAGAATTAACCCTTTTATTCACTTTTCCATTCAATTTAGTCCATACACATATATTTTGGGCTATTTAAAATTTAACCCTCATATTTGCACACTTTATCAATTTAGTCCATTTTTCTCAAAATATCAAATTCACAAAATCAATACATACACATGCTTAGCCGAATACATATACATCACATATAAGCCCATATTTTTCATCAAACTTGCAATTTAGTCCTTCAATTTACCATTTTCTCAATTTAGCCCTATTTAGCTAAATTCATCAAAAATTCAAGAACATAACATGTTCATCTAGCTCAAATCTTTCATATATCATCCTCAAACATCAAAAAGCTTGTAAAGTCATCAATGGCATATTGCACATACATTATCAAAACACAAAATCAAGGCATGGGTTTTGTAGCTTTCAAAGCAACGATTGCAAAAACATAGAAATTATCAAAAACCAAAACCAAAATCACATCTTAATCTTGCTTAAAGATAGCCGAAACATCCAAAGCTCAAAACCCTTTTTTTTCTTTCTAATTTCGGTGGAACAATATGATGACAATGGCCATTATCATGTTTTTGTTTTATCAATTTAAACATAATTATCTATTTACAAAACTAACCTTTAATAAAACATATAAATAACATATAAACCAAGGTCATTATAGACCATATGCCATCCACTATCCAAAACATGGGCTTATTTGCCACATAAGGCCTCCATCTTACAAAGACACATCAATTAGATACCTTATCAAAGAGCTTGCTAATATTAAACTTTATGCGATCTAGTCCTTTTGTCAAATTAAACACACAAACAAACAAATTCGCTTACGAAAATTTACCACATGCTAATTCATATATCAACGGCACAGAAAATAATATTAAAATATTATACAAACTCTGATTTGTGGTCTCGAAACCATTATCCGATTAGGGTATAAACCGGACTGTTACAATTCTCCCCCTTAGGGATTTTTTTCGCGAAAAATCATACCGCTAAACAGAGTTGGATATTGTTGTCTCATTGAATCTTCAGGCTCCCACGTAGCCTCTTCTAATCTGTGTCAATTCCACAATACTTTCACTAATGGAATTTTCTTGTTTCTTAACTCTTTCACTCACGAGCTAAGATACGGATTGGTTCCTCTTCGTATGCATATCAAATCGGATTTCAATTTCAGATCGGGCAATCACATGTGACGGATCAGACCGATATCTACGGAGTATTGAAACGTGAAAGACATTGTGAATCTTTTCTAGTTCAGAGGGTAACTTCAATCTATATGCAACAGGCCCAACATGTTTAATGATCTCATACGGTCCGATGAATCTTGTAATTAACTTGCCTTTACGTCCGAATTGGAGCACTTTCTTCCACGAAGACACTTTCAGAAATACTTTGTAACTGGTCTCAAATCTATATCCTTTCGTTTTAAGTCTGCATAGGACTTCTAATAATCAGATGCTGCTTTCAAATAATCTCAGATCAATTTCACTTTTTGTTTGATATCTTTTATGAAATCGACCCTGTGTAACTTATTCTCACTGAGTTCAGTCCAATATAGAGGTGTTTGACATTTACGTCCATACAAAGCTTCATAAGGTGCCATTTTGATGCTCGACTGAAAACTATTGTTATACGCAAATTCAATCAAAGACAAGTATTGTTCCCACGAACCATTAAACTCAAGTACACAACATCTTAAAATATCTTCAAGAATCTGAATAATTTGCTTAGATTGACCATCCGTTTGCGGATGAAAAGCTGTACTGAAATGCAATTTCATACCCAAAGCGTATTGTAATTTCTTCCAGAATCGCGATGTGAATCTCGGATCCTATCTGACACAATAGATAGTGGCACCCCGTGAAATCTCACAATCTCAAAAATATAAATCTCAGCTAATCTTTCAAGCGAGTAGCCAGATCTTATCGGAATAAAATGGGCTGACTTAGTTAATCGGTCATCTCCGACCCATATTGTGTCTTTCTTTCTCAAAGTCAGAGGCAAACCAGAAACAAAGTCCATTGTTACTCTATCCTATTTCCACTCAGGAATCAGAATCGACTGCAGTAATCCTGACGAAACTTGATGTTCAACTTTCACTTGCTGACAAACTAAGCATTTTGAAACAAATTTAGAAATGTCCGTTTCATACCAGACCACCAGTAGTGTCATTTCAAATCATGATACATTTTAGTACTCCCTGGATGAACAGATAGGTGACTATTATGTGCTTTGCTCAATATCATTCGAATCAACTCTAGATTTCTCGGAACATAGATACCATCTGTAACATCCTAGATTAGGGGTTATGCGTTTGTGCATAATTCATGAGTAGTATGTTTTGGCAGTGTTTGGAAATGAATTAAGAGTTTTTAAAATCCTAGGATGGAAGAGAAAGCTTTGGACAATTATTGGTTTTTAAGTTAAAAACAAGAAGTGATGTGGAAAGGTGGCAAGGGACGCCACCCAAGGTGCAAGGGTTATGGCATCAAGTGAAGTAATTTGAGGGAAGAGGTTCGAATCCCATTGTGTGCATTTTTGCTTAATTTTATGAAATAGCATGTTTACTGTGATATGTGGTGTGCATTTTTAGAACCTTGGAAATATAAGGAAATGTATGGAAATGTATGGAAATGTAAAGAAATGTATGGAAATGTATGGAAATGTATGGAAATGTATGGAAATATAAGGAAATGTAAGGAAATATAAGGAAATGTAAGGAAATGTATGGAAATGTATGGAAATGCTTTAGAAATGATAAGTTTAAAGGAGGAAAGTGAACATTTATGGAAACTAAGAAAATGATTTGGAAATGATTCAAAAGAGGAAAGTGAACATTTCTGGAAACTAGGAAATGTAAGGAAATGTCAAGTTTAAAGAGCCAAATGAAAATTTTTGGAAACTTAGAAATGACTTAGAAATGTTGAGTTTTAAAGTTTAAAAGAGGAAATTAAGGCAAGGTGGCCTTAAGAGAAAAAGTATGTGAAATTTGACACACAAACAGGCTTGGAAAAGTGGCCTGAAGATGCCACTTAGGACCTCTGGAAATGGCACCACATGCAAGTGTATTTGGGCGGGGATCGAGTCACTTAGGAAGCAAATAAAAGAAGTTTTATTTTGCTACAAAGAAGCAGAGAGGTGGACGACATGAGGGCTCTTAAAGAGGAGTTTTATTTCCTTTAGAATTTTGGCTAAATAGGAGATAATTGTTGGATTAATTCTTTTGATAAAGTGATAATTATCACATAGGAAGAGTGGTGGCCAAGTAGGGGACTTTAGCCTAGAAATTTCGGCTATAAAAGGAAAAGAGGGCCATTCATTCTTTCTTCTAACTCTCTCTCTCTGCCAAATTCTCTCTAGCAAATATCTCCTTTCTTCATTGTTTTGCCAAGCCAAAAATACACCTTGTGTAGCCGAAACTTCATTACCAAATTGCTCAAACTCTTTTCTCTTCTTCTTTCATAATCTTCCAAAAGCCGAAAGTTTGCTAAAATCAAGGCCATAGCCGAATAGTTTTGAGACTTCAAACAATAGGTTGTCGACTTCTGTATTAAGGGTAAGAACTAGTTATCATTCGATTTTCATCCTTTTTCTTTTAAGATTTGCCGAAATCTAGGACTAACCCCATTAATATCTTGTTGCCAAAACTTTGAAGAGATCTTTTCGGGATTTGTTTAAGTCAACTACAAGAAGGAGAAGTTCTTTTCCCGAAGGTACACCATAGGCCGCGTGTTCCCTAGTTATTCGGTGAATTTCGAGATTTAAAATCCACAAGGTAAGACATGCGAATATTCAGCCAAGGCCTATTTTTGGTGTTTTAGATCTAGTTCATATTTATTCAAAAGCCGAAACTAATTTGTTAAAGTGATTTAAAGCTTTGCCAAATACAAGAAAGAGTATAGTGAAGATTTCGGGATTTGGCACCAAGGTAAGTTTTAGTGTACTAATCCTACTAGGATTTGGATTTATGGTAGAATGGCTTACTAAGTATTAAATGATTGATTAAATATAGAGATTTAAGATCTAAGGCATTAGATCAAGCTTTTCAGGATTTGGATTGGAAACCTTAAGCGAATCAGGTGTGTACCCCACACTAAATCCCAATAGATTTACGGTTTTAATTCATTTTATGTGTTAATATGAAAGTGTAAGAATATGGCTAAGGTACTATGTTTACCCTATCCTAAGTTTTGATATGTTCATGGCTAAGTTTAAATTAAATGTATTATTAAGAATGTGAAAATATGGCTAAGAACCATGCTATGGTACAAAGTACTCAGGTACGTTTCCTACTCCCAATAGGATTATGAAATATGTTATAAGTAACATGTGAAAAGTGACATGAATGTGAATTTAAGTATGATATGTATGATATGAATAATATGGGGCATTCGGGTTATATGATAAATGGGAAGTGAATGTGGTGACCTAAGACCACAAAATCTGAATGGGATGACCTAAGACCGCGATATCTGAATGTGGTGACCTAAGACCATGAAATCTGAATGTGGTGACCTAAGACCATGAATTTTATAAGGGCGATGAGCACGTCATTGCAATGACGCCTTCGATGGTGTGTAGCGGATGGAGGGTTGACTTAGTAGTCCCACGGTGTGCGGGATGAATGCGGGTGGTGTGTAGTGGATGGCATATAGGTTTGGGTTGGGTTGCATCATATTGTTTAAATGTTTTATGAATATGTATGATATTGTATGCCTAAAATATTAAACTTTAGTGTTGGTTTCACATTGAGTCTGTTGACTCACCCCGTTGTGGGATTACTTTTCAGGTGAAGACCAGTGATGGACCGGGCCAGTTGATGCTTAGCGGAGGCCATGTGAAGTTCATATTTCTTTTATTTGGACTATTTTACTTTAAGTATTTTGAATTTAAATTTTGGGAATTATTTGATGTAATAAGGCCTTAGTAGAATTATTTTATTCTGTTTTTATTTATTAAGCTTACAAACTTTTACTTATTAAAAGATTAAGTAAATCTATTTTTAAAACAAAGCCCAAACGTTTTGTCACCTAAAGTAAAGGATTTTAATAATGAAAGAAACTTGTTTCCAACTCAAGCCCAACCCAAAACAATCCTTCTTTCAAAACACATAAGTTTTTCCTAAGTAACAAAAGAATTTGAAACGGTTTACATCGGGGAACATACCAAATCTGTTAAAGCTCGTGGGCGAGTTTGGGGTGTTTCATTTAGTATCATAGCCAGCTTTTAAACTCTCGGCCTTGGGTTTAAGGCCCAAAACATTTTCAAAGTTAAGCCCAAAAGAATTTTTGTGAATTAAGCGGGATTTTACGGCATGGCCCACTAAGTCTCCGACCCAAAGTCCACCAGGTAAGTACTTCTGACTTCTGAAGTGATTTACTATGTGAAACGTATGGGCTTTTATGGAAACATAGATTAGTGAACTAGGATCTGTTGAACCCTAGGACTAGTCTACTCAAAAACACAAGTACATAAGACTTAAGGACCATTAAACAAACCTGTGTCTAAGTCACCGAGTTAGGGTGTGGCAACCATGGTACGCATGTCTAGGATTGGTTTCAGTGGGAGCTTGGTATTTAAGCAGTCCTAGTGACTCACCTCCTACCCACTTGAATCCTACCTGGTGTGTAGCCTCGGTTCACCCTAACCAAGAGGACTTATACACGGGCTAAACCCCTAACTAAAACTCGAAAGGGACTAGCCATATTTTTATGGAAACCCTAGCTTTAAAATCCCTATATTACCCTTTTTGGAGTAGGAAAAGATTTTTAGAAAATTCTTCCAAAGTATTTCCTACTTGCAAAATTACTAAAATGCCACAGTGGTAAAATTACAAAAATGCCATTGGTTTATGAAATTTTCAAAATACCCATAATTCTTATCAAAATTTCATTATTTTATAAAATGTTCAAAAAAAAACCCTAATTTGCCAAATATCAAGATACCTTAATTTTGGAAAATTACAAAATTACCCCTACCCCGCAATTTATCGAAATACCCCCAAGTTACAAAATTACGAGCGACCACGATTTTCAAAATTTTTGCAACAGCACCAATTTGGAAAACAAATTCTCAAAAAGAACCCTCAAGTTTTTTAAATTTTGAAATACCCTTGATTTATTAAGATTTATAAATTTACCACGATTTATTCAAAATACCCTATAATTTTAAAATTTCTAAAATACCCTCGAGATTTCAAAAATTACCAAAATACCCTTATTGACAAAATCACCAAGGAACCTTATTTTGACAAATTATGAAAATACCCCTGTAGGGCAAATTACGAAAATACCCCTATAGGGCAATTTACGAAAATACCCCTGGGTAGTGGAAAAACAACAACAATGAAAACTACAACATTTCTGAATGAGCGAAAGTTCATAATTGATTGATGGATGAATGTAAAGGCTGTGTGCATGTATGAATACTGAAAGAACCACTATTAAACTCCTTTTCATAAAATTATTCGCGGATAAACAATGGAACAGAGAACTAATACATAAAACTTCTTAATCAGATTAAATTGCGACGTTAGAAATGAGTTCTAAGGGACGTGGACTTAGAGATTGCGCCTGGAAAGTATGATGGTTCTATTAAGATCAGAGTGCGGAGCGTAAGCATAGTCACGTGAGAAGGATTGTACGATTGTTAGTAAGTAATTTTGAGGATGAAATTATTTTAAGGAGGGTAGAAGCTGTAACATCCTAGATTAGGGGTTATGAGTGCATAATTCATGAGTAGTAGGTTTTGGCGGTGTTTGGAAATGAATTAAGGGTTTTAAAATCCTAGGATGGAAGAAAGCTTTGGACAATTATTGGTTTTAAGTTAAAAACAAGAAGTGATGTGGAAAGGTGGCAAGGGATGCCACCTAAGGTGCAAGGGTTATGGCATCAAGTGAAGTAATTTGAGGAAGAGGTTGAATCCCATTGTGTGCATTTTGCTTAGTTTTATGAAATAGCATGTTTACTGTGATATGTGGTGTGCATTTTTAGAACCTTGGAAATATAAGGAAATGTATGGAAATGTATGGAAATGTAAGGAAATGTATGGAAATGTAAGGAAATGTATGAAAATGTATGGAAATGTATGGAAATATAATGAAATGTATGGAAATGTATGGAAATGTATGGAAATGTAAGGAAATGTATGGAAATGTAAGGAAATGTATGGAAATGTATGGAAATGCTTTAGAAATGATAAGTTTAAAGGAGGAAAGTGAACATTTATGGAAACTAGGAAAATGATTTGGAAATGATTCAAAAGAGGAAAGTGAACATTTCTGGAAACTAGGAAATGTAAGGAAATGTCAAGTTTAAAGAGCCAAACGAACATTTTTGGAAACTTAGAAATGACTTAGAAATGTCGAGTTTTAAAGTTTAAAAAAGGAAATTAAGGCAAGGTGGCCTTAAAAGAAAAAGTATGTGAAATTTGACACACAAACAGGCTTGGAAAAGTGGCTTGAAGATGCCACTTAGGACCTCTGGAAATGGCGCCACATGCAAGTGTATTTGGGCCAGGGATCGAGTCACTTAGGAAGCAAATAAAAGAAGTTTTATTTTGCTACAAAGAGCAAAGAGGTGGACGGCATGAGGGCTCTTAAAAGAGGAGTTTTATTTCCTTTAGAATTTCGGCTAAATAGGAGATAATTGTTGGATTAATTCTTTTGATGAAGTGATAATTATCACATAGGAAGAGTTGTGGCCAAGTAGGGGACTTTAGCCTAGGAATTTTGGCTATAAAAGGAAAAGAGGGCCATTCATTCTTTCTTCTAACTCTCTCTCTCTCTACCGAATTCTCTCTAGCAAATATCTCCTTTCTTCATTGTTTTGCCAAGCTGAAAATACACCTTGTGTAGTCGAAACTTCATTACCAAATTGCTAAAACTCTTTTCTCTTCTTCTTTTATAATCTTCCAAAAGCCAAAAGTTTGCTAAAATCAAGGCCATAGCCGAATAGTTTTGAGACTTCAAACAAGGGGTTGTCGACTTCTGTATTAAGGGTAAGAACTAGTTATCATTCGATTTTCATCCTTTTTCTTTTAAGATTTGCCGAAATCTAGGACTAACCCCATTAATATCTTGTTTTCAAAACTTTGAAGAGATCTTTTCAGGATTTGTTTAAGCCAACTACAAGAAGGAGAAGTTCTTTTCCCGAAGGTACACCATAGGCTGCGTGTTCCCTAGTTATTAGGTGAATTTTGGGATTTAAAATCCACAAGGTAAGACATGCGAATATTCAGCCAAGGCCTATTTTTGGTGTTTTAGATCTAGTCCATATTTATTCAAAAGCCGAAACTAATTTGTTAAAGTGATTTAAAGCTTTGCCGAATACAAGAAAGAGTATAGTGAAAATTTCGAGATTTGGCACCAAGGTAAGTTTTAGTGTACTAATCCTACTAGGATTTGGATTTATGGCCGAATGGCTTACTAAGTATTAAATGATTGATTAAATGTAGAGATTTAAGATCTAAGGCATTAGATCAAGCTTTTTGGGATTTGGATTGGAAACCTTAAGTGAATCAGGTGTGTACCCCACACTAAATCCCAATAGATTTACGGTTTTAATTCATTATATGTGTTAATATGAAAGTGTAAAAATATGGCTAAGGTACTGTGTGTACCCTATCCTAAGTTTTGATATGTTCATGGCTAAGTTTAAATTAAATGTATTATTAAGAATGTGAAAATATGGCTAACTACCATGCTATGGTACAAAGTACTCAGGTACGTTTCCTACTCCCAATAGGATTATGAAATATGTTATAAGTAACATGTGAAAAGTGACATGAATGTGAATTTAAGTATGATATGCATGATATGAATAATATGGGGCATTTGGGTTATATGAGAAAGGGGAAGTGAATGTGGCGACCTAAGACCACAAAATCTAAATGCGGTGACCTAAGACCGCGATATCTGAATGTGGTGACCTAAGACCATGAAATCTGAATGTGGTGACCTAAGACCATGAATTTTATAAGGGCGATGAGCACGTCGATTGCAGTGATTGCCTTCGATGGTGTGTAGCAGATGGAGGGTTGACTTAGTAGTCCCCTTGCACGGTGTGTGGATGGTGCGGGTGGTGTGTAGCGGATGGCTTATAGGTTTGGGTTTGGGTTGCATCATATTGTTTAAATGTTTTATGAACATGTATGATATTGTATGCCTGAAATATTAAACTTTAGTGTTGGTAACACATTGAGTCATTGACTCACCCGTTGTGGGATTACTTTTCGGTGACGACCAAGGATGGACCGGCAATGCGATGCTTAGTGGAGGCCATGTGAAGTTCGATTTCTTTTATTTGGACTATTTTACTTTAAGTATTTTGAATTTAAATTTTGGGAATTATTTGATGTAATAAGGCCTTAGTAGAATTATTTTATTTTGTTTTTATTTATTAAGCTTACAAACTTTTACTTATTAAAAGATTAAGTAAATCTATTTTTAAAACAAAGCCCAAATGTTTTGTCACCTAAAGTAAAGATTTTAATAAAGAAACAAACTTGTTTCCAACTCAAGCCCAACCCAAAACAATCCTTCTTTCAAAACACACAAGTTTTTCCTAAGTAACAAAAGAATTTGAAACGGTTTACACCAGGGAACATACCAAATCTGGTCAAAGCTCATGGGCCGGGTTTGGAGTGTTTCACCATCCCGGAATCTCAAACAACCATCTACAATTTGAAATTCATATTCAAAATTCACTTCACACTGTGTTAGTTTCTCTAGCAATTCATTATCGAATTTTAGAGCATCACATATCTATTGTAAGCACAACAGCTTTGCTTTTAATTCAGCTATCACAGAACTATCTTCAGGCAGATCTAAGTGAGCATTCAGAGCACTTAGTGCAAACAATGATTTTCTACTTAGAGCATCTGCAACAACATTTGCTTTCCCCGGATGATAATCTATCACCAACTCATAATCTTTTAATAATTCAAGCTATCTACTCTGACGCAGGTTCAAATCTTTCTAGGTCATTACATATTTCAGACTTTTATGATCTGAAAACACATGACATTTCTCACCGTACAAATAATGATGCCAAATTTTAAGTGCAAACACAATCGTAGTGAGCTCAAGTTCGTGTGTCGGATAATTCTTTTCATGAGGCTTTAATTGTCTTGAAACATACGCTACAACTTTGCCTTCCTACATCAAAACACATCCCAAATCGTTTAACGAAGCATCACTGAATACAATAAATTCCTTACCCGATTCTAGTTGTACTAACACTGGAGCTTTTGTTAACAAAGTTTTCAACTAATCAAAACTTCTCTGACATTTATCAGACCATTCAAATCTGATATCTTTCTGAAGTAATCTTGAAAATGGAGTAGCTATTGTTGAAAAGCCATTTACAAATCTACTGTAATAACCATTAAACCCGAGCTGCAAACTTGGATACATTTCTCGGAGGTTTCCAATTGATTAGCGAAATCTTGCTCGGATCAACACGAATCCCGTGTGACACAATATGCCCCGAAAACGACCTCATTCAACTAGAATTCACATTTGCTGAATTTTGCATACAATTGCTTTTCTCTCAAAGTTTACAACACAATATTCAAATGTTCTGCATGCTCATTCTCATCACGTGAGTAAATCAAAATGTCGTCAATGAATACAACAACAAATTGATCCGAATCTGATCCGAAAATTTCATTCATCAAGTCCATAAAGATAGCAGGAGCATTGGTTAGTCTGAATGGCATAACTAAAAACTCATAATGCCCGTACCTCATTTGAAAAGCAGTTTTTGGAACGTCTAAATCTTTAACTCTCAATTTGTAGTATCCCGATCTCAAATCAATCTTGGAAAACATAGTAGCTCCTTTTAACTGATCAAACAAACCATCAATTCTGGGCAATGGATATTTGTTCTTTATAGTCACCTTATTCAACTCACGATGTCGATACACATTCTCATCGTGCCATCTTTCTTTTCACAAAGCGAGCAGAGCACCCCAAGGCGAAAAACTTCGGTCTAGGAAACCCTCTATCAGTCAATTCTTGTAGCTGTGACTTTATCTCTTTCAACTCTGTTGGTGCCATTCTATACGGAGCTATCAAAATAGGTGTCGTACCAGGCAACAATTCAATACCAAATTCAACTTCACGAATCGGAGGTAAACCCGGTAACTCTTCAGGGAACACATCAGAAAAATCACAAATAATGGGTACTGATTCAACTTTCTTCTCAGATGCTTTTGAATCGATCAAATAAGCAAAATATGATTTATACCCCTTTTTTACATAACTCTGAGCTTTCAAAATGGATATGACAACAGGCAATCCATTTAAATCACTAGAATCAATTCGTACAATTTCATCATTCGGACTTCGTAAATCTATAGTTTTTCTTTTACAGTTCACAATGACATCATGCATAAACAACCAATCCATACCCAGAATAATATCGAATTCATCAAATGGAAAGAGCATCAAATCAGCAAGAAAATAGATATCTCGAAACATTAACGGACAGTTCTTGCATACTTTGTCAACAAGGACACTTTTACCTAAGGGGTTCGATACTTTTATAGCAAATTCAGTAGACTCTACAGGCAAAGTCTTACCATATACTAAATTCATGCATATGTATGAATGTGTAGAACCAGGGTCTATTAAAGCTATCACAGAAGTATCATAAAGAGTAAAAGTACCCGTTATAACATCAAGCGATGAAGCTTCTTCACGACTCGGATAGCATACGCTCTGACAGGCATTCTGGCTTTGGATCTGACAATATTGTCTCTCATAGCTCTCTGACTACCACTGACACTCATTACATTCTTTGATGATCGACCTCTCGCAGGTGCATTATCAGATCTCAGATTCTGAACAGTCTCTAGTTTGACAGGCTCAGGGCAATCACGGATAAAATGATCAAGCGATCCACATCTGAAGCAAGCTTTGTCAATTAATCTACAGCTTCTCAGATGTCTTTTTCCACAATGTTTACATTTGGTTTCTCAGATTGAACATTACCAACACTAGCCACTAAAGTTGCTGGGTTTTTAGAGCTCATTTGCGATCTAGCTCTATTTCTGTTCAAATGTCCCACATTTTCCCTGGAACGACTTTGATCATCTCTGTATCTCTTCAAAAGCAGATTGAAATGATTTATTCTGAAATCTCTTTCTTGTATCTCGAGCTTTAGACTCAGCTCTTCTTTTATCTTTCCCGAGTGTCTCAGCTTTGCATGCTCGGTCAACGAGTACTACGAACTCTTTTATTTTTAAAATCCCAACTAGCAAACGAATATGTTCATTCAGACCATCTTCAAATCTTTTGCACATTATAGCTTTATATGATACGTATTCACGAGCGTACTGACTCAACCTGACAAATTCTCATTCATATTCTGTAACAGTCATACAACCTTGCTTTAGTTCTAGAAATTCTTTTCATTTCTGATCGACAAATCTCTCATTGATATATTTCTTCCGGAACTCAATTTGAAAGAAATCCCATGTAACCCGTTCTCTGGAACAACAGAAATTAAAGTTTTCCACCATTGATAAGCCGCATCTCGAAGCAAGGATACAACACACTTTATACATTCATTCAAAGTCAAAGACATTTCATTGAAAACTCGAATAGTATTTTCAATCCAGAACTTAGCCTTTTCAACATCATCAGCATTAGTAGCCCAGAATTCTTTAGCCTCATACTTACGAATCTTATCAACTGGAGGCTTATTTAACAGATTCGTATACATGCCAGTGGCACAACTGTAGTCTAAGGGGGATTAACTGGGGACGGGGTTGTGAAATAGTCGGGTTATTTCTCATGAATTGAGTAAACCACTCACTCATCATCTGGAAGAAAGCTTGTTTAGCTTCTTCTTCCTGACCGCTCGTAGCCGGTCTCGAATCAGAAGGCTCTATCCCTTGTGCGAGAGTAGGCGCATTAGTTTCTACGTCATCAGCTACAGCTCTTTCGGGATCCATTGCCATACAGAAAACACATTTTACACGTTAGGATTCATCACACTATCACAGTTCAAATATATGGCATGTATAGCTAGACTCTGACACGCTATGGTAGTCTAAGAATTAACTAAGCCGTAGCTCTGACAATAACCAAATGTAACACCCCTAACCCGAAAACTGTCACCGAAATAGGGTTAAGAGGCATTACCGAACAATAGGATCATTTCACATCACATTCATGACACAAAGTCAATCGTCATCAATCTCATTTGAATTCAATCATAGAATCACTTAAATGAGTCATCGAGACCCTAAGCATGCTTATAAACCGAGTCAGGACTAAATCAAAACACATAAGTAATTTCATAAAAAATTGAAACTTTTCTAACATACAGAGGACACACGATCGTGGGGGTAGGTCGTGCCTCACCCACGGCTACTTGACACTCCCGTGTGACCTCCCCGTGGTAGTATACTGCCAAAATCAACACGGTCACCAAGCACGCCTGTGTGCTAAGGCCATGTACTAATAGATTGCATACTGCCATTTCTCACACGGCCACCAAGCACACCTGTGTCGAGGCCATGTGCAATTTAAGCCACATTCTACCAATTTACCCACAGTCTTATGCACACTCGTGTGCCTCAACCGTGTGACATTATAGGCCATTTTACCAAGTCAATATGCCACCCACTTAGGGTATTCCTACAAGCAATATATATATATCAACACATACCTTGCATATATGGCAACCAAAACATACTAAATTGACCATTCAATTTATACACTCAATACCAATTCCAACCATGGTGATTCCAAAGAAACAAACTCATATAACTACAAGCATAATTCATTGAATAGCTCACTCAAAACTTGGTCATTTCATAAGCTTCCACCTTACCAAGATATGCATCATATATCACATTCATTCAAGCATATTACCAAATTAAACTAGCCAAAACACATGGCTAAGTTCACTTCCAAAAACATATACACATATCTAGTCTATACATGCCATATTTAGCTATATACATTTCCAAAAGGGTACCAAAATAAGTTTTTGTAGTGTGATAACGATCCTTGACAATCCCAAGCCTTCGGTAGCTTTGACGACCTATAAAACAGAGAAAACACACACAGACAGTAAGTTTTCCAAAAGCTTAGTGAGTCATATACAAATAAACTTGGTATGGAAAGCATATATAAATCACTTGGCAAACTTTCACATATTTGTTTTGGTTCATACACTTTTAACCACATTAGCCATTTTCACCATTCAAGAATCATATGAACACATAGCTCATCTAGCCAAAACAATTCTTATCGTATCACAAATTCCATGTACTTATCACCATAGTAAGATCACTTAGATACTTACCTTACACACACAAATAGTGTATAGACAACGTACCTGAATCAAACTTAATATCACATAATTGTTCATAGCTCAGATTTGACATTCATATCATAGTCTTGCCTGTTGAACCCATAGGAATCTAGTAGGATGATTAGAAAGCTCGGAATAGTCGTACGATGCCAACGTCCTAGACGAGGTCTTACATGTACTCAGATATTGATGCCTCTGCCCCAGACAGGGTCTAATACGAATTAATATGATGCCTATGTAACATCCTAGATTAGGGGTTATGCGTTCGTGCATAATTCATGAGATAGTGGGATCGATGGGTGTGTTGGATGTGTTCTGAAGAGTTTCAAGAACCTAAGATGAAAGAAAATGAAAGGAAGTGTAAGGAAATGTAAGGAAATGTAGGAAATGTAAGGAAAGGTAAGGAAATGAAAGGAAATGTAAGGAAATGAAAGGAAATGTAAGGAAATGTATGGAAATGTATGGAAATGTATGGAAATATATGGAAATGTAAGAAATGTATGGAAATGTATGGAAATGTGTGGAAATGTAAGGAGATGTATGGAAATGTAAGAAATGCTTTAGAAATGTTAAGTTTTGGAAACTAAACTAAAATAGGAAAGTGACCATTTTGGAAACCAAGTAAATTAGGAAAGTGAACATTTTGGAAACCAAGCCAAAATAGGAAACTAAACATTTTGGAAACTTGGAAAATATAGAGCATGCATGAAAATTTTGGAAACTTAAAAATGACCCGAATGTCGAATTTTAGAGCCCAAAGGGAACTTAGGGCCAAGTGACCCTAAAATATAAAGTACATGAAATTTGACCCAATAACGGACTTAGAAAAGTGGCTGAAGATGCCACCTAAGGCCTTAGAAAATGGCCCACATGCAAAAGGTTTTGGGCTTGAGTTCGAGTCACATAAGAAGCAAATAAAATAAGTTTTATTTTGCTTCTAGAAGCCCAAGAGGTGGACGGCACAAGCTTGCAAAGGAGTTTCATTCTCTTTAAAACTCGGCTAATTAGAAGATCATAAGGACTCTTAAGGAAGAGTTTAATTCTCTTTAAAATTCGGCTAAATAGGTGGATAAATGAAGAATTATTCTTTAATTAGGAAAATAAGGAAGAGTGGTGGCCAAGTAAAGGATTCTTGGCTTAGTAAATTCGGCTATAAAAGGAGGGACTAGGGCCATTCATTATTCATTCTCCTCTCTTTCCTCTTGCCAAATATTCTTCTTGAGCATCCATTCTTTTCTTCTTTTCTTTTAGCCTCCTATCCGATTTCCTTCTAAGCCTATTATTCCTCTCTTCTTTCATCTTTGAAACCAAATACATAAGGGAATCATAGCCGATTGTTCATCAAGTCTCTAAGCCGAATCTCGAAGGTTGAAGTGAAGGTGCAATCGATTCCTTCAAATAAGGGTAAGATCCAAGTTTAGTTTTCCATTCTTTTATATTCTAGACTTATTGAAATTTAGAGACTAATTTGATTATTAATCTTGGCGAATCATGGAAGAAGAAATTCTTTTCCGAAGGTACACCATAGGCCACGTGTTCCCTAGTTATTCGGTGAATTTGGGATTTAAGATCCACAAGGTAAGTACCTAAAAGTATTCGACCAAAGCTTGTATGATTATCTAGATCAGTTTTTAATTATTAAAAAGCGAAAACTAACCCATATTGAGATTCAAGGTTGGCGAATATCAAGTGAAGGAAAACCAAGTTTTCGGATTTGAATAAACACCAAATCGGCATCAAAGGTAAGTCTTTTACAAATCCTACTAGGATTTGGATATCATAGCCAAATAAATTTATGCTAAGTAATAAAGGATGAATCAAATGTAGGGACTAAGGATCTAAACTTTAGATCTAGCTTTTGAATCTCAAGGAATCGCTAAACAAATCGGTGTGTACGCACACTAACTTTCGATATTTCATATGGCAATTATTTTATTATGTGATTATAAGTAAGAATATGAATATGGCTAAGTACCCTAATGTGGTACAAAAGTATTGATCGTTTCCTACTTAGATAGGATTATGAAATATGTTATTTTATAACATGTGAATATATGTATATGATTATGAAATTAAGTATGTTATGCATGATATATATTTTGGGGCATTCGGGATTTATGTGAAAGGGAAGAAGGTGTTGACTTGGTCTCACCAACGTTTGAAGGTGTTGACTTGGTCTCACCAATGTTTGAAGGTGTTGACTTGATCTCACCAACGAAGGTGTTGACTTGGTCTCACTGTGAAATATGTTGACTACGGTCACATTGCGGAATTTTGGTAACCGGTTACAATATTTGAATATAGTGTCTAATGACACAACGTATAAATTTGACTATAGTGTCTAATGACACAGCGAATATGGGTGAATGCCTTCGATGGTGTGTAGCGGATAGAGGGTTGACTTAGTAGTCCCCACGGTGTAAATGGCGAATGCGGTGGTGTGTAGCGGATGGACCATTAGGATTGGGTTTGGGTTGCATCATAATTTCATTTTATATGGATCGATGATTTAAACATGAATGCGATTTGTTGAATGTTAGTATTGTGTGCACATTGAGTCTGTTGACTCACCCGTTGTAGGGAACTATTTTCGGTGATGAATGGTGATGGACCGGGCGGTGAGCGTTGAGGTGGCCATGATCGACTTGAAGTTCAGTTTAATTTGAACCTTTATTTTATTTTAAGTCTTGTACAATTTATTATTTTGGGTTTTACTTGATGTAATAAGGCCATAAGGCCCGTGGATTTCTCTTTATTTTTGCTTTACTATTAAGTTTTATGCTAAGAACTATTTTGGATGTATTTAATTAAATGGGTTTACAAGTATAAATAAATGGGTTTACAACCTAAGACCAACTCACAACAACATTTTCTAAAAATTTTACGCATTTTCTCTAAGTAACGAAAATGTTTGAAACTGGTTTACTTTAGGAACATACCAGATCCGGTCCATTCTCCTGTGGCCTAAGGCCCAAAAACGTTTTCAAAGCGAGCCAAATGATTTTCTTTGAAAAATAAGCAGGTTTTCTGGCATGGCACCTAAGTCTCCAGACCATGATCCACCGGTAAGTACCCTAACTCTATGTGTGATTTTGTGATTTATATAAGGGTAGAAAAGGCATGGAACGTAGAATAGAATGATAGGAACTTGAACCCTAGGATTAGACTACTCAAACGCAAACACATAAGACTTAATGCACTGAACAAACCTATGGCTAAGTCACTGAGCTAGTGGTGTGGTAACCCTTGTACGCATGTCTAGGATTGGATCCGGAAGAGCTTGGTATTTAAGCGGTCCTAGTGACTCACCTCCTCTTGCAGAATCCTACAGTGCGTAGCTTCGATTCACCCTAACTCGAGGGCTCGGTGGTGTGGCAACCTCATGCGCATGTCTAGGAACAGTTTGGTGGGAGCTTGGTATTTAAGCGATCGCGTGACTCACCTCCTCTCCACACGAATCCTGCACAGTGCGTAGCTTTGGTTCACCTTGACCAAGAGGGCTCGGTCATAGGCTAAACATAATGACTAAAACCCGAAAGGAACTAGCCATGTTTTTTTTTAAAAAAAGAGAGAACAAAACAACAAACCCTAGTTTTTTCAAACTTTTAAAACTTTCTTTTAAATCGAGAAAATTATTTTTACAACATTTTACGAAAACTATTGATTCTGAAAATTACAAAATGCCCTTAGGGTGAAATTACCAAAATGCCATTGGTTTATAAAATGTTCAACTACTCAACAGCTTTACCAAAATGTCATTATGTTATAAAAGTCCAAAAACCCTAATTTGTAAACTATCAAAAATACTGTGACTTTTGGAAAATTACAAAATTTCCCTAACTTACCAAAATTTCCAAAATGACCCGATTTCCAAAATTTTGCAACTTCATCGTCTTTGGAAAATAAATTTCTCAAAAAGAACCCTCAAAGTTTTGCAACTTCTAAAATATCCCTGATTTATTAAAATTTTACAATTTACCCCGGTTTGTGGAAAAATTACCAAAATACCCCCAAGGTCTAAAAATTTCTAAAATACCCTCGAATTTTAAAAATTTTCCAAAATACCCCAGGAACTTAAAAGGACCAAAAATACCTTGTGACAAAATCACCAAGGAACCTTATTTTGACAAATTACGAAAATACCCCTGTAGGACAAATTACGAAAATACCCCGGGTAGTGGAAAACAACAAAAAAAACTACAACATTTCTCTGAATGAACTAAGGTTCATAATTGTTTGATGGATGTGTGAATGAATGAAAAGGCTGTGCATGTATGAATCTGAAAGAACCACTTCTAAAAATTCTTTCCATAAAACTTCTTGGCGGTAATCAAGTAAAACAAGGACTAATTCATAAAACTTTTTATCGCGACGTTGGAAATGAGTTCTAAGGAACGTGAACTTAGAGAATGTGCCTAGAAAGTATGATAGTTCTTTAAGATCAGTCTTGCAACAATAGCGTAGTGTGGTGAGTTAGACTATGCGGATGAGCGATAGTAAGTAATTTCGAGGACGAAATTATTTTAAGGGGTAGAACTGTAACATCCTAGATTAGGGGTTATGCGTTAGTGCATAATTCATGAGATAGTGGGATCGGTGGGTGTGTTGGATGTGTTCAAGAGTTTCAAGAACCCTAAGATGAAAGAAAATGAAAGGAAATGTAAGGAAATGTAAGGAAATGTAGGAAATGTAAGGAAAGGTAAGGAAATGAAAGGAAATGTAAGGAAATGAAAGGAAATGTAAGAAATGTATGGAAATGTATGGAAATGTATGGAAATATATGGAAATGTAAGGAAATGTATGGAAATGTATGGAAATGTGTGGAAATGTAAGGAGATGTATGGAAATGTAAGGAAATGCTTTAAAAATGTTAAGTTTTGGAAACTAAACTAAAATAGGAAAGTGACCATTTTGGAAACCGAAGTAAATTAGGAAAGTGAACATTTTGGAAACCAAGCCAAAATAGGAAACTAAACATTTTGGAAACTTGGAAAATATAGAGCATGAAAATTTTGGAAACTTAAAATGACCGAATGTCAAATTTTAGAGCCCAAGGGGATCTTAGGGTCAAGTGACCCTAAAATATAAAGTACATGAAATTTGACCCAATAACGGACTTGGAAAAGTGGCCTGAAGATGCCACCTAAGGCCTTAGAAAATGGCCCACATGCAAAAGGTTTTGGGCTTGAGTTCGAGTCACATAAGAAGCAAATAAAATAAGTTTTATTTTGCTTCTAGAAGCCAAGAGGTGGACGGCACAAGCTTGCAAAGAGGAGTTTCATTCTCTTTAAAACTCGACTAATTAGAAGATCATAAGGACTCTTAAGGGAAGAGTTTAATTCTCTTTAAAATTCGGCTAAATAGGTGGATAAATGAAGAATTATTCTTTAATTAGGAAAATAAGGAAGAGTGGTGGCCAAGTAAAGGATTCTTGGCCTAGTAAATTCGGCTATAAAAGGAGGGACTAGGGCCATTCATTATTCATTCTCCTCTCTTTCCTCTTAAATATTCTTCTTGAGCATCCATTCTTTTCTTCTTTTCTTTTAGCCTCCTAGCGATTTCCTTCTAAGCCTATTATTCCTCTCTTCTTTCATCTTTGAAACCAAATACATAAGGGAATCATAGCCGATTGTTCATCAAGTCTCTAAGCGAATCTCGAAGGTTGAAGTGAAGGTGCAATCGATTCCTTCAAATAAGGGTAAGATCCAAGTTTAGTTTTCCATTCTTTTATATTCTAGACTTATTGAAATTTAGAGACTAATTTCGATTATTAATCTTGGCGAATCATGGAAGAAGAAATTCTTTTCGAAGATACACCATAGGCCACGTGTTCCTTAGTTATTCGGTGAATTTGGGATTTAAGATCCACAAGGTAAGTACCTAAAAGTATTCGACCAAAGCTTGTATGATTATCTAGATCAGGTTCTTTAATTATTAAAAGCGAAAACTAACCCATATTGAGATTCAAGGTTGGCGAATATCAAGTGAAGGAAAACCAAGTTTTGATTTGAATAAACACCAAATCGGCATCAAAGGTAAGTCTTTTACAAATCCTACTAGGATTTGGATATCATAACCAAATAGAATTTATGCTAAGTAATAAAGGATGAATCAAATGTAGGGACTAAGGATCTAAACTTTAGATCTAGCTTTTGAATCTCAAGGAATCGCTAAACAAATCGGTGTGTACGCACACTAACTTTTGATATTTCATATGGCAATTATTTTATTATGTGATTATCGTAAGAATATGAATATGGATAAGTACCCTAATGTGGTACAAAAGTATTCGAGTACGTTTCCTACTTCGATAGGATTATGAAATATGTTATTTTATAACATGTGAATATATGTATATGATTATGAAATTAAGTATGTTATGCATGATATATATTTTTGGGGCATTCGGGATTTATGTGAAAGGGAAGAAGGTGTTGACTTGGTCTCACCAGCGTTTGAAGGTGTTGACTTGGTCTCACCAATGTTTGAAGGTGTTGACTTGGTCTCACCAACGAAGGTGTTGACTTGATCTCACCAACGAAATATGTTGACTACGGTCACATTGCGGAATTTTGGTAACCGGTTACAATATTTGAATATAGTGTCTAATGACACAACGTATAAATTGACTATAGTGTCTAATGACACAACAGTATATGGGCGAATGCCTTCGATGGTGTGTAGCGGATGGAGGTTGACTTAGTAGTCCCCACGGTGTAAATGGCGAATGCGGTGGTGTGTAGCGGATGGACCATTAGGATTGGGTTTGGGTTGCATCATAATTTCATTTTATATGGATCGATGATTTAAACATGAATGCGATTTGTTGAATGTTAGTATTGTGTGCACATTGAGTCATTGACTCACCCGTTGTGGGAACTATTTTCGGTGATGAGCAAAGTGTGGACCGGGCCAGGTGAGCGTTGAGGTGGCCATGATCGACTTGAAGTTCAGTTTAATTTGAACCTTTATTTTATTTTAAGTCTTTGTACAATTTATTATTTTGGGTTTTACTTGATGTAATAAGGCCATAAGGCCCAAAGTGGATTTCTCTTTATTTTTGCTTTACTATTAAGTTTTATGCTAAGAACTATTTTGGATGTATTTAATTAAATGGGTTTACAAGTATAAATAAATGGGTTTACAACCTATGCCCAACTCACAACAACATTTTCTAAAAATTTTACGCATTTTCTCTAAGTAACGAAAATGTTTGAAACCGGTTTACTTTAGGAACATACCAGATCCGGTCCATTCTCGTGGGCCGGGTGTGGGGTGTTTCAGCCTATGTCCCAGACTTGGTCTTACTCGTAAAGTTCCTATTGATGCCTATGTCCCAGACAAGGTATTTTACATTGAATTCATATCGGTGCCTACATCCCAAACGAGGTCTTACACAAATTTCAAATCAACGCCAATGTCCCGGACGTGGTCTTACATGATAAAATAGAACAGATACCTATGTCATAGCATAGCTAATCCTATCTATTCCTAAGTTCGTACGGAACTTTTCAGACATAATCACTAAATCAGACTTATCTCAGATTTCATGCACCTAACATCTCATAACCATTCATTATCATTGATAGTTATATGAATCTATTCAATTTAATACAAGTACATTTATTTGCATAGTGACTTACCTCAGGTTCGGTTTAACGAAACAAAAACGGCTAATCTGTTACTTTAGCTTTCCCATGATCTAAATATGTTTTCCTCGGTTCTTGATCTAAACATATTCAGAATTAACCTTTTTATTCACTATTCCATTCAATTCAATCCATACACATATATTTTGGGCTATTTACAATTTAACCCTCATATTTGCACACTTTATCAATTTAGTCCATTTTTCTCAAAACATGAAATTCACAAAATCCATACATGCACATGGTTAGCTGAATACATATACATCACATATAAGCCCACATTTTTCGTCAAACTTGTAATTTAGTCATTCAATTTACTATTTTCTCAATTTAGCCCTATTTAGCTAAATTCATCAAAAATTCAAGAACATAACATGTTCATCTAGCTCAAATCTTTCATATATCATCCTCAAACATCAAAAAGCTTGTCAAGTCATCAATGGCATATTGCACATACATTGTCAAAACACAAAATCAAGGCATGGGTTTTGGAGCTCTCAAAGCAACGATTGTAGAAACGTAGAAATTATCAAAAATCGAAACCAAAATCATACCTTAATCTTGCTTAAAGCTAGCTAAAACACCCAAAGCTCAAAACCCTTTCTTTTCTTTCTAATTTCGGTGGAACAAGATGATGACAATGGCCATTATCATGTTTTTGTTTTATCAATTTAAACATAATTATCTATTTACAAAACTAACCTTTAGTAAAACATATAAATAACATATAAACCAAGGTCATTATAAACCATATGCCATACACTATCCAAAACATGGGCTTATTTGCCACATAAGGCCTCCCTCTTACAAAGACACATCAATTAGATACCTTATCAAAGAGCATGATAATATTAAACTTTATGTGACTTAGTTCTTTTGTCAAATTAAACATACAAACAGACAAATTCGCTTACGAAATTTACCACATGCTAATTCACATATCAATGGCATAGAAAATAATATTAAAATATTATACGAGCTCAGATTTGTGGTCCCGAAACCACTGTTTCGACTAGGGTATAAACCGGACTGTTACATATGGAATGTCGAAAATGATTTAGGCAACTTTTGTTTGGACCGTTTGAGCCTTTCAAGCCAACCTTGATGAATTTTTATCCCTTGAAACCCAACTTTGAGACTATATGGCCTAATTTTATTTGAAACCTTGTAATATTTAGCCATCATTTTTCTATTAATTATCTTTAAATTGTCCCAAATACTATACTCGGCACTTTTCAGAATGTTATTTGAAAATAAGTTGGGGGAGTTAAAAAGAAGTATCAAATGCTCAAAAAAATTGTAGTACATACAACAAAATGCTTGTGAAAAAACAACAAAAAGCAAAAAGTAAAAAAAAAAAAAAAAAAAAAAAGAGAAGAGCATATGTACTTGAAAGAAAATAGATGTACAAAAGAGCATGCAAGTTGGTATATTGAAGGTAATTATTCCAAAGGTCCAATTCAAGCTGAGTCTAGGTTTTTTAGCCTAACTTTATCTATCTTTTACCTACCCCTAGCCTAGTTATGTTACAACCTTTTTAAATATCTATTGATTCAAGTTTATATGCTACCTACATTAGTGGAGAGAAATTGCTATGCTCAACATATAAAGCCATAAGTTAAGCTTAATGATTGCAGCTTAATCTTGAATAAAGGAATAAAATCAAATTGATAGGGAGTTAACATGTCTTTATTTGGAAGCATTTAGTCTATTTTTGCTATCATAAGAATAATTGAGATTAATTTGAATGATATGTATACCGACGTAGCGTAAATCTCAAAATTCTCACTCTTAAGCATAAGTATAATAAAATCATAATTTTGGGAAGAATGTTGTCTGAAGGAAATTTTCAAAGGTGTTTTCGAGAAATTCTTTTCAAATTTTTGCATTACTCAGGACGAGCAATGAATTAAGTTTCGGGGTGTGGAAACACGAAAATATACACAATTTTTCATGCCCTTTTTAACTCACATTCATGCAATTTTAGTAAAATTCTTGTTGAAAAATATGTAATAATTATAAAATAATTAAATTGCACTCAAATTATGAACATGTTGGATTTTAATTAATTTTATATCAAATTTTGATTAATTTTGATTATTTTAGACAAATTTGCACAAAGGGCGAAAAACGGCTTAGCACACACTGCTAGAAGCGCAAAGAAGCAATTTTGAAGCATCAACGCGAATTAATTTTTCAACCTAAGATGGTCCAAATTATGTGTATTCATTCATAATATAATTAATTTTAATTTTAATACAATTTAAATTGGGTTAAATAAATTATTATTAATTAATTATGAAAAGGGGCCTAGATGAGCTGAACCAAGAAAACTGATCCAACCGAGCACTAGGCAGCCCAAAACCGTCCCACATGCTGACCCAATCAGCTTGTTTGGCTGATCATTTGGCTTGCAAAATGGCCCTTGCAAACTCCTTCAATTTGCATTCAAACCCCTCCACTATTCATGCCTTTTAAGATTTGCCCCTACCTAAAAATAGCATGTCTGAAATCTTCAAACATGCCACATGTGTGGCCAGCCATGGTGGGAGTTTTTGGCTAATTATTTTGGATATTTTTAGCAGCCTTCTCAACCTATAAATACCTCCCTTGGCTTCTCACTTCAAACACATCTAAAACCCATTCATTTCTTCACTTTTCACTCACTTTTCTCTCTTCATCCCCTTCCATTGTTCATCATTTTCTTCCCATATTCCTTTGTCGATTTCACCTCTTGAAAAAGAGTCCTTCAACCACCATTTGGAGCAGCATTCAAGTGTTCTTGGAAG